>CM038679.1:740733978-741333978 GCA_021605205.1 Aegilops longissima
CCTGCCCGACATACGCCGCCCAGCCCGCCCTCGCCGTCATCCGCGCCTCTGCCCCGACCCAGCGATCCTCGCCCAGCTTAGTCGGCCATGGCATCCTCCTTTTTCATATATATATGCTTGTTTTATATATTTTTTGTATGAATGTATGTATTTTTCAATTGTAATATGCATGGTGTTTTCAATTGTTCTCTGATTTAGTACATTAATTTTAGGTTAGTTTCATTTTAGAAAAGTTTTATATATTTAGGACGAAGGAAGAGAAGGAAGAAGGAAGAAGAAGAAAAGTTTTATATATGCAAAAGTTACATTTTAGAAAAATTTATATATCTAGCTAGAAAGAAGGAAGAAGAATAAAAAGAAGGAGAGGAAAAGGAAAATAAGAAGAGGAAGAAAGGAGAAGAAGAGGAGAGGAAGAAGAGGAGAAATAAATAAGAAGAGGAAAAAGAAAGAAAAGAAGAGGAGAAGAAGAAAGAAATAGAGAGAGAAGAAGAATTCTATTTTTTTTCTTCTTCTCCTCTATTCCTTTCTTCTTATCCTCTTTTTTTTCTTCTTTTTTTTCTTCGATCTTCTCCTCTGTCATCGTCGATATACCCCTCCCGATAACTTCAACATGAGGGGGGGGGGGTCCATATACCCCCTCCCGATAACTTCAATACGTGGGGGGGTCAATATACCCCCTCCCTGATAACATTAATTTCTCCCGTGTATGTATCTCGTCGTTGTCGATATTACCCCCTTGAAGCGTTGTCGATATTATCCCGGGTCGAGGGTTCTAGGGTCGAGGATCGAGGTTCGAGGATTGTCTAGGGGTCGAGGTTCTGAGGTCGTCGAGGTTCAGGGGTCGAGGATCGCCGAGGGTCGAGAGGTTCCTAGTGTCAAAGAATTGAAGAAATCCATGGCTTCATCATTAGCGGAAGTAACCATGGCATGATGTGCGAAGTCCTCAAAGTTATTCGGAATGGAGTCGGATAGGATAATTTGCCTTTTTATGCAATTTCAGCAAAGGCCTTCCAAATAACGATATTCGGAAGGTTCTTGCTAAACTTTGTACCAAAAGCTTAATTATCCTATCTGGGACTCCGCCCAAAATAACTTTGAGAGCTTCGCACCATCATGCACCTACATTTTACCTAATGATGAAGACATGGTTTTGTTGAATCCTTTGACACTAGGCAACCTCCCGAGCCCTCGGCGATCCTCGACCCTTGACCTCGACCGATCAGGCGATCGACCCTCTACCCTCATCATGGCGCCGATGCCCACGTCACTTGTGGGACATAGATGTAGTGTTCAACGTCGACCCCTCCCGATAGCTTCAACACGTGGGGGGGTCGATATTACCCCTCCTAGCTTGAAGCGTTCTCGAGGCCACCCCTAACCCTTGAAGCGTTGTCGAGGCCACCCCAAACCCTAGAGAAGCAGCGTCGAGGCCACTAATATGATTCCTTATTGTGATTAGCTAGCTAGTTCTCGTTTGCCACTAATATATCCATATCTGTCATGTTTGAATAATAATTGCCATGTTGTAAATATTTGTAGAAACTATGGACACCCCCAAGGCGAAGCACAAGAAGCGTTGTTGAGGGACATAATCGCACAAGGAAGTGATGCCGTCTGCTCGTTGTTGTTTCTCAACGACAACGATGGTCTGGAAGAAGAGGGTGAAGAAGCAGCTGGCTATGATTTACATGGCTCCGATGACCCAATGCCGGTGCAAGAAGGAGAGGGTGAAGAAGTAGACCGTGAGGACGGCTCCATGATCACCAAACCGAGTCCGCCAGGTATATATATTAGTTAAGCCTGTCTTTGACTAGCTCTCGTCTTTGTTTTGGTATGTACATATTAATTAACTCTCGTCTTTGTTCTTTTTTCTAGCCCTCCGGATCGAGCACAACTTCGGTAAAGAGACGAGGCCCGAAGAAAAAGTTGAGCTCGGATGAAAAGTTTGAGATCATACAAATCGCGAGCGACGGCCAACCGATTGAACCCTACCGGACAAAGAAGGCATTTGTTGCTCAGTGCGGGGTTCTGGTTAGGGACAAGATCCCGATCAGCATCCACCAATGGTATAAGCCTAAGAACGAAGACCCTGAGGTGTCTTGTGTCAATGATATGCAGAAAAATGATCTTTGGACTGAGCTGAAGTCAAATTTTACCCTACCGCTAGAGGATGATCCGGAGAAGCCAGTAATAGAGCCATTAATCAAGTCTTTTGCTCTTAAGAAGATGGCAGAACTATTCAGGAATTGGAAGAAAGAACTCAATACGTATGTCGAAAAAAATGAGACACCAGAATTCAAGGGCAAATATGAGAAGATCAGAGATGAGTGGCCCGCATTTGTGGCCTACAAGACATCGGAAAAGAGTAAAAGATGTCGGCGACAAACAAGAGAAATGCTGCGAAGAAGAAGCTTCACCATCGCACGGGTCAGGTGGCTACCTCGTAGCCCGCCTAAGTGGGCCAAGGCTGAGAATGATCTGCTTGATAAAGGGATCGAACCGAGACAATGAACTGGCCAGACCGTTGCCACTAGTAGAAAAAGGGCCTATAGTCCCGGTTCATAAGGGCCTTTAGTCGGTTCATGAACCGACTAAAGGGTCGGTACTAATACCTCACCCTTTAGTCCCGGTTCTATCCAGAACCGGGACAGATGGGCCTCCACGTGGCCTGTCCGCTGAGCCCAGCGGGAGGGTTTTGGTCCCGGTTGGTGGCACCAACCGGGACCAATAGGCATCCACGCATCAGCATTTCTTTGGCTCTGGTTTTGTTTTTTTTTCAAAAGAGGGGGGTTTGGGGGTTTTGGGGGTTAATTTAGGTGTTTCATATATTGTGCTATAGCTAGCTAATTAATAGAGAAAAGTGTCCTTTCTTTTGTCCGTGCTTGGTCGACGCTACGTACTATACATACGATAGAGAGGACTAACTAGACATGCTAGCTAGCTAGTAATTAAGCAAACAGAAGATCGTCATGAACATATATATGCATACAGAGAGAAGTGATATCGACCACCTCTCCTTCTCCGAGAGATTGGTCGAACAACAAGTTCTCGATATCTATCCGACACTACCGCTACATATATACAATAATTATCTTTTACAATACGGACGCGTGGTCCACATAGTATTCCCGCCTTCAGCGATCACATAGTCAAGAAAGAATGCCGCCAATTCCTCTTGAATTGCTCGCATGCGATCTGGTGCTAGGAGTTCATCCCCTGTCAAACATCTAATTTTAAGAAATATATATATATATATATATATATATATATATATATATATATATATATATATATATATATATATATATATATGAATGAATGAAACTCAACACAAATGATGGTAATAAAATAAAATTGTGAATATTTTTATTTACGCACTTCAAATTGTTTGTCGGAGTAGCCCCTCTCACAGGTCGTGTGGCGGATGGACTCGCAAACGTAGTATCCACAGAAATCATTCCCTTGTTCCTGCCACAACCACTTTACAAGAAACAGAGGTCAATCAAACTGATAATTATATATAGCAAGCACATGCTAAATGGTATTGATGAAACTAGCGCTTGAATCACTAGGAGATGCGTGGAATATGCTACTATATAGTACTTACTGGTGTCTAAATTGCAGCTTCTTCGGTAGTCCCGAGCTTTTTGGTGAATTTTCCCAAGCCCTGCCATACAAAGAAAACAATTACTTGATATCAGAAATGAACAAAGTTGCTGATATGGTGGATAATGATCGATTTAACTTACTTCTCGAGCATTTCAGTCATTTCTGCATACTCCTTGGGATCTTTTCGTCTCGAGTCTAAGACAGTTACTACTCCCTGCTCAAGCTTAATCTCTAGGAGAATATAGTGGAACCTGCGCACGCATGCATAACTCATCAATATTACATTTCTATAACCTGACTAAATAAGGGAAACCGAATATGCCATAAGACAAGAACACTCACGTGTAGTTGTAAGGAAAGAGTATTGTATTTTTGTGTTCATTTATTTCCAACGATCGTAGAAAGTTGGCCTCGGTTTCCTTGGCACGATATTTAACCTCATTTGCATCGATGAGATATGTGTTAATGAACCCAATATCACCCACTTGTTTTTTCTTCATTTCTGCGATCTTCAATCTGCATAATATAGTGAGGATATTTATAAATACATGCAATGAAAGAGCTGAGTTATATAGAGATACTTAATGACAGAAGTAGTACTACTTACGACAGTAGCAGGTGACCGTTGCTTTATCGATGGCCAATTGATTGAAAACTGATAGAACTCCTCAAATGGAATAGGCAACAGTTCAATTCCAAGGAGGTCATGCTCCTTTTAACTCTCAAATACAAAGTATTCCTCCCCCGACTCTTTGCAGGTTTTCATGTACCAATCATGCAATCTTCGTGATCATCGTTGTTAGAGAGCTTTCATCTTTGACGAGAGGCTTCCCGCATCGTATCTTTGTATCTGCACCTCCAAGAAATCAAATTGTACATCGTCGGGCAAGTAATCTTCAGGATTGCCATAACCGGCACCATCCTCGGATCGACGATGTCGCTAGCAGGCACCTTGGGGGCACGATTCTTCGCTTGTTCGCCGAGCTGGGCAATTTGTTTCCCAGCTCGTCGCTCTTTCATCCTTTGATCACCGACAGATTTCCCGATCTCTCCGCCGCAAATGCCTTCCAATAATGCGCTCATAGTTGCCTTTCGCGGAGACTTGGGTGGTTTTGTCGGCAGCCAGAGTGCGCTTCGCTTTGACCGGATCTACCTTCTCCTCCGGAGGTGGATGTCTCTTTGCTTTCAACCCTTGAAACCAGTCATCCACTTCGGTCTGCGCGATCTTCGCGTTTTCCTCCTCGCTCCTCTCAGACGGTAACTTCTCCGAGTCTTCAGAGAAGGACCGAATCAGATCTCCCGCCTTTGGCAGTACTGCTAGACGCCGCAGAGCAGACGGAGCGGATGTCTTCTTTCCTTGCTTACGAGGCGGAGGAGAAGGACTACGACGCACGGAGCAGCCGGAGCGGCGGCGGGTCTCTTCCGCCTTGCCGACGAGGCGGAGAAGGAGGAGGCTGGCTGCCGGACGCGCCGGTGCAGGCGGAGAAGGAGACGGAGTGCCGCCACGCGCGGAGAAGGAGCCGCCGAGTGCCCTGATCGCCACTCGCCGGAGGAGGAGGCGGTGGAGGAGGCGGAGTGCCCTGACTCACCGGAGGAGGAGGAGGAGGCGGTGGAGGAGGCGGAGTGCCCTGACTCACCGGAGGAGGAGGAGGAGGCGGAGGCGCCCAGTTCGAAGGTTGATGAGATCCTTCCGCCATAGGCATGGAGTCTTTGAGCAGAACCCAGCCGATACTCCCTTCACCGTAGGGTGGTCAAGCCGAGCTCCTCAAATCCTCCGTTATTTCATCGACCATCACCTTAGCATATCCTTTCGAATCGGCCGCAGTGAAAAGTTGAGTCGGGTTTAGTGGGATAAACAGAGCCAACAGCCGCTTTGACCTTTAAATTGCTCCATTGCGCCATAAGGTGGCAACTTTCAGCATCCGTGATAGCATCCACGGATAGCTGGCAGGAGCCGCCAAGGCATGTTGCTCGCTGAAGCAGCTCGGTGGAAGCCACGCTGCTTCTCCGCCGAGATGGCGGGTAGCTTCGGGAAGCTTCGCAGGTCGCTTGTTGTGATCGGCTGCTTCGCTCCTCTTCTCGCTCCTCTAGCCCCATTACCCTTTCGTGCAGCGCCTGCATTAGGCTCGCTCCAGCTTTCTTCCTCCTCTCATGGGTTTTGTAACCCCTCGCGTCCGAAATCCAGCCTTCCACGAAAGGGAGCTCTGGCGTGCCTCGTGTCCGCCCTGTGGTGCTCAGGATTCCCGAGGGCCATTGTGAGCTCGCCCTTCTCCCTGTCTCGAACGAACTTCCCTTGCTGCGCTGCTTCGATATAATGCTTAAGCCTCTTGACTGGTATGTCCAATTGTTCGTCCGCCCAAATGCACTTCCCGTTATAGGGTCCAAGGATCCGCCGCCCCAAGAACCAAGTCCGCAACGGTCTGGCCAGTTCATTGTCTCGGTTCGATCCCTTTATCAAGCAGATCATTCTCAGCCTTGGACCACTTAGGCCGGGCTATGAGGTAGCCACCGACCCCGCAGGCGATGATGAAGCTTCTTCTTCGCAGCATTTCTCTTGTTTGTCGCTGACATCTTTTTACTCTTTTCCGATGTCTTGTAGGCCACAAATGCGGGCCACCATCTCGATCTTCTCATATTTGCCCGTGAATTCTGGTGTCTCATTTTTTTGACATACGATTGAGGTCTTTCTTCCAATTCCTGAATAGTTCTGCCATCTTCTTAAGAGCAAAAGACTTGATTAATGGCTCTATTACTGGCTTCTCCGGATCATCCTCCGGCGGTAGGGTAAAATTTGACTTCAGCTCAGTCCAAAGATCATTTTTCTGCATATCATTGACATAAGACACCTCGTGGTCTTCGCTTTAGGCTTATACCATTGGTGGATGCTGATCGATCTTGTCCCTAACCGTAACCCCGTGACCGAGCAACAAATGCCTTCTTTGTCCGGTAGGGTTCAATCGGTTGGCCGTCACGCGATTTGTATGATCTCAAACTTTTCATCCGAGCTCAACTTTTTCTTCGGCCTCGCCTCTTTACCGGTTGTGCTCGATCCGGAGGGCTAGAAAAAGAACAAAGACGAGAGTTAATTAATATGTGTACATATATATATACCAAAACAAAGACGAGAGCTAGTCAGACAGCTTAACTAATATATATACCTGGCCGGACTCGGTTTGGTGATCACCGAGCCGCCCTCACGGTCTACTTCTTGCACCGCATTGGGTCATCGGAGCCATGTAAATCATAGCCAGCTGCTTCTTCACCCTCTCCTTCCAGACCATCGTTATCGACGTTGAGAAACATCATCGAGGAGACGGCATCACTTCCGCAGCGATTATGTCCCTCAACAACGCTTCTTGTGCTTCGCCTCGGGGTGTCCATAGTTTCTACAAATATTTACAACATGGCAATTATTATTCAAACATGACAGATATGGATATATTAGTGCCAACGAGAACTAGCTAGCTAATCACAATAAGGAATCATATTAGTGGCCTCGACGCTGCTTCTCTAGGGTTTGGGGTGGCCTCGACAACGCTTCAAGGGTTAGGGGTGGCCTCGAGAACGCTTCAAGCTAGGAGGGGTACGTATATCGACCCCCCACGTGTTGAAGCTATCGGGAGGGGTCGGCGCTGAACAGTACATCTATGTCCCACAAGTAGGGTAGAGGGTCGTGGATCGCCGAGCGGTCGAGGGTCAAGGGTCAAGATCGCCGAGGGTCGGGAGGTTGCCTAGTGTCAAAGGATTCAACAAAACCATGTCTTCATCATTAGGCTAGTAACAGTGCATGATGGCATGAAGCTCTCCAAAGTTGTTTTGAACGGAGTCCAGATAGGATAATTCGCTTTTGGTACAAAGTTCAGCAAAAGGCAAATTATCCTATCCGGACTCCATTCCGTAACAACTTTGAGGACTTCGCATCATCATGCCATGGTTACTTCCGCTAATGATGAAGCGATGGATTTCTTCAATACTTTGACACTATCGGTACCTCTATCGAAAAGGAAAAGAGGAAGAGGAAGGAAGAAGAAGAAGAAAAAGAAGAAGAAGAGGAGAAGAAGAAAGAGAGAGAAGAAGAAAAATAGAAAAAATTCTATTTTTTCTTCTTCTCCTCATTCCTTTCTTCTTCTCCTCTTCTTTTCTTCTTTTCCTCTCATTCTTTTCTTCTTCTTCTTCCTTCTTCCTTCGGATCCTAGAACCCTCGAACCTCGACCCTAGAACCTCGAACCCTAGAACCCTCGAACCTCGACCCTAGAACCTCGAACCTCAAACCCTTGTGCCTCGAACCTCGACCGCCTCGACGACCTCGACCGGCCTCGACGACCCTCGACCCCTCTGTGACCCTCTCGACCCTCTAGCCTAGTTCCCACCGTCGACCCTCAGCGATCCTCGACACCCTCGTTCCCGATAAAAGAAGAAGAAGAAGAAGAAGAAGAAGAAGAAGAAGAAGAAGAAGAAGAAGAAGAAGAAGAAGAAGAAGAAGAAGAAGAAGAAGAAGAAATGAGAATTTTTCTTCTAAGAAGAAGAAGAAGAAAAAGAAGAAAAAAAAGAAGAGGAGATTTTTCTTTTTCTTCTTCTTCTTCTCTTTTTCTTCTTCTTCTTCTTTTTTTTCTTCTATTTTTTTTCTTCTTCTTCTTCTTTTTTTCTTCTTCATTCCTTCTTCTTCTTCTTCTTTTTTCTTCTATTTTTCTTCTTCTTTCTTCTTCTTCTTTTTCTTCTTCATTTCTTCTTCTTCTTCTTCTTCTTCTTCTTCTTTTTATAAAATATTCTATACATCAATGAATATATCAATATATATACATGAACATTTATCTGCAAAAACATCATATTCTATACATCAATAAAAACATCATATTCTATACATCAATAAAAACATCATATTCTATACATCAATATATATACATAAAAACATCACATATATAAACATCACATATATATGCAAAAAAAATCATGGCGGCGGCAGGGGGGGGCAGGGGCAGGCAGGTGGGCAGGTGGGGCAGGGCAGGTGCTGCTGGGGCTCATCAGGCGGAGGCGACGGCGAGGTCGGGCGACGGGCGGCGGGGAGGCGGAGGCGACGGCGAGGTCGGGAGGCGGAGGCGACGGCGAGGTCGGGGAGGCAGGGGCGGCGACGGCGAGGTCGGCGAGGTCGCGGAGGCAGGGGCGGCGACGGCGAGGGCGCGGCGACGGGGGCGGGGACGGCGACGACGAGGCAGGGCGACGGCGTTAGGGCAGATGCGGTGCGGCGGCGGCGGCGGCGAAGGCGGGCAGACGGCGGCGACGACGGCGGCGACGGCGAGGGCGACAACGCGCGAGGGGACGGGCGATGGTGACGACGCGATGGTGACGACGACGACGCGGCGGCGGCGCTGGGCGGCGCTGGCGGCGCCGGGAGGTTGGGGGCAAATGGGCGATGAATCTGAAATTTCACAAGTCTTGCTTATATAGAAAGAGCATTGGTCCCGGTTCGTGGCACGACCGGGACTAATGCCCCTTTAGTCCCGGTTGGTGCCACCAACCGACCAAAGGCCAAATTTCAGCAGCCCAAAGGGCGGAAGCGGCGGTTTGGTCCCGGTTGGTGGCACCAACCGGGACTAAAGGGGGCATTAGTCCCGGTCGTGGCACCAACCGGGACTAAACCCCTTTAGTCCCGGTTGGTGCCACCAACCGGGACCAAAGGCCTGTGCTGCCCGAACCCAAATGTTTAGTCCCACCTCGCTAGTTGAAGGGCGCTGCACTGGTTTATAAGCGCTGGTGTGCGCCCCTTCGAGCTCCTCTCTAATGCAGGCTGGCCTAATCATGCTACTGCTCAGGCCTATTAGCCTCAAGGGCCTGAATCTGGCCCATGTAGGGTTTCTAGTCGTATTCAGGCCGTGGGGCCTAGTAGGTGGCAGTTTTTTTGCTTTATATTTTATTTCTTTTTGCTTTTAGTTTTAGAAAAATATAAACTTTCTATTAGTGCCATTAGTTTTAAAATTTGAAAACACTTTTTTGTTTTCTTTGTTGCTTTATTTATTTTATTTTGTTTCTACTTACAACAAAATACTTATTGTTGCTATTTTTATTTTTTTCAAGTTTTTTGTTTTGTTTTCTGCATTATTTATTTTCTTTTGGTTTTTGCTTTATTTTTAATTCTTTTTGCTTTTAGGTCAGCAAAATTATAAACTTTCTGTTAGTGCTTTTAGTTTTAGAAAAATATAAACTTTCTGTTTGTGCCATTAGTTTTAAAATTCAAAAACACTTTTTTGTTTTCTTTGTTGCTTTATTTATTTTATTTTGTTTCTACTTACAACAAAATGCTTATTGTTGCTATTATTATTTTTTTTTCAAGTTTTTTGTTTTGTTTCCTGCATTATTTATTTTCTTTTGGTTTTTGCTTTATTTTTTAATTCTTTTTGCTTTTAGGTCAGCAAAATTATAAACTTTCTGTTAGTGCCATTTGTTTTAGAACAATTATAAACTTTCTGTTTGTGCCATTAGTTTTATAAAATTTGAATTCTTTGAAATTTGTGTGAATCACAAGTTTGTGAGCTCAACAAGGCGAGAGGGACGGGCTTAATTATAAACCGTGTGAGCGCCTTCGTTGGCGAGGTTTTCAAATTCATAGTTTTCAAATGAACTCTGAAAAAGTTGGCATAGCATGTTCATGAACAAAACGGACAATGGTATCATACTCGTGTGTTACAAAGTTGGCATGGTATCATCATAATAGTTATGGAGAAAGTCTTCACTTTTTCTTCGCTTGTGTCGTTTGCTTATTGCGCCAGTAACCATGGATAATCTTCATCATTTATCAGGATGCTTGGGTCAGCCTTGACTTTGAAGGGGGAATTTCATGAAACTTTTCATACTCTTCGACATGTCTGTCTTGCCCTCCACTCCTGTGGATGTCCCTTTTCCCGAAAGAACTATGTGGCGCTTTGGCTCATTGTATGATGTATTCGCTTCCTTATCTTTTCTTTTCCTCGGTCTGGTAGACATGTCCTTCACATAGATAACCTGTGCCACATCATTGGCTAGGACGAACGGTTCGTCAGTGTACCCAAGATTTTTCAGATCCACTGTTGTCATTCCGCATCGTGGGTCTACCTGCACCCGCGCCCCGACAGATTGACCCACTTGCACTTAAACAAAGGGACCTTAAAATCTACTCCGTAGTCAAGTTCCCATATGTCTACTATGTAACCATAATATGTGTCATTTCCTTGTCGGTTGCTGCATCAAAGCGGACACCGCTGTTTTGGTTGGTGCTCTTTTCATCTTGGTCAATCGTAAAATGTATTCCCATTTATCTCAGATCCTTTCCAAATCATTACAATCGAAGATGGTCCCTGGACAACAAGTACAACTCATCACAAACAGTGCTGTCACCTCCGAGACGTGTTTCCAACCAACTGCTGAAAGTCCCGATGTGTTCACATGTAATCCATCGTCGCAGACCGCTCCGGTGTTTGGAGCGCAGACTGTTCTTGTGTTCATCGACATACGGGTCACCAAGGTAGAGTTCTCAGAGAACTGTAGTGTGCTTGAGACCAAGAATATCCGTCCCTGCATATTATTGAGTCTCTTCCAAGCGTGTTTTTCCAGTCAGTCTCCCCTCATACCGCGATTTAGGGAGACCTATCTTATTAAGGCCAGGAATGAAGTCAACACAAAACCCGATGACATCCTCTCGCTTGATGGCCCATGGAGATGCTTCCTTCTGGCCTAGCACGGTTACTTAACATATTTCTTTAGGACTCCCATGAACCTCTCAAAGGGGTACATATTGTGTAGAAATACGGGCCCCGAATGACAATCTCGCCGACTAGATGAACTAGGACGTGCGCCATGATATTGAAGAAGGATGGTGGGAACACCAGCTCGAAACCGACAAGACATTGCGCCACATCACTCCTTAGCGCTGCTACGATTTCTGGATCGATCACCTTCTCGAGATATTGCATTGAGGAATGCACATAGCTTCACAATGGCTAATCGGACGTTTTCCGTAGAAGCCCTCTCAATGCAACCGAAGCAGTTGCGCCATAATCACGTGGCAGTCATGAGACTTTAGGTTCGGAACTTTTTCTCCGACATATTTATTATTCCCTTTATATTCGACGAGAAGCCAGTCGGGACCTTCATATCGAGCAGGCATTGAAAGAATATTTCTTTCTCTTCTTTCATAAGAGCGTAGCTGGCAGGACCTTCATACTCGCTTCGGAGGCATGCCCTCTTTTTCGCGTAAGCGTTGCAGGTCCTCTCGTGCCTCGTGTATCTTTTGTCTTCCCATACACGCCCAAGAAGCCTAGCAGGTTCACGCAAAGGTTCTTCGTCACGCATCACGTCGATCAAGAGCGGACCTCTAGGTCTTTCCAGAGGGTAGGTCCCAAAATATAGATTTCTTCTTCCACATGGGTGCGTGATTCTCAGCGCCATTCGAACAGCTAGTCCGCCGACCCTTTCCAAAGATTACGTAAATCATTGACCATAGCAAGTACGTGATCACCGGCACGCATGGCGGGCTTCTTCCGTGATCTGCCTCGCTTTGAAATGCTTGCCTTTCTTTCGACATTGATGGTTGGTCGGAAGAAATCGACGATGGCCCAGGTACACATTCTTCCCGCAGCTTCCGGTATATACTATCGGTGTCAAGTAAACAGTGCGTGCATGCGTGGTATCCCTTGTTTGTCTGTCCCGAAGGTTATCGAGAGCGGGCCAATCGTTGATTGTCACGAACAGCAACGCCTTCAGGTCAAATTCTCCTTTTGTGCTCATCCCACGACGTACACCGCTTCCATTCCACAGCTGTAAAAGTTCCTCAACTAATGGCCTTAGGTACACATCAATGTCGTTGCCGGGTTGCTTAGGGCCTTGGATGAGAACTGGCATCATAATGAACTTCCGCTTCATGCACATCCAAGGAGGAAGGTTATACATACATAGAGTCACGGGCCAGGTGCTGTGATTGCTGCTCGCTCCCGAAAGGATTAATGCCATCCGCGCTTAAAGCAAACCATACATTCCTTGGGTCCTTTGCAAACTCATCCCAGATTTCTCTCGATTTTTCTCCATCTGCGACCCGTCGCGGGTGCTCTCAACTTCCGCCTTTCTTACGGTCCTCACTGTGCCATCGCATCAACTTGGCATGCTCTCCGCTTCGAACAGACGCTTCAACCGTGGTATTATAGGAGCATACCACATCACCTTCGCAGAACCCTCTTCCGGAGGCTCGCCGTCAACATCACCGTGGTCATCTCGTCGATCTTATATCTGCAATGCACCGCATACCGGCATGCGCTCAGATCCTTGTAGGCACCACGGTAGAGGATGCAGTCATTAGGGCATGCATGTATCTTCTCCACCTCCAATCCTAGAGGGCATACGACCTTCTTTGCTGCGTATGTACTGTCGGGCAATTCGTTATCCTTGGAAGCTTCTTCTTCATTATTTTCATAGCTTCTCAAATCCTTTATCAGCACAAGCATTCTCTGCCTTCCATCGCAGCAATTCGAGTACGGTACCGAGCTTTGTGTTGCCATCTTCGCAATTGGGGTACAACCCTTTTTGTGATCCTCTAACATGCGATCGAACTTCAGCTTCTCCTTTTGACTTTCGTGATTGTGTCCTTGCATCGACAATGACCCGGCGGAGATCATCATCATGGGGCACATCGTCTGGTTCATCTTGATCTTCAGCAGCTTCGCTGCAGCACCATCATCGCACATCGTCAGTGCAACTTGATGTTCAGAGCATCACCGTATTCAGGGGCACATAGTTGTCATCGTACTCTTCTTCCTCGCCGCCTTCCATCATAACCCCTATTTCTCCGTGCCTCGTCCAAACATTATAGTGTGGCATGAAACCCTTGTAAAGCAGGTGGGTGTGAAGGATTTTCCGTCGAGTAAGACTTCAGATTCCACATATAGGGCATGGACAACACATAAAACCATTCTGCTTGTTTGCCTCAGCCACTTCGAGAAAAGCATGCACGCCTTAATGTACTCGGAGGTGTGTCTGTCACCGTACATCCATTGCGGTTCATCTGCGTGCATTATATATAATTATGTGTCAAAAATCATTACAGAACATCATGAATAGATAATTAAATGACCAAATTAATAGAAGTTCATCATCACATAAAACCAAAGTACATACATAGTTCTCATCTAACAACATAAAGCTCTGCAGAGCATCTAAATTAATTAAACCATACATTGAAACTATGTAAACCATTTCAATGTGAAAACAAATACGATCATAATCGCAACCAAGGTAACAACTGATCCAACGGCATAATGATACCAAGCCTCGGTATGAATGGCATATTTTCTAATCTTTCTCATCTTCAAGCGCATTGCATCCATCTTGATCTTGTGATCATCGATTTACATCCGCAACATGCAACTCCAATATCATCTTCTCCTCCTCAAGTTTTTTATTTTTCCTTCAAGAAATTGTTTTCTTCTTCAACTAAATTTAACCTCTCGACAATAGGGTCGGTTGGAATTTCCGGTTCAACAACCTCCTAGATAAATAAAATCTATGTCACGTTGGTCGGCTTAATTTTCATAAACAATAAATGAACCAATAGTTATGAAAAGATAATATATACCACATCCGAATCATAGACAGGACGAGGGCCGACGGGGGCGGATACCAAAACCATCGCACTATATAAGATGCAATAATAAAAGTAAGAAAATAATACAAGTAAGAATATTTTTCCTTTAAGAAAGAAGATAAGAACAAGAGGCTCACCACGGTGGTGCTGGCGATGAGATCGCCGCGGGTGATCGACGGCGGTGAAGACGGGACGGGCGTGACGGACCGCTAAACCTAGACAAATATTGAGGAAAATGGAGGTTAGAGGTCGAGCTTGAGAGGAGAAAGCTTAAGTAGTGTGGCTCGGGCATTCCATCGAACACCTTGTGTGCATAGGAGGTGAGCTAGAGCACCACCAAGCCCCCTCCCCCTCGGCCAGAAAAAACAGAGCAGTGTGCTCTGCTCTTGCGCGAGGGGCTATATATAGGC
Organism: Aegilops longissima; assembly: GCA_021605205.1. Classification (NCBI taxonomy): domain Eukaryota; kingdom Viridiplantae; phylum Streptophyta; class Magnoliopsida; order Poales; family Poaceae; genus Aegilops; species Aegilops longissima. The sequence goes on from CM038679.1 coordinate 740,748,601, forward strand.
AGCACCATTAGTCCCGGTTGGTGGCATGAGCCGACTAAAGGAAGCCTTTGGGTTCATGCCAGACCAATTTGGGTCCCGGACCATTGGTCATGCCACCAACCGACCAATGGCCCACGTGGTGGGCCCCCAGGAGAACAGGACCATTGGTCCGGTTCCGGACTAATGGGCAAAACAGGCCTCACCAAGCCCTTTTTCTACTAGTGGGACCAAAAGGTCCGGAAACAAATTGCCCAGGGACCAATGGCCCACGCTCAAGGGCCTGCTAGCGACATCGTCGATCCCCGGTTATGGGCTCACGAACATTATGATTTCTTGGAGGTAGATACAAAGATACGATCACATTAGTCTCCGCGATGATCGAAGATTGCATGATTGAACCTGCAAAGACTAATGGGCAAAACAGGCCTCAACGAATAGCCTATTCCATTTTTCTACTAGCCCTCGATAAAGCAACGTTGGAAATAAATGAACACAAAATATAATACTCTTTCCTTACAACTACAAGTGAGTGTTACTGTCTTGTGGCATATTCGGTTTCCTTATTAGTCAGGTTATAGTAATGTAATATTGATGAGTTATGCATGCGTGCAGGTACCACTATATTCTCCTAGAGATTAAGCTTGAGCAGGGAGTAGTAACTGTCTTAGACTCGAGACGAAAAGATCCCAAGGAGTATGCGGACATGACTGAAATGCTCGAGAAGTAAGTTAAATCGATCATTATCCACCATATCAGCAACTTTGTTCATTTCTGATATCAAGTAATTGTTTTCTTTGTATGGCAGGGTTTGGAGAAAATTCACCAAAAAAGCTCCGGGACTACCGAAGAGAATGATTCGAGCGAAAGTAAGTACTATATAGTAGCATATTCCACGCGCATCTCCTAATGATTCGAGCGCTAGTTTCATCAATACCATTTAGCATGCTTGCTAATTATCAGTTTGATTGACCTCTGTTTCTTGTAAAGTGGTTGTGGCAGGAACAAGGGAATGATTTCTGTGGATACTACGTTTGCGAGTCCATCCGCCACACGACCTGTGAGAGGGGCTACTCCGACAAACAATATGAAGTGCGTAAATAAAAATATTCACAGTTTTATTTTATTACCATCATTTGTGTTGAGTTTCATTCATTCACACACACACACACACACACACACACACACACACACACACACACACACACACACACACACACACACATATATATATATATATATATATATATATATATATATATATATATATATATATATATATATATATATATATATATATATATATAGACCCCTTTCTTAAAATTAGATGTTTCGGAAGTGGGATGAACTCCTAGCACCAGATCGCATGCGAGCAATTCAAGAGGAATTGGCGGCATTCTTTCTTGACCACGTGATCGCTGAAGACGGAGAATACTATGTGGACCACGCGTCCGTATTGTAAAAGATAATTATTGTATATATATAGCCGGTAATGTCGGATAGATATACGAGAACTTGTTGTTCGACCAATCTCTCGGAGAAGGAGAGGTGGTCGATATCACTTCTCTCTATATGCATATATGTTCATGACGATCTTCTGTTTGCTTAATTACTAGCTAGCTAGCGTGTCTAGCTAGTCCTCTCTATACGTATGTATAGTACGTAGCGTCGACCAAGCACGGATAAAAGAGAGGACACTTTTCTTTATTAATTAGCTAGCTATAGCACAATATATGAAACACCTAAATTAACCCCCCAAAACCCCAACCCCCCCTCCCTTTCAAAAAAAAACAAAACCACAGCCATAGAAATCTTGTGGCGTGGATGTTTATTGGTCGGTTGGTGCCACCAACCAGGACCAAAGGCCTCTCTCTACTGGGCTCGTGGACAGGCCACGTGAAGGCCCATCGGTCCGTTTTGGATTGAACCGGGACTAAAGGGCCAGGGTATTAGTACCGACCCTTTAGTCCCGGTTTATGAACAGGGGCTAAAGGCCCTCATGCCCTCGGCGAGATCGACAATGTACATTATGTTGGATGGCCATGTGTCACCGCCGTCCAGCAACAGCTAGAAAAACCAGCTCTTCGGCCTGTCAACTACCGCGACATATCAAACATCACTGGCATGTACAACTCCGACACGCTGGACCCATGTCGGGAGAGAGAAAGAGAGATTCAGACCGTTCTTTGTGATGTGGCACTGATGCGGCGAGATTAAAGATCAAAACCAGGTCCATGCATGTCAGCCCAAAACTATCTTGAGTGGCCGGAGGGACAAAAAGTATCTGGTTTTACAAGTTAAGGGACCATGTTTGTCTGGTTTTGAAATTGAGGGACCATTTTTACACTGTCGGTATAGTTGAAGGACTAAACATATATTTATCCCTTTATATGGCTGGGAATGAAGGTAAACACATATAAGTTGACTTAGTAAAATATTCGGTTACTGTAAAAAGAAAGTTGTCTCTGTGTGCATACCAATTTCACCACAAGAAACATAGCCATCGATCTGAGCTATGCTCAGTTCGCGACTTGAACAGGATCAAGCATCCAGGTTTTGCTGCTCGTCTTTGCGTGTATACAAACCGACCGGACGGATGCAACAACTTGAGAGTCCATGGGATCAACGGCTCAGCTTGCCTCACGCCAATTCTGCATGCATGCATGCACGGGGGTGCTCCTCTTGACTTTTGTGATACACCGGGGTCCTGCTGCCTACCCTATGCGCCAGAGTCAAACACGTTACATACATCTTTATGCTTTTGTAATACACCATGCTCCTGCTCCCTACCCTATCTAAATCTCGGCTAGAATTCTTCATTTCATGAATTGTGCAACGTGGGTGTGAAGTTCGTCTGTGCAGGCATGTAGAATTGGTGCGAGATGAGCTGCTGATTATTTTCTGACCGACCTCGTGCCATATCCCGTAGACACGAGGTGCCCGTACATCACCTGGTTCCATGCGTCTGGCACGCCCGGCAGGCACCAGTGGCTGCAATCCTCTGGGGCATCCGGCGGTGTCCCGGGCTCTCGGTGCCGCGACGGATGACCGTCCCTTCTCAGCCCTGTCATATGCGTTATGTTCAAGAACACCACCCTATTGTTCATCTGCTGTCTACTCGTGTGCCGTGCCGTGCTCGAGATCATCGTGTTGATCCATGAATACTCTTGGTCGCTCTCGCCTGTGGTCATCATCAACGGGTCCTGTTGGTCCGCGCATGAGCCCCCAGTGTCCCACGTTCCATTGTCGTAGTGTGATGGAGAATAGCTCCTGAAGAAGAGGTAGCCGCTCGTGGAGAGTCGTGGATTGCTTAGCGCCCAATCTTTCACCGTCTGCAGGGACAACCGGAACGCTTCCTTGATGTCCATTTTCATGTTGAACCGATCACCCACCATGAAATAATTTCCTCTGCAAGTATGGATCAATGGAGCTCTAGTCAATTAATCACGGTCATAGCAATGAAACGCAGTAGCTAGCACCCTGATTAGTTAACGAATTACGTACGATTTGATGGTCTTGTGTTCATTCCACCAGTGCCCCGTGTTGAGGACGAGCACGTCGGCGCCGGCCCAGCGTGTGGCGTGCCGTGGCAGCGCGTCGAGCCGGATGGCGCCCCTGGTGACGCTTGCGCCTTTGTTGCTTGCCACCGGCAGGATGCGGTCGACCATGACGAGCATCGGCGCGCGGTAGTACTCCACAGAGAGGTTGTAGTCCATGAAGACCATGGAGAGGTAGCCCTTGTGCCGGCTAAGGGGCTTCCCGGACTGCTCATATATCCTCGAACCATTCGGCACGGCACTGGCGAGCATGCACAGCATGGACTCCCACTGGTTACGGCCGATGGAGTCGCCGGCGAACACGATCCGGCCGTTCCGGCTCCTCTCCAACATATCCGTCGCATTAAACCTATGGAATTTAAACACACTTAGAAAGGTGACATAGACAAAGACAACATATTTTGTTCTCTAATGAGAGATGTCAATGGCGATGGCTACCTACTTAGGGAGGTAGCAGCTGCCGCGAGGTTGCCACCGCCATTGCCGGAAGGACGAGTCGTTCCGGCCGTTGCGCTCGCAGCGGAAGCCGGGATCAAGGAACGGGCAGTCCTCCCCGTAGAGCGTCGCGGTAGCAGCGTCCTTCACCCATTTCCCGTCGGAGTAGTCGCAGCCACCGGACGCGTCGGCGCGAGCCGTAATGCCTCCGCCATCATTGCCGATCAGAAGGGGCCGTGGCCGAGTCTGGAACAATGGTTTCTGCGGCTGCGGCACGAACTTGAGGACGACGGAGAGCACGAAGAGAACCAGCAAAACGGACACCGGAGCGTGTTTAGCTTGCATGGATGGATCTCTGACTAATACTTGAGTAGTGATGGCGACCATTAACAGGCTGAGAGGAGAATAAGGAGCCGAGAGTGGCGTGGAGTTGCAACAGGAGTGAGGGAGCGAGTGGTGCTAGTGCCAACAGCTAGCGTACCGTGAGGGGCTAAATTTAGACAGCACGACCAGTATGAATGATGAACAATAGGACCTAGTCATCTACACGTAGGAAGCGCCATTCAGAAGCGCTCGTTTTCTTTCCAACAGAAACCAATGGCACAGACGGTGCAGGTGGAATTCTGCATGTGGAGCCAACAAAAAGTGAAGGGAACTTGAAACAAGTTTCTTTTTTCTAACACATTTCAGGATAAAAAATGCTAGACTTATGAAAGGTTTTTACAAACCCATACGTATTTACCTTTCCTGCTAATCAAATCACCCCCCTAAAATTTCAGGATGGGCCCGCGCCCACAAGTAATGGCCAGTAAAAAATAGGCAATTCACAAGTCACCCCGTAACCCTCTTGGCCCCCTAAATCTCACGTAGGTGTAGCAAAGCTTTCAGGATAACGGAATCTGTTTCAACCATATGGCTGTCATAATGGACCATTGTCCCCATTCTGTGCTGCCATGAGTGGCAAGAGCCAACACACATGCTACTAAGTGTCCTGAAAACATGCTAGTGAGCGCTGAACTAAACTATACTCCATCCGTCCGATAATATAAGAGTGTTCTTTACACTAGTACTCTCTCCTATAGTGCATATAAGATGTTATCAAAGTGAAACTTTGCAAACTTTGACCAAATTTGTAGAAAACAATACGAAAAATTGCAATATTAAATATACATCATACGGAAATATATTTCATGATGAATCTAATGGTAAAGATTGGATATTATAAATGTTGATAAATATTTCTATAAACTTAGTCGAATTTTAACTTTAAACAAATCCTATATGGGCTCTAATTTGGCTGCGGGACTATATGCATCAAAAGGCACCAAGAGTTCATACAAAGGACCATTTTGTATATACTAAAAGGTATGGCAACATAGAAGTTCTCCCAAAATGACAATAACAATTAAGAAACTCCCCCTGACCGGACGAAAAGATGCATTTCATGCAGAAGCATGGGACTATAAATGGTAAAGTTTTACTTTTGATGATTTCATTCATGGTCTACTATCCATGGTAGGAAAGGCCATCAACAAATCCAGATAAGAAAATACATATTATTCTATATAGATATGGATACTAGCTAGCAAGCATGGGCCATCAAGGATATGGGAACACCAAGGAACAAAGTCATATTGAATATTCAATAAGTTCTATAGCACAAGTGTTATGTAGGTAACCAGTAAAATGGAGGCTAAAAATGCACGGCACACTATCAGATTTAGCATAATCAAAATAATTTCAATGATATAACTTACAAATGTGTAATTAGCATTTAGCAATATTTTGTGTGGTTAACTATGCTAGCTACTCCCTCCGTTCCTAAATATTTATCTTTCTAGAGATTTCAACGAGTGACTACATACGAAGCAAAATGAGTGAATCTACACTCTAAAATATGTCTATATACATCTGTATGTGGTAGTCCATTTGAAATCTATAAAAAAGACAAATATTTAGGAACGGAGGGAGTACATAACAAGAAAAAGTTATAGTCGTGGAGACTATAGTGTGACAAAATAGGTTAGCAAAATATAACTGTTTACTTTAAGTTTGCGTCATGTATGCCATATAGAACACTATCCTTCCAACATCATTCTGATCCCTATGAAAGGATGCTTGAGAAAGGGTTTCAACACCATATCAAAAGTGAAAGTAGAAAAGTAAAAATAAATAAAGAAAGAAACAATTTTCCAATTCTGGAGCTACTAATCATGAGAGCCTAAACATACTTGGGTCATCTTCTTTACATTTGAATGCTGATTTTTGTCTTTTTTTTCAGGCTCTTGAGTTAGGAGATTAATTTTAAGCTTGACACCCAACGAAACGATCAAGTGTTGGGACCTTACAATATCTGAGGTTTTATACAATCAGCAGCAGCGACTGAATATTGAGTGTAACACTTCATAATAAAATCTTAATGAGAAAACATATAATTGCCCAATAAGTGGATTACGTGGATTACTCTAAATGAATTGAATGTATGCATGGTGATTTCTCACGAGCGATTCGGAAAGTGAAGCATGAAGAAAATTTAAAATATTACCTACTGCCATCCAATTATTTAGCCCCAAGTCTGGACCCACAACAGAGAAGAGGGAGGAGGGTTGCCTATTTCCGGTGAGGAGATGCAAGCGCATGAGGTGGAGATGACAACACACCTCACTCAGCATGTTGTCCTTGACTTACTTGTGTATCATTGAAGACATCATCTGAGAGGGAGAATAAAATGGCAATGCGCATGCATGCCCTCTTGGCAAATAGCATGGATGGCTTGCATGCGCCTTCACATGGATGGCCGAAAAGAATTGAGACAACATGGATGGCCTGCATGCACGTTCACTCGTGCGCAAGTTCTCTTGGAAAATAGCATTTTTGCCCTTCTTCCCCATCCCCTTGCCTTTGATTGGTCACAAACTTCACCAATCCGCGACCCGGCCAAACTTGACGAGATTATCTGAAGAACTCGATTTTCACTTTCCATTTGTCCACATTTTCCTGTACGAATGGAAGAGGGAATAGAGTCGAGATCCTTCTCCCGCACATCCTCCTCCGTAAGCGCGTCGCCCCAACCAAAAATTATTTCTTTGGTTCCGGGCCTGTTCTTGGCAGGAAAGAGCCAGATTGATCTGATTTATTGCAGAGTGGATTCGAGGAATGGGTAGCGTCATTGAGGAAGCGCACCGGAAGGATGTCCTCATTATCCCAATCGCCACAACCGAAGTCGGGCATTTTGGCTATCGAATCCTCAATCAGGTAGGAGAATTAGTTATGTCGCTCGTGGGATCTATTACTTAATTGTAGTATGTACCATGTCTGATCCATAATTCGTAAGGATCATATTTTTTTTGTGATTCCTGTTGAGATATCAATCAGGTACCGTAATTAATTGGCTTAGTTTTGTATGATATGCTTGGTTACATTATTATTTGTGAGTGGTTTGGTTCCGAGCTACCTATACCCTGAGACTATGCTTCCGTTGTAATCTTTGATCAACGTGCTTTCAGGAGGTTCTTTTTGTTCTATGAAACATGCGATGTGATGTGATGGTCATTCTCTTTCAGCAAGTGTGTATCACTATCATTCTGAACTTGGTCCGTGTGATACCGCTATTGCCCAACCGTTTTATGTTCGGCCTCCTATTAGCTGAAAGATGCATAGGTTTCCTTGGTAATCTTGAGAATTGATAAAAACTACAGATGTAAAAGTAGTGTAGACATACCAAGATTACCAAGCCTCTATGTTTGAACGCCCTATGTGGAAACATTCACCAAAAATCAAATGAACAATCATGTAGAAGTAGTGTACACATACCTGACCAGATGGTTACTCTAATTTTATTCGTATGGTTAAAACAATATAGAGAAAGGGCATGAATTTGCTCCTTTCATGGGATAAGTTTCTCAACCAAGTTATTAATGTTGTATATTTTCTACATTGCAGTCCAAATGTGCTAGAAATCGTAGACTCTAGTAGCGATGTAATCGACTCCGGCCCATGTGATTATTTGCCAAAAACAAGCCTCTGGGAAAGGCTTGGGAGTGTTTCTATGATGGACATAGAGTCAAGTAACTTCTGCTGGACCTCTCTTTCTTCATTGCACCATACGAAACATACTACTACAAGTTCGGAACCCACCGAGGATGATACTAACAGAAGTTTTGAGGTTTGTATTTTCCTTTTTACTTATCCATCTTCCTGTAAATTGTCTTCCCTGTTGTTGGTAAGATTCTAACTGGTAAGCTTGATTATTATCCTAGATATATCAGTTCCCTCATCAAATTTCATCTCAGTGGTCACCGAGTCGAGATTTGTTACTTTCTTTTTCTGCCTACCACAATGTACAGATACAGTAAGCATCATGCGAACTTTGCTAAAGCTCACAACACCTCCGCAAAAAGCTAACATCAATATCTCTCACAAGGATTCTGCTTCATACTGGAAAATATAGTTTATTAGCCATGGCTCTAGTTTCCTTCTAATAGCCTGTACCATTCTGCACAGGTGACTGTAAATTCTGGAGGAGTTGTATTCATTGCGTTATTCAAAATATCTAAAAATGGTGAAGTTCCTTCCAAGGAAGCTGCAGCAGTTATTAAAATAGCACCATCAAGGATGGCCACACAGTCAGAACGGTTCGGGTATGAACTGGCTAAATGGCTTGGCGTAAGGACCCCTCAAGTAAGTACTCGCTTTCTTGTAGTAGGCATTCATGCTAAACACATAATTATTATAGTGTGAACTCTCTTGACCAATGCAGGGCAGAGTGATTCATAGCTCCTCGTGTGAATGGCAACAAATAAAGGATGCAGTAGAGAATGCTCGACATGAAGCAATAGCTGTTGGTGATGAACTTCAGGAGATGATTTGCACTGAGATGCTAGAAGCTCTCGAACTAAGCCGATGTCTATTCCTGATGAAGTATTAACTCCAAGTTACCAGTAATGTGCCTGACAATATGGTACATACTTCTTTTTGAAAAAATATGGTACGTAGTTAACATGAAAAAAATATTCAATGTTGTTTTGCAGTTATGTACATGGATCCCCTCTACTAGAGAGCACAACACCATTTGATTCCCCGGAGTTTGCTGAAAAAACTGCTGAAGCTTTAGGTAGGATCTTGATCCTGGACCTCATTCTGAGAAATGAGGATAGGCTGCGGTGTCGGCCCCTTGGTTGGCGTGGAAACTATGCAAATTTACTTGTTGCCTACAAAGAAGCTTATGCAAACCTTGATTCATTGGATGATGTTCATGATTCTGCCATCATCCGTTACAAGCCAGAGATAATCAAAAGCCCTAAGAAACAGAAGCAGAGAAGATCCGTTTCAATAAGCGGCAGTGTCGGCTCAGATATCTCAGAGCTTTTGGAAGACTCTTATGATCAAATTGAGTCTGAGATTTCTAGCTTTCATATTGTAGCCATTGATTCAGGTGTACCACGAAGACCACCCGCCAGTAAACGAACGAAAGATCAAGAGAGCTATCCAAGACTGGTGGAACTAACACTAAACAACCTGGACTATTCTTCGAACCTCTTGTTTGAGGTGTCCATTGGAAAACTTGGTACCCCTGGACCTGAAGAATATGACATGTCATCCAATTATAGCTATCATTCTCCTCTGTCTGAGAGTGATATGGTAGCAATAGTTAATTCCTTCCGAGGAGGTTTTCGTAGTGCTCTGAGGGACCTTCAAAGGTTCCACATTTTCCTGCTCACACTTTATCAGAAGCTAGATGCCCTATTGAAAAATTTCTTTAATCTTATGTATAAAGGTTCAAATGAATTTGACAAGGAAGATGCAGGTCATTCTGATTCACCATTGTGTCGTGTAGAGGCACATACTGATCTGAGTGATTTCGAAGTTCCACGACATATGCGTAGGCCTTCCCGTACCTTATCTCGTGATAGTTTTGACATGTCATCTCCTATTTGTCGAGAGAGCTTTATGACGAAGAATTGGAAAGCAAATGGCGATGCATCCCGTGGTCTACGATTGACGATGAAGCTCAGGGAATTTAACAAGTATGCCAAGGTTAACTTCTTTGAAGTGCTCATGGAAAACTTATTGATTTTTAACAGATTATACACGTCAATCTAGTTAGTATCTATTTGTTTTGCACTATTTGAATGCTCGGCTAAAATGATATAATATACCATAAGGTTAGTAAATTAGTTGTACAAAACCAAATAACCATCTATAAAGGATTCACACACTAGATTAAAAAAATAACAACAAATATCATAGGTTTGTATCTCAATAACTATTTCTCTATCTGAATGCTTTGATGGTGTGTTATCTCCATCATTTATGAATAGTCACCTTGCTTTCTCACCCGACCTAAGGTTTGAGGCATGTCCTTCCTGTGGTTCTCAGTTGTTCAAATTTATTAAATAAACATGCAACAGTTGATAGTGCATGTAGGTTGAGTTTTATTTTTGATAGACTTGTGTCTTGATGCACTGATAGAAAGAAGAGTTTTTACAATTCCTAAGAACGGCAACACCCAATGATTACAACACGTCACCTCTAATCGTTAGGCACATTCGGCTCTAGAGGCAAAGCTACCAGACCCCTCCCGCATGTCGGTGCCCATTGCCTAGTCCTCGACTTGATCGTGTCGACGAGGCGAGCTAGGATGAGTTGCATTGTCAAAGATGATTGTGTTGCGATGCTTATAGATGCACCATTGCCCGGATGTATTCACGCAATACTATGCTTGCAGGTAGACAGTGAGTTAAACAAAGAAATAGAACAATGGAATGACATGCTCAGGACTGATGTTGTAAAATTGTGTCATGACAACAATTTCAACACAGGCTTCTTTGAAGGGATAGATAATAGTGTTGCCGTTGATGCTTATGAGTTGAAGGTGATCCTATTCTACCTAGCCTACCTGGCAACAAACTATCTATTGTAGCAACTAAGCATATGAATTTCTGTTTTCAGGTTCGTCTTGAGCACCTTCTTGAGAGGATATCACTGATTTCTGATGCTGCAAGTACAGAACGTCCTTCTAAGATCACAGATCACATGTATATTGGTGGTGCTCTAGCTGCTCGGTCGACATACACACTTCAACACCTTGGCATCACCCATGTATTGTGCTTGTGTGCGAATGAAATTGGACAGTCGGAATCTCAGAAGCCTTGCCTTTTTGACTATCGAAACTTCTCAGTAAGTACATATGACAATTTTGTGAATAAGGACTCATTCGGTTTGGAGGAAATCAAAACGTAGGAATTACGAGTAGTATAGGAATTTGATAGGATGGGACTTGCCATTCTAAGGAATTGACTTGCCTCGTTCCTACGCACAAAATGAGCTTTGAGTGGATGTGTAGCTTCCTCCAAAAACACAGGAAATGAGTAGTATTCCTACGAAATTCTTGTACGCATTTCTTACAAACCGAACGCATATATAGGAAATTTTCCTCTGGAATCCTTGTTCCTATGTTTTTCCTATGAAAAACCTCCAAACCGAATGAAGCCTAAACTTTGGAAGATCATTTACATGCAACAAATGGCTGAACTCCACTTTACAGCTTTCTCAGCCATAATAAGGAACTAATTTTCTTGCTTTCCTTGGGACACTTTGTGTTTCTTTTCTACAGATAAATGATGATGAAAATGCGGAAATCACTAATGTCTTCCAAGATGCATGCGATTTCATTGATTTTGTTGAGCACCTACGCGGCAAAGTTCTAGTGCATTGTTTTGAAGGAAAAAGTCGAAGTGCAACTGTTGTTCTTGCTTATCTGATGCTTAGAAAGTAAGACTGCATAATAAATGTTTTTGTTTCCAGTTACCAATGAGGCATTAGACTACCCATAGTGGGGAATAACTTAGACTAGTAACATACATATCTTACTAGTCTATGTTACTACCTCTATAGTGGGGAGTAACATATATGTGATGTCAAACAACACTTCATTTATTAGGTTATAGACTCATCTTGTCTTGATATGCGTGATGTTACCCATAGTATGAGTAACTAGCTATGCTACTCAATTCATCTCTCTCCTCATTAAATCATTGCCACATAAGCAAATTTGCTGAGTTGGACTCTATGTTATTGCTGAAGTTACTCCCACTATGGACAGTCTTATATATCAATATTCGGTTAAGAAACTGATGAAAACCATCAATGACCAAACTATGCTTAACATAATCAATACAAGCTTTGCTTGGGATACGAACTTGTGTGAAAACTCATAAGAATGATAGTGCCTCAAATTTCAGTTCACTACTCTGTTGGTTTCATTGACTTAATATGTTTCATGTTTGTTTAGAAATTGTACTCTTCTAGAAGCATGGAACATGCTGAAGAAGGTGCACCGACGTGCGCACCCCAATGATGGATTTGCCAAAGTCTTGCTGGATCTTGACAAGAAGCTGCACGGTAGAACCTCCATGGAGTGGCAGCACAAGAGGCCTGCAATGAAAGTGTGCCCCATTTGTGGTAAGAATGCTGGCCTCAGCAGTAGCTCACTCAAGTTGCACCTACAGAAGGCACACCGAAAGATATCGTCAGGAAGCGTAGACTCAGCAATATCCTTGGAGATACAAAAGGCTATAGAGGCATTGAAGACAGGGTGAAGTCGATAGCCCAATGGAGAAGAAGGGTTTGGATGGGTTTTCTCATAGCAAACTACACATTATACATACATCTATACCCTAACTTTTGAATCATGTACCACACATCTAGAAAAAGTCTTGTTGTACATTATAATGATATCAAGTTTCTAATTCTTATTATTGCATAATTCTCAACGTATAACACTTGTTCAAATAGCATGAGTTTTTCCTCGGAAAACTGCAAGAGCTTAATCTTTTTTTAGTGAAGTAGCAACTTCAACAATTTTAGCCTTATTTTCTAGAAATTTTGAAACATGTTCGAGATATCCTTAATATTATTTAGAATTACAATATACTAGAGGCAATAGAAGATTCACTTCGTCTTCGGTACAACCTCCCTAAACACACCAACGGATGAGAGCTCTACATAGCCCCTCATAATAAATGGTAGGATAGTCTTTTTTTAAAATACGTCACCCGCGCCGCCTGTGTACGCCGCGATGGGCCTGCCCATTGGCGGATGATGTACGACCAGTTCGCCCAATGAAATATGTCACAAAAAGAATATGGCTAGGTGGCGATTCGAACAGGCGGACACCTCTCGCTGATAGCCACTATAACTAACAAGTGCTTGTGAGTATTTAGGCAGCGCAACATTGAAAGAAGCTAAGAGCATCACCAAATAGTGAAAACAAAATTGAAACATTTTTCTGAAAAATGGGATTATTTCTTTGAACACGAATATTTTTGAAATTTTGTGAAAAAAGTTAAATTCGAACATTTTTTGAAACTCTTGAACTTCTTTTCGAATTTGATCAATTCTGAAACACGGATATTTATTGAAACCCAAACAAATTTCATAAAATACGAGGTACAGTAGCGAAAATTTTCATTTAAAAAAAACTATTTTCTAAACTTTGAACATTTTCCAAAAACGTGAACATTTTTTGAAAAAATGAACAAATTTTGAAAACAGCAAGTAAACTTTCTTTTAAAAAGCAAACATTGTTTTGAAAGTTCTATAATTTTTTAAAACACATAGAAAACTTAACTTCTGGAACAATTTTAAAACACTAACATTTTCCGTAAAATGGGAACTTATTTAAATTTTGAACAAATTTTGGAACAAGAACATAAATTGAAAGTTCCAAAAAAATTCAATATCTGAACAAAATTTTGGAAACATGAACAGCTTTTGTAAAGTTAAAAAATGAATTCTTTTGGAAAAAGTGGATATATGAAAACTAAAGCAGAAATAAATAAACTTGAAAAAAATGGGAAATAAAAAGAAAAAGGAAGAAAAGGAAAAACAAAAAATAGAAAAATAAAGAAAAACTGAAAATAAAAAACCAAAAAACTGCAAAATCTGCAAGGTAAGCAGACTATGTTTACAATATTAATGCAAAAAATTGAGGAAAACTTCACAAATAGGTAGCATTTTTTAATCCGAAAAATAAATTAATGCAAAACAATTGAGAAAAAGCTTCACGAATAGGTAGACCTTTTTTACAAAATCTATAAAAAAAATTAAAAAAACAAAAAAGGAGTTGATTTTTTTCAAATTCACAAGCACTTTGGTCGGCCCAACAGGTGCCCGGCGGGAGCGATGTCGTTGCCTGGTTGGGCCAAGGCCTAACCTTTTTTAAATTTTCTTTTTTTTCTTAATTCAATTTTGTCCTTTTGAAATTTATTATTCTTTTTTAAATATGTTGGAAAATTTGAAATATTCTTTGGAATACTAACAAATGTTCTTGTATCAAATATTGTATTCAATTTTAACAAATATTGGTCATAAAAGGCCATGAGAAAATTGGGACCATTTGATGGATTATGGAAAAAAAACGTGCTCTCGAACATAGCCTCCTAGCCTATCCGGACACCCTACATTGAACATGGTGTTTTTTTGAACATTCTTGAAATGGCCCAAACTTTTTCCACCAGGTGAGAATGTTCGTGGTAAGCATCAATGCCAGGTCTGAACGACTTCCAACACCATACGCAAGTTGTGTCACGTCTGACCATTTATCGGCCATTTTCACCGAGAAAACTTTAGAAAATGCAAGAATTATCAAAGACTCAAACAACATGGTGTCTTGAGGTGGTCATATAAGTTGATGGAAAGAAATTGGGGTCATTTGACAATGCCGATAAAACTGGCTCTCATACGGACCCTTCTGGCTACCCCAACATCATCAGTTTAACATGGTCCATTTTTAAACATGTGTGAAATGACCCCCACTTTTGCCAGCAGGTGGGCATGCTCATGGTAGGTATACATTCCAGGTTTGAACGATTTCCTGTACCGTATGCAAGTTGCGTCACGTCCAGCCGTTTTTCATGAAGAAAACACCAGAAAATGTGAAAAGCATTGAAAAGTCAAAAAAAATGGCATGGTGCCTTGAATTGGTCATATAAACTCGTGGGAAAAACCTGGGGTCATTTGATGATGCCAAAAGAAACGGCTCTCATACGGACCCTTCTGGCCTACCCGAACATCCTTTGTTTAACATGGTCTATTTTTTAACATGCATAAAAATGACTTCAACTTTTGCTACCAGGTGGGCATGCCCATGGTAGGCATCCATGCCAGGTTTGTATTATTTTTGACACGTATGCAGGTTGCGTCACGTATGGATATTTATCGGCCATTTCTCACCGAGAAAACTCCAAAAAAATGCAAAATATGTTGAAAAGTCAAATAATTTGGCATGTTGCCTTGAATTGGTCATATAATCTTATGAAAGAAAATAGGGTCATTTCAACATGCCGAAAAAATGGGCTCTCATACGGATGCTTCTGGCCTACCCGAATACCCTCTATTTAACACTAGTCATCTACCAGTGCAACTGCACGGCCTAGAAATTATAGGTATACATTTTATAAATAAAATTATATTTATATGTAAAATGGAAATGTTTAAATTTCAGATATCATACAACTGGAAAGATGCTAATTTATTCAACCTCTTGCACAAATAGGAATGACATTCGTTCAGTTGATATTTATTAAGATGTTTATATTCATATTTCCTTATGCATGGAAATTTACGTGCCTTTTTTATTTTACTTGGCACGGTCTTCTTTTTGTACGATGCGATTTAATTATTACTTTTTCAAACAGGCATTTCTTAGCTGGGGTGTGAATATTTTTTAGCTTTCTAATATAAAGAATTTATAGTTTTATATACGTGCTTTTTTTCAAGGAGAAGGAATATGTTTTTTTTTCAAGGTGGCACGTGCTTTTTTCTAGGAAATTAGACGTGGGCTTTGAGTATCCTTTTTAGACGTGCGAGTTTTATTTATATACGTGGTGAGAAGTTTTATTTTTGACGTACATGATGATTCTTTTAATAAGACATGATTCTCTTTTTTTGTACGGATGGATTTCATCCCGTACGTACATGGTGTTTCCTTGCATTGGCCCTCTAGTAGATCTTAACCATAAATGCATGGTCTTTTTTTTAGATCAATGTCTGAAGATTTTTTTGAGTTGTATGTACGTGTCTTTTTTTGCATAGAGATGGCACGTGCTTTTTTTTCTGGGAACTTGGATGTGGGTGTGGTTGACTCTTTTTTTGTTTTTTTTTTCTGGGAGCTTAGATGTGGGCGTGGAGGACTCTTTTTTTGACACTGTGGATCGTATACCAATGGGACTCTAACCACAATCACTTATTTAATCTGAATCGGTTATCTATAATCTAAAGGTTAAATTTATATGTTTTCTGAGAATTAACGTGGAGGCTTCATTGGTGGTTCCAATTAGTAAATATAAGATGGTCTATTTTTGGACATCCATGAAGTGACTCCAACTTTTTTTCCAGTAAATGGGCAAGCCCATGATAGGCATCTATGCCAGGTTTGAACGATTTCCGACACTGTATGCAAGTTGTATCACATCCAGCCATTTATCATCAGTTTTTCATCGAGAAAACTCAAGGAAATGCAAAAATTGTTGGAAAGTCAAACAATTTCGCATGGTGCCTTGGATTGGTCATATTAGCGCTAATGGAAAAAACTAGGGTCATTTGACAATGCCAAAAAAATGGGCTCTCATACGGACACTTGTGGCCTACCCGAACACCCTCTATTGAACATGATCTATTTTTGGACATGCATGAAAAACCCTAATTTTACAGTAGGTGGGCACGCCCATAGAACGATTTTCAACACAGTATGCATGTTGCGTCACGTCCCACCATTTATCGGTCATTTTTCACCGAGTAAACTCCAGAAAATGCAAAATTTGTTGAAACCCAAAACAACATGGCATGATGACTTGAATTGATCATATAAGCCCATGAAAAAAATTGGGGTCATTTGACGACGCAAAAAGGAGGCTCTCATACGGACCCTTCTGGCCTACCCGAACAGCTGTTGTTGAAGATGAGTTATTTTTGACCATGCTTGAAATGACTCAAAATTTTGCCAGCAGGTGGGCATGCCCATGGTAAGCATACATGCCAAGTTTGAGTGATTTTCAACAAAGTATGCAAGTTGCGTCACGTCCTGCCATTTATCGGCCATTTTTCACCCACAAAACTTTAGAAAATGCAAAATTTACCAAAAACCAAAACAACTTGGCATGGTGCCTTGAATTAATGTGTCTTACAAGCCCATGAAAAAAATTGGATTATTTGATGGTAAACAACATGCTGTCAAATGGAGCCTTCTGGCCTATCCGGATATCCTACGTCGAACATGATGTTTCTTTGGACATTCTTGAAATGACTCCAACTTTTGCGATTAGGGGAGGCATGCCCATGATAGACATCCATAATTTAAAAAGTTACTTAAAACTTTTATTTTAAGTTTTGAACAAAACTAATAAATACAAAGGGATTAAATTGAAAACAGTTAATAATTTTGATGAATTTAATAAATATTTAAAGTAACAAAGAATTTAAAATCTGATTTTAAAACTATTATTTTGGTATTCCAATAAATATTTTAATATTTTTAATAAGTTTTAAAAAAGTACTAAATTGAAAAATGAATTAACGAAAAAAAGAGAAACAAAATATAGAAAGGAAAAAGGAAAAATAAGCAAAAGAAACAGAAAAGCAGGAGATTAAGTTTGTTTCGCACCACGCGACCGACTGAGAAACGCTTTTGGTCAGCCCATTTCGGCAGATAGCAGAGCAACTACCCATCCGGTAGTTTTTTTGGGGTGACTCAAGAACAAATCTGGTACTTTTTCTTTTAGCTGATTTAATTTTTTATTTTATTTTTGGTGTAAAATTTTCATTATATTTTTATTTTTTATTTTTCTGTTTCTTTTAAAAAAAATTTGGATTTCCTTTTTCCTTTCTATTTTGCGTTCCAATTTTTTCCCTTTGAAAATATGTTTGGACATTGAAAATTAAACCACATTTTAAAAAGCTTTTAGGATTTTAAAATGTTCGTTTTCAAAAATTCATTAGTTCAGCAAATGTACAGGATTTTAAAACATATTCTTGTTCTCTAAAAATTGTTCAAAATTTTAAAAAATGTTCGTGTTTCAATTTTTCTCCAAACTGAAAAATAATTGCGTTGTCAAAAAATGTATGAGAATTTCAGAAAAAACGTTTGCTTTTTCTAAAAAATTCACAATTTCAAAAATATTCATTTTTATAAAAATTGTTCAATATTTCAAAAGATAGCTGTGTTTTCACTTTCGTCATAATTTCCAAAAATGTATGAGAATTGAAGAAGATGTTCTTGTTTTCTGTAAAGTGTTCAGAATGTTGAAAAATGTTCATGTTTTCATTTTTTTCAAAACTTAAAATGATTGGTAATTTCAAAAAAGTTTGCACTTTTGAGAAATTGTACAGAATTTCGAAAATATTCCTACTAACAAGTTTTGATCTATAATTTTATAAATCTTTGCATTTTCGAAAATGTTTGGGATTATACATCTTCGTGTTTTGGAAAATGTTTGGAATTTTCAAATATGTTTATGTAAAAAAGGCATGCCTTTCCAAAAACATTGAATTTTTAAATTTTGTTCAAGCTGTTCAAACAAGTCGGATTTTTCAAACATTACTTGCTTTAAATAAATTTATTTCCAAGAAAATATCAAGAAAAATCCAAAAACTGCCCGAATTCTGTGTTTTATTTAGTTCTTAAAGTAGCGTGCTCTTTGTTAGTTAACCGCGCTTCTTAGGTGGAGTGGTTAGCAGCTCTTATTTACATCCTACAAGTCCAGAGTCCAAATACTTGCAAGGTCACTCTATTTTATTATTTTAGACATGTACCGGTGCCATCACTACTGCGGCCACCTCCATGGGCCGTCCTAGTCGGGTGTACGTATGGCATATATGTTCTTGTGAAAAATCCATACCGCCCTTTATATGTTTAGTGGGGTGTTGTACCGAAGAAAGACTTGAGAAGTTTTTTTTTTCCGGGTAAACTCGAGAAGATTTTGATCTAACGACAAACCATACAGGCACGGCGTATACGTTCTTATGAAAAGTCCATACTGCCGTTTATACATTTAGTGGGGGTTGTACTGAAGCAAGACTCAAGAAGATTTCGATCTAACGACAAACCATACAGGGAACAAATTAAGCCATTTATGAGATGGCAGGTACAACCATAATAAAAATATATGTGGCAAAGATCATCATCAGAAGAGCTTGCCTATACATTCCTTCACAATAGTTATCTCCACCAGGGCTTCAAGGTATAAGAGTTTGCATGTACCCTGCCATCAGTAGGTGAGTACTTAATGGGCATCGCTCTGTTAGGCAGCATCGTGTCTGCAGAGCTCAGAACGCGCACCGCATTCCGGTACCAAGGCTGCATACAGTGGCATATATAGCCAGGTTAGAGCAACGCCCCAGGCCGGCCGTTGAGCTGCAGCGATGAGCAGTTGCAAATAGTGTGATTTTAGCTACCCGTGGCTACATACTCTTAGAGTATAAGTCTATTCGTATTGTAATCTATCTCTATTAATCTAGTCTTTGAGTTCAAGCTTTGTAATCTATATAAACAGCCCTTGAGGCCCCGATCAATACAACAATTACTTCTCCAATATCTCAATCTGTCATGGTATCCGACGCCTAGGTTTTTCGACTTTGGTATGGCTCGCCACCACGCCGCCGCCCGGCCGATTCGGCCCCTCTTCTCCATGGCCGAGTTCCACGCCGGTGCCCCACCCCTACCTCCTCCTCTACAACTACCCAAACACCTCCCCCTCCAAACCCTATGTTCTCCCTAGCCGACACCATTGCCGACGTCTCTCCCTTCATACCAATCTCATTAGACCTCGGCATCCACAACTACTACCATTGGCGCCACCTCTTCATCATCCATCTCGGCGCTGCGCCACGCCACCACATTGATCCCTCCTACCGCCACAGCCCGCTGATCCTCGCTGGGTGAAAGATGATCTCGCCATCATCCGATTGGATTTACACGCATCTCCACGGAGCTTTTCAATCGGTGTCCGACGATGACGCCACCGCCGCCGATCTCTGGGCTTCCCTTCAACAGCTGTTTCAGGACAACTCCGACGCGCGAATCAACGCGCTCAACACCGAGCTACGCACAACCATGCAGAGAGATGTCCCAGTCCCTGTTCAAGAATTCATCCGATTGACCAGTTAACTTGCTAATTAATCCCTACTCATAAGGTCACCAAGTAGCCGAAAAACCGATAAATCATCCGATTAATTGATTAAATGGCCAATTAACTTATCGATTAGCCCATTAATCCCCTACTCGCCAGCCAACCGAGCAGCTACCAGTTAACGATTTCCTCAACAATGGTCCCAGTCTCCATCTTCTGCCAGCGAATCAAGGCTATTGGCGATGAACTCCGTGAACTTGGTGATCACGTCGAGGATCGCACTCTCATCAACGCCCTCCTCCAAGGTCTCAGCGATCAATTCGAGAAGCAGCAGTCCTTCATCCCCATGCTCAAACAGTACCCCACCTTCAAGGAAGTCCGCTCGATCCTCCAGCAAGAAGAGAAGAACCAGGCTCGCAAGGCGCAACGGGCGCCGCGGTGTTTCATGCTGCCGCGCCTCTTCGCAGCTCCCACGCTGGCTGCGCGGCAACCGACCGCCCTCCAACTCCTGCTGTGGCTGCCGCGCCTCAACACCACCACCAGGTGGCGCCCGAGTCCCAACTACAAGGGAAAGAATCCGTCTACCGGCCTCCTGCATCTCGTCTGCCAGACTGCACCAGCCTCGTCATCCACCGCTCGCGCCACCAGCTCCGTCGCCATGGCCTCCTCAAGATGATCCTTGGACTGGCCTCGTCCGAGCTTGGTCGATGCCATGGTCGGCCCCCTCGCCGTATGGTGCCCCTCCTGCGTACACGGGCACGTGGAGCCCCGGTCTTCGTCCAGCCACAGGCTCTCCGGGACTCCTTGGACCCAGGCCGCCGGCGCACGTCTACACCGCCATTCCTACGCCGCCTTCTCGTTTTTGGGTTGAAGCCCTTCGCACCGCCACACTACTTCTTAATATTCGACCAACTAAAACTTGCCCTCTTTATTCGCCTTTTTAATCTCTTTTTCTCTCCCACCCTGACTATTCTTTTCTGCGTGTTTTTGGCTGTCTATGCTTTCCCAACATCGCCTCTACCGCCTCCAACAAACTAGAACCACGCTCACTACCTTGCATTCACCTTGGTCTTTCTGATGATCACAAAGGATATCGTTGTTTCGATCCATCTTCTGGTCGTATCATTCTCTCTCGTCATGTCACATTCGATGAAAATACTTTTCCTTTTACTGTCACTACAACCACAAAACCAATTCCACCACAATCCGCCACCACCAAAACCCCTTCCCTAGTTCGTCCTTCGGTCATCTCTGCTGCCATGGAATCTTGTTCCATCTCTCCGCCGGAATCGCCCACCGTCAGCCACCCTCCTGCCCCGTCCCCCACCTCTCCCGCAACTGCATCCTCTACCCCAGCCGTCTTTCCCTCACCACATCCTACCACGGCAACCACCTCGACACCCACCACCTCTGATTCTTCTTCCTCACCGTCTTCTTCAACCAAAAACCCACTGCCACCCAATGCCGTTCTTATACCACCGCTCACCAATGATCATGTCATGTGCACCCGTGAAAAACGAGGATTTCTTCTCCCCACCAAACGTCTCAATCTTACCGCCACCATACGAGGGTCAAGGGAAGGCAAGTTTGGTATAATAACAGAACCTTGGATGTGTGGGAGGACTGCAGCAACTTGCCGACGAACAGAATAAGAAATCTGTCCAAGGAATGGCTTATGCCTGATTAACTAGTTAGTAAGGCAATAGCAGCTTACCAAGGCGATGGTCAGCCATCAATCGCAGTTCCAGTATCGCCAGTAGCCTGTGCTGGTGCGTTGCTGCTGTATGCTAATTTATGGTCAAGGAAACTAAAAGACATGGTTAATGGTGCGTGTCTGATGCATGTGATGTTCAGAAGATACACTAAAACAGGGTATATATCTTTTCTGAAACAAAAAAATTTGACTGCTGTCAGGATATGTTGCTTGTTGGATTTCAAGTAAGGTGTTGATGCCTTGCCGCACATGAACAATTAATTAACAGAAAAGACCTCTTGTGCTGGAACTCATATATACTCCTCAAAGCAAAACATCTAAGAAATGATGGCCAAACATCCCCTGCACATATCATCACATAACAACAATTTCATACACGAACAGCAAGTGCCTAACAATAAGTTGATCTTTTCGCGTCAGATGAATAACTGATTAATCAGTGATTTCTTAAAAAAATTGCTTATACATGGTAAAACACTGTTCATGTAATTCAAAAAGAAAAGTGAGGTACTGTTAAAAAATTGTATGTTACATTAAAAATTGTGCAAACATTTCAAAAATATGTTTGTGACATTCTAAAAAACTTTATACAATGTAAACCAAATGTGCGCATAGCTTTAAAAAAAGTACAACGTGTGCTGAAAAACTAGACATGTATTAAAAAGAAGGAAAAAGGAATAAAAAATAAAAAGTAAAGGAAACTAGTAGAAAAATACATAGAAACGTAAGAAGAAGAAAAGCCACATGGAAGGTTCTAAAACCTGTCTGAACCGGTCCAGAGAACCTTCCTAAAACCGCTACAGGGCCTACCATGTTGGCCTGTTGGGTCAACCCGTTTAGTGGAGCGGTAGAAGCCAGACCGAAGAATCTCTCACGATAGGCGAAAAATAAACAAAAACCCCTAAAAAAAGGGAGAAGTTTTTCTAATGGAAGATTTTATTCACTCGTCATGTATCTAGAGGATCCAGCCATAAAGCAGTTTTTCTTATGTCCTGGGACGCACACAACAAGCAATCAGGAACAACCACATCAACGTAGAGAAACCTAGTAAAATAAATTGTTGCCATAAATAACAAGGTAAGGAAAAAAACATTCCTAACGCCGGTAGCAGGATTAAAACGGCACAGTGCAAAGACTAGACTGCCATCCCTGCTGACATAATGGCATACACGTGGTCGTCATGTTGGTGAACAATGGACCAAATATGGAGCAATAGTGTGTGGCTAAATATGGATCATGGATCATGCATGTGAAATATTCTTTTTATTGAGAGCAACATCATAATAGCAAAATCACGATGCCCAACATAGAGTGGATGGTTCGTCTAGAACCAAATATTACACGTATGTACTAGTGGCGTGTGAGGATTCGGTATGCCACCAGTAACAACATTATTGGTGGCATGTGGCCCCGCACGCCACTGGTAACAACCTACCAGTGGCTCCATATGGGTGCCGTGGGGTTAACAAGTCACTAACGTGATTTTTAAGTCACTAACTTAGCTCACTAGTGCCGTTGCCGAGAACAACACACCACTAATGATTGACCTGTTACTAGTGTTGTGGCGGTTTATAGCTCATGCCAGTACTACTAGTATTAGGGAGCCGGCTCCTCTGCCGTACTGCACCCTGCCGTTGGCTCACTGACGCGTGAGGCCGGGCCCACGTTTCAGTGGCCTGACGGCACGTCAGAGGAGCTGCGTCCCTAGTATTAGTGGTGTACCCTTAGGGGCCACATCACCAATAATTTATGCCTTTTCAGGCCACTGGTCCTACACACTGGTGGTGTACGCATATCTGACCACACTACTAGTAATTGGTTGTTTGTAGCGTGGGGTCATTTTGCCGCACCACTAGTATTTTGGAAAAATGCCAATGACATGGCTCTTTGGCGGCTCCACTAACAAGCATTTCTGCAATAGTGGCCTTTACACGTGCAACTAAATGTTGTTAAGATGTCGGTGGTGTTCATTGTTCAGGAGAATCAAACGAGTTGAGCACTTTGGATATATTTTTGTGTGTGAATCAAAGAGCTTTCGCTGATTAAGTCAGTAGAGAAGGAATGAACAAAATGTACTGTCAGTAGTATTAAGAACAAAACGTGAGCAAGCTTCGCCTCGTCTTAGACTGATTTAAACCACTTTTCTAGTGCTGGACAGTCAAAATATAGGGATGATCCTTGAGGCTTGAGGTTGGTGAGTTTGTCCATGCTTTGCAACAAAGGTCCCATGCCATGACAACTTTGGATGGTGAGTTCCTGGAGACAAGTGAGCTCATGTGTAGGCACTAGGCAACAACCTCTCACATGTCCGTATCGACCAGGACTACTCAACTATCTCAATTTTCTTCAATCAACCATGCAAAAAAGCTGCATACAGATGCTACATAGACATGACCCAACTCAAGAACCAAACCGACCAAAGGATCACTAAAATCGACGATCTGCTATTACACCCTCCGTAAAGAAATATAAGAGCGCTTAGATCACTAATTTGTGCGGGTAATAAACTATCAAACCCAAAGTAAAAAAAACTATCAAACCCAGCCTAGATTTGAGCAAGGGCGCCGCACAGAGAACAAGAAGCAGGTTACTGTGCGGTGTGGCGCATGAACTCTTCGTCAGCCACGAGCCTCGCGAGCACCTCCGGCGGGAGGCACACCTCCAGAGCCATGCTCCCTCCGCCGGCCCTGCCCTCGAAGGCCGTCGCCGTCCCGTCCATCTTGTTCGCTGGCCCGCTCCGCACGCCCACGGGCCGCCCCCACCCGAAGTCGTTCCCGTACACGTTGAACCACGGCGAGCCCCCCGTCACCATCATTGCCGTCGCCGTCGGGCGCGACGGCACGCGCAGAAAGCTAGGCCTCTGCCGCCAGGATGCGTGTCTGCCCCGTTCGCTTGCCACGTCGAACGACGCCACCGCTCTGTTCAGCAGCGACGCGGCCCAGCCCAGCCCCCTTTCTAGGATCTCGCCGGCGGTCGACACCGCCTCGACGCGTGCGACAGCGTAGGCCGACGGCAGGCCATCCACGCGGCCCCGGCATCCGACGGCGAGGACGTACGCTGTCCTCTGGTCCGGCGCCAGCCTCCTGGCTCGGCACACCGCGATCCACAGGTGCGCAAGCAGGGCCTGCAACGACGAGATGCTAGTGCCAGACATCTCGGCGTTTGCCTTGGCTTTCAGCTTCTTTATCATCTCAGCGGGGAAATTAAGGAAGCACTCCTCCTTCACAGATGATGGATGCTCGTCCGTACGCCGGTTGACGGGGATGTCCTCCTCCTTGCGAAAGGGTAGAGGAACCGGGACAGGGCAGCCGTCGAGGAACCACCTCCGGTGCACCGGCAAAGGCGAGGAGATCTCGGACCAGGTGTTGAAGAGGTGCCAGAAGGCCGTCCCATCAGCGACGACGTGGCTGAGCGACATGGCCACGAAGAAACCGTCGGCCAGCTCAGTGACCTGGGCGGCTAGGACATGGACAAACTCAGCACCCTCCATGCTGCAGCGGAGCGAAATTACGATGCTCTCCCCGTCGGCGTTGCTCCCCGGCGTGACGTCGAGGCGGCCGGCGTAGGGGTAGAAACGGCCAAGGGCGCGCGCCAAGGACGAGGCAGAGACGTTCCACGACGGCGTGGTGTCCCTGTCCTCCGGTGGTGGGAGGTTTCGGCAGGAGGATGCCCTTCTGGTTGTACTCCAAGGAGATCATCGAGAGGTCCCATGTCGTAAGGTCGACGGTGGTCTCCCGCTCCGGCGGTAGCGAGTTCACTGGCTCCGGCAGGACCATGTGCCGGGACACGATCTGGACATGGTTCATCGTCTTGGTCACCACTCACCACCGTGTGCGATCTCTGTCGGTCGTTGGAGTAGTGAGTAGTTAAGAAATGATCTTGCCATCATCCAGTGCTAGCTCGCCTCTATTTATATCCGCATCAACGTGTACATGATTGATGGCTAGACCGACGTAGTACTGTAGGAACCTTATATATGCAATCTGATCAGCAGGACAGTTCCGACCGCATATAAATATCTGAGCCATATAATGGTAAATACACCCGTGGTGCTTCAACTTGCCATGGATGTTCAGTTTAGTGTCAGAATTTGAAAAATACATCGAACTGGTTCTAAAACTTGGTATGAACATGTAAATACGGTGCTAATCACACTTGTAGACGTAAAGTGCGTCGAAGTGGCACCGTATATGGCTGATGTGGCACAGACATGGCGTGGGGCAGGCCCCACTTATAACTATGAAACATAATTACTTGAATAGTAAACGTCTCTATGACTAGTGGGCCCGCATGTCAGTACCTTAGCAAAAATAAAATGAAAAATGCGCCAGACAGGGATCGAAGCAGCAGCCTGACTGTTGCACACTGCTCGGGCTAGCCAGAAAACCGTACAAGTTTTCATGTTTAAATTGGCCCCTCAGGCTTAATATATTTAGCCAGAAACCCATGTGTCCTGAAATGGGCTGCAGCCAGTTGCCCATATTGCGCACGTTATCTTTTAGAGAAAATGTAAAAAAAGATGTAAATAATAATCTTAATAATATAATTAAGATTCAAATATTCATTTGTTATAAGAAAATACCTCATGCCACACAAATATCCATCTGCACACAAAGTAAATATATAGAGGTATACCGTATGAAATGAAATAAAATATTAAAAATTATTCCTGCTATATTTAGAAATATTAACTTATTATTTAGAAAATAATATTTTAAAAATAATTATTATTAGAAAATTTATTTTAAATGTTAGTATTTACAAAACAATTAAAAACTCATGGATTATATTTAAAATAGTATTATCGAATAATAAGTTAATATTTCTTAAAATTATAGGAACATTTTTAAGTAAGATATTTTATTACATACCTCTATATATTTATTTTGTGTGCACACGGATATTTGGGTAGCATAAAGTAATTATTAGTAACACATGAATATTCAAATCTAGCTTTTATTATTATGATTATTATTGACATACTTTTTACATTAAAAAATAATGTGCAGAAAATGGGCCACAGGCTGAAACCCATATATGTATACAGGAGTTTCGGTTCAAATCCATTAAGGATGAGGGGCTAACATTGCCTTGAAAATATGTTGGTGGAATGGTGAGCGCTAGTATTTCCCAAGCGTCAGGTGCAGGTTCGATGCCCGTCCAGTACAACTTCTTTGTTAATTTTCTTACTAATTACGTCTATGGACTGATGTGTGTGCATACTACGTTTTCTAAAACATTCGCATGATGACGTCTGAAAGGACCAAAACTGATAGACAGTTATGAGTACATTTGACAGAACAATATTCACAATTTTTACATCATTATCGATATCTAGTCACATAACTAATACACATGCATATTGATCTCCTTCTTAACAGTTCGAATCGGTGCGGGAGAAGCTTCTACAAGAGGAGCGCATACGAGCACTTCAAGAGGAAATGGCGGGATTTTTACTCGACCAGGTCATAGATCCCAAAGGGGAATTCTATTACGAGCTACCGCTTCAAGGAACCACTCCCAATTGTCATCGTGCTCCGAAGGCACCAAGGAAAATGCCACTGGCTCTGAAGGCAACATGCAGGAAAAACTATATATATACATGTGTATGTGTGAATAATGGTGTGGTTGTAAACTTGAAGGAAGTATTGGAGCTGATTATAGTAATTTGCGCCGAGAGAGTGTAGTCGCCATGGTGAACATTCTCGACGCGGACATGATCTTCATCCCACAATAGCAATATCCCACCGCACGTGCCTACAATAGGGCGCTGAGCAAAACCCTTTAATCTGTATCCGCCAAGGAAGGAAGCAACAACAGCATCAACAGCCTGGAGCTTTGATTCTTGTAAACAGGCCAAATGACATGCAGACGTAGAAATAATAGCATTGAATGTGGCTCTTCTGTTTGGGCAATTCAGTCCACGCACGTTCCAATTAAGCACACTGAGGTATAGACTATTCATTAGGAAAACAAAGCAACTTCAATTGAATAGAACAGCTCCAGCCATATCCAACTAAGCCTTGCCAGGGCACATCAGGGCAGCAGCTACCAAAACCAGCTTCAGACCGGCAATCAGGACCGTAGTACATGTTTTTTTAGCATAGGAAACAATCTACAGCAGCAAGCAAACAGGCAGAGCAGGCCTAAACAGCGACGTCTTCGCTTGTCGGAGTTGGCATCTCGGAGCCACCCTCTCCACCATACTACAACAATGCGTCCTCCACCGCCGTCGCAAGGTCACAATCCAGCTTGAAGAGAGCGCATAGTCTTGCGATCGCCAAGTCAGAGAGTTGGCCCTTGAACATTGCCACAAAGCGACCGGTCGCTTCCTCCGTGACCTCTTCGCCATCGCCCACGATGCCCATTCTCAGGCAGAGCAGCCTCTCAGCGAGCTTAGCAACGGGCATGGACCTGTTCTTGGCACGAAGACGAGGGCTCTGACGGCCCAGGTCGAAACCCGCCACCCCAGCCAACGTCTTTCTTCTCTTTATCGGTGGCCTTGGCCTTGGAGAGGGTGATCTTGGCGCGGCAAGTAGCGGTGGCGGGCAAACAACAAATAGAGGAGAGCACGGCGGCGCCACCACATTGCCAACAGCCGGGACGAAGACCGGGGTGACCGGCTCAGGCTCAGAGCATGAAGATGGAGCATGGGGATACTGGGCGCTCGCTGTAGGGGAAGTAGGGGCAGCATCCCAGTCGTTGTGAGGTGAAGGCCTGAGCTCAATGATGTCGCATGAAGTAGTACAATGCGACGGCGGAGGAGAATGGCCACGCTGCCCGGTGCGAAGAGTCTCCCGGGTGGGTATCTGCATCGTCCTCGCCGAGCGATCAGGGGATCTGTTGCGAGAGCGGTGACCTGAAGCTGGGATGACTGCCCCATCGGGGAGGTGCTGCACCCGAGTCCGATCGATGCGTCGCGCATCCGAAATCGATGACTCTGCCCCACACTGCTTTCTGCCACCAAGATCATCGGGACGTGGGGCGTGGCGGCCATCATGCCTGGAGTCGAGCCAGTCCTTGTTGTCGCGCTCCTCCATTGCCCATGGTATGTGCTACGTCTTGAGCTTGCGTTGGTTTTCCTTGAAGAGGAAAGGGTGATGCAGCAAAGTAGCGTAAGTATTTCCCTCAGTTTTTGAGAACCAAGGTATCAATCTAGTAGGAGGCTCCTCAAAAGTCCCACACACCTACACAAACAAACAAGAACCTCGCAACCAACGCAATAAAGGGGTTGTCAATCCCTTCACGGCCACTTGAGAAAGTGAGATCTGATAGAGATAATATGATAAGATAAATATTTTTGGTATTTTTATAATATAGATTGGAAAATAAAATATGCAAATAAAAGTAGATGGTAAACTTCTATGATAAAAGATAGACCCGGGGGCCATAGGTTTCACTAGTGGCTTCTCTCAAGATAGCATAAGTATTACGATGGGTGAACAAATTACTGTCGAGCAATTGATAGAAAAGCGAATAATTATGGGATTATCTAGGCATGATCATGTATATAGGCATCACGTCTGTGACAAGTAGATCGACTCCTGCCTGCATCTACTACTATTACTCCACACATCGATCGAATCCTGCCTGCATCTAGAGTATGAAGTTCATAAAGAACAGAGTAACGCATTAAGAAAGATGACATGATGTAGAGGGATAAACTCATGCAATATGATATAAACCCCATCTTTTTATCCTCGATGGCAACAATACAATACGTGCCTTGTTGCCCCTGCTGTCACTGGGAAAGGGCACCGCAAGATTGAACCCAAAGCTAAGCACTTCTCCCATTGCAAGAAAGATCAATCTAGTAGGCCAAACCAAACTGATAATTCGAAGAGACTTGCAAAGATAACTTAATCACACATAAAAGAATTCAGAGGAGATTCAAATATTTATCATAGATAAACTTGATCATAAACCCACAATTCATCGGATCTCGAAAAACACACCGCAAAAAGAGTTGCATCGAATAGATCTCCAAGAAGATCGAGGAGAACTTTGTATTGAGATTCAAAGAGAGAGAAGAAGCCATCTAGCTAATAACTATTGACCCGGAGGTCTGTGGTAAACTACTCACAACTCATCGGAAGGGCCTTGGAGATGATGTAGAGGCCCTCCGTGGTCGATTCCCCCTCCGGCGAAGCACCAGCGAAGGCTCCAAGATGGGACTCGCGGATACAGAAGGTTGAGGCGGTGGAATTAGGTTTTCGTGGTGCTCCTGGATGTTTTCGGGGTACATTGGTATATATAGGAGGAAGAAGTAAGTCGGTGGACGCTTGAGGGGCCCACGAGGGTGGGGGCGCGCCGGGCACCCTCGTGGACGACTCCTCTGTTGCTTGACGTCCACTCCAAGTCCCCTGGATCACATTTGTTCCAAAAAGATCGCTCCCGAAGGTTTCATTCCGTTTGGACTCCGTTTGATATTCCTTTCCTTCGAAACACTGAAATAGGCAAAAAAAACAGCAATTTGGGCTGGGCCTCCGGTTAGTAGGTTAGTCCCAAAAATGATATAAAAGTGTAAATTAAAACCCATAAACATCCAAAACGGGTAATATAATAGCATGGAACAATCAAAAATTATAGATACGTTGGAGACGTATCAGTATGCTTCTGAAGATGCGGTCGCGCCTAGACGGTTGCCGCTCATTATGACAACGGCGATCATCTCTGGCGTCGTAGTCGCGTCTGTCTCTGTCGTCATGGCAGCAGCCAATCGATCTTGCATCACAGTTGGCAGTGAAGGAAATATGCCCTAGAGGCAATAATAAAGTTATTATTTATTTCCTTATATCATGATAAATGTTTATTATTCATGCTAGAATTGTATTAACCGGAAACATAATACATGTGTGAATACATAGACAAACATAGTGTCACTAGTATGCCTCTACTTGACTAGCTCGTTGAATCAAAGATGGTTAAGTTTCCTAGCCATAGACATGAGTTGTCATTTGATTAACGGGATCACATCATTAGGAGAATGATGTGATTGACATGACCCATTCCGTTAGCCTAGCACATGATCGTTTAGTATGTTGCTATTGCTTTCTTCATGACTTATACATGTTCCTGTAACTATGAGATTATGCAACTCCGTTTACGGAGGAACACTTTGGTGCTACCAAACGTCACAACGTAACTGGGTGATTATAAAGGAGTACTACAGGTGTCTCCAAAGGTACATGTTGGGTTGGCGTATTTGAGATTAGGTTTTGTCACTCCGATTGTCGGAGAGGTATCTCTGGGCCTTCTCGGTAATACTCATCACCTAAGCCTTGCAAGCATTGTAACTAATGAGTTAGTTATGAGAT
Source organism: Aegilops longissima (assembly GCA_021605205.1). Taxonomy (NCBI): domain Eukaryota; kingdom Viridiplantae; phylum Streptophyta; class Magnoliopsida; order Poales; family Poaceae; genus Aegilops; species Aegilops longissima. The sequence goes on from CM038679.1 coordinate 740,779,727, forward strand.
GATGTATTACGGAACGAGTAAAGAGACTTGCGGTAACGAGATTGAACTAGGTATTGGATACCGACGATCGAATCTCGGGCAAGTAACATACCGATGACAAAGGGAACAAAGTATGTTGTTATGCGGTTTGACCGATAAAGATCTTCAGAGAATATGTAGGAGCCAATATGGGCATCCAGGTTCCGCTATTGGTTATTGACCAAGAATAGTTCTAGGTCATGTCTACATAGTTCTCGAACCCGTAGGGTCCGCACGCTTAAGGTTTCGATGACTGTTATATTATGAGTTTATGAGTTTTGATGTACCGAAGGAGTTCGGAGTCCCGGATGAGATCGGGGACATGACGAGGAGTCTCGAAATGGTCGAGACGTAAAGATCGATATATTGGACGACTATATTCGAGTTCGGAAAGGTTCCAGTGATTCGGTATTTTCGAGTACCGGAGAGTTACGGAATTCGCCGGGAGAAGTATTGGGCCTTATTGGGCCCTGCGGGAAAGAGAGAGGGGCTGCCTAGGGCAGGCCGCGCGCCCCCCCATGGCCTAGTCCGAATTGGACTAGGGGGAGGGGCCGCACCCCTTCCCTCTTCCCCCTTCCCCAAGTCCTAGTCCAACTAGGAGAAGAGGGGGGGAGTCCTACTCCCGGTGGGAGTAGGACTCCTCCATGGCGCGCCCCTCCTAGGGCCGGCCTCCTCCTCCCTCCCTCCTTTATATACGGGGGCAGGGGGCACCCCATGACACACAAGTTGATCTACGGATCTTGCCTTAGCCGTGTGCGGTGCCCCCTTCCACCATATTCCACTTCGGTCATATCGTCGCGGAGCTTAGGAGAAGCCCTGCGCCGGAGAAGTCATATCGTCGCGGAGCTTAGGCGAAGCCCTGCGTCGGTGGAGCATCAACATCGTCACCACGCCGTCGTGCTGACGGAACTCATCCCCGACACTTTGCTGGATCGGAGTCCGGGATCGTCATCGAGCTGAACGTGTGCAGAACTCGGAGGTGCCGTACGTTCGGTGCTTGGATCGGTCGGATCGTGGAGACGTACGACTACATCAACCGCGTTGTTATAACGCTTCCGCTTTCGGTCTAACGAGGGTCCGTGGACGGAACTCTCCCCTCTCGTTGCTATGCCATCACCATGGTCTTGCGTGATCGTAGGAAAATTTTTGAAATTACTACGTTCCCCAACAGTGGCATCCGAGCCTGGTTTTATGCGTTGATGTCATGTACACGAGTAGAACACAAGTGAGTTGTGGACGATACAAGTCATACTACCTACCAGCATGTCATACTTTGGTTCAGCGGTATTGTGAGATGAAGCGCCCGGACCGACATTACGCAGACGCTTACGCGAGACTGGTTTCACCGCCCGAGCACTCGTTGCTTAAAGGTGACGGCGGTGTCTGTCTCTCTCACTTTAGTTGAATCGAGTGTGGCTACGCCCGGTCCTTGAGAAGGTTAAACGGAGTCTATTTGACGAAATATCGTTGTGGTTTTGATGCGAGGTAAGAACGGTTCTTGCTCAGCCCGTAGCAGCCACGTAAAACTTGCAACAACAAAGTAGAGGACGTCTAACTTGTTTTTGCAGGGCATGATGTGATGTGATGTGGTCAAAACGTGATGCTATACTTTATTGTATGAGATGATCATGTTTTGTAACCGAGTTATCGGCAATGGCAGGAGCCATATGGTTGTCGCTTATTGTATGAAATGCAACGCCATGTAATTGCTTTACTTTATCACTAAGGAGTAGCGATAGTCGAGAAGCAATAGTTGGCGAGACGACAACGATGCTACGATGGAGATCAAGGTGTCGCGCGGTGACGATGGTGATCATGACGGTGCTTGGCGATGGAGATCACAAGCACAAGATGATGATGACCATATCATATCACTTATATTGATTGCATGTGATGTTTATCCTTTATGCATCTTATCTTGCTTTGATTGACGGTAGCATTATAAGATGATCTCTCACTAAAATTATCAAGAAGTGTTCTCCTGAGTATGCACCGTTGCGAAAGTTCTTCGTCTTTGAGACACCACGTGATGATCGGGTGTGATAGGCTCTACGTTCAAATACAACGGGTGCAAAACAGTTGCGCACGCGAATACTCAGGTTAAACTTGACGAGCCTAGCATATAACAGATATGGCCTCGGAACACGAGACCGAAGGTCGGCGTGAATCATATAGTAGATATGATCAACATAGTGATGTTCACCATTGAAACTACTCCATCTCACGTGATGATCGGACATGGTTTAGTTGATTTGGATCACGTAATCACTTAAGATGACTAGAGAGATGTCAGTCTAAGTGGGAGTTCTTAAGTAATATGATTAATTGAACTTTAATTTATCATGAACTTAGTCCTGGTAGTATTTTGCAAATTATGTTGTAGATCAATAGCTCGCATTGTTGCTTCCCTATGTTTTTATATGTGTTCCTAGAGAAAATTGTATTGAAAGATGTTAGTAGCAATGATGCGGATTGGATTCGTGATCTGAGGTTTATCCTCATTGCTGCGCAGAAGAATTATGTCCTTAATGCACCGCTAGGTGACAGATCTATTGCAGGAGCAGATGCAGACGTTATGAACGTTTGGCTAGCTCAATATGAGCAGATACAGACGTTATGAACGTTTGGCTAGCTCAATATGATGACTACTTGATAGTTTAGTGCACCATGCTTAACGGCTTAGAATCGGGACTTCAAAGACGTTTTGAACGTCATGGACCATATGAGATGTTCCAGGAATTGAAGTTAATATTTTAAGCAAATACCCGAGTTGAGAGATATGAAGTCTCCAACAAGTTCTATAGCTAAAAGATGGAGGAGAATCGCTCAACTAGTGAGCATGTGCTCAGATTGTCTGAGTACTTCAATCACTTGAATCAAGTGGGAGTTAATCTTCCAGATAAGATAGTGATTGACAGAATTCTCTAGTCACCATCACTAAGTTAGTAGAACTTCGTGATGAACTATAGTATGCAAGGGATGACGAAAAAGATTCTCGAGCTCTTCGCGATGCTAAAATCGGCGAAGGTAGAAATCAAGAAAAACATCAAGTGTTGATGGTTGACAAGACTATTAGTCTCAAGGAAAATGGCAAAGGGAAGAAGGGAAACTTCAAAAGGAACGGCAAGCAAGTTGCTGCTCGAGTGAAGAAGCCCAAGTCTAGACTTAAGCCTGAGACTGAGTACTTTTGCTGCAATGGAACTGGTCACTGGAAGCGGAACTACCCCTGAATATTTAGTGGATAAGAAGGATGGCAAAGTGAACAAGGTTATATTTGATATACAGGTTATTGATGTGTACCTTACTAGTGTTTATAGTAGCCCCTGAGTATTTGATACTCGTTCGGTTGCTAAGATTAGTAACTCGAAACAGGAGTTACAGAATAAACAGAGACTAGTTGAAGGGGAAGTGACGATGAGTGTTGGAAGTAGTTCCAAGATTGATATGATCATCATCGCACACTCCCTATACTTTCGGGATTAGTGTTAAACCTAAATAAATGTTATTTGGTGTTTGCGTTGAGCATGAATATGATTTGATCATGTTTATTGCAAAACGGTTATTCATTTAAAGTCAAAGAATAATTGTTGTTCTGTTTAAATGAATAAAACCTTCGATGGTCATACACCCAATGAAAATAGTTTTCAGAACGGTTATTCATTTAAAGTCAAAGAATAATTGTTGTTCTGTTTAAATGAATAAAACCTTCAATGGTCATACACCCAATAAAAATAGTTTGTTGGATCTCGATCGTAGTGATACACATATTCATAATATTGATGCCAAAAGATGCAAAGTTAATAATGATAGTGCAACTTATTTGTGGCACTGCCGTTTGGGTCATATCGGTATAAAGCGCATGAAGAAACTCCATAAGGATGGATTTTTGGAATCACTTGGTTATGAATCATTTGATGCTTGCGAACCGTGCCTTTTGGGCAAGATGACTAAAACTCCGTTCTCCGGAACAACGGAACAAGCTACTGACTTGTTGGAAATAACACATATATACCGATGTATGCGATCCAATGAGTGTTGATGCTCGTGGCAAGTATCGTTATTTTTCTGACCTTCACAAGATGATTTGAGTAGATATGGGTATATCTACTTGATGAAACATAAGTCTGAAATAGTTGAAAGGTTCAAAGAAATTTCAGAGTGAAGTGGAAAATCATCGTAACAAGAAAATAAAGTTTCTGCGATCTGATCGTGGAGATGAATTTTTGAGTTACGAGTTTGGTATTCAATTAAAACAAAGTGGAATAGTTTCACAGCTCACGCCACATGGAACACCACAACATAATGGTGTGTCCGAACGTCGTAACCGCACTTTATTGGATATGGTGCAATCTATGATGTATCTTACCGATTTACCACTATCGTTTTGGGGTTATGCATTAGAGACAGCTGCATTCACGTTTAATAGGGCACCATCTAAATCCGTTGAGATGACACCGTATGAACTATGGTTTAGCAGTAAACCTAAGCTGTCATTTCTTAAAGTTTTGGAGTTGTGATGCTTATGTGAAAAAGTTTTCACCTGATAAGCTCGAACCCAAATCGGAGAAATGCGTCTTCATAGAATACCCAAAGGTAACTATTGGGTACACCTTCTATCACAGATCCGAAAGCAAGATATTTGTTGCTAAAGATGGATCCTTTCTAGAGAAGAAGTTTCTCTCGAAAGAAGTGAGTGGGAGGAAAGTAGAACTTGATGAGGTAATTGTACCTTCTACCTTATTGGAAAGTAGTTCATCACAGAAATCAGTTCCGGTGATTCCTACACCAATTAGTAAGGAAGCTAATGATGATGATCATGAAACTTCAGATCAAGTTGCTACCAAACCTCGTAGGTCTTCCAGAGTAAGATCCGCACCAGAGTGGTACGGTAATCATGTTCTGGAAGTCATGTTACTAGACCATGATGAACCTACGGACTATGAGGAAGCGATGATGAGCCCAGATTCCGCGAAATGGCTTGAGGCCATGAAATCTGAGATAGGATCCATGTATGAGAACAAAGTATGGACTTTGATTGACTTGCTCGATGATCAGCAAGCCATGTTAAATAAATGGATCTTCAAGAGGAAGACGGACACTGATAGTAGTGTTACTATCTACAAAGCTCGACTTGTCGCAGAAAGGTTTTCGACAAGTTCAAGGTGTTGACTACAATGAGATTTACTCAACTGTAGCGATGCTTATGTCTGTCCGAATCATGTTAGCAATCGCCACATTTTATGAAATCTGGCAAATGGATGTCAAAACTACATTCTTTAATGGATTTATTAAAGAAGAGTTGTATATGATGCAACCAGAAGGTTTTGTCAATCCTAAAGGAACTAACAAAATGTGCAAGCTCCAGCGATCCATCTATGGACTGGTGCAAGCATCTCGGAGTTGGAATAAACGCTTTGATAGTGTGATCAAAGCATATAGTTTTATACATACTTGCGGTGAAGCATGTATTTACAAGAAAGTGAGTGGGAGCACTACAGCAATTCTGATAAGTATATGTGAATGACATATTGTTGATCGGAAATAATGTAGAATTATTCTGCAAAGCATAAAGGAGTATTTGAAAAGAGTTTTTTCAAAGAAAGACCTCGGTGAAGCTACTTACATATTAAGCATCAAGATCTATAGAGATAGATCAAGACGCTTGATAAGTTTTTCAATGAATACATACCTTGACAAGATTTTGAAGTAGTTCAAAATGGAACAGTCAAAGAAAGAGTTCTTGCCTGTGTTACAAGGTGTGAGATTAAGTAAGACTCAAAACCCGACCACGGCAGAAGTAGAAAGAGAATGAAAGTCATTCCCTATGCATCAGACATAGGTTCTATAAAGTATGTCATACTGTGTACCAGATCTATTGCATACCCTACCACTAAGCTTGGCAAGGGAGTGCAATAGTGATCTAGGAGTAGATCAATGGACAGCGGTCAAAAATTATCCTTAGTGGAATAAGGATATTTTTCTCGATTATGGACGTGACAAAAAGTTCGTCGTAAAGGGTTACGTCGATACAAGTTTTGGCACTGATCTAGATGACTCTAAGTCTCGGTCTAGATACATATTGAAAGTGGGAGCAATTAGCTATAGTAGCTCCGTGTAGAGCATTGTTGACATAGAGATTTGCAAAATACATACGGATCTGAATGTGACAGACCGCTGACTAAAATTATCTCACAAGCAAAACATGATCACACCTTAGTACTCTTTGGGTGTTAATCACATGGCGATGTGAACTAGATTACTGACTCTAGTAAACCCTTTGGGTGTTGGTCACATGTCGATGTGAACTATGGGTGTTAACCACATATAGATGTGAACTATTGATGTTAAATCACATGGCGATGTGAACTAGATTATTGACTCTAGTGCAAGTGGGAGACTGAAGGAAATATGCCCTAGAGGCAATAATAAAGTTATTATTTATTTCCTTATATCATGATAAATGTTTATTATTCATGCTAGAATTGTATTAACCGGAAACATAATACATGTGTGAATACATAGACAAACATAGTGTCACTAGTATGCCTCTACTTGACTAGCTCATTGAATCAAAGATGGTTAAGTTTCCTAGCCATAGACATGAGTTGTCATTTGATTAACGGGATCACATCATTAGGAGAATGATGTGATTGACATGACCCATTCCGTTAGCCTAGCACATGATCGCTTAGTATGTTGCTATTGCTTTCTTCATGACTTATACATGCTCCTGTAACTATGAGATTATGCAACTCCGTTTACGGAGGAACACTTTGGTGCTACCAAACGTCACAACGTAATCGGGTGATTATAAAGGAGTACTACAGGTGTCTCCAAAGGTACATGTTGGGTTGGCGATTTGAGATTAGGTTTTGTCACTCCGATTGTCGGAGAGGTATCTCTGGCCTTCTCGGTAATACTCATCACCTAAGCCTTGCAAGCATTGTAACTAATGAGTTAGTTATGAGATGATGTATTACGGAACGAGTAAAGAGACTTGCGTAACGAGATTGAACTAGGTATTGGATACCGACGATCGAATCTCGGGCAAGTAACATACCGATGACAAAGGAACAAAGTATGTTGTTATGCGGTTTGACCGATAAAGATCTTCGTAGAATATGTAGGAGCCAATATGGGCATCCAGGTTCCGCTATTGGTTATTGACCAAGAATAGTTCTAGGTCATGTCTACATAGTTCTCGAACCCGTAGGGTCCGCACGCTTAAGGTTTCGATGATGGTTATATTATGAGTTTATGAGTTTTGATGTACCGAAGGAGTTCGAGTCCCGGATGAGATCGGGAACATGACGAGGAGTCTCGAAATGGTCGAGACGTAAAGATCGATATATTGGACGACTATATTCGAGTTCGGAAAGGTTCCGAGTGATTCGGTATTTTCGAGTACCGGAGAGTTACGGAATTCGCCGGGAGAAGTATTGGGCCTTATTGGGCCCTGCGGGAAAGAGAGAGGGCTGCCTAGGGCAGGCCGCGCCCCATGGCCTAGTCCGAATTGGACTAGGGAGGGGCCGCACCCTTCCCTCTTCCCCTTCCCCAAGTCCTAGTCCAACTAGGAGAAGAGGGGAGTCCTACTCGGTGGGAGTAGGACTCCTCCATGGCGCGCCCTCCTAGGGCCGGCCTCCTCCTCCCTCCCTCCTTTATATACGGGGCAAGGGGCACCCCATGACAGACAAGTTGATCTACGGATCTTGCCTTAGCCGTGCGGTGCCCCTTCCACCATATTCCACTTCGGTCATATCGTCGCGGAGCTTAGGAGAAGCCCTGCGCCGGAGAAGTCATATCGTCATGAGCTTAGGCGAAGCCCCGCGTCGGTGGAGCATCAACATCGCCACCACGCCGTCGTCGACGGAACTCATCCCGACACTTTGCTGGATCGAGTCCGGGATCGCCATCGAGCTGAACGTGTGCGTAACTCGGAGGTGCCGACGCTCGGTGCTTGGATCGGTCGGATCGTGGAGACGCACGACTACATCAACCGCGTTGTTATAACGCTTCGCTTTCGGTCACGAGGGTACGTGGACGGACACTCTCCCCTCTCGTTGCTATGCCATCACCATGGTCTTGCGTGATCGTAGGAAATTTTTTGAAATTACTACGTTCCCCAACAGGCAGGAACCGCACCGTGACGACGTTCAGAACGGTCACCATGGTTGCATCTGTTGTCCGCATGTGGGGCATCAGGACTGGGAGGAGGAGCAGACGTGACGGCCGTAGCACGCGACGAGGTGCAGTTCTGGGCGTGGTGGGAAATCTGCCGGCATCTGAAACAGGTGAATGGATTTCGGCAATCCACCTTGCAGTGCCCTTTGAGGAGGCAGCGATGACATGTTCTGTCTCTGAACTTGATGAGATTCCTCTGCCCAGAGGAAAAAGGAGACGCGGCACGGCGGCTTGAACGCTGGTATTTGGGGCGGTGCTTTCGCCGCCAATAGGCTGGCCGGACGAGGTGCCAATCCTCAGCAGTGGAACTCCAGCTTGAATCTGTGGCGGGAGCTGCAGGGGTCGAGGAAGAGCTCTGGCAAGGAACTGCAGCAGCAGGAGAAGCAGGGCCCGAAGAACGTCCCGTGCCGCACGCCAACCCGCCGATCTAGAGGCTGCAGGCGCCGAATTGAGGCAAGGCCGGAGGGCACCCTGAGAGCGGAGCGTAGGAGCGGCGTCCAGCAGGTCAGTGGCACCGGCGAAGCGCACCTTGCGGGGACAGCCCGTCACGTCTGAGGTGGCCGTGCGGCACACCGGCAGGGAAGCACCGTCTCGGGAGCGTGGATCTTAGGTGATCCCCTCCAGCTGCGGGAAGAGGGCCACAACCAAATCAGACCGCGAGTATGGATCCGACACCAGCGAAGTCGAGCTGAGGATGAGCCTCTTCCCCGTAGAGAGGAACCAGGGGGAGTTTGGGGCAGCCGCACAGGCCGGAAGGGCGGCGGAGGGAGTACACACGGTGGGGGCGGCAGGAACGGCGGCGGCAACAGCGAGGTTGCTGCGGTCGCGGGAGGATCCGCCTCCATTTTGTGGTCCGATAGCCCTTTCTGGTCTGTATAAGCTCAGTCCTATAGAGCAGCAGAAGTAGGAGAATAGATAGATACATCATACACAATCCAACATTTGAGCCAAGGGGTAGTAGTCTTATGCAGATATCCATTTAGAACATTGCTTCATAGTAATGATTACAAATAATTTACACTAAGGTTGGACAAGTACATACTGCACTAATACAGAACACTTTGATAGAGGCACCGAAGCTAAGCACGACACTTAGGCAAAGCTTGCTGATAAACCAAGAGGGCCTCAATTTTTTCTTGTGCCTGAAGCTTCAGTCATTCTCGTCGAAGAGGAAGTCATCATCATCAAAGCGGCTTGCGCCGCAGTTGTCCTCGGTATCATCAGATGGGCACAAACCAGAGAACTCCTCAAACTCAGAGCAGTCAAACTCCGCATCATATGGATAGATGCCTATGGTCCGGATCACATCAGTTGTCATCAAGGAAATTTGGGTGAGGTTCTCGGCTTCCTGAATAACACTATAAAAATGCCACGTTACATCACTCACAACAGGAGAAGAACCTAAGGTATCTCCTGAAGGCAGATAGTTTACTGTCGTTTTCTCAATACAAGTTCCAGAATTATATATGTCATCAACAAATGAACCCCATACCCTGTTTAGGTCTCTGAACTACCCATCCTTCTCTAGTTTTGCCTTTAGGCACCTGATTTTGTTGTCCTTATCATCAATATTGCACGAGAACTGTGTCATCTCGACTTTCATCCTCTTTACATGTGGGTAATCGAACTCCACCTCCATGGTGCCCGCAAGATCCTCGAGACATTTTGTTGCAGCACTTTGTATAGACGTAATATCTACATCCGGCACACCCCAAACTCTTGTTGGCTCCGATGATTGCCAGAAATACACAGTGGCACCCACAAGGCCACGTCCACAAATGTAGGTCTTGAACTTGGCCTCGGACAAGCCCATTTCAGCAAGAGTGGCATTCAACATCGTCTTTGGGCTGACCTTAGCAGTGTCATTTGCCTTAAGGATATAAGATATAACATCGTATTATGTGTATGCCTGCTATCTAAAGGACATGCCAATGAAAACAACATATAAACGGGGCAAGAAATACTGAAAGCATGAAAAGAGGTTGAATGCTTAAACCAACCTTGTAAAACATAATGTGCATTGTTATGCTCTAAGTTATGAGAAAGCCTAGGTTTTGACGAGAATCTAACTATGGGATAAGCGATGTTTATTGCCTTCGAAAGCAACTGATTCATTCACAACTTAAGACATGCATTGTAGCCACTCTCAGGCCAATATCAATCCAGAGCGGGAGTAGGGTATTACACCGCGACACAATTTTTCGACCGGAAAGAGTAATATTTGTACTAAACTCTTATATTTCTGTATAACTAATGATAGTTTATTTTATACTTTTTGTGAATATTGTGTATACAATCCTAATGTCAATCTTACAAGTAGACACAATGCTAAATTTAATATTATATTTTGTAAAGATAATTAATTCCCTTTTGAGGTGATAAAACTTAAAATATTAAGCAAGGTGTCGCATGTCTTCATGAATTAATTGATGACACTTGGGAAAAGTGTGTGTGTGTGTGTGTGTGTGTGTGTGTGTGTGTGTGTGTGTGTGTGTGTGTTTTATAATCTTAGAAATCTGTGCATAAATCCATAAAGCATATGGTTTAACAACTTGGCAGTTTCTAGTATATGACTATGCACAACCAAAATGTTTTTACTTTTGGAAAAATATTCCTGATATTTTTGAAAAAAAATGAATTAAAAATTCTTTCTGAATTTCCAAAAATGTTGGATCTTAAAAATATTTTTTAAATGTTCCTTAAATTTGAAAATTGGTTCGATTTTAGACATCACAATTTAAAAATTCCCAAATTTGAAAATTGCTCATGAAAGTTCAAAATGTTCAAAACGTTTTATAAAATGCTCATGTTTATTAAAATATTTTCAAATTATCAAAACGAATTTACATTTAAAAAATATTTTTCTTATTTTCTCAAAATTAAATATATAAACTGATTGAAAAAACACTAGGAAGAAAACCGGCCGCTATGTTACACATCAAATCGATCGTCATCAGGATGGAGGCACCCAAGAGCTCCACCGAGAAAGCGTGGGCGGCGGTGGGCGGCGGATCCGTCAGCAGGTGTTTTGTGCTCTTACACAACGTTGGTAATTAAGGAGGTGATGATTCCTTCCTTCCTTCCAACACGCAAATTACTTAGCTACTCGATCTACCAATCCATCTATCTACACCTCCGGGAGCTAATCAGCTAACTACACGCACCTCTCGTTCGAATGGTGGTTTTTGCAAGGATCCTGTTAGCGTTCTTCCTGTGGGCCAACGTCTGCACCTTCATAAAATTCAGGCAGCTGGCCTTCTTCCTCGCGCGCATAATAGTTTTGGTCTCGTCTATTCTTCTGTTGCAGGGCGGCGAACCTCGAGGCCCTAGGGGCGATCAGGTCGACATAGAGCAGCCCATAGCCGCCGAGCGCCCTGACAGGGTCACTCCCGGGCGTGCGGGTTCGGATCTACAAAAGAGCCCGTCGGATTGTCTTGCGTACCGTCCTTCCGGCGGGTCTCCTTCGACGTGAGTTGCGATACATCACCCCCGGCGTCGAAGGTACACGGCGATGTGTTCGTGCGCGAACAGGTGCTGTCCTGTTCAAGATGAGGATGAAGATGACGAGGAGGATGCCATGGTATGGTGCAAAGGCCAAGAGTAAGTAGCCAGCAGAGCACTTGCTTTCGACCAGGCACTCTTTGTAGAGGTGTGTGTGAGGTATCCTATGCATGCTGCTCAGCGGATTATAGCAATTTTCAACCAATTTTGCATTAATTAACTGGGTAATTCTTTTCTGCTTAATTAATAAATCAGGCAAATCTTTTGTTTTTGTTTAAAAACGTGCCACTGCGACAGCATGTTTGTGCTTACACATCAATTGCCGTTCCAGTATCGTGAGTGACTTTTTTTCTAAAAGTAACCAGGTGTATCATTAATCAAAAACAGGGAGAATACAAAGCATGCACATGAAACAGGCCAGAAGGGTTGAGAGGAAACACGTGTATCGCCAGTGACATGTGCTAGTTTGTTGCTTCCAATCCCAAATTGAGTTCATGTTGTCGGAGTTTCTGTATTGTGTTCAGAACAGACACCACATGGCACAATAGGCCGTTCGGCTTTTCAACATGTTAAACTGGAGATCGCGATACATAGTTTGATAGGCTTGGAAACATAGTTTTAACACTCCCTCCGTCCCATAATGTAAGACTTTCTTTTACAGTGAAGAAAACTAAAAAAAAACATGCTTGATGGAGTGTGCTGGAAGCATTTTTGCAGTTTGATGCATGTGTACAGATAATACACTAGAACACGATATACTTTTCATTAAACAGAAATTTTGACTGCTAGCAGGACCTGCAGCTATGTGGACATTTAACAGCAAAGAACTCTTGTGCTGAAACTCATATATTCTCCTCAAAAGCAAAGCATATAGCAGACGAGTCGTACAGAAAGGTGCCAACTTCTCCTGCACATATCTTCACATAACAGTTCCACAAACAAGCAGCTAGTGCCTAACAATAATTTGATCTTTTTCGTGTCAGAGCAATAGCTAGCAAGGGACAACGGCATGTTCTCTGATATTAGCAAGAGGGGACTAACAAAGAGCGCGATAAATCGGATGAGATTTAGGACGATCACCTCTGCTTCCTAGATTTCTTTGGAGGATTTTTAGAAAGCGCTTTGCCCTCGTCATCGGACGAGCCCTCGATGGGTTCATCAGGGACGTCGTTCAGAGCGTTGTGCTTGGTTATGTAGCCCTTGAGGATCACCATGCTCTTCTCCCGCATCGCCGCCAGCTGCTCCGACAGGGTACCTGACTCGGAGCTGACAGCGAACGATTCTCCTCCGAGAACCAGGGTGGCTTTCGCTCTGGGTTCTAGACTTGCCACAGCATTCATCTGGTCCATCGTCCACAGCTGAATCTGACAAAACAATTCAAATCAGAAATGACGAAATCGATGGAAAACCTACAAATTCATTTGTATAGCTCATTCAGCAAAATGAATCGTAGCAAAACTCTTGACCATTGCAAAGCAGAATGCTAATACTATGCTAGTGGCAGTTCTGAAAACTAACCTAAGCAGGGTTCAGACTGAAACAGATAACTGAAGCGATGGCAATCAGAGGCAGTTCTGAAACTAATCGGCTCCGCAGCAGCAATAGATCGTCGCGGCTTCCAGCGACGCAATCTAAGACCGATTCAGGCTGAAACAAACCACTGGACGGGAACAATAATGGGGATTATAATCTAGGTGTTGACACTGTACCAATTATGGCTGGCTCCCTCCAGCACACACTGGAACCAAAATCCTTCCTCCATAGCTCAGAAACTCTTGGGTGCAGAAGCGGCCATAAAACATACTCCCTCCGTCCGGAATTACTTGTCGCATAAATGGATAAAAATAGACGTATCTAGAACTAAAATAAGTCTAAATGCATCCACTTCGCCGACAAGTATTTCCGGACGGAGGGAGTAAATAAGAAGAATAATCCCAAATCGTATGGCGCGGTTCCTGGTTACAAGATTTTGCGGTTCAATTTACATGGATCCAACGGACACAGCCCCCATCAGACAGACCCTGAGGTGCAGCGACGCCGCAAGCAACGGATACAGGGGGAGTAGAAAGTAGGAGAGGTTGAGTGAGACCTTATCGGCGGGGGACGGCGAGGCGACCGGAGAGAGAGGGTGTACGGCGGCGGCGCTTTGACGCCCGGCGGCTGTCTTGCCGGGTTAGGTTAGCACCGCTGAGGTAAGGAAGGGGCCGCGCCTGACGTGGGCTGGAAACCGAAGTGGGCCTGGCGCCATCCTTGTGGAGTCCTAAAACATGGTGAGGTGAGAAGTTCTTTTTCTCCAATGGCATGATTACTATAGTATTATCAGTTCAACTAAAAAAAAACTAGTATTATCAGTTGCCTAAAAAAAATAGTATTATCAGTTACCCCTAAAAAAAACTAGTATTATCAGTTCTTCTTGCATTCTCTCAAAAAGAAATCAGCTCTTCTTGCAAGCTCTGTTGGAGAAGCATGTAGCCATCACGAATGACGACGTCAAGAGAGACAAGCCTAGTAAAATAAATTGTTGCAATAGATAACAAGGAAACAATAAAAATACTCCTAACGCCTCTAGTAGGCTTAAGATGCCGCGGTGTGAAGGCTAGACCCCCATCCATGTTTAGAAAATGGTTCTCCTTTTACTTTGCTAGGGAGATAATGATTCTCTAACAACAAGCTATAAGCACGTGCATAGTATCGTCACCAACATGTGGTCGTCATGTTGCTGAATAATAGGCCAAGCATGGAGCAAAGTGTGTGCCTAAATATGGAGTATGGATCATCCATGTCAAATATTCCCTTTTATCAAAAACAACCTCACAATGGCAAAATCATGATGACCAACATAGAGCGAACGCTTAGAACTAAATATTGAAAAATATTTAATTAACCTCTCACTCATTTGCTAAACATATTCACAACACGGTAATGGAGGGCTAAGTTTGGTGCCACTTAAACGATATGCCACATGGCTCCATCGAATCAAAACGTCATTAAAAATATGACATGTTGATTCATGGTGAATACATAAGCTACAATTAGAGTTCCCTTGCCAATACCTTTCACCAATTTTGGTCCAACTTTCATCTAAAAGTGTCCAAATTGTCTTACAGATGAATGTTCCATTATCATATAAATTATTAGATGTGTGCGGAGAATGTCAAGAGAGGGCGGGTAGACCGAATTTGACATGGGAGGAGTCCGTTAAGAGAGACCTGTAGGATTGGAGTATCACCAAAGAGCTAGCTATATATGGACAGGGGTGCGTGGAAGCTTGCTATCCATGTGCCAGAGCCATGAGTTGGTTGCGAGATCTTATGGGTTTCATCTCCAGCCTACCCCAACTTGTTTGGGACTAAAGGCTTTGTTGTTGTTGTTGTTGTTGATTAAATTTTTGCCATTTAAAACCCGATAGAAGGCAATACTTGGCTCTTTGCTCCAGAACCAAAACAGTTGAAGATTCTTAACTGTCGTAGTGTTGTATAAATGTAGATATTTCCTACCTTAGCAAAGTATATACTTTTCAGATAAATATTCTCCTAGAATCTCACTTTAGGCACATCTCTATTGTTATTTATTAAAATACTAAGCTTCATGCATTGGGGCTATGAGAGTCGTTGACTCCTTTAAAGGTGTGTGTCGCTTGTTGAGAAATCTGGTCCTTTTACAGAAAACCAATGATTGCCAACGAGGATACATGCCAAGAGCACTGGTTAGATGTTGTTGGTGATATGCCACATTATATGATGTAATGAATATGGGAAATTCTAGTTTTTAAAATGGGACTAAGTTCTACCCATATATGGTACTCCCTCCTATCCAAATAATTGTCGTTGATTTAGTGCAATGGATCGGAGGAAGTAGAATAGTTTCTACACAGAAAAATCATCTATATAGAAGCTATTGGTTCATTTCTTTTTCTTTTTCTTTTGCTGTGTGTTTTCTCTATAGATTTAATAGTTTTCTTGGGGTTTTTCTTGGTTATTCCCTTATACTATTATTTGTTTTTCTTACTTTCTCCTTGTCCACATTTTATTCATGAACATTAATTAAAATTTGTGAATATTTTTTAAAATGTGTAGATTTCAAAAATACATGGACATTTTTCAAATTTAGTTATTATATCAAGTTCATGGATTTTTCGATTCCATGGACATTTTCAAAGTTAGTGATTTTCTTTTGAAAAACATGATTTTTTAACATTTTCTAAAATCCATAAATGGTTTAAATTCATTATTTCATTTTAAATTTAGGTTTATATATATATTTAAAACATTTGTGAACATCTTTTGATGCTATGAACTTTTTCAAATAAAAACAATAGAAGATTTTTTATAGTTAGGAGTGCAACGAGCAGAATAAAGCTAACTAACGAGTGGATAAGGGAGCCAAGCTGAGTGAACGAGAGATTCATGGTCTGGCACATATGAGATGGTTTGGAGCCTCCTGGTGGGTGGGTCGGTGGTTGTGGGGTGGCTAAGGGCATCCCCTGTAAGGGTGCATGTCTTTGGTTGAGAGTTGTGGGCCATATTATAGAAAATCAAACGACTTCAGTGAAAGCACGTGCCAACAACACTTGTTAGATGTAGACCCCGACTTTCTAAAGGTTCAAGTACTAGCGATATGCTGCACCATATATTTTGTAATGGAATCTTGGTAAATCTAGTTTTAAAACAAGGGATTGTGTTCTACCCATATAATGCAGAATAGTTCATTTACAAAACTGACACCTATATAGTCATAATCAAACAATTGATTTTACTGGTTTTGAGAAGGTATTGGTTGGTTTTTTTTCATTTTCTTTCTTTTTGTGTATATTTTCTAACGATTTAACAGCTATTTATTTTGTTATAATATCATGTTTTTCTTCCCTTATTTTTATAGTTTCCACATTTTATTTCATTAAAATTATATATTTTATTTTTATTTAAAAAGGTGAACATTTTTGCAAATTCATGAATAGTTTTTAAATCGCTGATATTCTTAAAGTTCACAAACATTTTTAAGTTTGTAGAAATTTCTAAAATTTTAAAATCCATTTCCAAATTTATGAGAATTTTCTAAAATCCAAAATTTATTTTAAATTTGAGAACATTTAAATAAAATCATAGTTTGTTAATTCTCAACATTTTAAAATTTTATGAACATCTTTATATTTAATGAACGCCTCAAATAAAAAATGATAGTAGGTATTTTACGAGTGAGTACTGGAGGTAGTGAGAGAAAAAAACTAAACGAATGAGCAGACCAGGGAGCCGAACTAAGAGAGCGAGAGCTATGGGGCTGGCCCATATATTGATATAGTAATTTGGAGCCTCCTTGTGTGTCTATCGGGGTTGTAGAGGGCCCCGTATGTAAGTATGTGTTTCGCATGTTGAGAGTTCTGGTCGCACTATAAGAAAGGGCAACGATAGGCGTCGGCGCACCGGCCGAAAGTTCGGCCGGTCGCTCGATAGCCGTACGATCTGCGCGCCCTTAACCGTTCGATTCTCCCCCAAACTCGTCTCCTTCCTCGCGCTAGACGCCCCCCCCCCCCCCCGGTGACCCGCGATTCCCCGCCTGGTGATGGACACGACGGCCATGTTCGTCGAGCTCCGCTCGAGGGATGCCGCCGTGGCTGCTAGGGCACGCCATGGCCATGGTAGTCGAGCTCCGCGAGGGATGCTGCCGTGGCCATGGGCGTCGAGCTCGCGAGGGTGCTGCCATGGCCATCGAGATCGAGCTCGCGAGGGGTGCTGCCATGGCCATGGCCGTCGAGCTCCGCGAGGGCTGTCGCCATGGCCATGGGCGTCGAGCTCCGCGAGAGGTGCCCGACATGGCTGCCGGGGCACCACCACACTAGATGCAGCTCCGCTGATGGCCGGTTCCAGCTTTTGACGATGCCCTTTGTAGCTTTTTCAGCGAAAAAACTTGTCATCGTTGTCGGCGGTTGTATCTCGCTATTGTATCGCCGCCGGCGAAAAAAGAATGGATGTAGCAAAAATTATTGCTGGATGTACCAAAAATCTATTACGGTTGCAGCAAAAAAGTCATCGCCGCCGTCGTTGGGTCGCAGCACAATCTGAATATATGTAGCAAAAAATGGAAACGGTTGTAGCAAAAAGCGACATTGATTGTAGCAAAAACGCAAGGTCGATTATGCATTGTAGCAAAACATGACTCCGGTGGCAGCAGTATGCGATGCCGTTTGTAGCAAATTCCGACGCCGGTTGAAGCATGTAGCAAAAATAATGATGTCAATTGATTTCTCGGAGGAGCGTCGCCCTATCCTTGCCGTCCTGAGGTCACCATGCTCACCGTCTCATGGTCGGGTCGCAGCCTCCCCGGGCACCGGTTGCAGCTTCCTTCCCAGACCTTGCCTCATCTTGAACCATGGCTTATTTGAGAGAGAAGGAGAGATGTTTTGGGGGAGAAGATGTGTGGAGGAGGAGGACTGGCAGTAGTTGGGTAGTCCCCCTGGCTTGGCGAAGCAGACGGCCGGCAGCGGCCGCTGGTAGGCAGCAGCGCAGGGAAAGGGAAGAAGAAAAATGGCCACGGGAAAGGATATATCTGGAGGTAGGGGATGAAGACAACAGTTAGGGAAAAAATAAAAGGGAGAAGGGGTGGTCCACGTGGGGCCCAACAATATCTGGTGTCTCACGCGGGGCGGCTTGGGCGGGCGCGGGGCGCCAGCGTGGCTCGCGACCGGCCTGAAACGTTTCCCTATAAGAAACTAACGACCTCAGTGAGGACACACAACAACACTCGTTCTATGTACTCCCAGACTTTATATCGGCTGAAGTGGCTAGGGATATGTTGCATCGTGCGATGTAATGAAATCTTTATAATACCTTCAAAAAAGAGTGGGCTAGGTTCTACCAATATTATGATATTAGAATAGTTTCTACACAAAACACACATCTATATAGCCATACCTGGTCGACTGATTTTACCGGTTTTGAAAAGGTTCTAGAAGGTATTGGTTGATTTTGTTTTTCTTCTTTTAAGATTTTCTCTATGGGTTTAATATTTTTCTTTTATTTTTTATTTTTTTCTTTTCTTGCTTGTTTTTATATTTCACATCTGAAATCATGAAACTGATAAAAAGCTGTGAATTGTTTTCAAATTCATGAACATTTTATTAAATTCATAGATATTTTTAAAGTTGTCAAGAATTTTATAAATTTTAAACTTTTATTCAAATCCACTAACATTTTCTGAAATTTATTAATAGTTTTTAAGTCTGCGATCTCTAATCTTAAATATATGAACATATTTTTATTTAATGGTCTTAAAAACGATGGTTGGTTTTACTGAGCTAATAAATGATTGAAAACTCAAAAGGCCTCATGAGGCCGACCACAAACTAAGACCCCTCTGGTTTCCACTCAACAAGAGTAAGAGTCTTGGATCCCAAAATTCATGCCATGTACCATCTTTTCTTTGCGGGTGTGCCACATACCATTTTCCCTAGTTAACTTCAAAAGCTCAATTTGTTTATATTATTTTGCTATCATATCATGTTTTTTCTTCCCTTATTTTTTATGGTTTCCACATTTTAATTTGTTAATATTATTTAGAAATGATGAACGTTTTTTAAAATTCATGAATATTTTTTATAATTCCCTAAAATTCTTAAAGTTCACAAACTTCTATAAAGTTGGTAGAATTTTTTTAAAAATTATAATAAATTTCCAAATTTGTGAGAATTTTCTAAAATCGGTGAGTTATTTTACATTTGAGAAAATTTTATGAAAACTCATAGTTTGTTAATTCGCAACATTTTAAAAATTTGTGAACATGTTTTCATTTAATGAACGCTTCAAATGAAGAAATGATAGTAGTTTTTTACGAGTGAGCAGTGGAGCCAGTGAGAGGAAAAAAAAGCTAAACGAATGAGCAGAGCAGGGTGCTGAACTGATAGAGCGAGAGCTACGGGGCTGCCCATATAGCGATATAATTGGGGCCTCCTTGTGTGTTTTTGTCAGGGTCGTTGAGGGGGCCGTATGTAAGTATGTGTTTCGCATGTTGAGAGTTTTGTCGCACTATAAAAAACTAACGACCCTAGTGAGGACACATGGCAACAACACTGGTTATCTGTACTCCCAGAATTTATATAGGCTGAAATGGCTAGGGATATGTTGCATCGTATGATCTAATGAAATCTTCATAATTCCAGTTTACAAAAGAGTGGACTGGGTTCTACCCGTATTACGATATTCGAATAGTTTCTATACAAAATGCACACCTATATAGCCTTACTGGGTTGACTGGTTTTACAGGTTTTGAGAAGGTTCTAGAAGGTATTTGTTTGTTTTTTGTTATTCTCTTTTTGTATTTTTCTCTACTTTTTTTTCCTTTTTCTCTTTAATTGTTGTTTTATTTTTTTATTTTTTTCATATTTTTATTCATGAAATTTATTAAAACTGTGATTCGTTTTCAAATTCATGAACATTTTATTAATCTCATAAATATTTTTGTAGTTATCAATCATTTTCAAAGTTTGGGAACATTTCCTAATTTTGAAACTTTTCTTAAAATCTACTAACATTTTCTTAAATCCGTGAATAGTTTCTAAATCCATTAAATTTTTTAAAAAAATCATGGTTTTATTTAATGGGCTTTTTCGTATAAAAATGATGGCTGGTTTTACTGAGCTAGTAAGTGATTGAAAACTCAAAAGGCCATGTTTCACGCTCATGAGGCCGACCAGAAATTAAGAGCTCTCTGGTTTCCACTCAACCTGAATAAGAGTCTTGGATTCCAAAATTCCTGCCACGTACCATCTTCACTAGTTAACTTACAATGCTATTCTGACAGCAAGCTAACGTTTTTGTTCCATAGTAATGGATGTCGACACAACAGGCTCCATCTAGTCATAAACATCATTTCATTTCTTCATGACTTTGGCATTAGAATCTAGGCCTGAAATATTATGGCGTTTTATCACTCACATAAAGGAGTAGAAAAGAGAATGCATACATCGGTATACTACAGGAGGCATATAAATTTTCTCTAAGTCAAATGGTGTAAAATTTGACAAAGTTTATGAAAAACTATCAGGAACCACATAACAAATTAATACATCAACTAGACACACAATAAAAATATAATTTTACGCTTTATCTGTTTTGTATTGTAGTTGTAAATGTATTTTTCTATAAGGCTGGTTGCAATGGGGAATATCATATACCAGTATTATGCATATGATACTAGTGTATGATACTACCTCCCTAATGCTTAGTATAGTATACTAGTATCATGTACTATTTTATTTATTGCCATGCATGACACATAATACATAGCATTTATTTTGATACGGTATCATGATATGATATTGAACTCTCTCTTTCTTAACTTAATTCTATGACACCTCATCAAAATTGCCTAGTTGGCATGCATGATATTATCTATGATACTATCATTACAACCAGCCTAAACTTGATCAAAGTATGCACTTTTGACTTATGAGAAAAACAATATAAACC
This sequence comes from Aegilops longissima, assembly GCA_021605205.1. NCBI lineage: Eukaryota > Viridiplantae > Streptophyta > Magnoliopsida > Poales > Poaceae > Aegilops > Aegilops longissima. Next base: position 740,800,888 of record CM038679.1, read on the forward strand.
TTCTTTTCAGAGGTGGAGTGAGTACTAGTGATTAGACTTTTTTCGAACGGCTCATCTACTTCCCTCCAACAAGATGCCTGGAGAAGTGAAAAAAGGTAACAAATGGACACAAAAAATGCAAGGAATTCTAAAAACAATGTTTTTCTTAGAAAAGAAGGATAACCCCCGTCCTCTGCATCTGGAAGATGCATGCTGTCATTTTATTGATTATTCTCGAGGACCTTATGAAGTAGAACAACAATATGCATGAATCCGTCATCTTGACAACATCTGTCGCTGCTCCTATCCATAAGATGAAGGGGTGCAAGCTGGGCCACATACCCAGACCTCTCACCTAAGCCTAACATCTATAGCCGGAGAATCCGACCGAGCCACATACGTGGTCCGGGGCACAAACCGGTCCGACGCATTCACATGTGTCGTCGCCGCCATCTTTCACTGGTCCATCTTCAGAGCAGATTGAGGTGTCAACCTTGGCAGGTCCTCCGCCATCGACGCCACCACGACGCCAAACGACGACCTCCACCTACGCGAGTCCATCTCCAAGCAACAGATGGAGATCCATGCTAGGATAGGGCCGCACCACCGCCGTCGCCCACCACCATAAGCGCCTCCCAACCCCAAGGTTCCCAAAGCGGCGCCTTCAAAAAGAGAACGACACCGTGAGCGCCGCCGCCGCCCAACAAAGTTAAGGCTTTCGCTCGGGAGACCTAGGGGAAGGAGAAGTAAGGAGATCAGTCCATACCGACGCCTCCAAGGAGGGGAACGACGCCCTCGGGCGTCGCCGTCGGCGCGGCCGGCCATGGCCGCCAGGGATTTCGCCCGAACTAGATTCCCGCCACCAGCAGCGCCTCCTATACAGAACCGACGACCAAGGATAGCGCAGCCCGACCAGGCTGTCCCGCATGCCGAAGAGGGGAAGGAATTCTAGAAACAAAATGCGAGGAAGATGCACATGCTGAGAAAAGCAGAATCGAAGTCAATGCGGACGACCTGCACTCAGCGTCGTGCACGTCCGCCTCTTGTACGTGTAGGCCGCGAGGGAGGGAGCAGCATGCATGCAGCATCTACATCTAGGCCTTTTGTGTTTGCACTCGGTATTATTCTTGTGCCCACTGACACTGACATGACATAGCAGCAAAGGGACGGGTGCCATTTTCTTGCGATTAAAACAAGTGTGATCTGTGATTCCCTCGCTATTATACATAGCTTCCTCCTTCTTTTTTTTTTTTTGCGAGGGAGCTTCCTGCTTTCTTCCACGCCCACCCATGATTTAATTTTGGATCATGTACGTACGTTTCACTGGCTGACACATGTAGGTGCGGAGAGAATATATGCGTAGGTTATTTAAATGGTGCACACCGAACAAAAGGGCCGTCGCGGTTAATGGAGGAGGAATGTTTGCCGAATTAATCCTTAGGCCAGCTCCAACGCGCCACCCCAAATGGTCCGGCCGCGTTTATTTGGTGGCAAACGGACAGAACATATCGCCCAACACACGGAAGCAAACGGATGGTCGTCCATTTTTTGTCCGCTTTCGACCCGTTCTCAGCCTAAAGTTGGACCGCGCTTGCGGCCGAACGAAAACGCGCGGAAAGCATGTGGCGCGTGCCCATGTCCTCCCCTGAGCCGCCCGTCGGGGACACATGCGCCCCTTTTTATTTCCCCCCCTCTCCAGCCGCGCACCCCCCCCCCCCCATCCCCGCCCCGCCCTAGTCGCAACCGCCATTTTTCTCGGCCGTGCGTGTTGTCCAGCACGACCGCGAAGCCCCGGCCTGTCCCCTTTCGCAGCCCCCGTTTTCTCGACGCCCGGAGCTGTCCAACCCCGGCCACCTAATTTCAGCGCATCCGGCGGCCAGATTTGGAGCGCATCTGGCCGGATTTGAGCTCATGCTGGCTACAGGAGGCCACGCCCTACCATGGACTCACCAGGTACCCGACCGCAAAGCCCCGGCAAGGCCCCTAGGCCGCTTGCAGGTACTGACTCCGCCTCTAGCCGTTCGGATCAAACTCGTCGCCGGTTCGTCAGCAAATACACGAACAGCCGTTATCCGGGCTCGGCGATGGCCGAAAGGCTCGTCGGCGCATCGTTGCCACTCATAAAGTGCGACGACTGTCCACGGAAGGTCTTGCGCCGTGTGTTTACAACGCCGGAACATCCCGGATAGGTGTTCGTCAAGTGCGCAAATGATGGGGTATGTGCTAGTTTAGCTTCGGTTGTGCTTTCATATTTGACTCGTTTTGCTTACACTCATATACGTATTGTGTAGGATGGATGCAACTTCTAATAGATGTTTGTGCACTTGTTGCTAGAATGGAGGCTATAGATGAGACTAGATGTGAAGAAGGAACGTCTACTTCTTTAGACTCGAGGAAGAAAGAAGCACGCCAGATCGAACATCCGTGGATCAACGATGAATGCATGAAGAAGGCTCTAATCCAACTTACGGGAGCAATTATGAAAGTTGGATATCTTCTAAAATGTCTTCTTGTGCTTCTTACTTTCTTTGGTCTTATTATTCTAGTCAAGATTTGGTGATGTGCTCCATTATATCAAAAATCAATGATGAAAATAAAGATATGTGTTGCAAAAAAATGTATGCGGACGAGATGCGGCCGAAATGTGGCTGCGCTTTAGGCGCACGGCCGCCGCGTCCAGAAACCGGGTGGACACGACTCCATTGCCACCCTCAAACGGACGAAAGCGGATGGAGCAGACGTCCGTTTGGAGTCGTGCGTTGGAGTTGGCCTCACTTCTCACTATCTCTATCTCAGGGGGTCCTTTCTATTCCTACTACCTGGCATGCATGCACGAACATAATTCTCTCACTCCACGGCATTTTACTTTTCACTTTCTGACTTTTCTTGTCGTGGTGGGTATAATTAGATTGTTAATCATGGTGCTCTAGCTAGTCCTTTCCTTTGAGTGAGATGATGATAATAGAGTCGAGTAGTGGTGCATTCGTATGCTGTCGGGTGTTTATATGCCAAAGTGACACAAAGTTAGTATTGAATAATTTCTTCTAAACACTAGGTCAAAGTATGTGTTTTTTGTCTTATGAAAAACATTTACTACTCCCTTCGTTTCATAATGTAAAACGTTTTTTGGCACTATATTAATATCAAAAAACGGTCTATATTATGGGACGAAAGGAGTCCTACTAGTTAGTCCTTTTTTGAGCCCCTCGTCTATTTCCCCCGACAGAGAAAGATGGCTGAAAAACTGAAAAGGCAAACAATAGCCCGTTGTATATACAAAAAGAAATCAAAAGGCAAAATGCGAGGAAGATGCAGGCGACGAGAATGGGAGGAAACAAATCCTTAGGGACAAAACAAATCTATGAAAGACTTTGAAAAAATAAATAAATAATGAGGGAGTTAGATGTGAGAGAGAGTTAGATCTAGATGTGACATAGATAGACCCAAAAACAAAATGCGAGGAAGATGCAGGTGACGAGAGTGGGAGGCATGACGCGTCGGCGGCTGACTTGAAGTCGGCGCCGGCGACGTGCACTCGGCATCGTGCACGTCCGTCTCTACTAGTTCTAGGCCGCGAGGGAGGGAGCAGGATGCAGCATCCGCATAAAATATTCCGGTGCCCACTGACATTGGCGCATTTGCTGCAGACGGACGGGTGTCGTTTTCTTGCGATTAAAACTCGCTCGGTGCTAATTAGTGTCATTCTCTCAGTCGCTATTATACGTGGCTTCCTACTTTCCTCCACACCATGATTTAATTTTGGAACATGCACGTATGTTCACTGGCTGACACCTTTCATTACATAGGTGCCGAGAGAATATGTGCGTAGGCGATTTATAAATCGGGCAAAAGGCTGTGGTTAATGGAGGAGGAATGTTTGCCAGATTAATCCTCACGTCTCAGGGAGGTCCTTTGCACCGGGCACGCATGCATGCATGCATGAACATGATAATTATCTCACTCCATGGCATTTAACTTTTCACTTTTTGACTTTTCTTTAGATATAATAATTGGATTATTAATCATGGTGGTGTAGCTAGTCCCTCCCTCTGGATGAGATGATTGAGTGATTGACAGAGTCGAGTAGTGGCAAAGATAGACTGACAATACGTGTGTGGAGTGAGTGCGCTGCCTGATTCTCCATTAATGTTAGTAATATCTTGATTAAATTAATTAAAGAATGTTTGTTTTCATAGACTTTTTGGTGTAGGCACTAGAAAAAGTCTCTCTTAGGGACTTTTTAACCAAACAGGAGGGACTACTAGGGATTAAAAGTTGCTTTTCGGGACTAAATGAAGAAGACTCTCAAGGAGAGTCTTTTTTGAGACTTTCTAGGACTTTTCCAACAATGCCCCTCCCTGCACCCATTGCTCCGTCACCCCATAGTGTTGTTTGGTTGTTATTTTTCTGTATACTAGGGGTAACATGATCATTTAATAACCTCTAGGGAGGGACTAGAAACTTTTTAGTCCCTGTAAACGAACAAGGAGTTACTTTTTAGGGACTAGAGACTTTTTAGTTGGGACTAAAAAAAGTCTTACTTATGACCAAACATGGCCTTAAACAGTGAGTCTTAGAGCATCTCCAGCCGTTGGCCCCCGGGGGCGCCTAAAATCGCCGGCTGGGGGTGAGCCGGCGCAAAAACCCGGCCTGGGGGGAGTTGGCCCCCAGGCGCGTCAAATTGTTAAAAAAAAGAAAATGTTCAGCGAGTTTGTGTAAAACACGGCTAAAATTCATCCAAACTTCGGCGAGTTCACGCATATTTAAAATATTTGACAAAAAAGAAAAAAAAAACGCTAATAGGCCCGCCGTCGCCTCGCCGCCCGCCGCCCTTAAAGCTCTACATGCCGAGGCGGCTGTAGAACTGCGTGTAGTCGTCGTCGTCGCCTCCTCCGCGGCCGCCGTCCCTGCTGCACCCCTCCCCAGGTTGGCGCGGCCGGTTGGACGGCCCGGGGGCGTCCTCGTCCTCGTCGTTGTCGAGGATCACCACGCCGTGCTCGTCCTCGCGCCCACGCCTGCGGACGGCTATCTCCTCCAGGGCTCGGCGCTACCGGACCATCTCATCGCGGAGGTAGTCGTCCCACGCCCACTTCAGGGCCTCCTCGTCGAAGAAGCCGCGCCGGGCTATGGCCTCGTACTCAGCAGGGAGGCCGGGCTCCGGCTTCGGCTCCGGCTTCGGCCTGACGAGGACGAGGCGTCCAGAGGTGGGGGAGGGGTCGGCGATGCGGACGCCGGAGCTGCGTGTGCGCTGGCTGACCGGTGTGTTTGGGGCTCCGCTTGACGGGGGGAGGCGGGGAGCGGTCGAGCGGCGGACGAGGAGGAGGACGCCCCGCCTCGGCCCGTGAGCTTCCGCGCGGTGAGAGATGGACGGTCGAGCGGGGTACTCCAGCCTGGGCGTGTTGCCGCCCTCGATGTACTCGAGGACGACCTCCAGCGTGCGGCCGGGTACGCCCCATCATCGGTGGCGGTCTTGGCAGTTGAGCCTCCCGAAGGGCACGACGCCGTTGGTGGCCTCGAGCTGCTCGGCGTGCCGGCGACGAAAGTACGGTTCCCATAGCGGGCTGTCGGGGACGTACAATGGGCCCTCCCTTGCCGCCTGCGGCAGAGAGGAGTGGATGCGCGCGAGCTCCGCGCGCCGCGCCGCCCCGGTCGGCGCTGGTGGCACCGAGACCCCACCGGCGCTGATCCTCCACGCCCCGGACACCCGCATGTCCCGCGGGACCGGGTACTCGGCCTCAAAGAGGAGCCGAGTTTCGTCCTCGTGAAGGTGGCAGCGATCGAAGCCGTTCGCGGCCGCGCCGTCGCCTGGGAATCGCTCGGCCATGGCTATGGAGACGGCGAGGGGGAGGAGCGGGGAGAGGGAGGAACGGGGGAGGAGCGGCGATGCTGTGTCTGTGCGTTCACCGGCGCGCTGGGGCGTCTTATATAGGCGGAGGCGCCGCGCGTACGCGTGGCTGCCGTGCCTACGCGTGGTGGCCGAGGGACGGGCGTCGTCCGGTCTTCACTGCGCCGCCCGTGAGGCATCAATGAAGGCCGACCGGCGCGGCAGCGCGCGGCAGCTTCGGCATTGATTCGCCACGGGAACCGAGACGATGACAACGACGAAGCGGCGAGAAGAGCCGAGTCGCTGCCAAGAAGGCCCCGCCGGTTTTCACGCCAAAAACGTTTCGGCCGGCGCCCCCAAGCGTCCCCCAGCGCGCCGGGTTCGGCCTGGGTCCGCCGGCGCCAAACTCGGTCCGAGCCGGCGAAAATTGGGCCTTTGAAAACGCGACTGGGACGTTTTTTCGGCGCCGGCGCGAAAAAATCGTCCGGAAAGCCCATTCTGGGGGCGCGGCTGGAGATGCTCTTATACTAGCTCGTCAACTCCCTTGTCGATCGGCACGACACAAATCCTTGCTGCGCTGATTGACAATCAAAACAAAGTGATCGGGCCTTGATTGCGACGTACACACCTGTGTTCCAGTGCGGCCTGTTTCTGTACGTAGTAGAAGCCGGCCGGCGCGCGAGACCGGATGATCAATGGCGCCGCCACCACTCACCGAGTGCTACTACTACTCGAGGTCAACCGGCCTTGGACGAAGGGTCGGAAATGGCTGTCCGGCCCGGTCGATTGCGTCCTGCCGTCTCACCTGTCTGTTTCCTCCCATGCCTTGGCGGTCGCAGCTTCAGATCAGGCGAGAGGGATGCAGCCAGGTCCCATGCCTCCCCAGTCCCCATAGCTAGTGATAAGATAAGAGGAGAGAGCGGGGCAGTAGTCCGTAGAGCACACGCATGTACTCTCCTCCTCCGCCTGCCAACCAACTGTGCACAAGCTGCATGCATGGTGGGGTGGCTGCAGGGCAGGCAGTACCACGGTAGCAGCGGCAGCGGCCGCACGAGGGTAAAAAGAAGACTTTTGGCCTCGCCTTCCCTTTCTCTATTTCTTTCGGCTGCAAATCCATAAAAAATATGCAAAAGAAATCCTACGTACTGCCCTCTTCAGGGCCATACCGGGGAAATCTGTTGAAATATGAGATGGGCCTAGAGCCCATATGACAATTTCAGATTTAATCTTTAAGGGCCCTTGTAGGTGGCATGACAAGGTGGTGGGAAGTTTAGTCCCACCTTGGAAGTGGAAGGAGAGTTGGAGTGGTTTATAAGGGACTCTCTCCCTCATGCTATTGGAGCTTGAGAAGAGATGAGGCCCTCGCGCTCGCCTCGCCACGTCACGACGCGCCGCGGGTTGCGGGATTGAGCCGAGCCGAGCTCACTCCTATGCGCTTCTTTTTGCCGGTCAGGAACGGAGAGTCTTTGACAGGTGGGGCCACGATCTGAGACGTCGGATCGTGGGCTACCGACTTGGTCGTGGGTTCAGCCCACGTCTCTCCACGCACGTCAGCGCCTATATATATGGGCGCGCCAACCCTAGCCGCTTCTGAAAATGTAACGCATCTCCGCCTCCGCCCGCATTGTTCCTCTGCTGCTGCTGCCGCGGCGCTCCGTCCGTTCACCGCAGACACGGTTGACGGGAGAGCAGGCCTCGAAACCACGCCTCTCCGGATCTGCACGGGGAGAGGCGATTAGGTTTTTGGTAGCGACTACGCGATCGCCGCTTCGTTCATCTACGTCCGCACCACCTTCATCTTCATCATGTCGACCGACCCGACCGTGCCGCCGCTGAGAAGGCCGAGGCCGACAAGAAGGCCGCCGAGGATGCCGCGGCTGCTGTCACCGCCACCACCACCGCATGGCCGATTGGAGGGTATACATCGCTTATCCCTCTCGTGTTTCTTTCTGTTGTAGCAGTACTAGCGATATGCGTAGATGTTTCTACTATATGTGTAGTATGTGCTTTGTTAGATCGTAATCAGTATGTTATCAATGCTGTTCATGTCATGCTCATGATTTATTCATGGATTTATTTAATCGGAAAACTGCCTATTTTCTCATCAATCCAAAAACCTAATGTGTGTAGGAGTTTTTCGAATTCTGGTTTTGCTGCTGCTGAAACCGTCACCGTTTACGGGACGCATTTTAGCGTTGGCAGACTAAAACCACCTTATGGCTCACGGCCATGAACGTGTTACAGGTCGCGGTGTGACTCCCATAGGGCGATTGCTCTGAACAGGAGAAGGCGTTTAAGGAGGCCACTTGTGGTGTTCCTCGGGGCAGTTCGAGCGTGATTGGAGATAAGCTGGTTGATGCATATTTACATGTGCGGTCTGCCAAGGACTTGTGGGGGCGCTCGAATCTAAGTCCGGGCTGCCGACGCTGGGAGCGAGATGTATATTATAGAGCAGTTCCACGATTACAAGATGGTTGAAAACCGTCCTGTATTGGAGCAGGCTCATGAGATAATATGCATTGTTAAGGAGCTTGAGCTTCTTAAGTGCGAGTTACGGGCAAGTTTGTCGCGGGCTGCATAATCGCTAAGCTTCCCAATTCTGGAGGAACTTTGCCACCACTCTGAAACATCGAGGCGTGAATTCTCTGTGGAGGATGTCATTGGCCATCGAGTGTTGAGCAGAATTCAAGGGCAAAGGACTCGACGGAAAAGGGGTGAAGGAACTTCTGTGGCCAATATGGTGCATCAGAAGAACTCCAGTTCCCACAAGCCCAAGGGAAAGAACGGTGTCCAACAGAGTGCCGACTTTAAGAAGAAGGGTAAGAAGACCTTCAAGAAGAACAAGAAGGATGAGGGCTGCTTTACTTGTGGTTCGCTGGAACATTGGGCCAACAAGTGCCCAAACAAGTACAAGAAGCAAGGGCAGGACTCCAAGTCTGTCAATATGATTGTGAGCAACAATGAGAGTGGTGCATCTGGGTACGGTAATTTATTTGCTGTATTTTCGGTTTGGCCGTCCACCGATTGGTGGGTCGACACAGTGCAGGTGTTCATGTGTGTGCTGACATTTCATTGTTTTCTTCTTACCAGGCCACAGTCACGGGTCCGTACTGATGGGGAATGGCGCGAGTGCTTCTGTTCTTGGTGTTGGCACGGTCGATCTGAAGTTTACTTCGGGCAGGATCGTGCAGCTGAAGAACGTGCAGCATGTCCCCGCCATCAAGAAGAACCTAGTTAGTGGCTCCCTTCTATGTAGAGAAGGGTTTAAGTTGGTATTCGAGTCTAATAAATTAGTTGTTATGAAATATGGACTATTTGTTGGAAAGGGTTATGAATGCGGAGGCATGTTCCGCCTTTCTCTTGCAGATCTATGTAATAAAGTCGTGAACAATATTCATTTGAGTGTTAATGAATCTGAAGTATGGCATTCACGTCTTTGTCACATTAGTTTCGGTGTTATGACGCGGCTAGCAAAATCGAATTTAATCCCGAGTTTCACTTTAGCCAAAGGTTCTAAGTGCCATTCGTGTGTACAATCTAAACAACCTCGCAAGCCTCACAAGGCAGCAGAGGAGAGACACTTGGCGCCACTGGAACTCATACATTCTGATCTTTGTGAGATGAATGGTGTGTTGACTAAAGGTGGAAAGAAATATTTCATGACTTTGATAGATGACTCCACTAGATATTGCTATGTGTATCTGTTAAATACTAAAGATGAGGCTCTACACTACTTCAAAATCTATAAGGCAGAAGTTGAGAATCAACTTGAAAAGAAAATTAAACGAGTCCGGTCAGATCGTGGTGGAGAGTACTTCTCGAAAGAGTTTGATGCCTTCATGCGAACACGGTATTATTCACGAGAGGGCGCCTCCCTACTCACCCAGTCAAAGCGGGGTTGCCGGCGGAAAAACCGTACTCTAACTGATTTGGTTAACGCCATGTTAGATACGTCGGGTTTATCCAAGGCATGGTGGGGGGAGGCTATAATGACATCATGTCATGTCCTGAATAAAGTTCCGACAAAGGATAACGAGATCACTCCTTATGAGAAGTGGACCAACAGAAGGACAACACTCTCGTACTTACGTACTTGGGGCTGCTTGGCGAAAGTTAATGTGCCGATCCCCAAAAAGCGTAAGCTTAGACCAAAGACTGTGGACTGTGTTAATTTGGGCTACACTGTGAATAGTGTTGGCTATAGATTTCTAGTAGTGAAATCTGAGGTACCTGACATGAAGGTCGGTACAATTATGGAGTCTAAAGACGCTACATTCTTTGAGGACATTTTCCCCATGAGAGATGTACAAAGCACTTCTAGACAGGAATCTGAGGAGACTCCTGAACCTGCCATTCCGATGGAATATTATAATCAAACACATGATGAAAATCCTGAGGAGGATAATGAGGAATCCCTTGGTAGGGGCAAGAGACAAAGGACTGTAAAGACCTTTGGTGATGATTTCTTCATATACCTCGTGGAGGATAATCCCACTTCTATTTCAGAAGCATATGCATCTCCAGAAGCTGACTACTGGAAGGATGCGGTCCGTAGCGAGATGGATTCCATCATGGCTAACGGACTTGGGAGCTTCTTGAGCGTCCTTATGGTTGCAAACCATTGGGATGCAAGTGGGTGTTCAAGAAGAAGCTTAGGCCTGACGGTACAATAAAAAAGTACAAGGCTAGGCTTGTGGCCAAGGGCTACGCCAGAAGAAGAAGAAGATTTCTTGACACTTATTCACCCGTGGCGACCGACCACCATTCGAGTATTACTCTCGTTGGCGGCCTCACACGGTCTTCTCATTCATCGATGGATGTTAAGGCGGCTTTCTGAGCGGAGAGCTAAAGGAGGAAATCTATATGCAACAACTGATGGCTTTGTGTTGGATGGTCGGGAAGGAAAGGTGTGTAAGTTGGTGAAATCTTTGTATGGCTCGAGACAAGCGCCTAAGCAATGGCATGACAAGTTTAATGAAACGTTGACATCTGTTGGCTTTGTTGTTAATGAGGCCGACAAATGTGTATACTATCGCTATGGTGGGGGCGAAGGAGTTATCTGTGTTTGTATGTTGATGACATACGATATTTGGGACTAATCTCAAGTTGATCGAGGAGGTTAAGTCTTTCTGTCTCGAACTTTGAGATGAAGGATCTTGGAGTGGCTGATGTTATCTTGAACATCAAGCTTTTGAGAGATGATGAGGTGGGATTACATACGCAATCCCATTATGTTGAGAAGGTGTTGAGTCGTTTTGGATATTCGGACTGCAAACCATCTCAAACACCATATGATTCTAGTGTGCTGATTCGAAAGTCAAAAGGCACAGCTATAGATCAATTGAGATACTCTCGATTGTTGGTTCACTCCAAATATCTAGCGGCTTAACGAGGCTCGACATCGCATTTGCTATTAGCAAATTGAGCCGATTGTTTCAAACCGAGTGATGTACATTGGCGTGCTCTTGAAAGAGTTATGCGTTATCTGAAAGGTACTATGAACTATGGACTACACTATACGGATACCGTCGGTACTTGAAGGGTATAGTGATGCGAATTGGATCTCGATCTGATGAGATGAAGGCCACAACGGGTATATGTTTACTCTTGGAGGTGGTGCTGTTTCTGGAAGTCTTGCAAGCAAACGATCTTAACAAGATCGACAATGGAAGCAGAATTAACAGCATTAGACACGTCGGGTGGCGAAGCGAGAATGGCCGAGATCTATTGATGGACTTGCCATGGTTGAAAAGCGGTTCGGCCATCCTTATGAACTGTGATAATCAAACAGTTATTGTCAAGGTGAAGAGTTCAAAGGACAACATGAAGTCCAACAGACACATAAGAATGAGATTGAAAGCTGTCGAAAATTGAGAAACTCCGGAGTGATAGCGTTGGATTATATCAAGCGGCTAAGAATCGCAGATCCCTTCACTAAAGGGCTATCACGTGTTGTGATAGATAGCGCATCAAGGAGATGGGTATGAGACCCACATGAGTTGCCATGGTAGTAACCCAACCTATGTGATCGGAGATCCCGTGAAGTAGGACACAGGAAAACAAGCGGTGGTGAACCGAGGAAAGTAATTTTACTAACCCACTCCGTTGGAGATGCAATACTTTCGAAACTGTATGGAAGGATGACTCTTGTCTTAATGTGTTCCAAGGCTTATATGCATAAGCAAGATGCTATCCTACAGAGCGATCTTTGGAGGAACACACCTATATGAGCCCGATTGCTGGTCACAGTCTATGAGATTGGGGTGATCTCTAGCAAGTTCATGAACAGGCCGGAGTGTGACTAATATGCTCCACCCGAGGGGTCAGCCTTCGCAGCCTCGTGTCAGTGAGACTTGTGGTGAAACTTCTTGGCGTAAACCGACAATTCAAGGCATAGTCCATTGTTCGGTTGTGAAGGAGTGTAACTATTTGGTCTAGGTGGAGCTCAACCTTAATCGGTCTCCTTTGAAATCTTTGGTATATCAAAAGCAGTGTTTGGAACAAAGGACAAACTGGGCCCCCGAGATCTGGTGGGGATTGTTGAAATATGAGATGGGCCTAGAGCCCATATGACAATTTCAGATTTAATCTCTAAGGGCCCTTGTAGGTGGCATGACAAGGTGGTGGGAAGTTTAGTCCCACCTTGGAAGTGGAAGGAGAGTTGGAGTGGTTTATAAGGGACTCTCTCCTCATGCTATTGGAGCTTGAGAAGAGATGAGGCCCTCGCGCTCCTCCTCCTCCTCCGCCGCCTCGCCACGCCACGCCTCGTCACGCGCGCGCGCGCCCTTGTTGCGAGATTGAGCCGAGCCGAGCTCACTCCTATCGCTTCTTTTGCGGTCGAGAGCGGAGAGTCTTTGTGAGGTGGGGCCACGATCTGAGGCGTCGGATCGTGGGCTACCGACTTGGTCGTGGGTTCAGCCCACGTCTCTCCTGCGGCCGCGCCTATATATGTGGGCGCTGCCAACCCTAGCCGCCACTGAAACAGAACGCATCTCCGCCTCCACGCCCGCATTGTTCCTCTGCTGCTGCTGCCGCGGCGCTCCGTCCGTTCACCGCAGACACGGTTGACGGAGAGCAGGCCTCGAAACCACGCTCTCCGGATCTGTGACGGGGAGAGGCGATTAGGTTTTTGGTAGCGACTACGCGACTGCCGCTTCGTTCATCTACGTCCGCACCACCTTCATCTTCATCATGTCGACCGACCCGACCGTGCCGCCGCTGAGAAGGCCGAGGCCGACAAGAAGGTCGCCGAGGATGCCGCGGCTGCTGTCACCGCCACCACCACCGCATGGCCGATTGGAGGGTATACATCGCTTATCCCTCTCGTGTTTCTTTTTCATTGTAGCAGTACTAGCGATATGCGTAGATGTTTCTACTATATGCGTAGTATGTGCTTTGTTAGATCGTAATCAGTATGTTATCAATGATGTTCATGTCATGCTCATGATTTATTCATGGATTTATTTAATCGGAAAACTGCCTATTTTCTCATCAAAATCGAGGGCCCTCTGCCAGTCAAACTTAGCTAGGCTTTATGTGTGAAAGCAAAACAATACGTATTATTTTTGTCAATCAATGTAGTTTTTCAGAAAAAATAGTTGGAAGCAGAAGTTTTAAAGACATAAAGATAGCACATACCTAATCTGCATATTTTGGAAGAGCTATGAGATTGAAAGAGCTCAGAGGAACCGATGGATCGTGATTAGAGAGAGATGCGTAGGGTGGCTCGTTGTAAAATATTTCATACAATTCTTTACTCTAGTACATAATGCTTTAATTATCTCCTTGATTAACAAAAAATAATGGGGGCCCTCTAGTGGAAAGTGGCGGCGGTGGACAAGTGGAGGAAAATGTCGATGGTAGGGTTTCGGTGCCCGCGGTCGACTTAAATAGCCGGGTTAGACACTACGCGGCCGCCGGAGTGGTGCCACACGACGACATCGGTCCGACGGAGGAGACGAGTTTCGGACCGCCGGGTTTTCGGACGATTTTGCGTGGGACCCCGCCATCAGCCCGATTTGGCGGGCATACCCGGGCGCCCCATATCCGCCTCATATTTAGATATGAGAAGTGCTAGTCAGCCCGGACGTTTGAGGCCCATCTAAATCAAATTTTCGTGACGAGTCAGCGTTCGGGCGGGCCGCCCTGCGTTTGAGGACGGTTTGGGACGCCCGGCAGTAGATGCTCTCGGTGACCAAATACCGAATTCACTGACCCCGACGGGTTGTATGCAGGTTTGAAATTTGAATCGCAGGAGAATCACAAAAACCAGGAGCAAATCAGGCGTGTGCTCCGTCCATGCTTTTGTTCCGCTGGCAACGTACGTAACCGCCGCGGCACATGGCGGTCCTACTAGTGCCGTATCAGTCGGCACGACTCGCTGCCGCCGGGTACGCACGTACTTGCTCTCTGTTGCTTGGTCCACACCTCCACGGACACACGCGTCCCAGCTTTTGTCCCCCTCTCCGCCATGGAAGGAAATCCATCCATCCACTTGTTTGTCCTCAAGAAACAAACCGCAACGACGGGAAGAAACGACCGAACCTAACCCTAGGCTACAGCAAAAGATACAACACAATACTATTGTTAGCAAAAGGCATGAAAGCCAGAATTGTCCACCGTAAAACCTGAAATGCAACCGCACAACAAGACGAATACCAGTGGCGGAGCCAGCTCAAACTTAGAGCCTGGGCAAGGTATACGTGATGCCAAGTTAATTAGATTTTGCCCAAACAAACTGTAAGTAAACCATTTGTTTACTACTAGAGCTCCATGCACATGCATCATGGGAGCTCGGGCAGCAGCCCCGGCTCGCCGGGTGCTGTCTCCGCCACTGACGAATACCACGATGAACTAATAATGACCGACCGTAGCACAAACATCATGGGCGTGTTTGGTTGGCCGCATGCAGCCCAATCAAGCTCGCGCGGGATGTGCTCGGCCTGTTTGGTTGCCTGGGCTGCATGCGGTTTGTGGCTCGCACGGACCTTAAAGCATTCCGCAGTCTGGCCCGACAGAAACTGCTCTCGCGAACTTGGCACGGCGCGGCCACGCGTGCGAGGCAATTGCATGCCTCGGGCAACGCGGGAGACGGAGGCGACGTCTCATAACTCGCCCCCCACTCAGCTGTCACCGCCCAGGCGCACTATTTCCACTGCTGCCTCTCTCCCTCACCGCCCCTCCTTCTCCTCTCCTCCGATGGATCCGCCTCGCCCACCGCCGCGCCGCCCTCGACCCGTCGACAAGACATCGCCCGGCATCCGGTCTTTGGGTGGCGAACTCGTAACTCGGGCCAGACTGGCGTCGGTGTTGCGAGCGTCGTCCCCCATCTGCTGCCGGCCACCAAGAGCGCCGGCCAATGCGGTGCCGGCAGTTCCCGCTCCGCCGTCGATTTCGGACCTCGTGCTCCTGGACTCGGCGCCGGCGCCGTCCACGAAGCCGCCGCTTCTTGGGACCCCATTGGCCAGAGGGGTTTTCTTGACCCTCGTCCAAGGGTTTTCTCCTGTCGGCGCGCCGACCTCCTCGACCTCCGGCGTGGTGATAAGCACGGGGCCGATGCCGCAGGCCGTCGCTAGAGCCGGCTCCTCCTCTGCTACGCCACCTCTCTCCTTCCCGCCGGGGTTTTCACCCCGGCCTCTGTTCGCTGCGGCTGCGCAAGCTCCGGTGAGTCAACCCCCTCAATGCTTGCTCGTAGATGTAGTTTAGGGGTTTATTTTCTTAGGTATGTGCTAGTAGTTAGTGGATTCGATCGGATTAGATAGGATTGGAGTAAATCCGATTGGATTTGTTCCCAATCCATGCGGATCGATCTGTTCTTGTTTCCTACAGTGTGTGTCCTACGATATTTTGTTTCTGCTACTGCTAGTGTGTCCTAGGATCTGTCATCATGCTAGTTAGTTGTGTTCATGCTAGTAGTTGTCTTCATGCAAGGGTTTGTGTTGATTGCTATATGTGCATGTAGTAGGACCATTTTAGGATGATGCCAAATGTGCATGGCTGCACATGGGTGCTATTGGCACTTGCACTTGCTATTTTTAGATGTTTCCATGCTTAAGATAGTGCATTGGTCAATGGACACTGATCAGTGCACGTTTGGTTCCGCCATGCCAAATGTTAGCCCGCTTTGATTCCCACGTGCACAAGAATTGATTTCCCAAGTAAGAACGAGAAATAAATCCAAGTTTGTCAGAATTGGCGACCGCTTATTTGAAAATATAAGAATATGAATTCTTATGATCATATTTGCCCATTTGTTTACCACCCCTATGCATCATAGCGGGCGGGCATATATGTTTCGTCCCCTCAAAAGGGCATAGTCCTTGCCCAAAACAAATGAAATATCAGATAGCCCTAAAATAATTTTGTTTGGCAGTACAAAAAAAATGGAGAATGGAGGTGCGGGGAATCGAACCCCGTGCCTCTCGCATGCGAAGCGAGCGCTCTACCATATGAGCTACACCCCCATTTTGCATGCAGTTAACCTCGGGAGGCGTGATGAATTAGAGTTAGTCCGGCAGTACGTGCTACTTAACAGCAACTTCTGTCCCATTGTATGGATGGAGAAAATATAAAGTGCACAACATTCATATGGGTGTCATGCCAATAGATCAATCTCATAATTGAGGGGGGTTGAAGTAAGCTTAGTGCGGTGCCTGATTCTCCATCGACCAGTCTTAATTTAACGGTGAGTCATCTCTACTTCTAATGTCTCAGTTGATAGTCTCCGCTCACCGGTTAATTTTCGTCCCACCTCCTCTGGGTTTTTTTCGTCCTTCCTCCTACCTTCCAATTCCCCCGCAGTAACGATCCCACCTCCCAGTTTCGTCGGTTTTTTTTTCATTGGTTTTGTTTTCGTCAGGTTCATTTTCCTGCCAGAAGGACCGTTTCCTGCCGAGCCTTTTGTCAATCCTCCCACCTATTTCCCTTTATGCGCCCCTCCCCGTACGTTGATTTGTTACACCAGCAGCCAGTTTGGCAAGTCAAGATTCAATCACCATAAATTAATTTCCTTTTTACAACCTATTCCATGAATCACACCGTAATCACTGGGTGGGATCAACGAGACCATGGGATATACCAAAAGAACTGCAAGGCAAAGGAGCAGAGAAGTGTACGCCTGCAAGGAAGACGTCGGGCGAGATCAATGAGACCACTAGACAATGAGATCGGCAAAGCCGAGGACCAGGTCGTGCGCCACCGCAGGGACATGATCGCCGGCGCCTGTCCCTGGTACCCCTGCAAGGAGGACGCGATGCTCCAGGCCCTCGAAATCGAGATGACTCCCCTCCCTTTCCTGACGCCTCCAGGTCCGAGAAATTGTCCCGCGCGCTATTTTAGTTCTCCAGATCTGAAGCCCCAAGTATGAGCCATGTCGATGACACAACACATTGATGGTAGCCGATATGGTTTCGACCCACAAAGGAAATGACTCTTGTGAGGGTAGCAACCAGAGAAATTGGATCTTCTGCCCCACTTTACTTCTCCATTGAATAATTTGCCTCCCTGAGAGGCTATCAGGTGGGGCCCGGGGCCATTGTCATTGAGACAATCAAAGGGCAAATCATCCAACCCCTTGTAACGAGATTCTCGTCTCCAAATTCCCCAAGGTGAAGCGCGTCTCCTTCTCTCTCCTCTGCAATCTCCAGATAATTAAATTAAGGCGCTTCTGATTTCTAACGTGATTTATCCTAATCTCTATTATGGTAACAACATATCAGAACCTAGCAAATATCATCGCTGCCCTCAGGAATGATGCCGTCCAGTATCTTACCAGAAATCCCAGCTCCTAGCTGCTCATTGCATTGCCATGTTTATGAACCAGGAGGCACTGAAGCAGCCCACATGCAGCACGTGGTAATGCTTATCTCTTATTCAGTTCTTCTATTTGAGATTTAGGAATCGACCATGGATGGATTTATTCCCGGCTCTGTCCTGAGACTTGTTGCTCTCCATGGCGTGTGTTGTGTTTTTTTTCATGCTCAAGTGGAAATGCTATATGTATATGCAATCAGTAACAACTAACCTGCAATGAGTAGGAAGGCATAGTAATGTAATTAATAACCCAATATCAAACACTGATAATAATATCGATAAAACGTTCTCGATTTTTTTAAGGCCCGTGACAACGCACAGGCACTCTACTAGTACTACTAGCTCGTCAACTAGCTCACTGGTCGATCGGCACGCAGAAATTCTTGTTGGGCTGATTGACGATCACAACCGGCCGGCCAGCCTTATCTTTCAATCAGCTCCTGCACAGTTCTAGCTGTACATACTTACATGGTCGGGCCTTGAATGTTATGGGTACGTCTTAAAATTCAAACGACCGAACGATCAATGCCGCCGTGACCACTCACCAAGGGAGCGAGTGCTACTACTACTCGAGGTCGACCGGGCTTGGACGGAGGATAAGAAATGGCGTTGCGTCCGGTCGTTTCACCTGTCTGTCTTTGTTTCTTCCCATGCTTTGGCGGTCGCAGCTTCAGGTCAGGCCAGGCAGGTCCCATCTCCCATGCCTCCCCATAGCTAGCGTAGCGATCAGATAGGAGGAGGAGAGCAGGCAGTAGTCCGTAGAGCATAAGCATGTACTCCTCCTGCCAACTGCGCCGGAGCTGCATGCATTGATGGTGGGTGCAGCGCAGTAGTATCCCACCGGCAGCGGCAGCAGGCGCAGGAGGGGAAAAGAAGACTTTTGGCCTCGCCTTTCTCTCTTTGTTTCAGCTGCACTCGATCGTATCTCTGGCTCAGTCTGATGGAGGAAGCTACTATGAAGAGATTTTTAAAACAAACAAACAAAGAAAAGGGCTATGGTTGGAAGCAGCCACAAAGGCTGCTACTGCTATGATCATCATACGTGATTTTCTCACTTTTAAAAAAATGTAAGGTCAACTCCAGCGCGGACGAGCTGGACCCACGCCTTTGTCCTTCCCGTGGCCCGCATATCGGGGACACTAGCACTCCGTTCGCCAATGCCTCCACCCGCTCTTCCCCGTCCCACCCCGCCGCCGGAGCAGCCACTATTCTCCGGGCGCCTCCTCACTGCTCACCCCCCGGGCCGTTCATACCAAACCACGTCTCAACATGGTCGCCACCACGGCCGCGCTTTCGTAGGAGTTTTGGCCGTCGCTTGAAAAAGATTTGGCCGCCGCCGTCGTAGCCGGTGGCAGAGGGGATACAACTGCCGGCGACGGATATGGACCATGGCAGCTTCCGTCGAGTGCTCCAGATCGGCCAGTAGCCGGCCGCCAACCACCCCTGCGACATCGAGGTGATCATCGCGGCCTCTTTGCCACCTTGACCGCAAGGTGTTTGACACTTTGCCCATAAAGGTATGGACAGTGGAGATGAATTTTTCTTCCACCACTTCATTTATTCATCGGACAACTCGTCCTCCGATGACGAAGATCTTGTGGTGGCTGCACTGGTCGTTCACGACCACATTGAACGGCAGCTTCCTCGATACAGGGGTCAGTCCCTGGCCGTGCTCCCAACCTGAACCGCAACAGAGAGAGAGGCCATGCCCTGCTCTATGTCGATTACTTTGTAAACACCCCGCTCTTCAAGCCAGATAAATTTTGTCGCCGTTTTTGTATGGCAAGGTATGTGTTCAATCGTATCCGAGAGGGAGTGGTTGCTCATGACCCATACTTCAAGTGCAAGACGGTTGCCCTTGGCAAGCTTGGATTCTTCTCTTACCAGAAATGCACCACGGCCATCCGCATGCTTGCATATGAAATTCCAGGCGATCTGGTGGATGAGTATGTGCGTATGAGTGAGTCGACATGTTTGTTGTCACTGTACAACTTCTGCAAGGCCGTGGTGGCAGTGTTTGGACCTGAGTACTTCAGGCAGCCAAATGTCGTGATAACAGCATCTTCGACCAAGGATTTGATTATCAAGGTGAAAATTTTGATCCCCTGCACCAAGAACCGCCCATGTTTGAACAGTTTGCTCAATTTCATCGTGACATACGTGATTGGCACGCTCATTTTGATCTTTAAAATGACTTGGTTGAGCACGTGTGGACTCACATTGGCAACCAATAGATGTATTGGTTCTTATGTTCATTCAAGACAATTTCGATTTGGTTGTACCATTATTTTATTAAAGACAATTCGATTGGGTTGTAAAAGTATTTTTATTTTCAGAAAATTAATATTTAAACGTGCAAACTAGTTTTGAACATTGAAATGTGAATATATGAGAATTTTTTGGCCGTGGCGAACAGGATGGGGCCAAAGGATGCGTCCGCACGTTGGGCGCACGGCCACCGCATCCCAGGACATGCCCGGACACGACCCCATTGCCCTATCCAAACAGACAGAATCCAAGCAAAAACAGACGTCCGTTTGGGGTCGTGCGCTGGAGTAGGCCTAACCGGGGGGCTTTGGCCTCCCTGATGGTCTACATTGTACAAGTAGACCCCTTGCCAAGGCAATGGCACTCCTTAGTGACCAAATACCGAATTCACTGACCCCGGCGGGTTGTATGCAGGTTTCAAATATGAATCATAGGAAACCCAAAAGCCAGGAGCAAATCTGGCGTGTGCTCCGTCCATGCTTTTGTTCAACTGGCAACATACGTAACCGCCGCGGCACATGGCAAACAGAGGCGTCCTACTAGTGCCGAGTCAGTTGGCACCACTCGTCGCTGCCGGGTACGCAGGTACTTCTCTGTTGCTTGGTCCACAGCTCCACGACACACGCGTCCCAGCTTTTGTCTCCCTCCCGGCCATGGCCGACCGATTTCACTGTTTTGACCCTTTTGCCAACGTTTATTATGTTGTCAAAATTGATACTTATCAATTGTTGTTTGCTGTCAAAACTAGTAAATACATGTTGCTATCTGTTTTGTTGTGAGGCCAGGACCCTATCGCTATAGTCTGTGGTGGTAGTCCTATGGAGGTAGAGGGTCCTGGCCTCACAACAGCCACAAAAGAGGATAAGGTAGCTGATGAGGATATAGACCTAGGGTAGGGTCATAGGCCCGCCCAACATACCCTACCCAAGGTCACTATCCTAAAAGTAAAGAAGTTCAAGAGACAACAGGGATTACCCAACAAAGACGTCGAGTGCAATCCACTCGACCAAT
Source organism: Aegilops longissima (assembly GCA_021605205.1). Taxonomy (NCBI): domain Eukaryota; kingdom Viridiplantae; phylum Streptophyta; class Magnoliopsida; order Poales; family Poaceae; genus Aegilops; species Aegilops longissima. The sequence goes on from CM038679.1 coordinate 740,821,781, forward strand.
CATATCACTCGGGTATCCCATCTTTTCGAAGACCACTCGACCATACAAGAAACCACTCGAGCTATGAAGACCAGGAGTCACACGGAACTACAACGGTCGGACATTTACTCCGTAGTCTTCATGGACATTAATGACACTTTTGGCTGGCATTATCAATTACGCCCCTCCTTTATGGACATTGAACTCTGTAACGGAGGAGGGCTAAGGTCCTAGTGCACTCTATATAAGCCACCTCCCTCCTCTGGGATAAGGGTTCGCACTCCCTGTAACACACACACATATACTGAAATCCAGTCGACCGCCTTCGGGCACCGAGACGTAGGGCTTTTACCTCCTCCGAGAGAGGCCTGAACAAGTAAACACTTTCGTACAACCTCACCGTGGCTAGGACCTTGCCTCCTCCTACGTACCCCCTATTTTTACTGTCAGTCTTAGTACCACGACAGTTGGTGCCCACCTTGGGGCAAAGCGTCTTAGCGACTTCCGGCGAGGTTGCAATTTCTTCAGTCTTCATCAACATGGTTTCCGGCGGCAGTTTGATCATGGGCCACGAGTTCCAACTCAGAGCGCTCACATTCGTCGCCGACGATTCGGCCTGGCTCCAGGAGGCCCCCCTCGACGTCAAGGCGCTGCCTATCCGAGGTTCATCGCACTTCCGCGCGAGTGCCCGTGGCGTGTTCCTCCGGCAGCCATCGACTCCGTACCAGTCGACGCCCGTGTCGACCTCTCGCTCCGCTGGACGCCGCAAGCGGTCGGGCCGTTCACGACTGCAGTGGTGGGTGAAGCACGCGCTTGCTCGGCAGGCGTTCACCCCCCAGGTCACGGCGATCGAGCCCGACTTATATCACTGCGGTCCAGTCGACTGACTTCGCAGACACACTTTCCGAGAGCGGGAGTTGTGACCTCGCGGCAGAAGTCCTCATGGTCGACTCTCATCGCAGCCCACTTGGTTACCGCCGCGGCGGCGAGAACAGGGACAGTGACGGGTCACTCGGCCACGAGGAGTACCAGCCCCAACCTCTCAGTTCGCAGCAGAGGGAGGAGCTGCGTCGCCGCAACGAGGAGGCTCTCCATACCCCTATCGTAGGGGAAACCGCCGAGGCTCGGGCCTTGGAGGACGTGCGCCTGGCCACGCTGGCCGAGCGCACCCGTTTGGAGAACCTCCAACATTCTCTCGACGAGCGCGCCCGTCGACTGATCCCCAGATCCAGTCGGCACACGCGACAACTGTTTCCACCAGAAACTCAGGTATTCCGTACACCGATCCAGAATCTCGCAGCGGCTGCGTGTATTGCGGAGTCCATTCAGCCGTCCCGCTTGGAGGCTGGAAGAGGCTTGGAACAGATCAGAGCACTGCTCCGGGCAGCAGGAAATCAGAAGTCCGCGGTGTCCCAATCGCGGAACAGGATTCATAGTCGGTCGGTAGGGACAAAAACCGTTCAGTCGGCACACAGTCCTAGATAGCCGTTGAGGCGAAGAGATCATGAGCATCGTCAGGATCGGCGTTCGGGGAGAGTTCACGGAGATGATGATCATGAGTTCGCCCGCCGACAACTACCGTCGAGTGCCTTCGCCCCTCCCGAGGGGCGGGTCATACGTGCCCCGGCGGTATGACGACATGCGTCCATTCGGTAATGACCGCAGAGTTCCAGTCGACCCAAGGGAGCCTGGGTTCGATGCGAGGTTCGTTCTCGTTCAAGGCTTGGTCGACCGAAACAGAGCATACCGAGAAGGGCTAGACAGAGACAGGCCCAGCGGCAGCAGGGTCCACGTATCTGGGCCCGAGTGCTTCGGAAGAGCCATTAGGGCCGCTGAGATCTCCCACAACTTCAGGTTGGCAGATGGTGTCAGCAAGTTCATGGGAGAGTCGAAGCCTGACACTTGTCTTGAAGATTACCGAGTGGCTGTGCACATCGGCGGCGGCAGCCATGAGGTGCCATGAAGCACCTCCCTCTGATGCTCGAAGGTTCTGCCAGAGCTTGGCTCAATCAGTTGGCCCCTGGGAGCATTTTGAGTTGGCTCGAGTGTTTACCAGAACATTCGAGGGCACCTGCAAGAGACCAGCCGGTTTACTAGAGTTGCAACATTGTGTGCAAAAACCGAATGAAACCTTGAGAGACTATATCCAGAGATGGATCACTCTGCACCACACAATGGAGAATGTGTCAGATCACCAAGCAGTCTGTGCCTTCAAGGAAGGCGTTCTCTACAGAGAGCTCAATCTGAAGTTAGGTCGGACAGGAGATATGACTCTGACTCGGATGATGGAGATTGCCACCAAGTATGCTACGGTGAAGAGGAGGACCGACTCCGGAGTGGGAAGCACAAAACAGTCACCCAGGACACCGAAGGAGGGAATTCTAGTCGGAAGCAGAAGCGAAAGGCTGAGGCAGCAGGGCCTGTCGAGGCAGCAGTGTTGAATCAAGGGAAGTTCAAGGGGAAGCCCAAAGGACCCTGGAATCCCAAGAAAGTGAAAGATCAAGATGGAAATGATGTGATGAATTTGCCGTGTCATATTCAACCAAGAAAGATGAAGAGGGGAATCTGATCCTCCCCAAGCATACCACTCGACAATATCGACTCCTAATCCATAGCGTCCAGAAGAAGGGTCAGCTCAGTGAAAAGGATAAAGATTCAGAAAGGAGGAAGACAAGGAAGAAGAGGAGGATGGATATCCCCAGGTAAATGTCACCCTAATGATTTTTGCTGATGTCGAGAGCATAAGTCGATTGAAAGTCATTAACCGAGAAGTAGACATGGTCGCTCCGGCGACACCCAAGTATCTAAAATGGTCAAAGACTCCTATCACATTCGATCAGTCGGACCACCCGCCGCGAGTAGCTACCCCTGGGCGGCAGGCGCTGGTGGTCGACCCAGTTGTTGGAGGCACCCGATTGACCAAAGTTCCGATGGATGGCTGTAGTGGCCTCAATATTTTGTAAGACGAAACTCTTAAAGGAATGGGCATTCCGATGTCTAAACTGAGCGAGAGTATCATGAGGTTCCACGGAGTCATCCCTGGAAAGAAAGCCGAGTCACTCGGTCAGATAGCTCTCGATGTGGTTTTCGGCGATGAGAAGAATTACCGCAAAGAGAAGTTGACGTTTGAAGTTGTGGATTTCGAAAGTGCTTATCATGCCATTCTGGGCAGACCTGCCTATGCCAGCTTCATGGCTCGACCATGTTATGTGTACCTCAAAATGAAGATGCCTGGCCCCAAAGGCGTGATTACAGTCTGTGGTAACCGGAAGAAGTCTGTGGTAACCGGAAGAAAGCAGAGGATTGTCTTCAAGATGGTGCAAAAATAGCAAATGAGCAGATGGCGGCGGTGGAGTTTCAAGAGTATAAGAAGACGACAGATCCGAGTGATTTACTGTGTGCCAAGAGGCCTGCCTCAGAGTCCGTGTTCCAGTCGGCCGGGGAAACCAAGCCGGTTCACATCCACCCGACCGAACCTAATGCTGCTCCGACTCATATTTCCACTACACTCGACATCAAATAGGAAGCCGCGCTCATCCAGTTCCTCCGTGAGAACTGGGACATCTTCGCATGGAAGCCGTCTGACATGCCAGGTGTACCTAGGGAGCTGGTTGAGCACCGTTTGCGTGTCGACTCAAAAGCAAAACCGGTCAAAGAGCATCTCCGTCGGTCCACCACGGAGAAGAGGAAAGCAAACGGCAGGAAGTGGCTCGACTTCTGGCCGCTGAATTCATTCACGAGATCTACCACTCCGAGTGGCTCGCCATTGTTGTTATGGTTCCCAAGAAAGACAAATCACTTCGAATGTGTATTGACTTCAAGCACATCAATCGGTCTTGCCCGAAGGATCATTTTCTGCTGCCTCGCATCGACCAGATAGTCGACTCAATTGTGGGGTGCGAGCGACTGTCCTTCCTGGGCGCTTATTCCGGGTACCATCAGATCCGACTCTTTGGGCCCGATGAGATCAAGACTGCTTTTATCACCCCGTTCGGGTGCTTTTGTTATGTGATAACCCACAAGTGTAGGGGATCGCAACAACTTTCGAGGGTAGAGTATTCAACCCAAATTTATTGATTCGACACAAGGGGAGCCAAAGAATATTCTTAAGTATTAGCAGTTGAGTTGTCAATTCAACCCACCTGGATAACTTAATATCTGCAGCAAAGTATTTAGTAGCAAAGTAGTATGATAGTAATGGTAACAACGGTAAAGGTAAAGATAGTAATCATAGCAGTATTGTGGTGATTGTAACAGTAGCAACGGAAAACTAAATAAGCGAAGCACAGTATATGAAAAGCTCGTAGGCATTGGATCAGTGATGGATAATTATGTCGGATGCGATTCCTCATGTAATAGCTATAACATAGGGTGACACAGAACTAGCTCCAATTCATCAATGTAATGTAGGCATGTATTCCGAATATAGTCATACATGCTTATGGAAAAAAACTTGCATGCCATCTTTTGTCCTACCCTCCCGTGGCAGCGGGGTCCTAGCGGAAACTAAGAGATATTAAGGCCTCCTTTTAATAGAGAACCGGACCAAAGCATTAACACATAGTGAATACATGAACTCCTCAAACTACGGTCATCACCGAGAAGTATCCCGATTATTGTCACTTCGGGGTTGTCGGATCATAACACATAATAGGTGTCTATAGACTTGCAAGATAGGATCAAGAACACACATATATTCATGAAAACATAATAGGTTCAGATCTGAAATCATGACACTCGGGTCATAGTGACAAGCATTAAGCATAGCAAAGTCATAGCAACATCAATCTCACAACATAGTGGATACTAGGGATCAAACCCTAACAAAACTAACTTGATTACATGGTAAATCTCATCCAACCCATCACCGTCCAGCAAGCCTACGATGGAATTACTCACGCACGGCGGTGAGTATCATGAAATTGGTGATGGAGGATGGTTGATGATGACGACGGCGATGAATCCCCTCTCCGAGCCCGAGCGGACTCCAGATCAGCCCTCTCAAGAGATTAGGGCTTGGCGGCTCTCGTGTCGTAAAACACGATGGAACTTCCTCTCTGATTTTTTTTCTCCATGAAGCAGAATATATGGAGTTGGAGTTGAGGTCGGAGCTCCGGGGCCTGAGACAGGGGCGTGCCTGGGGGAGGCGCGCCCACCTCGTGGACGGGTGTGGGCCCCTGGTCTTCATCCTTTGCGATATTTTTATATTTTTGAAACTTATCTCCGAGGATTTTCAGGTCAGTCCGAGAACTTTTGTTTTCTACACATAAAACAACATCATGGCAGTTCTGCTGAAAACAACGTCAGTCCGGGTTAGTTTCATTCAAATCATGCAAGTTAGAGTCCAAAACAAGGGCAAAAGTGTTTGGAAAAGTAGATACGTTGGAGACGTATCATTATGTCACCATGCCCTTTGGCCTCAAGAATGCTGGCGCCACGTTCATGCGCATGATCCAGAAGTGCCTGCTCACTCAGATCAGTCGGAACGTGGAAGCATACATGGATGACATAGTGGTTAAGTCACGCAAAGGTTTCGACCTGCTGACTGACCTCGTTGAAACCTTTGCCAACCTGAGAAGGTACGATATCAAGCTCAATCCATCAAAATGCACATTCGGAGTCCCATGCGGTAAATTACTCGGTTTTCTTGTTTCCGAACGAGGAATCAATGCAAATCCAAAGAAGATTGGCACAATCCTCTGAATGAAGCGCCTAGTGCGAGTGCATGATGTTCAGAAGCTTACTGGTTGTCTGGATGCATTGAGTCGATTCATCTCACGCCTCGGTGAAAAGGCATTGCCTCTTTGCCGACTAATGAAGAAGTCTGACAAGTTCGAGTGGAATGATGAAGCCGAAGCAGCATTTGAAGAGCTCAAAGCCCTGCTTTCCACCCAGCCGGTGCTTGCTGCTCCAATCAGCAAGGAGCCTCTTTTGCTTTATATCGCAGCCACAGGACAAGTTGTCAGCACAGTGCTCACGGTCGAGCGGGAAGAAGAAGGCAAAGCCTTCAAAGTTCAGCGCCCAGTCTATTACATTTCAGAAGTTTTGACCCCATCCAAGCAGAGATACCCTCATTACCAGAAGCTTGTTTATGGGATTTACTTAAACATGAAAAAGGTTGCACATTACTTCTCTGATCATTCAGTTTCAGTCGTTAGCGATGCTCCTTTTTCAGAGATTTTGAATAACAGAGATGCAACTGGTCGAGTGGCAAAGTGGGCGATTGAACTTCTTCCATTGGATATCAAGTTTGAGGCAAAGGCCATCAACTCTCAAGCAATTGCAGATTTCCTCGCAGAGTGGACAGAACAACAATAGCCGACTCAAATCCAGTCGAAACATTGGACCATGTTCTTTGATGGGTCCAAAATGTTGAATGGCTCTGGCGCAGGAGTGGTTTTAGTATCCCCAGGAGGAGACAAGCTCAGTTATGTCCTTCAGATTCACTTTGATTCTTCCAACAATGAAGCTGAATATGAGGCACTATTATATGGGTTGCATATGGCCATCTCACTCGGCATCCGACGCCTGATGGTCTACGGCGACTCAGATCTAGTGGTCGATCAAGTGATGAAAGAATGGGATTTCAGGAGCCCTACGATGACTGGTTACTGCAATGCGGTGAGAAAGTTGGAGAAGAAGTTTGAGGGGTTAGAGCTCCACCACATACCCCGACTCAAGAATCAAGCGGCGGATGACCTGGCCAAGATAGGTTCCACTCAGAAGCCTATCCCCAGTAATGTGTTTTTAGAACATCTCCATACCCCGTCTGTACAAGAGGATCCCATCAAGGAAGAGCCCCCGCAACCGATAAGTTCAACCAACCCGACTGAGATTGAGATTCCAGCTGTGGTCGACTTGATCATGGAAGTCCTAGTGATCACGCCCGACTGGACGGTGTCGTACATTGCGTACATTCTCAGAAAGGAGCTCCCAGAAGACGAGGATGAAGCCTGTAAGATAGTTCGTCGATCCAAAGCCTTTACAGTTATGAAAGATCAGCTTTACAGAGAAAGTGTCACAGGAGTAGCTCAGCACTGCATCACCGCTGAAGAAGGTCGAATGATCTTAAATGATATCCACTCAGGGACCTGTGGTCACCATGCGTCCTCTCGGACCATCGTGGTCAAAGCATACGGAGTGAGATTCTATTGGCCTCGAGCAAACGAAATGGCAAAGGATATAGTTGAAAAGTGTGCAGGCTGCCAGTTCTATTCCAACATGTCCCACAAGCCAGCATCCGCCTTGAAGACTATTCCTCTTGTCTGGCCGTTCGCGGTCTGGGGGTTGGATATGGTCGGCCCCTTCAAGACCGGCACGAGTGGTTTCACCCATGTGCTCGTAGCAGCCGACAAGTTCACCAAGTGGATTGAAGCTAAACCTATCAAGAACCTCGGCGCAAGCACTGCTGTCAGTTTCATCAAGGTGTTGATATTTAGATATGGAGTTCCTCAGAGCATTATCACGGATAATGGCTCCAACTTTGATTCTGACGAGTTCAAAGCGTTCTATGCAACCCAAGGCACTCGGGTCAATTATGCATCTGTCACACACCCTCAGTCGAATGGACAAGCAGAAAGGGTGAATGGTTTGATTCTCCAAGGATTAAAACCTCGCCTGATGCGTGATCTCAAGCATGCTGCTGGAGCCTGGGTAACCGAGTTTGAAAGTGCTAGTTATCGACTAGAGAGGGGGATGAATAGGCGATTTTTATGAAAGTCTTCAAAACACGGATGTTTCAAAGACAAACAACAGAAATGACCTAGTTGATATGCAGCGGAAGATAACTACAACAAGCAAGCCATAGTCAAGTATGCAATAATGTGAACGGACAAGACTAATAGCAGCTATGTAGTAACGATCAGGATGGAAGATAGTATGAAGCCAAACAACAATAGAAGTCAAGCAGTGAAGTCAAACAGATAAGACATATAAGCAATGACTTCACGAAGACAAACTTAGAGTAAAGGAGGGAAGGGATAGAACCAGTCACTAGTTGAAGACACATGATTTGTTGGACCAGATTCGATTCTTTGTGACAAGCTGTACATCTGGTTAGCGAGGCTGAGATTCAACTCGGAAGACCGCGTCTTCACCTTATTCCCCTTGAGCTAAGGACACACAGTCCTCGCCCAATTACTCGGTAAGTCTTCAAGGTAGACTTCGAACCTTCACAGAGCAGCGTTCATCGGCAATCCACAATGACTCTTGGATGCTCGAGCAGCGACGCCTAACCGGTGGAGGATTCCACAGTCCTCAAGTGTAATAAGTCTTCAGTCACATGCACAAGAAAACTTGATGATGCCTAACACTCTTTGGCTCACAGGTGTTTTGGGCTTTGTCCTCGCAAGTTTTCTCTCTCTCAAAGGCTTGAGGTGGGTTGCTCTCAAGCGACAAAAGCCGTGCACTAACTCTGAGCAGCCACCAATTTATGGTGTAGGGGGTGGGCTATTTATAGCCACTAGGCAACCCGACCTGTTATGTCCGAAATGACCCTGGGTCACTAAGGAACTGGCAGGTGTTCCAACGGTCAGATTTCAAACACTCATGGCAACTTTACTTGGGCTACAAGCAAAGCTGACTCATCCAGCTCTGGATAAGTTTTGCTCTCATTGTCTTGGCTCGAAGACATAGGATTTGGGTTGAGCATCACTTCAGTCATTTTGACTATGATCACTTGGACCCCACTTAACAGTACGGTGGTTCCTACGACTCAACAACGAAGAAAAGGAAACAACGAAACAACACAGTCTTTGCGCTCCACAGTCTTCACTCAATGTCTTCTCATGTCATAGTCTTCAATGTGAATATCTTCACATACCACCATTGTCTTCAATGTCTTCATACATTTTTAGGGGTCGTCTCCGGTAGGTAAACCGAATCAATGAGGGACACTACCTGTGTTATCCTGCAATTCTCACAAGCATTAGTCCCTCAACCACATTTGTTGTCAATACTCCAAAACCAACTAGGGGTGGCACTAGATGCACTTACAATCTCCCCCTTTTTGGTGATTGATGACAAACTGGTTGAAGTTTTCAACGGGGATAAAATATGTGAAATTGTAAAGGATAGGGAATTGTCTTCATAAGTGGCAAAGGCTCCCCCTGAAGATGTGCATATAAGTGGTTTGCTTTTGGAATGCAAATGCACATGGCAGGTTGTACTTGTGGAGATCCTCTTAAACTTATGAAGATAATTCATCATGCATGAAATGATATTGCTAAGAGAATGACATGCATAATAAAAAATGGACGTCTGCAGAATGATCTAAGTGCGGAAGTTATCGTCGCACATGCGGAATTTATCATCGCACCAGAGTAAAGCAAATAAGTAGCAGACGACCATCGAGTTTAAGTGTTACAACTCAAAGAACCAAATGTATCAAAATGAGAGTTGTAAACACTAGGCAAAAATATAGTGCAACCGCCCTTATGAACCCGCTTGAAGACTATCAAACTCATATGCTTCTCCCCCTTTTGTCAGTAAGGACCAAAAAGGTTTGAAGACATAGAGCATCTACTCGTCCTCTTCTGAAGAAGGTGATGCAACAGGGTTGTCGTTGTTGGTTGGCGGTGCAGACGAGCTTGGCGCAGTGTCGATTCATGCAGAAGTAGGGGGCGGTGAAGTAGCATCGGCTTCATCATCGATCACTCTGGCATTGACCGTTGCGGAGGAAGAATAGTCGAGTCTTCAAGAGATGGAGTTCGCCGTGGGACTGCATTCCGTGGAGGTGGAGTCAAACTTGAAGCGTTCGGTGAAGCCATCGTCTTGAAGATCAGCTTGACACCGAGCAGGTCAAACTCTTCCATGATCGCCGACAAGTCTCGTGAGTGACAAAAGCATTCTTGGTGGCAAGGTTACGAATGCGATTGGCGTCCACCAAGAGGCTTTGCATTTGGCGCTTTAGCAGGAGTGATGCTTATCTTGCTTTTGATGCGGTGCCACAAGAAGTTCTCGATCATTGAGGACTCGAGGCGCTTAGAGGCCTTTGGCCAATTGTGCTCTCGGTGGCTTCAGTCCGTAACGATGAGGCGAGCGGTGTTCCCAGCCGGGGATAAACACGAGATACCGCTTGGACGCCTTCTATGGGTTGAGAGAAGCTGTGGTGATCTGCATTCTGAAGACTTAGAGGCGTTTTGGCAGGCTCAGGGTATATGGCTTCAACAGACATATCAACCTCTGGTAGGAAGATCAGATGATTGCGAGCAAAGGGTTGATAGTTGATAGCAGAGTGCATCTTGATGAGGCGCATGACCATGGAGCATAGAACTTCAGACCAAACAGATCAGATCTAGATGCAGCCAATTGCCTGATGAAGAAATCTTGCGTGTTGAAGCTGATGCCATTGAGAATGTAGAAGACCAATGTCTTCATTGCTCCTTCAAGCTTTGCAGACGATGAATGCCCTTTGATTGGCCATAGAGTTCGCCTGATGATGTGATAGATGGTGCGAGGCAGATACTCAAGGTCATCAACAAAGAAGTGCTGAGGATATTCAACGTCATGTGGCAGTGGCTTCATCATGCTCAGCATCTGACTCATGTCGGGTTCTGGATTATGAAATATGCTTTCCAAGGCATCGCGGTGGAGTTGACATCCTGGTTCAAACAGTTCTCCGAGAGTGGGTAGGCCAGTGAGCTCAATGATGTCAAGAGATTTGGCTTCATGATGGACATTTCCAGTCATCCGCTCGAGAACCCATGTCTTCGTATCTCTGCTGTAGCCGCGGATGTGGAGTGTGGCACAGAATTGAAGCACTAATTCTTCATTCCAGTGCTCTTTGTCTGTTACGAAGCCAAGCAGACCTGCATCATGAAAGCAATCAAGTGCTTCTTCTAAGCACGGCAGTCCGCAATGGCTTCGATGTCGAGGCGCATATGAGGAAAATCGGCCTTGGTCATCTGAACACGGAGTAATAGCTTCTTTGCTGATAGCTCCAGAACCGGTCAGATGAGATCCTTGGCCTTTTGTAGGGGTTCTTTGCACTGTCAAAGAAAGTATTGTGGGCTTTGAAGCCATTTGCATTGAAAGAACCAGTTGAGGTGGCGGTGCAGAAACCTTGGCAGTCTTGGCCCGGCTTACGGACCGGAGGCCTATGCGCAATATGATAGTCGAATTGAGGACCAGAGGCATGAGGCGGAGGGACCAGAATGGGCCATCTTACTGTGACTAGTTCGCCATAGTCATATGCTTGCTCGATTGTGTAGGGCCTTGGTGGCGGGCTGGAGCGTGGCGGCAAGAATCGAGGCTTCGGGCTGCTCGCCAGATGCCGGGAGCAGTTGCCTCATTGGCTTCAGGCACAGTTCCTTCATTGGCTTCAGGAGCAGTTGGGACAGGCTCCACATTGGCTTCAGGAGCAGTTGGGACAGGCTCCACATTGGCTTCAGCCATGACCACGTCATTAGCTTCATTGGTGTGGGAGGTGGCAGCCTCATTGTTTTCAACCTCCACTTGAGGAGCTGGAGGGTCGGGCACTGGCACGTTGATATCAGGTATGACTTCTTGATTCTGAGGGGTGTAGGGACACGTTCTTCTTCTTCTTCTTGGGTGTCGTGGTGATGCAGCGGATTGTCTTCAGCAGCTTTAGCCGGACTCGAAGACGTTCACGGTTGGGTGGCTTCGAAAACACTTGGCGTGCAACAGGTTGGTGGTGCACTTCTCCTTCGAGCGCTTCGGAAGAGGCACTTGAGGCCTTTGACCTTTGCGAAGCTGCGAAATCTGGCGGCGCCTTTGGAGATGGGGTTGCTGGGCCTCAAAGTCTTCCTCTTCTTCTTGGTGTTGCTGTTGGGGAGTGACTTGTTGTTGGGGAGTCTTTGGGAAATCTTGTTGTTGCAGGCGATCAGCCCATGAAGCATCTGTGCAATTGGCGTCGGAGGGCGGCCAATCTTGATGAGTTCACTGTTAAATGCGAGCAGGCGATGATACCACATTGTACTCGATTTGAGGAAGAACTTCATCATCTTCAACATTGTCATGGTGACCAATGTCTTGGCGAGTGAGGGATCACTGCTGGAATATCTTCGACTTGAGGAGCCTCTGTGGAAGCGGGCTCATGAGCAGTCATTCGAAGTTCTTGGATTGCGGGCGAGGCGAACCACGAAATGGGTTCAACAACCAAGGGCTCTGTAGGAGCAGCCCGATTCTTCTTGGTCTTTAGCTTCTTCTTGGAGGGAGCAGCATCGAGGCGTCGAGATTTTTCCTTTTCTCGCTTCAGCCTCGGCAGCCCTCGTCTTTTTACATTGAAGCAGTTGACCGTACCTTTGGCTTGAGCAGTCATGCTGCTTGGGAAGACTATCTGGGCTCTTCCTGCCTTGAAGGTGCAGCTTGGTCATTGAAGACTTCTTTTCTTTGCAGCCATCACAGGGTCGATGCGGGGCGGCCAAGTGCCTTGCGCTTCTCAGCCTCATTGTAGGCAAGCACACACTTGTCAGCCAAAGCCTTCATACGCTCACAAGAGCCTCTAGCTTCTTCACGCTTCTTGAGAAAGGCTTCTTTGAGCTCGTGCAGCATGACCTTGAAGTTTTCACGTCTTGCACGCTGAGTGCAGCCATATGCTTCTTGGCGAGCCTTTTCATAGTCAATCTTGTGCTTCAGTTCAACAATCCGCTGAGCTAGAGCTAGCTCAGAAGCAATGGCGCCGTTGAAAGAGACGCTGAGGCCAATTGGAAGTTGCAGATCTTCAAAGCTGACATTTGGTGTGTCAAACCACTCATCAATGAAGTGATGGATGATTGCCACATCAAAGAGAGGCAAGTTGTTGAAAATTTCTGCTTCTTCTTTGCTCTTGATAAGCTGCTCAAGAGCATCATCTGCAAGATCATCATCACTTGACAGATCAATGTGCCCTTCACGCAGAATTGCAACAGGAGTCAGTGTCAGTTCAGTATTCTTGACACTTTTCTTTCTCTTCTCCGTCTTCTTCGAGATGCGGGATTGATCCTCGGCGTGCACCGCTTCGGGAGGTGCGATGGCGATGGCTTCACGTGAAGCTTTTGGAGGAGCGATTGACTTTGGAGCCTTGACTTTCTTAAGCCTGCGGCTTTGGAGCAGGAGCAGGAGCTGGGCTGGGGCTTCATCGAGTCATCATTATCATCGAGTGATCCACTTTGGCACCTTGGACCAAAATATAAGTGATGAGGCCTTCAAGGTTTGAAAAGCGGACCGATGACATTGGGTTCGGCGTCACGTGAGCCGTCAGCACGGGGAGCAGAGGAACCAGGGTTGAAGTCTAATCCCAATGACTTCTTGTTTTCCTTTGCAGAAGCCTTTGCATGCTGGAAATTGCGCTTGAAGAGATTGTCATCGCGACACCAGAGCAAAGACGTCGGGTCGGCATTTTCAGGCCGAGGTCCACGGACCATGCAAGGATAGAAACCTTGTGCAATAGCTTCAGCCATGTTCTTGGGAGGGAGGCCTCGAAACAGAATATCACCCAAGGGCTTCTGATGGCATTCTTCTCGGCATATTCTTGTGTGACGAAATTGTACTTGAACCACTGTTCAGCCCAATAGCGTTGAATCCATTGGATTCTTGTCTTGCGCTGATTATGAGTCTCTTCAGGATCTGTCTTGTACAGCTCTGTGAGGTCATCAGGCAGATCTTTTGAGGTTCCCTCACGACGCTGTCTGCCGCCCTTCCTGACTGATTTATCTGTAGCCATGAGCTTCAAACTGAATGGCTTCACGATCAAAGGCTTCAAAGGCTTCCGTTTGCTTGACAGACAGGAACTGGCTTCAGGAGAGTTGGTTTGATGCTGTAAGAATTCTGCAAATGAATGCAAACTATGAGAACCAAGGGATTCTCCCACGAACATGTACCTGTGACAGCATTAGAGATGCGAGGGAAGGGGAAGAGGTCATATGCATTCTCAGAAGATTTTGAAGATAAATCGGTTTGAAGACATTGACCTCATGATGCGAAGACATTCACTTATATCTTTGAGAGTTGGTTCAGATTTATGCGAATCCGTGAATAAGTACAAGTGAGGAATCTAACTAGTTGTGAAGCTTAAGTGAATATACTAAGCAGTACGAGATGCAGACAGAATAGATCTAACTTTGTATGGGCAGAAACCATTTTTGGCAAGTAGGATGAATCTTGAAGATCAAAAAGATGGTAAAAATAGAGATATATTTACCGCTTCGAAGAACTGCTAGACGGAAGGAAAGGAGGCCGAGCAGTTCAGTCCACCGTGCCCTAACTTGGCGACGGAGGACACCTACGGCAGCGGCGGAGATGAAGATGTTCGCGGCCGGCGTGAGGACGACGTCGGAGAGGTCGCGGCAGCTAAGCGCTTCATCGCCGGCGTCGTCGAGAGCTAGCGGTGGCGCTAGGGTTTTGACAAGGTGGAGAGGTGGAAGAAGATTTTCTTTACCGCAGGGGACAGGTATTTATAACAAGGTGTGCGGCGCAGCGCAATTACTCAGGTGCCCCTGGCGGTTCACATCTGAGGGGCACGTGGCACGCATGCAACATGCTGTGAGTTATCCCACGTTCCCACGCTCGCCCGGTTTGTCGGAGGGTCGTTCCGGCTTCTCCGGAGTTCAACAGTAATGATGAATCATTTAAAATAGACTTAAAGTTTGTCTCTGTGTCTTCTGCTGACAAGGACGCAGAGAAGACATTCGACAGTTTCAATAGAATGCATATGATTTGGACAGATAGAGTTTGAGATTGAAAGCATAGAGAGATTTGGGGTCCGATCGCATTCACTTAGTTCAAAAGATTCAACTTGAAGACATAGCTATAAGTGAATGCTGTAGAGGACAGAAATATATATATATATATATATATATATATATATATATATATATATATATATATATATATATATATATATATATATATATATATATATATATATCAGACAACAACCAAATCATCATAGTGAAGAAAATCATGAAAATAGGTTGAAGTTGAAGTCAAATCAAATGCGAATAGCTTCAAGAAATAACGCCATGAGTGAAACACTTCAAACAAAGAAATTTGGTGGTGGCGTTACCCACCGTATAGGAAGTATTAGACCCAGACACGGTGCACAATTATCGTGGCGCTCCGAAGTCAAATTCCACGTTAATGTATTCACACTTAGAATGTAAGTCTTCATTGATTGAAGATATACGTTACTTTGTGTGTTGCACATCTAAGTCATCAACATGCATAAGTGTTAGGATGTGTGCTTGATCACAGGACATTTGAGGATTCCAAGATATTTAGCTCACACCGTAACTTGCAAAACCTTTTCTCATCCAAGGGCTTTGTGAAGATATCTGCCAGTTGCTCTTCAGTGTTGACATGAATGATGTCAATATCTTTCTTCATGACATGATCCCTGAGAAAATGATGACGAATTTCAATGTGCTTTGTCTTCGAGTGCTGGACTGGATTGTTGGCAATCTTGATGGCGCTTTCGTTGTCGCAGAAGAGAGGTACTTGTGTCAGATTGATGCCATAGTCCTTGAGAGTTTGCTTCATCCATAGAAGCTGAGCACAACAAGATCCAGCAGCAATGTATTCAGATTCTGCAGTTGAGAGTGACACACAGTTCTGCTTCTTTGAAGACCAACAGACGAGTGATCGTCCCAGAAAGTGACATGTGCCTGATGTAGACTTGCGATCCACCTTGTCACCAGCATAATCAGCATCCGAAAATCCAACTAAGTCAAATTTTGAGCCCTTTAGATACCATAATCCGAGTGTTGGGGTGTGAGCCAAATATCGAAGAATTCGCTTCACAGCTAAGTGATGCGATTCCTTTGGTGCCGCTTGGAATCGAGCAAGATGTTGTGGTGGTTAGCATAGGCTAGTAGTATGCGAATAGCTTCAAGCCTAGCTACAGGAGCAAATGTTTCATCGAAGTCAATTCCTTCAACTTGAGTATATCCTTGAGCCACAAGTCGTGCTTTGTTTCTGACGACTTGACCATGCTCATCTTGCTTGTTTCGATATATCCATTTGGTGCCAATAATGTTATGCTTGCGAGGGTCAGGACGCTTGACAAGTTCCCAAACATTATTCAGCTTGAACTGTTGAAGTTCTTCTTGCATAGCTTGAATCCATTCTGGTTCCATAAAAGCTTCAGGAACTTTCTTGGGTTCTGATATTGATACAAAAGAAAAGTGCCCGTAGAAATTTGCTAGCTGCGATGCTCTTGAGCGAGTAAGCGGACCAGGTGCGTTGATGCTATCGATTATCTTCTCAATCTGTACTTCATTTGCAACTCGAGGATGAACTGGACGAAGACTTTGCTCATCTTGATCGTTGTCATCATTGGAAGGATTGTCTTCAGTGAGCATTGTCTTGAGTTGGTTTGGTGCAGAAATGATAAGTTCCTCTTGTGCTGTGCTTGAAGGCATGATTTCACCAGTTCCCATTAGCTTGATAGATTATTTGGGTGGAGCTTCGTCTAGTGTGCTTGTCGGGAACTCTCTTTGTGAACCATTTGTTTCATCAAATCACACATCTACAATTTCGACGATTTTGTAGAGATAGAGATTGAAGACTCTGTAAGAGTGTGAGTCCTTTCCGTATCGAGCATGAAGCCTCCATGAGCTTTGGGTTCAAATTTTGACTTGTGATGAGGATCCTTGATCCAGCACTTAGCCCCAAATACTCTGAAATGGCGACATTTGGCTTCTTGCCGAGAAGGAGCTCATAGGATGTTTTGTTGAGAAGCTTATGGATATAAACACGGTTGATGGCGTGACAAGCTGTATCAATGGCTTCGAGCCGAACTTTCTTGGTGTCTTGTACTCGTCGAGCATTGTTGAGCCATCTCAATGAGGGTTCTGTTCTTGCGCTCCACGATGCCATTTTGCTGGGGTGTGTATGGGCGAGAACTCATGAGTGATTCCCATGGTATCGAGATAAAGATCAAGTCCGGTGTTCTTGAATTGAAGTGCCGTTATCACTTCGATATGCTTGATCTTGGCGCCATAATTGTTCATTGCTCGATTGGCGAATAAATGCGAAGACATCTTGCACTTCAGTCTTGTAGAAATTATGTGCACCCATGTGTATCTTGAGTAGTCATCAACAATGGCGAAGCCATAGAGACAAGCAATTGTTGTGAGGGTAGAGTAATGAGTAGGGCCAAACAAATCTATGTGAAGCAGCTCGAAGGTTAGAGATGTCGTCATGATTGTCTTGAGGGTGCTTTGCCTAGTCATCTTTCCACTTGCAGCACCACACAAATGATCCTTCTTGAACTTGACACCTTGATGCCAATGGCATGCTTCTTCTTGGCGAGTGTGTGTAAGTTCCTCATTCAACATGCCCCACCTCCGATGCGAGCCAGCATTCGAAGCTTTTGCAAGAAGACATACGACAAGCTGTGGACCTCTTGAGAAATCTACCATGTATAGATCATCTTTCCTATACCCTTCAAAGACTAGAGACTTGTCAGATTCCATTAGTACAAGGCTATGATATTTTCCGAATATCACAATCATGTTCAAGTCACAAAGCATTGAGACAGACATTAAGTTGAAACCAAGGTATTCAACAAGCATCACTTTGTCCATGTGTTGATCCTTTGATATTGCAACTCTACCTAGACCCAATACCTTGCTTTTACCAGTGTCAGCAAATGTGATGTGACTCTTGTCTGATGGACGTAAGGTTGAGTCCATGAGAAGACTTCGATCACCAGTCATATGATTAGTGCATCCACTGTCCATATTCTATTCTGAAGCATGAGGTATCATACCCTATAGTACAGTTAGGGGGATAGGCTTCACCAAGAGCATTGTGAAGCATAAATATTTGACGGGCAAGTGGATTATTGAAGCTTAAATCAAGATTAGGACTGATGGGATGAATGGCAAGCGATTCAGAACAAAATACATAGTGAGACCATTTGGGCATTTCATCTTGTGCCTGCAAGATGTTTTAGGTCCCCGACAATAGCATCGGCGCCTTTGATTTTGGTGGAGACCCTTCACGCAAAGAGAGTTAATTCTTCTTAACCACCCACATCTTGAGGGTGGCTTAGAAACAATGAGTCTAAGTGCAGCATCCGAGAATTCGGCTTTGGAGCCCTAGCAAATAGCCTTGCAGGAGATGAGTGATACTCATATGAATAAGAGAAAAGTTCTTAGTTACGTGAACATAGCGGTTTGAGGACACACGCTCATATTCATAAATTTGAGTCTTGTTTCCTGCAAAACATTGGCGTTAGGGTGACTCAAGTGAGTCCTCATGCATGAAGCCTTTGGACCATATGCGCCTTTGGTCAGGGTTTGTCTTCTTCCCAGGTGGTGTCATGATGACATTCACTGGAAGATTCTCAAGATAGCTTTTGGGAACCCAGATCTTCTTCATAGGCGATCCATTCCTGCAGTTAGTACCAATATACCTGGCAAACGCTTCACCATTCTGATGCTTGAATAACTTGTAGTTTGCATCAAAGGATTCATCAATGATAATAGGGTTAGCACAAGTAAAGCCAGATAAGGTGGATGGATCCACTGAAGGTCCCGTTGCAGCAACCCATGTGGTTTTGGGATACTGCTCACGCTTCCAGTAGGAACCATCAACATTCATTTTCCTTTTGAACCCAACACCCTCTTTCCTAGGGTTTGGTTCAGAATCTGCTTTGAGGACATCATAAAGTGTTTGATGCCCTTTCGGACTTTTATACATCCTGTTTCAAGCAATGTCTTCAACCTAGCATTTTCATCAGCAATGGCGGTGGTATCCTCCATGAGAGGGTTAGTTACCACATTGGTAGTTGAAGACAATGCAGCAGATAGCGATAGTTGAACATTCAGCAGCGAGAGGTAGTGATATCACGCTCAAGACATTTTAGACATGGTGGTTCAAATCCATCTGAGCGGAACTGATCTGTTGGTGAAGTGACTCATTCACTTTTTGAAGATCTTCATGAGCCGCTCTCAACTTCTCAAGCTCTTGGTTCCTTTGAAGATAATCATAGGAGAGCCTTTCATGAGTAGTTGAGAGCGTTTCATGACGACTTTCAAGTTCTTGGTACTTAGCGTGAAGATTTTTAATGTCTTCAACTAAGGATTGTGAACGTGCCATTTCCGCGTCCAACAGGTCATCGCTTTTGTCTAACAATTTTTGAGTATATTCCATATCTCTTTGTTGTTCAGTTGCAATTTTAGCAAGTGTTTTGTAGCTGGGTTTGGATTCACAATCAGAGTCATCTTCACTTGATGTTTGAAAGTAGGCATCACGTGATTTTACCTTGGCACCGCGTGCCATGAAGCAGTAGGTGGGAGCAGGGTCGTCCTTGTCATCAACTTCAGCGTTGGTGTAGAAGTCATTGTCTTCAGTGTTGAAGATGGACTTGGCAACATAGGCTGTGGCTAAAGCCAGACTTGCAACACCCGGATCGGACTCCTCTTCAGATTCCACCTCCACTTCCTCAGAAGCAGACTCCTCCTCTGAATCCATTTCCTTGCCAACAAAAGCACGAGCCTTGCCAGATGAGCTCTTCTTATGAGATGAAGACTTTGATGAAGACTTGGAAGAAGACTTTGAAGATTTGTTCTTTTTCTTGTCATCAGAATCATATTCCTTGCTCTTCTTCTTCTTCTTCTCATTGTCCCACTGTGGACACTCGGAGATATAGTGTCCAGTTTTCTTGCACTTGTGTGAGTTCTCTTCTTGTAGTCTTGAGTGGAAGCTTCATCATTTCTTGAGCTGGACCGTCAAGACTTTCTGAAGCCTTTCTTCCTAGTGAACTTCTGGAACTTCTTCACAAGCATAGCAAATTCCTTTCCAATGTCTTCAGGATCATCAGAACCGCAGTCAGATTCTTCTTCAGATGAGGAAACAACTTTTGCCTTCAAAGCGCGAGTTCGGCCATAGTTTGGACCATAGATATCTCTTTTCTCAGATAGCTGGAACTCATGTGTGTTGAGCCTCTCAAGTATATCAGACGGATCGAGTGTCTTGAAGTCAGGATGTTCTTGTATCATGAGGGCAAGGGTGTCAAAAGAGCTGTCAAGTGATCTTAGTAGTGTCTTGACGATTTCATGCTTGGTGACCTCAGTGGCGCCGAGAGCATGAAGCTCATTTGTGATGTCAGTGAGGCGATCAAACGTGAGCTGGACATTTTCATTGTCGTTTCTCTTGAAGCGGTTGAAGAGGTTGCGAAGAACACTGATTCTTTGATCTCTGGGTTGAGGCGCCTTCGTTGACCTTGGATAGCCAGTCCCAGACTAGCCCGGCGTTTCGGAGCACTCACACGGCCATCTGTCCTTTGGTCGATGACCACAGATGATGTTCTTTGCGGTGGAGTCCAGTTGAATGAACTTCTTGATATCGATAGGGGTGACACCTTCACCAGATTTAGGAATGCCTTCTTGACGACATACCAGAGGTCGACATCAATGGCTTCAAGATGCATGCACATCTTATTCTTCCAGTAGGGATAGTCAGTTCCATCGAACAAGGGGCAAGCATCGGAGACCTTGATTATCCCTGCAGTCGACATAGCTAAAACTCCGGTGGTTAAGCGAATCACACGAACAAGGAGTACCTTGCTCGATACCAATTGAAAGTGCTAGTTATCGACTAGAGGGTGGGTGAATAGGCGATTTTTATGAAAGTCTTCAAAACACGGATGTTTCAAAGACAAACAACAGAAATGACCTAGTTGATATGCAGCGGAAGATAACTACAACAAGCAAGCCATAGTCAAGTATGGAATAATGTGAACGGACAAGACTAATAGCAGCTATGTAGTAAGGATCAGGATGGAAGATAGTATGAAGCCAAACAACAATAGAAGTCAAGCAGTGAAGTCAAACAGATAAGACATTTAAGCAATGACTTCACGAAGACAAACTTAGAGTAAAGGAGGGAAGGGATAGAATCAGTCACTAGTTGAAGACACAGAGTTTGTTGGACCAGTTCGATTCTTTGTGACAAGCTGTACATCTGTTTAGGGAGGCTGAGATTCAACTCGAAGACCGCGTCTTCACCTTATTCCCCTTGAGCTAAGGACACAGTCCTTGCCCAATTACTCAGTAAGTCTTCAAGGTAGACTTCGAACCTTCACAGACGGCGTTCACGGCAATCCACAATGACTCTTGGATGCTCGAATCGACGCCTAACCGGTGGAGGATTCACAGTCCTCAAGTGTAATAAGTCTTGAGGTCACCTGAGACAAGAAAACTTCAGTGATGCCTAACACTCTTTGGCTCTGGGTGTTTTGGGCTTTGTCCTCGCAAGGATTTCTCTCTCTCAAAGGCTTGAGGTGGGTTGCTCTCAAGCGACAAAAGCTGTGCACTAACTCGAGCAGCCACCAATTTATGGTGTGGGGGTGGGCTATTTATAGCCACTAGGCAACCCGACCTGTTATGTCGAAATGACCACAGGTCACTAAGGAACCGACACGTGTTCCAACGGTCAGATTTCAAACACTCATGGCAACTTTACTTGGGCTACAAGCAAAGCTGACTCATCCAGCTCTGGATAAGTTTTGCTCTCATTGTCTTCGCTCGAAGACATAGGATTTGGGTTGAGCATCACTTTAGTCATTCTGACTATGATCACTTGGACCCCACTTAACAGTACGGTGGTTCCTACGACTCAACAACGAAGAAAAGGAAACAACGAAACAACACAATCTTTGCACTCCACAGTCTTCACTCAATGTCTTCTCATGTCATAGTCTTCAATGTGAATATCTTCACATACCACCATTGTCCTCAATGTCTTCATACATCTTTAGGAGTCGTCTCCGGTAGGTAAACCGAATCAATGAGGGACACTACCTGCGTTATCCTGCAATTCTCACAAACGCATTAGTCCCTCAACCACATTTGTCGTCAATACTCCAAAACCAACTAGGGGTGGCACTAGATGCACTTACAGAGTTGCCTTCTGTCTTATGGGGGCTGAGGACAACACCGAATCGGTCGACTGGCCGGACTCCTTTCTTCTTGGTGTACAGTGCAGAGGCCGTACTCTCGAGTGATTTGCTGCACAATGCCCCCAGAGTGGAACTATTCACAGAAGCCGAAGCAGAACAAGCACGAGAAGACGCCGCTGATCTTTTGGAGGAAGAGCGCGAGATGGCTTTGATCCGGTCGACCATCTACCAGCAAGATCTGCATCGAATCCACGCCCGAAACGTCAGAGGACGAGCATTCCAAGAGGGAGACCTGGTTCGAGTGGATCAGAAGCGACCTCACAAGCTTGTCCCGGCCTAGGAAGGCCCTTTCATCATCACCAAGGTGCTTCACAACGGGGCCTACCACATCTACAACATAGCTAAGAAGATAGACGAGCCACGAGCATGGAACGCAGAGATGCTCCGTCACTTCTACACATAGATCACTCGACCCGACGAGTTGTAATAAAAGTCTTTCAGTTTGCTTTCTGAAGAAAAGATTTTTTCAATATCATAATGATCAGTTTCCCATAAGGCTCTGTGTCTAAAATCCCCAGTCGGTGGCTTAGCCGCGAATCTGATTCTCCTAAGTTAAAAACACTCCGAGTGGAGAGCAATCCTCCCACTTGGGGGCTTAGCCGCGAATCCGATTCTCCTAAGTTAAAAAACATTTCCGAGTGGAGAGCAATCCTCCCACTCAGAGGCTTAGCTGCGACCCCGTAATCGCCTAAGTTAAAAACACTCCAAGTGTAGAACAATCCTCCCACTCGGGGGCTTAGCTGCGACCCCGTAATCGTCTAAGTTAAAAACATTTCCGAGTGGAGAGCAATCCTCCCACTCGGGGGCTTAGCTGCGACCCCGTAATCGCCTAAGTTAAAAACATTTTCAAGTGGAGAGCAATCCTCCCACTCGGGGGCTTAGCTGCGACCCTATAATCGCCTAAGTTAAAAACACTCTGAGTGGAGAGCAATCCTCCCACTCGGGGGCTTAGCTACGACCCCGTGATCGCCTAAGTTAGAAACACTCCGAGTGGAGAGCCATCCTCCCACTCGGGGGGCTTAGCTGTGACCCCGTAATCGCCTAAGTTAAAAACATTTCCGAGTGGAGAGCAATCCTCCCACTCGAGGGCTTAGCTGCGTCCCCGTAATCGCCTAAGTTAAAAACATTTCCAAGTGGAGAGCAATCCTCCCACTCGGGGGCTTAGCTGCGACCCTGTAATCGCCTAAGTTAAAAACACTCCGAGTGGAGAGCAATCCTCCCACTCGGGGGCTTAGCTGTGACCCCTTAATCGCCTAAGTTAAAAATACTCCGAGGGGAGAGAAATCCTCCCACTCAGGGGCTTAGCTGCGACCCTGTAATCGCCTAAGTTAAAAACACTCCGAGTGGAGAGCAACCCTCCCACTCGGAGGCTTACCTGCGACGACCCCGTAATCGCCTAAGTTAAAAACACTTATGAGTGGAGAGGAACCCTCCCACTCGGGGACTTCGCCACCACAAGTACAACGTGCGTTCCATCTCTATCCGCAGGGACGACGAGGTGCCGATTGAACACCTCTGAGCTACGCCACAAGTACAACGTGCGTTTCATCCCTATCTGCAGGGACGGCGAGGTGTCGATTGAACACCTCTGAGCTACGCCACAAATACAATGTGCGTTCCATCCCTATCTGCAGGGATGACGAGGTGTCGATTGAACACCTCTGTCGTTGTTTCTTCCCGTGCTTTGGCAGTCGCAGCTACAGGTCAGGCCAGCGGGATGCAGGCAGGTCCCATGCTTCCCCATAGCGGCGAGGCTTTACGCTTGGCTGGTTAGACCAACTCCACCGCGCGACCTCAAACAGACGTCCGTTTTGTCCGGATTTTATCCTGGGATGTGATGCCGGCCGCATCCTGTCCGCGTGCATTTTTCTTTGCAAGTCCTTAACTTCTTTTCATCATTCATTTTCGGTACATGAAGAATACATCATCACATTTTAACTAGTAAAGCAAGACCAAAGAAAATAAGAACAACAAGAATACATTTTAGAAGATACCCAACTTGCATAACTGCTCCCTTGAGTTGGGTTAGGGCCTTCTCGATGCACTCTTTGTTGATCTGTGGAGGAGGCTCGATCTGGCATCCTCCTTTCTTCTTCAAGCCAGAAGTCGATGTTGCTTCCTCACACCTAGTCTCGTGTCTAGCCTGTAATCTAGCAACAAGTGCACTTGTCTCATCTACAGCCTCTATGCTAGCTAAAAGTGCACGAACATCTACTAAATTTTGCTCTATCAATATATCGATGTACTCTTCTTCCCAATATCAAAACTTGCATCCATGCTACACAATAAAATTTGTAGTTAGCACAACTAGTCAAAACTAGAGCACAAACTGAAGCTAAAAAGAGCACATACCCCATCGTTTAAGCACTTGATGAACACCCATCCGAGATGTTCCGGCGTTGTAGACACGCGGCGCACGACCATTTTTGGGCAGTGGTCGCACTTAATGAGTGGCAACGGTGCGCCGGCGAGCTTTTGGGAAAGCACCGAGCCCGACCGACTGTCATTCGTGTATCTGCCGACGGACCATCGACGGTGCAGATTCGAGTGGCTAGAGGAGGAGCCACTGCCTGCATGTGGCCTTGCGGCCCTGCCAGGGCCTTCCGGCAAGGTGCCCGGCCAGTCCATGGCGCGGCCCGGCCTCCCACAGTTGGGCGAGCTCAAGACCGACCGGATCTGCCCCAAACCCGGCCGGCGGGTGCGCAAACCAAGTGGCCGTGGTTGGGTAGCTCGGCGGCGCCGAGGGAAAGGGGCTGGGCGAGCACCCGTCCAAACTACACGACTGCAATGGCAGCGGCGACAGCGGCAGCGAGGGGAAGAGTCGGGAAGAGTGGAGGGGGTGCCGGCGGAGGGACGGAGGGGTGCGGATAGAAAAAGGCCCGCCCTGTGCCACCGACGGCGGGCCAGGGGAGGACACGCGCAGACGACCCGCACGTCCACGTGGTGTCTGTTTCACCCCAAAAACGGCGCAAACTTGGGCCGCGGATGGGTCGAAAGCAGACACAAAACGGACAAAAGTCCGTTTGCTTCCGCGCTGGGCCGCCTCATTTGTTCATTTTACTCCAAACGAACGGGGGCAAAGTTGGCCTTAGACCTGACCGGTTGAGCTTCAGGTCAGCCGGGCATGGCGATAAGGCCAACTCCACCGCGCGACCCCATCCTGTCCGGCCCTGTCCGTTTGGGGCAAAAGGGACAAAAAGGCGGCCAGAGCGAGGCCCGGACCCATCTGTCCGTTTGTGTCGGGCCGACCCATTTCGGCGCATACTTGCGCGCGTTGAGTCGCGGCGGACACCAAGCGGACGCGCGCCTCGTCCGCCAGCGGCAGCGTGGCGGTGACCACCTACCTCCCACCGCCCACATCAATGCGCGCACGAGCAGGTGGCCCCACTGTCATCCGCACGTCGGCGGTCGCCGTCCTTCTTTAAGTGGGAAGCGTGGGCGGGTGCGTCGTCCACACGCCCCACGCCACCAGCGGCCTCCTCGAACCCCGACAGCGAAACCCTAGCCCGCCTCCTCCTCGAGCTCGCCCGGCCGCCCGACTTCGCCATGGGCTTACAGGCAGCAAGGCAAGCACGACCGCGAGGCCGGCTCCTCCTCGGGACGCCGCCGCGGCACTGCGTGAAGAAGGAGGAGCCCCGACTCGCCGCTACAGGACACGTGGCTCCGGGGCGAGCACGGCGTGCGGCGCGCGCCCTACGCCGCCCGGCACCATGCCGGGGCGCGGAGGCCACGTCTTTGAGCGGGCGTTCGCGGGTGCGCGGCCTGACGCCCACGCCGTTGCCTTCCCCGTCTCCGTCGTCCCCTCCCCTCCTCGCATGGCAGCGGAGGAGGAGGCCCGTCTCTGCGGCGTGTCATGGGCGACTCCATGAACACGCACGACGGCGGCGGTGGGGCGGCACTGGAGAGGCCATGGCCCTCTCTGCCGCCGGGGCGTCGCCTTCCGGGCTGCAGATGGCGGCCGTCAAGGAGGAGGACCCGCCTGACGCGTTCCAGCATTGCTTTGGGCGAGGTGGGGCTGGTCTGTCTTGCTCGGAGATGGCTGCCGGCGTGGCGTGAATCGGTGCCCCACTCCCGCGGTCACGGGCGGGGCGTCGCCACGGGAGGAGGTGGTGCAGGCACCTCCGGCCGTCCAGCCCGCCCCACGCACCGCCGCCCACTGTGGGCGCCGCCCGGCCTCGTCGACCTC
Source organism: Aegilops longissima (assembly GCA_021605205.1). NCBI lineage: Eukaryota > Viridiplantae > Streptophyta > Magnoliopsida > Poales > Poaceae > Aegilops > Aegilops longissima. Next base: position 740,847,853 of record CM038679.1, read on the forward strand.
GTCGGCGGCAGCAGCGACACCGGCGGCGGTGAAGACGGCGGCGCCACGGCACCGACGGGCGCGGCAGGAGCGCGCGGGAGGAGTTTTTTTATTTTCTTATTATGTTAATTATGAATCTGGGCCTTTTAAGTGGCCGTTGAAACTGGGCCGTTTTGTGGCCAACCCATATATATGTTTTATGTTTTTTTAAATGCGTTTATTTGCTTTTTTAGTTATTTAATTATTATTTTTAATCCCGTCCACCCCGGACACGATTTGGGGTGCGGCCGCGCGGTGGGCGCACGCACGACCCAATGGACACAGCCGGACACGGGCGTACCCATCGGCGCCCCAAAGGGACAGATTCGGCCCAATCCGGACGTCCGTTTGGGGTCGCGCGATGGAGTTGGCCTAAGTTAGGAGAGCAGCAGGAGTACTGTACTGTACTTGACTAGCCAAGCAGGCAGCACGCAGGAGGCAGCAGTAGTCCGTGGAGCATGCAGGAGCTGCTCCGGCAGTTGCATGCATGGGACTGCAGCGGCAGCGGCAGCGCGCAGGAGGGCCTCGCCTTGCCTTTTATTTCGGCCGCACTCGATCACATCTTTGTTTGGCTGTGGGGATCTGATGGGCGGAAGCTACCTACGCTTTTAAAAAGCAAACAAACAAAAGGGCTACGACGGGGAGCAGAAAGGCTACTACTACGGTCTACGGGAACCGCCCCTTTGGTTTTCTTTCTTTAATCCGATTTGGGTAGCCAACCATATGGCTGATTGGTTCTAGGACTAGCATTGCCATATTTTATCACACATTTTTGTTAAGCTTGTCTAAGGTTAATTCATCTAAATAAAAGCCATAAGTTGACAAATCTAAAGAAATCTTATTACACTTTTTGAGTGTATGCCATGTGAGGTCCAAGTGTGGCTTATCTAAGATGAGGCTGGAATCAAACATTCACTTAAGTGCCTAATCTTAAGTGTGACAATCTTTGATAAAGTTAGTCACAAACCAAACAGCCCTCACGTCTTCCACGCTTGATATGTGATATTTTTTAATAATTTGGTATAAAGTGAAAAAAAACTCAACTCTTTTTTGAATAGATTTGACATTCTTTTGCACTAGTATATAAATTTTCATGAAGGACAAATCTGCCGTTGACTTCACGGCAAAAAGAACATATTTATTGTTACTTACAAGTTACTAATTACACCCATTTGGCCTAAATTTTGGTTTCTTCCCCTGAAGTTTCTGAATTTACGAGGTCAATAGAACGTCAAGTTTATCTTGCTTGATTTGTTCGTGCAGATTCTTTACAAATTGTACAACCGGACCGCCGTTGAACAGGAGGAGAATGAAGATACCATGAATACTATTCGCAGTACGATAGCTGATGCTTGTCTTGCGATAGCAACATTGGTTAGCTATGTTGATGGAGGTCATCATCATGTGAAACTTATGTTTTTTCTATGGTCCATGCCATTTGTAATATTGTTGTGAGGTCACTATCTATTAATATGTATGCAACATCAATGTATAGTCATCGAATTGTGTATGTGTTAGCTATCAATCTACATTATCATAATTTTCCTTTGCAAAACGGTCACTCTATAGCCAACCATGTACATATAATTGTTTCACAGGGACATTACGAAGAATTCACAACCAAAACTACAGTTTCACAACCGTTTTAACCAAACAGCTTCCAACATTTCCATTGTTAGAAGTTCACATCAGCTTTTTCAAAATCTACAACTCAACCAAATACTCCCTCCGTTTCTTTATATAAGGTGTATTTGTTTTTTCAAAAGTCAAATGAGTGCATGTTTGACCAAGTTTTTAGAAAAATATATCAATATCCACAATATGAAACTTATATCATTTGATCGATCATGAAAGGTAGTTTCATATTTTATCTATTAGGTATTGCATATGTTTTTATTTTCTTCTATAATCTTGGTCAAACTTTTAAATAGTTGACTTGCATGGAAACAAAATAAACCTTATATTCTCGAACGGAGGGAGTACAACCTAAGATTTTTGGATCCCTAAATTCCTGCCACATACCATCTTCACTTCAGTTTACCTTTAAAAGCTATTTTGACAGCAAGCTAACTTTTTTTTGTTCCATGGTAATTGATGTCGGAGTCCCCCTAGATCTAGAAGGCGACACAAGATGCTCCATTTAGCCGTAAATATTATTTCTTTTGTTCATGACTTTGCCACTAGAATCTAGACCTGGGATATTATGGTGTTTTAGCACTCACGTAAAGGACTACGAAAAAGAGAGGGAATACACAAATACTTTTCCTTCATATACTACTCCCTCCATCTCTGGAAAGAAGACCTACAAGTTTCCTCCGAAGTCAAATTGTGTAAATTTTGACCTAGGTATAGAAAAAAAACTATTATCAACTACATACCAAATTAGCATCATCAAATACACAAGAAATGTATTTTTATATTATATATATTTAATATTGAACATTTTTGTGTAATCTAGGGCAAAGTATGCATTTTATTTACTTATGAAAAAAAATTATGAACCTTCTTTTCAGAGCTTCAGGAAGTAACTGCTCATCAATTTCCCTCTAACAGCGAAAGATGCCTAAAAATGCGAACAAGTGCCCATTAAAATGTAAAAAAATCTAAAAACACAATGCGAGGAAGATGCATAATGATGAGGAAGGCAGGCACGACACGCCCACGGCTGACCTGAAGTCACCGCCGGCGACGTGCACTCGGTTGGCATCGTGCACGTCCGCCTCTTCTAGTTCTCTAGGCCCCGAGGGAGGGAGCAGCGTGCAGCATCTACATCAAATATTCCTGTGCCCACTCACATTGGCGCGTCGCTGCAAACGGACGGGTGGCGTTTTCTTGCGATTAAAACGCCGCGCTAAGACACCCATGGTTTAATAGTTTTGGAGCATGCACGCACGTTCACTGGCTGACACTTGCAGGTGCCGAGAGAATATGTGCGTAGGCTATTTTATAATCGTGCAGACCGAACAAAACGGTCGTCGTGGTAATGGAGGAGGAATGTTTGCCAGATTAATCCTCGCTTCTGAGGGAGTTCCTTTGCACCTGGCATGCATGCATGAACATAATTGTCTCACTCCATGGCATTTTACCTTTCACTGCTTTCTACCTTTTCGCTTGATATAATTGGATTATTAATCATAGTGGTCTAGCTCGTCCCTCCCTCTGGATGAGATGATGGCAGAGTCGAGTAATGGGGCATCCGTATGCTGTCGAGCGTTTATATGCCAAAGTGACACAAAGTTAGTTAATCAGGACAGCTTGGCTGGCTAAGATAGGTTGACAATACGTGTGTGGAGTAAGTGCGGTGCCTGATTCTCCATTAGTGTTTGTGTCTTTATTAAACAGTTTTAATCCTGTAGCTCGTCAACTCCCTGGTCGACCGACACGCCGGAAATCCTTCTTGCCGATTGACGATACGTGCATGGTCGGGCCTTGAATGTTGTGTACACGCCTTAAGGGCGTGTTTGGTTTCATGGGTGCATCCAGGATGCATTGCATGAATGAGCTTGGCTGGGGCCGGCCTGGTTGAGCTGATGAAACAAGGAGTTGAGATGTGTGTTTGGTATTCTGCATGACATTGGCCAGGCTCAACTCAGATTTTGTTTGGTATGTTGCATCTGGGGTTGTATGAGAGATGCAATACATCTTAGAGTTGACATATTAGGTAGAGCTATAAATCCATTTTGTCCATATTAGTGCATTACAGTCCAACAAAGGAACATAACAATGGTGCTGCACCTATTTACATAAAAATTCTGCAGCAAATTTTCATGAAGGGACAGAAAACACAAATCTCAGCCTAAATGCTAATCACCAACCATGTATAATCCTATGGAAAATGAGGTTGGGGACATATCTCTGCCCAATTTATGCTAATCAACAGTCACGTTTATTATATATATAGACAACCCAACCATCTCTAATCTACAGAGGAAAATGTGGTTAGGGACAGATCTAAGCCTAAATAAAAAAAGAAGAGGGAAGGAGATGGGATAAGCACACATCGGTCAGATGAGGCCAACGCTCCTTTCCAAACCTCCAGCCCCGCCTTGCTTTCGTTCCAATTCACGGACGGACGAGGCCACCGATCCATCCACATCCGCCACGAGCAGCGCCAAGAGCAGAGAGATGGGGATGGGAGGGAGATCTGGATGCAGGTAGACGGGAGAGGAAGGGGAGGAGGAGAGTACTCTCTCTGCCAGAGATGAGGACGCGCCCGACTATGCGGCAGAGGCGACGGGGCGGTGAGATGCGAGTCGCAGGAGAGTAAAGAGGAGCGAGGAGAGCGGCACGATTCTGGAGAGGATACGAGGGAAGCCCCAGCCCCTTTGCTCGAGTGGGTGCAAGCGCGGATGCAGGCTGGGGAAAACGGCCGAAACTTGCATTTCCCTCAGCCTGGCTGGGAGGCTTGTTTTGCATCTCTCGGGCCAGGCTCAGCTAGATATGCAGGGTACCAAACATCCAGAAAATTGCATGGTGGGTGCGAGCGAGGTTGCAACCCAGAAAACTAAACACGCCCTAAATGTTCCCGTGCAACCTGTTTCTGTAGTACGTACTACAAGCCGGCCAGCGCGAGACAAGAACGATCAATGGCGCCGCGGCCACTCATGGAGTGCTACTACTACTACTCGAGGGCCGGGCTTGGACGGGGTCGGAAATGGCTGTCCGGTCCATTTCGCCATGCCTTTTCACTCGTCTTTGTATCTTCCCATGCTTTGGCGTAATTTACGCGAAGCTCAGGCCAACTCCACCGTACGACCCTATCCCGTCCGGCCCCGTTCATTTGAGGTAAAACGAACAAACCATACAGTCCAGTGCGCGACAGCCTGGACTCATCTGGTTCATTTTGTGTCCGGGCCAACCCATTCCAAGCACAAACATGCGCGCGGTTTGGGTCGCGGGGACAGCAAACGAACGTCTTGCTCAGCGTCGGGGCCACGTGGCAGGCGGCCATCGACCTCCCACCGCCCAACATTAATGCACACGGGTGGTCAGTTCCACCTGTCATCCCCCCAGGCGAACGGTCGCCGTCCTTCTTAAATGGGGAAGGCGTGGACCGGTAGTCTCTACACTCCCAGTCCAGCCGGTGTTGCCTCCGTGAAACCAGACACGCCCTAAACCCTAGCCTCTCCCCGTCCTCGATCTCGCCGGCCGGCCGCCTCGCAGCCATGGGTTTCTGGAACCACCGCCGCAAGGGGAAGCACGACCGCGAGGCTGGCTCGTCCTCGGGCCGCCACCGCGGCTCCGTGAAAGAGGAGCCCGCATCACCACCGCGTCGGGCCCCCGTGCCTGCCTCATTCACCATCGGCCCTACGGCCGGCGGCGAGCGCGACCGGCAGTACATCAGCACGGATGTATGCCGGCGTTATTGGGAGACGAGGACGACGCTCCCGTGGAGCGACGTGCACCTCCCCAATACCTGGCACCTCTCCGACGACTGGTCCCAATCCCGCCGGTCCCGATGAGCGGCCGTGCGCGCCGCAAGGAGATCGAGGGCCGCCGCCGCCTCCTGCTGGACGACCTATACTACGACTCCAGGTACGCCCCGACTCCGTTCTCTGGGACACGTGGCTCTAGGACGAGCACGACGTGCGGCGCGCGTCTTTCTTCGACGGCACCTCGTCGGGGCCGCGGCGGCCACATCGAGAGCGCGCAGCGCGTCCTCCCCAGGTGCGCGGGCGTACACGGGTGCACGGCATCACGCCCATGCAGTCGCCTTCACCATCTCCGTCTCCACCACCACCACCTCGCATGACAGCGGAGGAGGAGGCCCGGCTCATGCAACGTGTCATGGAGGACTCCATGAACATGCACGATGAGTGCTAATGGGAGGGCCTCAACGAGATGATGGCCCTCTCTGCGGCCGGCGATGGCGCCATCCCCGAGCTGGAAATGGTGAAGCCGGAGAAGGTGATGGAGGAGGAGCCGGTGGCCGCGTTCCACCCGGGCCTGGTGGGCTAGCAGTGGAGCTGGTCGTGCACGGCTCCGAAGATGGCCAACCCCATGGGAGGCGTGAACTGGTGCCCCACGCCGCCACGGTCACCGGAGCGGGAGGCGTCGCCATGGGAGGAGGTGGTGCAGGCACCTCCCGCCTTCCAGCCCGCCCCCATGTACCACGCACCGCCGTCCCACCTCTGGACGTCGCCGGACTACGTTGACCTCGTCGGCGGCAGCAGCACAACGGCGCCACCGAGAAGACGGCGATGGCCACGGCGACGGCACGGCACGCAGCCGCAGCCGGGCGGTGCTTTTTGTTTGTTTGTTAATTAAGGCAATGTGAACCGTGGAACTGGACCGTTTTATGGCCGTGATGGTAAATTTATGTTTTTATATTTGTGCATATTTACCTTTTTAGCATTTTATTTTATTTTTTTTTATTTTTTTTTAATCACGTCCACCTTGAACATGATTTGGGGTGCGGCCGCGTGTTGCGCACACCCATAACCCAACGAATAAAAACGGACATGGGCGAAAACACTGCCGCTCCAAAAGGACGAAATTCGGCTAAACCAGACGTCCGTTTGGCCAGCGGGATGCAGGAAGGTCCCATGCCGTAGCGATAAGATAGGAGGAGTGCAGGAGCTGCATGCATGCATGGTGGCAGTACCGCAGTAGCAGCCGCAGCGGGCGTAGGAGGTAAAAATAAGACTTTTGGCCTCGCCTCGCCTCGATCGTATCTTTGGCTGCTACTACTACTACTCTGATCATCATACACGATTTGCTCTTTTTTTTTTTTTTGGATAATAGACCCCTTGCGAAGGCAAAGGCTCTCCTCATTGACAAAACACCGAATTCACTGACCCCGAGAGTTGTATGCAGGTTTGAAATTTGAATCGCAGCAAACAGAAAAAACCAGGAGCAAATCTGGCGTCTGCTCCGTTCATGCTTTTGTTCAGCTGGCAACGTACATGGGAATCCTACTAGTGCCGCGGCACATGGCGAGCAGAGGCGTCCTACTAGTGCCGTGTCAGTCGGTACGACTCGCCACCGCCGGGTACGCACGTACTTGCTCTCTCTTGCTTTGTCCACAGCTCCACGGACACACGCGTCCCAGCTTTTGTCTCCCTCCCAGTCCCGGACATGGGAATCCATCCATCCACTTGTCCTCAAGAAACAAACCGCACCGGCGTCCGCAACCAAGGAATATGATTTTTTTTATTAAAAGAAAGGTTTTCCCTCCGATTTCATTAACGAAACCATAGTAGTTCACAACGGGACTGAGACGCCTACACCGTCTCCAGCCAAAAGCCAACAAAAGGAAACAGAAACAACCACAGGCAGCAGCTGCCAACCAGGATGAACAAGCCATAAAAAGATACCTAAAGAACTACCATGAACTACAGCCACTACAACTAATCTCCAGCAGCTCCCGGCCTTCTCACGCCAGGCCTCCATCCCTGCTACGCCTTGAAGACTTCACTTGCCACCCGCTCTATTATTTTTGCCCCCAGCATCAGCATTTTTTCCTCTGGGTTTTTTCTCTGCAAAATAGATCAGTCAATAATCCAATTGCACATCCTTCTGATAATCATCATAGGATCATTCAAAAATTTAGATCTAAACACCACACCATTTTTGCATTTCCAAATGGACCAAAACATCGCAGACATTCCAACTATTACTAGCTGTTTTGTGCTTTCTGGAATGTTTTGATCCACCTTGTCATGCAGTCAGGCAGCGTTAGTGGAATATTTTGGAGATCAAAGGAGCATTTAATAAGACTCCACATTAATCTAGCTGCAGAACATGAGAAAAACAAGTGATCAATAAATTCTTCTTTCCCACCGAAGACACAATTCTTACTCCCTTTCCAACCTCTTCTAGCCAAGTTATCTTTAGTCAGGATACTTTTCCTAGCCAAAAGCCAGAGAAACATCTTAATCTTGGCTGGGGTTTTAGTCTTCCATAGGAATTTGTGTGGGAAACCTATATCATTTTTTAATAAGGAAATCATATAGATATTTCACGGAGATTTTCCTATCTTTGGTTAGCATCCACATAGGTTGGTCTTTCCCCCCAAACATTCTAACCTCCTCACATCTCAGTTTCAAACTAGCCCATAAATCAGCTAATTCCCCCATTAATGCTCGTCTAACTTTAAATCCTCTCCACCCTTTCCAAATGGCCTCATCCACAGATATGTTATGATCAAAGCTAACATTATAAACTCTTGGGTAGGCCTCTTTCAGAGGTTTGGAGCCTACCCACCAGTGTTCCCAAAACCTTGTGTTTTTCCATCTCCCAACCTCCTCTTCACATGTTGAAAATATATTTTCTTCACCCTCATGAGACTCCCCCAAAATTGTGAGTCTCCTGGTTTTTTCTCAATTCCTGAGATACATTTGTCTTTAACATATTTGTTTCTAATAATATCAGCCCACATCCCATTTTCAGTTTCCAGTTTCTAGAGCCATTTGGCTAAAAGAGCTTTATTCATTATATCTAGATTCAGAATACCCAACCCTCCTTATTCTTTCGGGAGACAACAAGTTTTCCAATTGACTAGATGATACTTTTTTTATCCTCATTTTCTTTCCAGACAAGTCTGGCTCTGTAAAAGTCAGCCTTTCTCTTGGGCCCAGCTGGAAGGGGATAAAAGGACATCATAAAAAGAGGGATGTTTGTCAAACATGTCTGCTCCAAGGTCACTCTTCCTGCCATATTAAACAGTCTCCCTTGCCAGTAAGCACATCTTTTTTCAATTTTTTCAGTTACCCCTTCCCAGGCTTTATTGCCTAATCTTGTATTTCCCAATTTTACATGTGAATATTCTTTGGTATTTATCAGCTTTATTTGTTGCTTCACCAAACAGAGGTAATTCACTTTTATGAAAATTAATACTAAGCCCAGACATCTGTTGAAATGCAGTTAAAATGAATTTGAGGTTTCTGGCACTGTCTTCATCATCCTGCAGCAGGAATATGGTGTCATTGGCATATTGAAGCATGTTAACACCATCATTTCCCATATCTTGCAGAACCCCTTTAACAAAACCCTCTTTCTTTGCCCTATCCAAGATTATAGCTAGAGCATCTGCAGCGACATCAAACAATAGGGGAGAGAGAGAATCTCCTTGCCTCTATCCTTTATGAGTTTTAAAGTATGGTCCAATGGTATCATTAAATTTTATAGCTACCTGACCACCCACCATAGTATGCATCACCAAATCACACCATTTGTCAGGTAGATTTTTACGTTTCATCATCTTATATACAAAAGGCCATTTAATTTTGTCATAATCTTTCTCAAAATCAACTTTAAAAAGAATGGCCCTCTATTTTTTTATGTATAGTGTTTAGGGCTTCATGCAGCACCATCACCCCTTCCATAATGTATCTCCCTTTGATAAAGGTTGTCTGGGTAGGTGAAATGATGGGTTTGATAACTCCACTCAATCTATTCATCAGAACTTCAGTAATGATTTTGAAGCGCACACTGAGTAAACATATCGGCCTAAATTTCTGAATTTGTTTAGCATCTTTTACTTTTGGGATCAGAGTAATTATCCCATAATTCAGCCTTTTAATATCTAGGGTGCCAGAATGAAATTCATCTAGCAAATTTTTGAGTACCCATTTGACAATCTCCCATAAGTGTTGGTAGAAGTCAGCAGGAAGACCATCAGGACCAGGACTTCTATTTTTCTCCATCCCAAAGACTACATCAAGTAACTCCTTCATTGAAAAAGGTTCAATTAGTTGTGCAGCTTGCTCCTGACTGATGCCAGGGGCATCTTGAATCCCCAGAATTATGGAAGAGGAATCTGGTTCACCAAAAAGGTTTTTATAGAAGTCTGTAATATATTTAACCAGATTATCTTCTCCCTCAATGATCCCTTCATCTTGATCCAAAGAAAAGATGGTGTTTTTTTCTTTTCCTGCCATTAGCTTTTGCATGGTAATATTTAAAATTATTTTCTCCATCTTTGATCTCCCTGTCTTTTTAACTCTGGAGCCATTTCATTTCTTCTTGTTTAAGAAGTTTCTGTAACTGGGCCCTAAGTCTTTTTTGTTCTTCCCTATCATTGGCATGTAGTCCAAATTTTCAGCATTTTTGTCAATCATATCTAAATCATTAAGAATTTGTTTCTTGGTTTTTCTATACCAAACATCATCATTAAGTATCCATCCCTTCACTTTCTTCCTGAAAGTCTTTAGTTTTTTCTGCCATCTCTCCAGGCAATCCCCTGGAAATGACCATTCCAGATCTTAATGACATATTCTCTAAACCCCTCTTTTAACATCCAAGCATTTTCAAATCTAAACATGGGATTACTTTTCCTTATATCCCCTGTATCCGGAAGTAGGGGGTATGATCTGAAATCTCTCTCTCTATCTAAAGTCGGAACCACACCGAGAGGATAGTGTTCCTCCCATTCTGGCAAATCAAAATCCTATCTAATTTTTCATAAGTAGGATCATCTAGATTATTAGCACAAGTATATTTCCTAGCATTCAAAGGTAATTCTCTCAATCCAGCATGTTCAATAATGGCATTGAAAACAAAGATCCAATGATTATTATCATTGGGTTTGTTTTTCTCAGTGCTATTTCTAATAATATTGAAATCACCTCAATCACACAAGGCATAGAGCTGTTATTTTGATACATTCTGGATAATTCTGCTAAGAAAGCAGCTTTCCCAGAAATATGAGCATCACAATAAACTACTACTAAGTTCCAGTCAAAATCTTCTTTTTGTCAAACATCAGGATTCTGAAAAAATAGGTCCCAGTTTCCTCATTAATGATATCAAACACATTTCCATTCACTCATACCAAAATTCCTCCTAATCTCCCTCTAGGTTGAGACCATTTCCAAATGAAGTTTCTCCCTCCACAAAGATTGTGGAGTTCATTTTTGGAGAAATCATTTTTAATGGTCTCCTGAATTCCCACAAAATCAAGCTTTCTACTACCAATTATGTCTCTAATAAAGCTTCTCTTGGTATCAGGGCCAATCCCCCTCACATTCCAGAACATGCCTACCATGGTAGCAACTAAGATTTTTAGAATTTACTTTGTTTTTTTCCTTCTATTAAGTCCTCCTATTTTAGCAGATGACATCCCACACGATAATCCTGGTGAGTCAGAGCTGTTTTTTTTTCCACTGGTAAATATGTTTTTGAGATGAGAAAAATAATCCATCTTCAACGCACAATCAGAGTGATCATCATGAGAACATGGTTCTTTGAGATCAATATCCCCAATATCAATAAGATCTAAATTTTTATCATTATTTGAATCTCCCTTTTTGTTCATTTTTTGATATAAATGTCCTGTCTACTCTGCTCCATATTTCTAATAAGTTATATATTCTGATCAATCATATGAATAGAGAATCCTAAATCGATCCCTACATTGTCAGCCATAAACAGCAAAGAAGTATTATCATGAAGAGTTTGAGAAGATCTACCATAGTTATCTTTCGCAGCAGCCCTTTCTTTAGCTAGATCTTCAATTTTTGCATCTTGTTTGTCCACTAATCTGTCACACCTCCTCAAGTTATCTTCTGAATTCTTATCGGTCTCTTGTTCTTCACCATCTCCCCCACCTTTCATCCCAAGCTTTGTGCAAAAGCAAACAGATTCCTGACTAGCATTGTAATCAACTGGTTCCACATAATTGTTGATACCCTCTTCCTGTTTATTGCTTTCATCATTTTTAATCTCATCATAAGTGATCTCCTCCAATTACCACTCTCTAGCTTCCCAGAATTCAATCTTGCTCACACAAGTGTCAATCATTGCTTGTTACTTGTTCACCACATCTAGCAAGTGTTTCCTTTCTTTTTCAAGATCAGCAATTTTAACTTCCTCTTTTGCTTTCAAGGCCCTTTGCCTAGCTCTCTCCTCTTCCATCTCCTACAGCTTGAAAAAAACTTTTCCTAAATCAGCTTCCACTTTTTTCCTGGCTTCCATCTCTCTAATATGATCCCTCTGGACAACTTCCAATTCTTCATTAGTTTTCTTCATCTCCTCATATTGACTTAGGTTCATACTACCAAGCTGATCTCCTTTGTGCCCTCCACCTGATCATGATATCCTTTGTGCCATTTCCTCATCTTTTCTTCCTGGTCACCCAACTCAACATCTTCCATGCCATGTTTTTTCTGTTCACCATACCATCCAACTTCAACCACCATCTCTACGTCTTGTCTCACTCTATAAATCATCAAGTTTTTGTCTGTGATTTTTGTGTAAGCTAGAATCTTCTCATGATCTCTGACTCCAACCTTAGCTCTGACTTTATCTTGTGTGATTGTGTTCATATCAATTTCTAACACTGGTCCCAGGGTAGCAGCCACTTCACACATTCCAAACAAATGTCTGAAACATTCAGGCACCTTATCAAACTTGACCCACACAGTATGTAACTTGTCAATTGCTTGTGTGTCAAAACCCCAATTACTGACATTGATGATGGCCCCTGTGCCCAACAGATTGAAATCATTGCACTGAATCAGTTCCACCAATCTCCCTTTGCATGGAAACCTCACCAGAAAAGTGTTATCACTTTGCCTCCTGCACCACCACTTCCAATTCCAATTTAACATATAATGCATTATGTCTATCAGCTGAGTCTCATTCACTTCTCCTGACACCACTGTCACTAGAGCCAAGGGGTTGGGATTTTCAACATCCAGCACTTCCTTAGAACTTTGAACAAAAAGAACCCCAAGCCCCTTTGCAGCATAACCTACAAATTTTGGAACTGGCTTCATCTGCTTCAACCAATTACAATCATCAGTACTATGATTCTTTTTTCCACAAATCACACAGTGCCCCAGCATACAATCCTTGGTAGCATGAACAGGGTTCTTGCATTTGTTGCACAAATTGGTAGCATTTTCACCCACTGCATTTGTCCCACCATCTATGTTAATTGTTGAATATGAACTGTCTCTGTCCTGCCCACTTCTCTGGAAACCATTCCCTTTGTTACCAGTGTTAATTTGAAACCCTCTCATCCCTGCAGCTATTTTTAACTCTCCTCTAGTAGGGGGCTCCTCCCTTCTTTGCTGAAACTCTCAGTCCAGCCGGATCTGAGAGCTGCTTTCCTCACCTCTCATCTTCCCATTCCCCCCTAGGACAACAGAATTCTAAGCAAGCTGGGCCAAAAGGTTGTTGAGCCATACTTGTTGCTGTGTCAGATCCACTCCACCAGCTCCCTGATTCAGATTCCCCATCTGATTTTCTTTGGGGATCAACCTGTCTTCCCCTTCTTTGGACTCCTTGTATTTCTCAATATCAGCATCTCCCAGCAAATCTTTGGTCTCTTTCTTGTAGCTAGGGTTTCTGGAGTTGCCTACCTCCGGATTAATCTCAGATTTGTCTTTATCAAAGGACTTGCGGGTGTAGTTCTCTCCCCGCTCCTCACATTTTTTGTATTGCAATCCTTCTCTCCCCCCTCTGTTGAATCTCACCCTCCCCCTCTGAATCTGCCAAAGCCTCTGTTCATGTGGTCTTCTCTCTCTGGTGGCTCACCCACGAACCCTAGTCTGGATTCTTCTCCTCTGCTCTCACACACAGATCGGGGGAGGTGAGTATTTATATATAAAAGGGAGCTGGCTAGCCCATTGGGCCTCTCCATCCCAGCAAAAAGAGACATTACCTCGTCACCCCTTGCTGGGCCCGGATCTAAGGCCCAGTCCTCAACCAGCCCGTCCACAATCTTATTAATTTTTTCATAGGTTTTTCTCCCCCCCCCATGGTTTATTGCTGTGTATATCAGTTTTAACCTCAAAATCCCCCACCACCATAATATGTGAACCCAACCCAATCTCCAACCAGAAGTCTGGGATGGTACAATAGAATTCATTTTGGATTTAACCTTTTCTTCACTCATGTATATCTTTTGAGTCAATGCCACATTGGCGATTCGATCGTTTCTCGTAAGAGTATCAAAATCAGATGGCATTGTATCCTTATTTTCAGATTTTTTATTTCTAATCACTTTATTATGAATAGATCTTTGAAGCATTTTCCTCCTACTACAATTCCCCCTAGTGTTAATATCACCAGAATCTGAAAGCAAGTATTTGTCAGCTTGTGATCGAGTAATACCTGAATCCTCTCACGAGCTCCCAGAATCCTCGTCAGACTCCTCCCCAGCCAGCAACCAGAAGCGATTGTCGACGGGGGAGCGGCCTAATCCGTAGCCGGGAGGGAGGCAAATCTGCGAACGCAGGGAGATCGACGGAGGAAGCGCGACGAGCTGCATGGCAGCCCCGACGTAGCTTTCTTCCCCTTGCGCTTCCGGATCTCCAGCTCCTGGGGTCCTCCAACTCTGCATCTTCTGGATCCTACTCCGGTTCCCCCTCGCTGGATTCAATCTGGCTCAGAACCCAGCGGGTACCCGGCGCCGGAATCGCCATGGTCCGCCAACCACAAACTCCTCTGGACCCACTGGAAAGAGACGGCGTGAACGGAAGGCCCTCCACTTCTTCTTCTGCTTTTGATCCTCTCCTTCTGTCTCCTCCATCGCCCACACCAGAGCGGCCAAACAGCTCACTGGCCCACCCGACGGCGTAGTGAAGCCGTTCGGGGTGACCCTCATATACTCCTCCACTGTCAGATTTCTGAACACCTGCTTCACCGCCCGGCGCATCGCCTTCCTTGATGGAACCAGGACACAACCTCCTTTGCCTTCTCCATACTCTCCTCGTCTCCATTGGCCAGCTCGACAATGGCCCCTTCCATCCTCATCCTCCAGTATGCCATCTCTCAACTCTTCCTCCTTCTTCTCGAATGGATCTGGTGAGGTCAGGAAGAGGTGGGAAGAGGGAGAGAGTTCAGAGTGCATCGGCCCAACCCCGGGGTGGGGGATTTATTATCCACCTCCCCCCGCTAAGGGAGTCCTTGATTAGGGGGTCCTTGGACAGCCGGACTATATGCTTATGCCGGACTGTTGGACTATGAAGATACAAGATTGAAGACTTCGTCCCGTGTCCGGGTGGGACTCTCCTTTGCGTGGAAGGCAAGCTTGACAATTCGGATATGGAGATTCCCTTCTCTGTAACCGACTTTGTGTAACCCTAGCCCCCTCCGGTGTCTATATAAACCGGAGGGTTTAGTCCGTAGGAGAAGAACAATCATAATCATAGGCTAGATTCTAGTGTTAGCCTCTACGATCTCGTGGTAGATCAACTATTGTAATACTCATATCATCAAGATCAATCAAGCAGGAAGTAGGGTATTACCTCCATAGAGAGGGCCCGAACCTGGGTAAACATCGTGTCCCTCGCCTCCTGTTACCATTAGCCTTAGACGCACAGTTCGGGACCCCCTACCCGAGATCCGCCGGTTTTTGACACCGACATTGGTGCTTTCATTGAGAGTTCCACTGTGTCGTCACGGTAAGGCTTGATGGCTCCTTCAATCATCTACAACGATGCGGTCCGGGGTGAGGTTTTCCTCCCCGGACAGATCTTTGTGTTCGGCGGCTTCACACTGCGGGCCAACTCGCTTGGCCATCTGGAGCAGATCGATAGCTACGCCCCTGGCTATCAGGTCAGGTTTGGAAGCCTGAACTACACTGCCGACATCCGCGGAGACTTAATCTTCGACGGATTCGAGCCCATGACAGGTGCGCCCTACAGTCGCGATGAGCATGACTTAGATCTGCCATCGGACACTGTTCAGGAGCTCACACCTGTAGTTGCCCCGGCTTTAAATCCGGAGCAGATCGTGCCATCCGAGGATGGGAGGATGGACCCCGCCACGGAGGCCGCACACTCTGCGACGATAGAGCTGAACACAGATTTGACTTCCAAGGAGGTCTGTGTCATCGGACCCTCGGACTCGTCTCCGGCCATAGGCTCCGAACCGCATGCATCCGTGCCCGTCGGATCTAACTGGGCACCGATCATGGAGTTTAGCTCTGCGGATATCTTTCAGCACTCGCCCTTGGGCGACGTGCTAAACTAATTAAAATCTCTCTCCCTGTCAGGAGACTCTTGGCCGAACTATGCCCGGCTTGAGTGGGAAGCGAACGATGAAGGAATTCGTTACCCACCCACCACCCACTTAATAGCCACTATCGACGACTTAACCGACATGCTTGATTTCGACTCTGAAGACATCGACGGTATGGACGACGATGCCAGAGAAAACAGGAACCACCGCCCACAGGGCGCTGGACAGCCACCTCATCATATGACATATATATGGTGGACACACCCAAAGAATACGATGGCGAGGATCAAAAGGATGCAACGGAGGGTGACCTTCTCAAGAAGCAATCCAAGCATCGACGTCAGCGGCGCCGCTCTAAATCCCGCCATAGCAAAAATAGCGATACCGGCACAAGAGACAATAGCACTCCGGATGATGCCGAATGCGAAAACAATCCCGCCCAGCCAAGCTTCGAGCAAGCCGGACGGGAGGATGGGCAAGCTAGCCCTGATGAACAGACAATGGATGGAGACTCAGAGGATGACAATTACATGCCCCTCTCCGAAGACGAGGTGAGCCTCGGTGATGAAGAATTTATCGTGCCTGAGGATCCCGTCGAGCAGGAGCGCTTCAAGCGCCGGCTTATAGCCACTGCAAAGAGCCTGAAGAAAAAACAGCAGCAGCTTCAAACTGGTCAAGATCTACTAACTGACAGACGGACTGAGGTCCTGGCAGCCGAGGAATACGGACTCGAGCGCCCAACCAAAAGCTACCCGAGACGCAGGTTGCTACCTCAATTCGAGGACGAGGCACTAAAGCCTACACTACCAGCGCAGGATGCGGCTGACCGACCACCTCGTGGCCGAGACAAAGCGGCATATCAGCCCGAACACCAGCCCGCACCCCGTCGCCAAACAAATAAAAACACGAAGGCCCGGGGCTACACGCATGACCTACAAGACGAATTGAAAAACAAAGCAGGACAGTCAAGATCGATCTACGAATCGCGGGCGCGTGCCCCAACGCGCGACGATGACCGCCAAGCCAGATATACTAAATACAAATCCGTCCGGGCTGAATACAGCAGACCAGTCTCATCCGAACTGCGTCACGATGTAGCCCGGCATAGAGGCGCCACACACCCCCTATGCTTCACTGACGAAGTAATAGAGCATGAATTCCTAGAAGGGTTTAAGCCCGTAAACATCGAACGATATGATGGGACAACAGACCCCACGGTATGGATCAAAGATTTCCTTCTCCACATTCACATGGCCCACGGCGATGATCTACATGCCATCAAGTACCTCCCACTAAAACTCAAGGGACCAGCTCGGCATTGGCTGAATAGTCTGCCGGCAAACTCTATTGGCAGTTGGGAGAACCTGGAAGATGCATTCCTCGACAAATTCCAGGGCACTTATGTGCGACCACCGGACGCTGATGACTTAAGTCACATAACCCAACAGCCCGGAGAGTCAGCCAGGAAATTCTGGACTCGGTTCCTAACGAAAAAGAACCCAATTGTCGACTGTCCGGATGCCGAAGCTCTAGCGGCCTTTAAGCACAACATCCGTGATGAGTGGCTCGCCCGACACCTTGTCCAAGAAAAGCCGAAATCCATGGCAGCCCTTACGACACTCATGACCCGCTTCTGTGCGGGCGAGGACAGCTGGCTAGCTCATAGCAACATCGTCTAAAACAAGCCTGGGACTTCTGAACCAAGAGATAACAACGGCAAGCCCCGACGCAGCAAACACAAGCGTCGAAATAATGACGACAACGCCGAAGACACGACCATCAATGCCGGATTCAGCGGCTGTAATACTGGTCAAAGGAAAAAACAATTCAAAAGAAATAGCCCGGGCACGTCCAGTCTGGACCGTATACTCGATCGTCCATGCCAAATTCACGGCACCCCAGGAACACAAGCCAATCATACCAACAGAGAATGCTGGGTCTTCAAACAAGCCGGCAGGTCAGGTGCTGAAAAGAAAGAGAAGGGGTCACAAAGCGATGACGACGACGAGGAGCCCCGGCCACCGAACACAGTAGGGCAAAAGAAGTTTCCCCCGCAAATCAAACCGGTAAACATGATAAACGCCACCCATATTCCCAAGCGGGAGCGGAGGCACACACTTAGGGATGTCGACGCAACGGAGCGAGTCGCCCCAAAATATAACATATGGTCGTCCGACTCGATCACCTTTGATCGTAAGGATCGTCCGGCCAATATCCGTCAGGGCAACTCAGCCGCACTAGTACTTGACCCAATAATTGACGAATTCCACCTCACACGAGTTCTTATGGACGGAGGCAACAGCCTGAACCTGCTTTATCAGGATACAGCGCACAAGATGGGTATCGATCCTTCAAAGACCAAACCCACTAAAACCACCTTTAAAGGTGTTATACCAGGCCTGGAGGCCCGCTGTACAGGCTCCGTCACTCTGGAGGTAGTCTTCGGACCCCCGGATAATTACCGCAGCGAAGAGTTAATCTTTGACATCGTCCCTTTTTGAGCAGCTATCATGCATTGGTCGGACGAACCGCGTTTTCTCAATTCAATGCGGCGCCACATTATGCCTACCTTAAGCTCAAGATGCCCGGTCCGCGCGGCGTCATAACAGTTAATGGCAAAGCCGAACGCTCCCTCCGCACTAAAGAGCACACCGCCGCCTTAGTAGTAGAAGCACAGAGTGGCATCTTTCAATCGAACCTTCAGTCAACAACAAAGCTTCCAGACACCGTCAAAGGAGTCTGAACTACTCCGCGGCAGGATAGCCCAGCTCGTCAAAATCTCAATCAACCACTCCAGCGGTAGGCAGAGGCAAAGCTAGGTCAGGCCCCACAATGCGGCTCAACCGCTCCGTGGCACACAAACATTTTTTCGCATTTTCTCCGTAGGTCCACTTTTGTGTAGGCCATCACCGGCGACATGGCGACCAATCCCATGAGGGGACAAACATACCAAGGAGGGAAACAGCTCGAAAGCGTAAGGGAATCCTTAGATATTCCCCTTGACGACCATCCGATTATTACTCGGATCCGCACACAACCTCCCTCCCCTGGTCTCAGCAGGTTCTGACGTCATATCTCCTTTTATCACATTACTTGTACTCGTACGCATCGACATATTATTCAATTACAACATGTGGCTTTACATGACACTTACTTGTTGTTCTTTTTTTAGTGATATTCTTTGTCAAACGGCATCCGTACACTACGGTACGCCTTTATGCCAGGGGCCTCTTTGTACCCATAATACGGCAATAAAGTCCAAATACCTTCACGGTCGTTCGGCACCCCGAACTTATAGCATTATATGCATCGGCTCCGTATCATGTCTTGGGTCAATAGTTGGGTTGCCCGGCTCCTGTTCTTGCTACCCTACGTTCCGCTATATCGGCTAGGGTAATAAAGGGAGAACTAGTGCGATTGCGTCCCGGTTCTTCCGGACGAGCGCCTTAGTAGAGAAAGCCGACAACTGACTGTCATGATACGGCGAGAGGTGGACAGCTGTTCGAGAGGTTACAAAATCTTTAAGGATTTCTTCCGCATTATGCGATAACTAATGCAGCATGCGATGGATCGGCTTTTCTTCCGATCAGGTGCTTATAGAGCCCCTAGTGCGGTCTTCTGAACACCAGGGGCTGCACCTACCTTTCTTTCGTCAAACTCCTATGGCTAAGTGAGGGTTTTAAAGCCTTATTGTCTGATTGCCTAGTTCGTTGCGTTGAACACCTCCTTCGAGGACCCAAACTTGGGGTAAAGAGTGCTCAAGTTTATCCCGAACACCCCCATACTTTCTACATGGGGGCAGAAGCCGACAACTGTCCAACTCTCAGGGTTAATATATAAAACGGCCGCACAGGAGGTAAAATTTTCAAATAACATGCATTATATCATTTAAATGACCTTGTTCACCACTACATGGGATAGCATGAATGTATTCAGGGGAATATAATATCCTTGGCACATTGCTCCGCTACAAGGCGGGATCCTTTCAGGACACTATCATAATATAACTCGGGCTTGCGGTGCTCCTCCCCCGCAGGCGGTCCTTCGGTCATCAGCTTTTTAGCATCCATCTTCGCCCAGTGCACCTTTGCGCGCGCGAAGGCCATTCGCGCACCTTCCATACAGACCGACCGCTTGATGACTTCAAGTCGAGGGCAGGCACTTACAAGCCGCTTCACGAGCCCGAAGTAGCTGCTGGGAATCGCCTCGGCAGGCCATAGCCGGATAATTAAATCCTTCATGGCTAGTTCGGCCGCCCTATGCAGTTCGACCAGCTACTTCAGTTGGTCGGCAAAGGGCACTGGATACCCTGGCGCCAGATACTGCGACCAGAAGAGTTTCTCCGCAGTGCTCCTTTCTTCAGCTCGGTAGAATTGTGCGGCATCAGATACGCTGCGCAGCAGTTCCGCAAACACCCCTGGAGAAATCCGAATTCAAATTAGTAATGTGATTTTTTCTCTTCAAATATCCGCTTTGCATAGAAAAATCCTTACCCGCCGCGATCTTCTTGGCCTCCTGGATTTCCTGCAGGGCACCTTGGGCTTCACCACGGAATCTTGTGCGGCTTGACGAGCCTTGGTGAGTTCGGATTCTTTCTCCGTTAAACTCTGCTCCAAGGTCTCACATTTCTTCACGGCTTCTTGGAGCTCTTGCTGAACTTGGATAACCCTGGCCTCGTGCTTTTCACGAAGAGCCTGCTCTGTGGCTGCCTTCTTCTCGACCTCGGCCACCGCCTTCTTCAGAGCTTCGACTTCGGCCGTCGCTCCTAGAGCACATCATAAAAAAATTCGTCATACTCAATTATTCATTCGCGCTGAATGCGAACAAGGTTTTTTGCATATGAAAGTGCTAGTTATCGACTAGAGGGGGGGGGGGTGAATAGGCGATTTTTATGAAAGTCTTCAAAACGTGGAAGTTTCGAAGACAAACAATAGAAATGACCTAATTGATATGCAGCGGAAGATAAACTACAACAAGCAAACCATAGTCAAGTATGCAATAATGTGAAAGTACAAAGACTAATAGCAGCTTAGTAGTAAGGATCAGGATGGAAGATAGTATGAAGCTAACCAACGATAGTAGTCAAGCAATGAGGTCAAACAGGTACGACAAACATGCAATGACTTCACGAAGACAAACTCTAAGTAAAGGGAGGGAGAGGATAGAACCAGTCATTTGTTGAAGACACAGGATTTGTTGGACCAGTTCCAGCTTGTTGTGACAACTCATGACGTCTGTTAGGAGGCTGAGATTCAACTCGGAAGACGCGTCTTCACCTTATTCCCTTGAGCAAAGGACACAGTCCTCGCCTAATCACTCTGGTAAGTCTTCAAGGTAGACTTCCGAACCTTCACAGACTTCGCTCACCGGCGATCCACAATGACTCTTGGATGCTCGAATGCGATGCCTAACCGGTGGAGGATTCACAGTCCTCAAGTGTAATAAGTCTTCAGTCATGAGCATGTAAAGACTTGATGATGCCTAACACTCTTTGGCTCGGGTGTTTGGGCTTTGTCCTCGCAAGGATTTCTCTCTCTCAAAGGCTTCAAGGTGGGTTGCTCTCAAACGACAAAAGCCGTGCACTAACTCCGAGCAGCCACCAATTTATGGTGTAGGGGTGGGCTATTTATAGCCACTAGGCAACCCGACTGATATGTCCGAAATGACGCTGGTCACTAAGGAACCGACACGTGTTCCAACAAATGATTTCAAACACACACGGCAACTTTACTTGGGCTACAAGCAAAGCTGACTCATCCACTCTGGATAAGATTTGCTCTCATTGTCTTCGTCAAGACATAGGATTTGGGTTGAGCATCACTTACCATTCTCGACTTTATTCACTTGGACCCCACTTAACAGTACGGTGGTTCCTATAACTCAACAAAGAAGAAAAAGGAAACAACGAAACGACACAGTCTTCATGCTCCATAGTCTTCAATGTCTTCTCATGTCATAGTCTTCAATATGAATATCTTCACATACCACCATTGTACTCAATGTCTTCATACATTTTTAGGGGTCATCTCTGGTAGGTAAACCGAATCAATGAGGGACACTACCTATGTTATCCTGCAATTATCACAAACGCATTAGTCCCTCAACCAAATTTGTCGTCAATACTCCAAAACCAACTAGGGGTGGCACTAGATGCACTTACAACATATCTTGGTTATCCTCCAACTTCTTCTTCACTTGGCCGAGTTCTTCTTCGGCCCGCTCAAGACTCTGCTTCAGTCCGGAGACTTCCGCAGTATGAGAGGCGGCAGTCACTACAGACGCCTGCTTATAAAAAACAAAAGAGGGAGAGGTGTTACAAGGTAAGTCTCATGCGAACATATATTCGATCCTCTGTCCGGTTTTTTCTTCCGAACACCGAACAGTGTATCAGGGGCTACTATCTATACTATAACACTCTTTGAAACCTCACAACATACCTCAAAGCCCGTTATAAGGTTGATGCAGGCTTCATTCAGCTCGCTTTCAGCGGACTGAATCTTCTCAATCACCGCACCCATAAGGGCACGGTGTTCTTCAACGATGGAGGCGCTCTTCACGCTGCCGATAAGGTATCCGGCACCTCTGGTTGGGCTGAGGTTGCCGGTGGAACAGGCGCACCCCCTTCTATCAAGGGAGGTTGCCTGCCGGATTTCGGAGCCACGTTGGTCTCCGGAACTGTGTCCGGCTAGGGTCCGAATTCAAGATAGTCCCCGCCGTCGGTGTCCATGGGAGCCTTTTCCCCCGTGTGTCCGGCCACCGAGGTTTGACCCTCCGGCGCCGCCTTGACGGTCTTCCCACCCCCTCCTTGTCCTGGGACCCTTTGGGACGATACCCCGGTGTCATTCACGTGTTTGGGGGAGGGGGCCGTCGGAGGTGTCCCGCTGTCCATAGCATCCGAGCCCGGTGAATCCTCTGATGAGGATTGTTCGGCGCGGGACCTGGCCGGACTGCAAAAAAGATAGGACACGATGTGTTAAACGTTGTACGATAGTGAGTCTGGATACACGAACGTGTCCGGGCTTTATATACTCATGATTTCACCAGGGGCTGGACCCTGGGTTCCCACTACGGGCTGCTGTCGACGGCGGTGGCGGATTCCTCCGGAAGGGGAGTCTTACCCTTCTTAGGCAACTCAGCCTCCAAGTGTGTGGAGGTCGTCCGTTTCTTCCTCCCCCTTGCTGGGGGGGATCGGCTTTCCTCCTCTTCCTCGTCCTCTCTGGAGGAAGAGCGGGCCTCGGAGTCTTCGGATATTGTGTCCGAAGTCCCTTGGCGACGAAGGCCGCCCCTGGTCTCTTCGCACTACAAAAAAAAGACACATCCGTGACATTTTGGGCCGAACGATTTTTTTCTGTCATACATATGACACTTCTATGACGATAATTGTGACAAAACCCGTATCATCATAGATGTGGTGGGCTCCTACTTTATGACAAAAATCATGACAGAAAATGGGCTTTTCGCCCGGGCGGGCCGGAGACGCAGCTGCATGACATTCTTTTGGCCGCCCATGACGGAAAAACCGTGGTAGAAGCGAGGGGAGGAAAATTTCGGGAGTTGCTTGTTACGGTGGGAGGTCGGGCCGAGCGATCGCGCTTTCTCTCGTACACGCACGCTGCGTGTGCGTAGGCGCTGGTTCTAACTTAACCCGAGCGATTGCATCGTAGGCTGCGCGCATCGAACCCGGAAAGCGATCGATCGATGGTCGTTAATCGAACCCGATCGAGCGATTCTTCGCCATGCCAGAATGAAGCCGATCGATTGATGAACAAGGAGTGTTATGGGGGGTTGGATGAACAGGACCCGTGGTGTGGAGGGCTGGATGAACAGAGATGGTGGAGGGGTGCCCGTGGAGGGTGGTTGTACAAGAGCCGATGGAGTAGCGCACGGTGGAGGCTAGATGAACAGGAGCCCATGGAGGCCGGAGGAGGTCGACGAGCCCGTGGAAGCTGGAGGAGGTCGACGGTGGAGATGAACAGATCCGTGGAGTCCTGCTTATGCACGCCACACCCTCCCGGCGAACAGGACCCCATTTCGACCGTAGGAGGTCTGTTTCGTCTGCTTTGTGGTACGCCACACCCTCCCGGCGAACAGACCCTGCTTCAACCGTAGGAGGTCCGGTTCGTCTGTTTTGCAAGACGCCACACCCTCCCGATTAACAGACCCCTGCTTCGATCGTAGGAGGTCCGTTTCCTCCGTTTTGCGGTACGCCACACCCCTGCCGATCAACAGGACCCCGTTTCGACCGTAGGAGGTCCATTTACTTCGTTTTGCGGTATGCCAGGCCCCTCCCGATCAACAGGATCCTGTTTCGAACGTGGCCGGTCGAACACAAGGCCGTTTCCTCCGTTATGCGGTTCACGGGGCCTCATTTCCATCGCCTGTTCCGTCCAAGCCCTCCCGATGAACACGACCACGCATTCCGTTCTGACCCAGCCGGTTGGCTCCCACGCGTTTCGTTGCCTCCCGATGAACACGACGCATTCCGTTGCCTCCCCATGAACACGAGGCATTCCGTTGCCTCCCCATGAACACGACAACCATGCTGTTTCTCCGTTCCGACCCAGCCATGTACACGAGCCCTCGCCGTACGTATGCACGAGTAGGCGTTCGAGACCCGGCCGTATGTACGTACGTGGCCGTATTTTCTTTCTTGCACCCTGGCCGCTGTACGTACGTGTACATGCTACGTGCGCGCCTCTACTACGACGCGTAACGCACGCCTCTACTACGACACGCATGCGTGCCTCTACATCGACCAGTATATATGTATGCATAACGTCACACCAAAATGACAATGCTACGACGCTTTGACCAGGTGGGTCCCGACCGTCGTGCACTTCCTTGCTCACAAGATGTAGCTGGTGGGTCCCAGCAGTCGGGCTTAATCGCTTTTTGGTTTTTTTTGCCCCGACGCACTTCCTTGCGTGCGAAGATGTAGCTGGTGGGTCCCAGCAGTCAGGGCGGCGAATCTTTTTTTTTGCTCGGACGCACTTCCTAGCGTGCGAAGGTGTAGCTGGTGGGTCCCAGCAGTCAGGGGGGCGAATAGATTTTTTTTGCCCGGACACACTTCCTTGCGTGCAAAGATGTAGCTGGTGGGTCCCAGTAGTCAGGGGGAAACGTTTTTTTCACGAAATACGGTGGCCCGTCCGGTGTGTCCCCGCTGTCAGGTGGAGGAATAATTATTTTCCGCGAATAAGGAGGCACTTCCTTGCTGCGTCGTGGACCCAGCTTGTCGCCTTCCACGACACCCACGTCCGATGGAAGTCGCCTTGACCACGCTGACCATGCCATGCCGTGAGCACCGTGGCGATGGACGACGGCGAGGCCTAGGAAGGGGACGACGGGAGCTGGGAAGACGCGCGGCGGGAAGCCCGCAGAGAGGAGTACGAGGGTTCACCGGTTTAGCTGCGGTGTGATCTTTGCCGCCGCAGACCTGGCCAGCGTGGGAATAGTAGGGGGCGGTGAGGCCTCCGCGGCAGCACATCCGGCCACGGGAGGCAGGAGCATGCGGCACGACCGGCGCTGCTTTGTGCGGCTGGAGCAAGAAGACCAGAGGTTGAAGAAGCACTACGGTCACTGGAGCTAGAATCGTTTATATTGACTAAGTTGACAAAGCCCTCCGTTCCCGTCAACTTAGTAGGCCCACAACTCAACCTCCCACCAAGGTGGGTCCCAGCTAGCAGGGGGTATTCATTTTTTTGTGCGTAATAAGGAGGCACTTCCGGTGGGTCCGAGCTGACAGCAGGGGGAACGTTTTTTTCGTGAAATACGGTGGCCCGTTGGGTGGGTCCCAGCAGTCAGGGGCAAACGTTTTTTCGCGAAATACTGGTGGCCCCTCGGGTGGGTCCCTACTGTCAAGTGGAGGAATAATTATTTTCCACGTAATAAGGAGGCACTTCCTTGCGGCTGCCGTGGACCCAGCTATCAGCCTCTCCACGTACAGTATTCTTCCGATGGAATTCGGTCGTTGACCACATTGACCACGCCGCGCCGAGAGCACCACGGCGGTGGACGACGGCGAGGCCTAGGAAGGGGACGACGCGGAGCCGGGGAAGACACGGCAGTGGATGCCCACGCGGAGAGGAGTACGAGCATTCACTGGTTCGGCTGCGCTGCCGTCACCGCAGAATAACAGGGGGTGTGGGTGAGTGGAGTGGAGGGATGGCCTGGCCAGCGGTGGGAGTAGTATGGGGGCAGTGAGGCCTCCGCGGCAGCACAGCCGGCCACGGAAGGCAGGAGCAGGTGGCACGACCGGTGCTGCTTTGGGCGGCTGGAGCAAGAAGACCAGACGTTGAAGAAGCACTACGGCCGTTGGATGGACATCGTACGGTCAGTCGAGCTAGAATCGTGCATATTGACTAAGTTGACAAAGCCCTTCGTCCCCGTCAACTTAGTAGGCCCACTATACTGGGTCCCAGCTAGCAGGGGTATTTTTTTTTGTGCATAATAAGGAGACACTTCCTTGCGTGCGAAGATATAGCTGGTGGGTCCGAGCTGTCGGCCGGCGGTAACGTTTTTCGCGAAATACAGAGGCCCTTTTGGTGGGTCCCGGATGTCGTGGAGAAATCATTATTTTTGCTGTAATAAGGAGGCATTTCTTGCGTATGCCATGGACCCAGCTATCGGCCTCTCCACGTACAGTCCACTTGAGATGCATGTCGGTCGTTGACCACGTTGACCAGGCCGCGCCGAGAGCACCAGGGCGGTGGACGACGGCAAGGCCTAGGAAGGGAACGACACGTAGGCAGGGAAGACTCGACAGTTGTTTCCCACACGGAGGGGAGTACGATTGTACAAGGGTTTACTAGTTCGTGTGCCGTCACCGGAGAATAACAGCAGGTGTGGGACTGTGGGAGGGTAGAGGGATGGCTAGGCCAGCGATGAGAGTACGATGGGGCGGTGAGGCCTGCGCGGCAGCACAGCCGGCCACGGGGAGGAGGGAGCAGGCAGTCCCGGCAGTGCTTGTTTGAGCGGCTGGAGCAGAAAGAGCAGAGATTGAAGAAGCACGACAGCCGTTGGATGGACATCCAACAGTATACAGGCCATCTGTGGAAAGCCTCAAATCCGTGGAAAACAGCATACAACCCATCTCCCATTATTTCAAATAATTTACAGCCCATTTGCTAATTCTTACGGTGTTTTTTGGAGCCCATATTCTTTTTGTTAGCATTACAGCCCATATTGTGGCCACGGTAAAAAAATTATACGAAATTTTGCATACGTCGGTGCGGTCTGAACTATTTTTAATCCCGAAATTTCGAGTCACATTCAGGCTGATTTTAAAAATAAATGTATATCAATATAAAATCCAATAAATTGTCCACGCATAAAAATCAATGTAATTTAAAATCTCGAAGTTAAAAAAAGATATTTGAAACTAATTGCCGGTTTGATGTGTTTTAAAAATGTACAACCTATTTCTCATTACTGATAGGCCATTTTCTCGGCCAGCCGAATGAAGCTCTCCTCGTCTTGAAAGATTTGCAGCCCAACAGGCCTGATAAAGCGACTTACTTGAAAAATCACCAAAAAACTGGGCTAGACCTTTTCAGAAAGAAAAAAAACTACTGGGCTGGTCTGTGTTAAACATAACAGAAAAGGCTGTCTAGACAGGCCAGAGTGTCCCGCACAGACCAGTTGACACCCTGCTCCCGTCTCAAAAACAAATTAGATAAATGCCACTCCAATTATGGTGATTCATAAAAATGCCACTGCAATTTTCAAACTTTGAAAAACGCCACTGCAATTTTTGCAAACTTTGAAAAACGCCACTGCAGTTTGCAAACTTTGAAAAACGCCACTCCAGACTTCGAAAAATGCCACTAGAAATGGCATGAAATGGCATTTTTCAAAGTTTTGAAATTGCAGTGGCATTTCTCGGATACACCAGATTTGGAGTGGCATTTATCAAATTAACCCAAAACAAAAATAACTGGGCGAGCTGCTGGGTCCCTGATGTCAGCCGCTCGTCGTGCAATTCTCTCGTTTATTGACTACGTTGACAATGGCATGGGACCCAGATGTCAGAAATCCACTAGGAGGAGCCACTTTTTTATTAGCTTGAAATAAGGAGGCACTTGCTTGCGTACTGCCGTGACCTTGGCGGGTCCCTGCTGTTATCCTCTCCACGTACAATAATCTCCTGATTGTGTACGCGTCAACTTGCTAGGCCCACAAGTCAGCCTCTAAACCCGTGGAGGACAAATACAACCCATTTAAAAAAATAACAGCCCATTCCATACGTTCAAACGGAAAGTTCAACATTCAGAGCAAAGTAACAGGTCTGATCCACATATAGAGTACTGAACTTCCACGTTGACAACCATCATAGCCAAGTTAACTATCTACTCCCACTAATACTCTAGTAGCGTACAAGTACTAACTTACTCTTAGCTAACTAGACGATGCCGGCCGCCATCTGTGGTACACGCTAAACGCCGGCACCGGCGTCCTGCGCCTCGCCTCGGACTTGCCAGAGGTGCGATAGGGCGCGTTGCTCACGCGCGTTGGCCCTTTCCATGCCGGCGTGGTCCACCGAAGCTTCGGCTTCCAAGCGGGAAACCCACTTGATGAGCTGGTAGTAAAAATCGGCGTCGCGAACGCGTGCATGCCCGACAGCCTCCAGGGCTATTTGCCGGGCGTCGGCCTCCACGTAGTCGGCCCAGTTGCGGCCCCTCTGCTCGCGACTCAGAGCGTCGGTGCGCTGTTGCTCCATGTCCCGCTGGGGGCGCAAATCGACGATACGCTGCTCCTCCGCCAGGCGGTCGCGCTCCAACAACTCCTGCTCCTCCGCTAGGCGGTCGCGCTCCAACAACTCCTGCTCCTCCGCCATGCGGTCGCGCTCCAACAACTCCTCGATCTTTGCATTGCCATCTAAAGACAGATAGAATGCCTCCTCCCTCCGTCTGCCATCCGGTGAAAAACCGAACACTAGTTGCGGCGGTGACCGCCTCTGGCGTCGCCTACCGCGGATGGGCGGGGGCATGGCGGACATGGCGAGCGACGTCGGGCCGGTGGGGGCATATGAGGATATGGCGAGTTGGGTCACGGTGGCACCGGAGAAGGCCGGGAAACAGTACTTATAGGGGAAAGGTAGCGCAACGTTCATCGGAATTCAATGCATAATGGTTTAGCGCGCCAGCTTGCCGTTGAAAATGAGGGAAACTAAAATTATGACTGTGCCGTCCCATCCAATCTGGGTCGCATGCCGGCATGGCGGTCAAACGAGTGCACTCGAATCATCTCCCTCCTTGTCAATAATGATTCCACGGATTTAAAAAGCCCGCAACAATTAAAGCGTATATTTTTTTGCATCAGTTAGCTGCCTTAATTATGGCCGGCTGCATGCAGGCACTCAGAATCGCTCGCACGCAGTACGCGAAGCAGCATGCAACGAGTCGCAGCCGAGGGCACGCATGCAGCCACTTAAATCGCTGGAATTAATTAGGCTTAAACTTCTGCATGCCGTTAATTATTGTCATGCCTTGGTCTTGCTGCTTTGCTCATGGGACTAATAAACCCGGACGGAGGGCGTACCTTGGTTGGTGAGAGGTTTGAATTAAGCCCTGCAAACCGGAAAGGAGGTACTAGTAATGTTGGTTTTTTGTGTAGGATTATCCTATCCTTTTATTACTGTAATGTCGGTGATTACGTGTGTTGTAACCGGATCTTTATTTTATGAATGTTAAATGTATTACCTCGCAAAAAAAAGGAGAGGTACTAGTACGTGCGTGATCCGCTATTTATTCGTGTAGGATCGAGTAGGTCGTTTCTTGAATTGAGCCCTGCAAACCGGAAAGGAGGTAGTACGTGCGTGATCCGCTATTTATCCGTGTAGGATCGATAGTGTAGCTTGTCAGTTTCTTCAGAGGTAGGCATTTTTATCCGTGTAGGATCGATAGTGTAGCTTGTCAGTTTCTTCAGAGGTAGGCATTTTTATTCAAAAAACTGCCACTTCGCATCTTGCATCGCAAATAAAACTGCCAGGAGCGCATTTGTAGGCTAGCTAGTGATCGATCAGTAACTTGTAAACACTGAGCGAACAGAAATAAGTAACTGTTAATGCATCTCAATGATTCACAGATCATATACAAATATGTAGCTCCAAAAGCAAAGATCAGCCACTTCGGATCTTGCGTCGCAACTAAAACTAACTAGTACGATTCCCATACATAAGATCAACATGTTAATGCATCTCAATGATTCATAGATCATATACAAATATGTAGCTCCAAAAGCAAAGATCTAGAAAAAACAACTGTTCTTCCTACTAACATGGATGCTTCTCTTGGCCAACATTCAGTACAGACTGAAAGACAAATTTGTTTGTGAAGTCTACAATTCCTCTTGCAAACGTAAGTGGTTTCACCAACAGCTGGAACCATGAGAATGAACCACAAATGATGGAGGAACATCCACTGCAATATGATTTGGTCTTTTCTCGATTACACCGCGAGACTATTTTCGGAATACAAACTTTAACGTAGGGAAAATGATGCCCATTGTATAATCAGAACAAAGCAATGAAGCACCTAGTGTTGGCCAGTAAATAGTACAGTACTACTTTTCTGCAGTCCATGAAGTGACTATCCAATCTTTATGTCTATTTTCAAATGGCACTGCATGCAGTGACTATACTATTCTCTTGTGCAGTTCAACCAAAATTGTGGACACTTTGTTTGTTTGCCAAATAGCAACGGGCAGACATCTCTGTCTGCACAAATATCAAGCAGCTAGTAAACATATACCACACCATGTTCGCAGTGATGGAAGAGGTGAAATCGATACAACCGAAATTGAGCATCCAATCATTGAATCCTGTCCTGCACCTCCAATGTAGGTCCACCCTGCCAATAAATTCACATGCAAACCACTAGTATTACTATCTAATGAAAGTACAAAAAGAGTAGCAAGATAGTAGCAAACCATGTACCTTCGTAATGAACAGCTCATAGTGCCACCAATTGGATATAAAGGTTTGTAAAAAACATGCTCTAATGTTGAACCAGTTGGACTTTTTGTGCAGTTCCACTAAAATCGAGCATCCCTGTTTGCATAGATATTGAAAGTGTGATTACTATAAAAGTGGCACTAGTTGAAGCATAGACTCACAAATATAAGCAAATATAAGCATTCCAATTTCTTAATGGGAAAAGGTAGCAAGACTATTTCTAACCACCTGTTTGAAGGAATAAATAAAGCAACAGCGGCTGATGTCAAGAAAGCATACATAGTTTTTTCTGAAAAACTGAGCCATTCCTGACCTTTCCTCTTCTTTTAAGCAAATTTTATGCAGTTCTACTAAAATAAAATTCCATCACCGCCTTGACAATTTAGTGACACTGTACAAAAGGAAATGACTTAACATTACATCATGATGTCGGGTATGTAGTCGACAGGCATTAGAGACAAACATACAGACCTCCTCCGATAACATAATGAACATTAATTTTAACAAAGGTGTGACTAGCTTTACCAGGATAATTTGAGTGAACTCTACACCCTCTGTTCCTTAATATAAGACGTTTTCGCGGTTCAATTTAAAGTACCCAAACGTCTAGTATTTAGAAAAACTGGTAGTAGTTTTCTTGAGCACAAATCTGGAAAAGCTTGTCACACTTTATTTATGTCCATACGCTAATGCAACACCATTCGAATACTACAAATATACACTAATCCAGTGGCTAGTGCAACAGTAGAGTAGTTAGTTTATTACAGGGTACAGTACAATGGTTTTACTGAACAGATTTTAATAAACTCTAGCACTGGAAGGTTTCTATAAGAATTAACAATACAAAATGTAAAGGTAACAAGTTTCAGCATTGGTATACTAGCTGTGCATGAGCATTAAACCAAATACAGAAGTCTGAAGGTAACTAGCATTATTAACTAATGACAGTATAAAAAAATTGCAAACCATGTACCTCCAAGGTAAATATCATTTCGAACATGGGGGGGGGGACCTTAAAAATTGCTATCCCAATCTTGATAATCGATCGAACATAAAAACTTGATCGAACGAATCAAGAGAACAGCCGGAGGAGGAGGTGCCCACTCTTGACCTTTCCTCTTGTCTTCATAATTGTCTCTGCAGTTTAACCCAAATAAAATGACATCAGCGCCTTGGCATTTTGGTGACACTGTACAAAAAAATTAACATATCTCATGAAAGTGAGGTATGTAATCTATAAGCATTAACAGTGCAAAAATCTGAAGGTAGTAACAAGTTTCATCGTTGGTATACTGGCTGTGCAGCAGCATTAGAATGCCTTAGCTGAAAAATCTTTAATACATCCACAATCAACGGCTAACCCTGAAATAATCCAGTGACATTAAATGGCATTGCTTAAATTTATCGGTGGCATTAGACAGAGAGCGGCATTAGTTAAATGTGGCATCACTTTAGCAGTAGCATTGCTTGACTTGACTGCTAGCGTTATACTAACAGCAAAAAAGTGGCAATAAGAGCATGGGAGGCCCATTCGGACAGTGGGCGCACCAGTACGATGTACCTCCACGGACGCAGAGTGGTGAGGGAGGTATGGTTGCCCAGAGCAACAAATATCCAGGCAGCATATGTGGATTACGTCCCATTTTTGTTCTCTTTAGCCACCTTTTTCCTATGTGAGGACAACAAACTGATCGACCTGGTCATTATCTATTGCGTTGTCATGCCTTTCTACTCTTCTTCAACAAAGAGACACGAGACTCGTTCCTTAGCTACTGATTTTCCCCTTTTCAACCTAGATGCGGTTCCGATTCTTACTCTCTTGGGCAGTGCAGTCTCCCTTCCTTTCCTTATTCAACCCAGACATGGATTAGTCTGCATGAAGTAGGGTTTCCTTTAATAGTGCAAATTATGGTTTTCGTCTGCGTGGCCAGCAGAGCAGAGGATAGCAAATTGGGAAGATGGTGGAGTGGAAAAAGATCCACATGCAACGACGTGCTAGATGGGGCAATAGAACAAGGGTATGGTTCGAAAAGAGGTAGCATACCTGAGGGTCGGCGGGAAGTGGCTTCGCTCGTGGTCGTCTTCCTCCGCACACACTACGACAGCGAGCTTGGGGACGGAGGCCATCCTGCTGGGCGCTTAGGTCCGAGAGGACGGCCTTGTTGTCGGTCGTGACTCGCTTGCGACGACGAAAAGCGCCAACGCTGCATCGTCCTTTTCTTCCCCGGCGGATCTATGACCACCGGTGAGGAGGGAGAGAAGGGCCGTCTTTTCTAAATCTGGAGAGAGGGTGGTAGTGTGAGAAGCAAGTGGGCAGCCCTTGGCAAGAAAGCGCTGAAGCTCCAGCCTATATATCTTTTTTATACTACTAGTACTAGAGGTGGAGTAGTGGTAGAGTATTTTATATTTTCTCTGCGTACAGTCCCAGTTAGTCGTGCTTCAAAACTTAACGGCACGCCATTAAAAAAATAAAGGTCGATAACTAATGCGGCACCTCGGGCCAACGCGGCCAGATCGCATTTTGCACGAGAAATTACACACCATGTTTCGTTGACATGTGGTCCCGTTCCAACATATCAGTGAGACGACGGTGAGTAGTAGGAGTATTTCCGAACCGACGTGTAGGCCGGGGCGCCCCTTCATGAACCGTGGCAAACTGGCAACCGTCCACCGACTCTTCGCCTTTCCCTCTCGATTTGGAACTGCTGTCGCATGCTCTTCCTCTCCCTCCTCCATTTTCCTTTAGCCCTTCACCCTTTCTTCTGCCATTGTTCGATCGTCTTCTCCATGGAGGGAACTGAACGGAAACGACCCCGTTATTCTTGCCCCGATCTGAAAGATGACGTGGTGGAGGAACTCATTGATCGGTGCGACGTCATCACCTCGGCTAGCATGGCAGGTTTGTTCAAGCCCATTCTCGACTCAACTAATAACATCATTACAAGGAACCCAAGAGTCAAGGAGCGTTTTGATCTCCCCTATCTTCTTCGCCCTGACCCTGATGACTGGCGCCGTCACGACGAAGGCCTCGCCCTGTGCAAGTTGATGCCGCTTGATAATGATACATATGATGTTAAGATGCCATCGCTTGAGGGAAAGGCTTGGGCAGGCGCAAATGGAGATTGGGTTATTTACATTGGGTCCAACTGCGAGTGGGAACTTGTGAATGTGTACACTCGTGACCGGGTTCCACTTCCAAAAATCTCAGCAGACTGCCCAGAGGTTGAGCACACCGGTATTGTATGCACGTTCAAATACAATCATGGTGACTGTCTTCTACGGAAGATAGCAATTTCTCGAGTTCCCAACCACTCTTGGAATTACAACAACTATCTTCGACAAGCTTGTTGCCGTCCTTGCTGGTTTGACTCGATGGATATTGCTCAAAAATCAGTTTCTGTACACGGATGAGTACTGTGATGCAATTCAATACGAGGGCCTTGTGTTTGCTGCCACCACTCGTGGCAATATTTTTGCATGGCATCCTCATTGTTTCGGTATGTTTGTCTTCCACCGTAATTATAATTGTTTCATCCACATGCATGCGGGTTAGCAAGTTTCCCTTTACTAATTAACCTTCTTCTTGTGTTTCCAAGGTCATGTGAACATTCCACCACCTATACTTGAAGATTTTTATAACCAAGGCGGAGATGATGATGGTGATGATCACGAGCATGAGGACGAGCAGCGCCCATATACTCTTTGGCGCCTGGCAACTAATTCCGATGGATCACCTCTTCTTGTGTGTATACAGCCCACTGATGATGTTACTGCTAAGGAAGTTGGTGTAGTCTCCCATGGTCGCACTCTCCGGACCTATTCCAACACCCGTTGCATGGTATTCGGGATGGATACTAGTGTGCTAGCGCCAACTCCTTCTCCCTGGTACAGAATTGATAGTCTTGGAGAAAACTCGCTCTTCCTTGGACAAAACTATCCAATGATGGTGAAAGGCGATCCAACTGTTGTTGACACAACGTTACTACCATTTATGAGAAGCAACTGTGTCTATACCTCGGACATTTGGGTGGTTCCCTACCCTGGTACTGATATAGTAGGCCGCTTCAGCCTGGATGATCAGTCCTGCGTTGGTCTCCAGATCGACAATGGATGGCCCGTCCCAGAGAATCACTTGTGGTTCAAAGCAAGCGTTTCCAACGCCGAGGAATGGTTGAGTTGAAGTTCATTTCATTGCTTGTTATTTGTTGTGTGGTGAAAACTTTAGTATTTATAATGTATCCTCGTTGTCGATGTGGGTTGATGACCTGTTGTATGTAATAAAATGATATGCCTGTGATAAACTTACTAAATTTATGAATGGCTTTCGAGTCGCTTCTGTGAGTGAGTGGTGCGACGAGGCAAAAAATATTTTCCGAATACATAATTGTACGTGCATTGCAACAGGTTATCGGATGAGGCCAATCAACAATAGTAGTACACTATTTGTACTAGCTTCACATGCTTCGCGCGTCGTGCGGGTGTTTTTACTGTAGCCATATTGTACTATGTAACCAGCACCTCGAATCCTCGATACTAGTAGTACTATATAGTAAGTAGTAGGAGTAGTAGGGTGGCATGGGCCAGAACAAGCATTCACGTCCAGGAGTACAGCACACGCCACCAGCACGACTTCCATCTGACACCATATTTCTTGGAGTCCGTGCTAGAGCAATCTCTTCAACCTCATCATTTCTCTAACTCAGCCATCGCTACAAGCGGGCAAGGTGGGGGTTTGCCGATAGTCGGTTTCCTTAACTGCGGTCCCACTTGTAAGGCCAACTGCAACGCACGACCCCAAACGGACCTCCATTTTGCACGAACTCCAACGATAATTTTGACTAGAAAAGCAAGACCAAAGAAAACAAGAACCACAAGAATACATTTTACTACTCCAGTAAGTTGGATTAGTGCCTTCTCGATGCATTCATTGTTGATCTGCGGAGGCTCGATCTTGCGTGCTTCTTTCTTCTTCGAGTGTAAAGAAGTAGACGTTGCTTCCTCGCATCTAGTCTCATGTCTAGCCTCTATTCCAGTAGGAGTATCAACAAGTGCACTAATCTCATCTATAGCCTCTGTGCTAGCTAAAAGTGATAGAACATCTACTAAATTGCGATCTATCAATATATGGATGTACTCTTCTTCCCAATACAAAAACTTGCATCCATTCTACTCCCTCCGTTGCACAATACATGCCTTCTATTTGTCAATATATATATGTATCTAGACATGTTTTGGTATATAGGTACATCCATTTTTGGACAAATGGAAGTCAAGTATTTTGGAACGGAGGGAGTACACAATAAAAATTTTAAGTTAGCACAACTATTCTAATCCGACAGCACAACCGAAGATTTGGTCGGGTTCTTCCTCCTTTTGCCGACACGTGGGACATCCAGCATCCTGGTCGTGTCATGAAAGAAAATAGAGTGGTAGTTGAAGCCACGAGATGTGCATCTTGGGTTAAACTGTAAATAGAATCTTACTACTCTTGAGTAACTCCAAAAGCGGCCACCGAAGATCTTTCTTGGATTTGTTTTTCATCATCAGCACGTCGAGGTGAAAGATGTGCAGGTTCAGTGGGTCCGCTTGCGTTTTCACTGACATGTGGGACCGCATGTGAGCAAACAGACGATGGGCTCCGCGCGTCCGCTGGCTGGCTGAGAAGAGAGATAGAGGAGGGCTGAGCACGGACTTCAGGAAATTTGTTCTACGTACCTCGATATAGGCTCGATATAGTGGGGTGGCATGGGCCATAACTAGCATTCACGTCTAGCAGTACGACACACGCCACCCACACGAGTCCCATCCGACACCAATTTTCTTGGAGTCCGTGCTACAGCCATCTCTTCTCCCTCCTGTTTTCTCAGCCACCGCGCGGTGGGCGGGGTGGGGGTTTGCCGATAGTCGGTTTGCTCAACTGCGGTCCCACTTGTAAGTGAAAATGCAACACCGCACGCATTCCCGCTTGAGCAGCGTGCCGGACCAACCGTGTGGGGGTGCGATGCGAACACGGCAGGCTTTTCCTTTTGAACTCGTAACTTGTAAAATTTGGTTCTGCTCCATGGCGCGATCGATAGATAGAAAATAACAATTTTTCCTAGAGTAATGAGAAGTTTGGTTCTGGCGCCGTTCATGCATGGAGTACGTACAAAAATTATGAAGTTGATGCGAAAGGTAAGATAATTACTGTAGTATCATATACTACTACATGGATTTGACGGAAAGATAAAAATACATACGGATCCATCAACGACATCCTCACACCCTAGTGCGCCGGGTCACCAACCGACGTGTGAGGAGCAGCGGCGTTGGCGGCGAGCTCAACATGCTTCTGAACAGTGCCGACCAAGGTTGCCCTGCGGTCCAAGAAGGTCAACGTCCTATCGTCCTCCTCTTGCACGTAGTAGTCCTTGTGGACGATTTGCGCATAGACGTGGGTGATTATGTCGATGGTGTCTTGCTGCGCTAGGCGCTGCACGGCGAGCGCGACCTCGAGGTGGACATTCTCCGGCGCGACGGCGGGCAGTCGCAGGGCCACTAGTGCGTCGAAGAGGTTGTCACCATAGTGGCCTTTGAGGGTGGCGGGCATCGCAAAGCCTGGGCGCGTCGGCTGGAGGCTTATGTCAAAGTCGTCTGCGAGCTTCTTGACGACGATGAACTTGTCGAGGAAACCGACGAGGACCTTGTCGAACAAGGAGACGAAGCTGTCGTCCAAGCGGCCCCTCGCCCTAGCGGCCTCAAGCAATACTACCTGGAGATGTTCCTCGTTGCCGGGCTGCAGGCTGGCGTCGTGGACCATCTGGCATAGCCGGCTGATGCTCGCGCTCATCGCCTCCATGGGTCTAGCTTAGCTTCTAGTCAACTGATCTTGCGATTCGAGTGATCACTCTTGCCTTTGGTTAGCGTGCGTAGGTGCGTAGGATTTCGTACTACTCCTCGGCCCTCTACTGCACCTGCCTTTGGCTGTATGATAGGTGGGCCAGCCACCCCCTGGGCCCACATGTCATTCACCCGAAGGCAGTTGCCGTAAGTCAATGAAGCTGCGTCCCCCTCCGTGCCGGTGCAGTATAGTCATCTCACCGGACCTCTAGTTGGGGCCAAACGAGAGAAGTTTGATGTTTACTGGTTTATTGGTCCCCATTGCATTTTGCGCCAAGTTTTGACCTTTGCTTTAACTAATAAAATGTTAATGCATGTAAACCAAAATGTTGTGTAAGTCACTTTACGAAAATCAAATAATCCCAAAACACTTAGGCACGGTGCATTAACTCCCTCCTTGTTTCTTATTTCGTGACATATCAACCAATGAGAGATGTGGGCCGTGCATGCTTTGAATGACTTGAGACTACCAAACA
Source organism: Aegilops longissima (assembly GCA_021605205.1). Lineage (NCBI taxonomy): Eukaryota > Viridiplantae > Streptophyta > Magnoliopsida > Poales > Poaceae > Aegilops > Aegilops longissima. The sequence continues at coordinate 740,886,088 of CM038679.1, forward strand.
TGACATGCAGTGTTTAGTTAATTGCATGTAATCCTATTAGTACTCTAGTTAGCAAAAAAACATTAAGTTCTCTCGCCGATAGGAATAAAACACCATGTATTTATTTACAGAGGGAGTAGTACATTTTTTGTGACATGCATTACTAGATATTGCTAGTCAAATACTAAAATCCAGATGGACGTGGTAGTACTCCTAAATCCAGACGGTGGTGCTACTAGTACTAGTAGTAGTACAACCAATGTAGTAGTAGGAGTACTAGCACTGTACTACCCGTTGGTGAAATTATTATGTGTCGCTCCTCACAGTGAAGTGACAAGACCCTGCGCCGGAGATGACACCTGAGTATAGGCGCCGTGTTCGGCATACCATAGTCAGCCTCACCATCTGCAGTCACTATCATCATGGCTGTAGAGCTAGCCTGCTTACAACTAGCCTTGTTCGACATGATTTCCAATGCGTAGATGCCCATGCATTGCACGGAACACCAAGATTGGGGTGGACGGCTCCGGCAGCGGCCATCGCGCCAGATTTTTCCACGGCCTTCTAGATGTGGTGGGGAGGAGATAAGGCTGATTGTGAGAGACAAGGAGTTGTTTGTAAATAGGGAACAAGTGCGGGCATCTTTTTGCAAAAATGGAGAAGCTTGGTTTGTATGCGTCAGATCTAGATCCGACGGCTATTGGTGAAAGATGGGAGGCACAACATCATCACCAACTCAGGACCTGTTTGATTCGAAGGATTTTGAAAACGCAGGAATAGGACACGACAATAGTACAAGTTTCAAACTGATATTACAAATGTTAGGAGTAATGCTACACCTACGAAGAGGGAATTACTAGGAAGTTTACGTAAGAACTTTCGTTACTTTAGGTGGATGCCGCATTATCGTACAAACTAAAATCCACCGCCCTGACAAGTCACTAATGGGAAAATAAGTTTTCGAGTCTCTGGCCACTTGATGTTTCAAAAACAAATTCAGCTTCTGCGGAGACTTTGTCATTTAGGCTTAGACGCTTGCGGTGATCTGCACGCCATTCATTGTTGCGCCAGAGAACGCCAAACCTCATTACCTTGAGCACACTTGCCTCCAGAACAAAGAACCTGGCCAATTTAATCTGAGATGTGCTGCCTCGGTAGTCGATCAAATCAATTTCTATAAGATGGAGATCAAGGTATTCGATGAGATTGTTATAGTGTAGCACGTTTTTCACTTTCGGGTCTTTTTTTATCTGCAAAAGAAGAGAACATATTAGAGCAGCTGGCTGCATAAGATTGTCGTGTCATCAAGAGGTACCAATATCATTCGCTCATACGATAGGGTTGGCTGGCTAGTGATATTTTTCTCTCTCTCTCTCTCTCTCTCTCTCTCTCTCTCTCTCTCTCTCTCTCTCTCTCTCTCTCTCTCTCTCTGTTTCCTCTCATTTAACTAGGAGCACATGAAGAGCTTGGGCATTTGTTGCCTTCCACTATGTGGCAGATGCCATATTTCGCAAAAGTATGCCACATAATACGCATCGATGTCAACTCAAAAGATTTTGGCACCGCTCTTGCGATGTGAGAGAGTTGGCACCGCTGTGCACACAGACCCACATATATAAACAAATCAATCAAACCAACTACACCAGCCTCTCACTCTCCCAAACAAGTGTTTTTTTATTGCCTCAGTCCTCTCTCTCCGACGCAGTGTTTTTTCATTGTGTGGGTTAAGTTGGCACCGGAGCAAAGTAGGTGATCCAGATTGGGGCACCAGGTGAGCAATGGAGGGGCATCGATTCCAAATGCATCACAAGTGAATTTGGCACATGTTTTGGCCTACATAGCCCACTTTTGTACTCCCTCCGTCCCAAAATTCTTGTCTTAAATTTGTCTAAATACGGATGTATCTAGTTACATTTTAGTGTTAGATACATCTGTATCTAAACAAATATAAGACAAGAATTTTGGGACGGAGGGAATACTACCTCGTATTTGGTATAAAATTTTGACCATAGATTTACCTAAGAAAATGCCAATGCATGTCACTAAAAATTACACCATTTGAAATTATGTTCAAATACGAATCCAACGATATAGTTCTTAGTGACATGCATTAACATTTTGTCAGTTAAATCTATGGTCAAATTTTGATACTACAAAATTGGGAGAGTAAACCAGGACGGAGGTAGTACTTGCTCTTAGGGTAACCATAGAGTTACTGGAGTAGTCTAAGTTACTTTCCACTATGACTAGCCTAGGCTACTATAGTAGTACAACATAAAAACGATGCAGGTGATCACGTGAGAAAAAATACTAAAAACATTTCTTTCGGTGCAGTGCGTAGATGCAGTTTTGAACACTACACTTGTCATCGTAATTTGGGAAAATTACGAAAAAAAATTGACCTACGTTGTGATTACCGTTTACTTATAGGAAAGAAGTTTCACCTCGATGAGTAGCTTCTCCGTGCACGGAAAGCATGTAAGGAATCCAACAACTTGATCCAGATTGGGGCCGATAGATTTTAGTGCTAAGATCTTCACTGTAAGCATGGACTGGGTCAAGCTTGTGGGAATCATTTTCTGGAAGACGGTCGTAAATACATCAAGAAGAAATTTAAAAATGTGAATTTCAAGAAGATGGATAAGAAGATGTGTGTTGTACCTGAACGATTACGGATCCAATAAAGAGTTCGGAGAATTTGGCAGATGAGTACACCAACGCTGTCAATTTCGGCGCGTCAATGACCCTGATTTTTGTTGGACCTTCTAGATCCGATACAAGCAATCTCTCAAGGAAAGGCGCATTCTCAATGACCATAACGTTGGAACAGCTGGAGTGATCTCTTCCCAATTGATGTCTTGTTGCGGGGCCAGCAAGACACATAAATCCGTCGGAGATTCGCCGAGGCGATGTGGAGGCTAATGAACCCGTGGATCTGCTCAAGACGAAGGTACTCGAGCGCAGTACAGATGCGGAGCAGGTGCTCCATAGCCTTCTTCGAGATGACAATGTCAAAGAGGTCGAGCTGCTTGAGTTGAGGGATAAGAAGGGCGGGCGCGGCATTAATCTGGGGAAGATAGCAGGAGCTGAAGCTGGCGCGGCGCAGCGTTGGCGTGAGGCGGAGCGCGGACGGTGGCAGAGAGCGACATCGTCCAGCTTCAAAGCTGAGCTCCTCGAGCTGATCTAGGGCGGGGGATAAGAACCACTCGTTGAACTTGGGTTGGACCTTGCAGTTGGTACTGAACATGCGGATGTCAAGGCGTCTGGCTGGCCCAGGGTGCGATGAAAGGATCTTGGAGACTGCGGCCATGCGTTTGCAATCCCTGTCGTAGAGGTAGCTGTCGACAGTGAGGTTGAGGGAGACGCAGGGCTAGAGGGGGCGCCACCGCCGGGAGAGCAGGGCGGTCCGCACGGCAGATTTGGTGGGGAGGAGGCCGATGATGACAAGCAGCATGTCGTCGGGGAGGCTGCTGATGAAGACCAGGCTCGCCGGATGCGGTTTTGGCTCGAGCCGCCTCCGCTTGTTGGCTGCCTCGCCGTCCATCTCAACCGGTGGCGACGCCGGTGTACACGTGTGCTGGTGTGTGTTGTGTGCTCCGTGTGCGCGAGTGCGTCCTTCTGTGCATGCCGCCGCGCAGTGGTGAATTGTGGTGAGTGCATCCTTCGCGCGCAAGAAGTTTGTCCTCAATGCGCCCTCAATTTACTAGCGTGCGGGGTGCTACCCCGAGTGGTTTCAACTTTGTTTACTTCACCGCGTGTCAGATGGGCCTCTAGTTTACTTATTTTCACCCACTGCCACATGGGCCAGCACACCAAGATACAAAACACGAGCTGACAAGGCAGCATGTGGATTGGTTGACTGGTCAACTAAACAATATACAGAGCTATACGCTGACACAGTGAGCGTATAATCCATTGGTATAGAGAGTTCGAGTGAGAGGGGAGGCCCGTGAGAGATAGCAGAGAGAGAGAGAGAGAGAGAGAGAGAGAGAGAGAGAGAGAGAGAGAGAGAGAGAGAGAGAGAGAGAGAGAGAGAGAGAGAGAGAGAGAGAGAGAGCTACTCCCTCCGTTCGATAATGTAGTTCCAACATTTTTTTAAGTCAAACTTTTGAGACTTTGACCAAGTTTATAAAGAAATTACTTATATCTACAATACCAAAGATAAATGATAGTATGAAGTAAGTACATGTTGTGATGAATCTAATGATCGTTCCAGATGTAAATGTTTTTCTCCACATATACCTGGTCAAACTTTTCTGAGGTTTGACTTTTCAAAACATCCGTATGCTTATGGACGTGACAGAGTCCCTAACGAGAGAGAGAGTGTGTGTGAAAAAAGTGTGTGTGCGTGTGTGAAAGAGACATGGATAACACATGATAAAAGTAGAGAAAAAGCATGCGTGTCTTATGCAAACATATCACACATGCATCTTCGACAACGGAGGCAAGGTGAGGAGATAGTGTGTGGTTGTTTGTAACCGAGAGAGCAAGACCCCTAGCACGTGGCCTAGAGGGGTCTGACAAACAAGGGAGAGAGGTCGAGAGAGACGTACGGAGAAAATGCAGACATGGGGAGGAGAGAGTGTATGTTTGTCATAGAGAGATCCCCTGGAGATCGTGATGGGACTACATGGGTGGGAGATCGAGTCAAGGTGTGTGCGCGATAGAAGATGCCCCGAGAGATATAGAGATAGACATATGGATGGAAAGAGACAATACGTGTGTTCCTGATGGCTAGTAAGAGATAATCATACTTAGGGGGAGTGCTTGCGCCTATGGCCCTGTTTGGATACTATAACTCAGTTAGAGGTTAGAGTTAGATTCTAACCCTGAACTAACTCTAAGTAAAGAGGTGTTTGGATGGCAGGGTTAGATGGAGCGCGGATACGGCGAGGCACCTTCACGGGCGGTGCGAGAGGGAGGAGGAGAGGACGAGAAGCTTCGAGGAAGTGGGAGGATCTGTTGGGGGAGGCGAGAGAAAAAGTGTTTATTAGTGGTCCCAGAAGAACTAACCCAAATAAGCACCTCTTGGATGGGTTAGTTTTTTGGATGGGTTAGATGCATCTAACCCAAACTAACCCTCCTGTTTGGATCTTTTGGGTTAGTTGACTCCAAACTAACCCAAACTAACTCTAACCCATGGATCCAAACAGAGCCTATGATGGAGTGAGGGATTATGGTACTTAGGGGGGTGCAAGTCACATGGAGAGAGAACAAGGGCGGAGAGTGTTGGATGGGTCTATATGTATAGCGCGAGCGAGACATATGTATGTGTGAACCTGGGAGATATAAGGCCAGTTTGGCTTGCGTCCTGAGCATCTTTTGCGTGGCCTGGGGTTGTGGCTGGATTTCATGCACGCTTGTTTGGTTGTTACCCTGTGAAAAAGAAAGCCCGCCTGGGCTGGGTTTCCTTGCACTTTAATTAGCCTGGTTGAACTCCAGACACTGCAAGTAGCCTGGCCCAAGCGACCGATTTCGAACGCCTGGCCATGCCTGGTCGTGCGGCCATGAGGCTAACAGCAACATGGATGGATATTAGCATTAAATAATTGATGCATGGATTGATTGATGGGACGTTGATGCTTTGTCTAGCCCAGGCATGAACCAAACGCTTCAGCACCACACAAGCCTGGCCAGGCAGAAATATTTTACATCTCACATCCACACCAGGCAGTACCGGCCATCAAGGCATGAGGGTCAGGTCACGAACCAAACTGGCCAATAAAGCTTGAGAGAGATTGAGGAGCCCAGATAAGGCTGAGTGGTGCGTCAGATAGGTGAGAGGGGGAAAGAGATATTCCATCCGCTCGATAATGCAGTGCATGTAAATTTTTTAGAAGTCAAACTTTGGAAACTTTGATCAGGTTTACGCAAATGTTATTTATATCTACAATACCAAAGATACATCATACAAACTACATCTCATGGTGAATCTAATGGTATATGTTTGCCGTACTAGATGTAATTCTTTTTCTCCACGTACATGGTCAAACATTGTGATGTTTGACTTTTCAATAAATCTATATGCTATGGATGGAGGAGAGTGCCTCAGCCGAGACAGATCAAGTGTGTGTGAAGGAGAATGAGTAAGTGTGCAAAAAGAGTATGTGTGTGAAAGAGAAAGTGACAACAAACAATAAATTAGAGAGAGTGTGTGTTTTTTCGTTTCTTATGCGAACATATCACGCATGCATCTCCGAGATGGAAAAGCGAGGCGAGGAGATACACGAAGATAGCTAGTGTGTGATTGTTTGCAACAGAGAGAGACACCCCTGTAGCACATGTCCAATAGAGGTCTGGCCAACAAGGAAAAAAGGTCGAGAGGGACACATGGATGGCATGGACGCATGGGGAGGGAGAGAGGGTGTGTTTGTGATAGAGATCCCTCGAGATCGTGAGGGGACTATATGGGTGGGAGATTGAGGGAGTGCGTGCACGATAGAAAGATGCCCCGAGAGAAATCGAGATAGACCATGCACATGTTTGTGATGGAGACTAAGATTAGCTAGTCATATACATATAGGGGGGATTGCGTGTGCCTCCAATTGATTGAGAGACCATCATACTTGGCTAGCTGGGCATGAGATTGTGTGTGTGTGCGTGTGAGATGGAGAGAGAACGAGGGAGAGAGATAGAGTTTTAGATGGGCCTATCGAGTGTGAGTGAGATATGCATGTGTATGTGTGACCCAGGTGGATGGAGAGTTTGAGAGAGGGGGGGAAGAGCTCGAGACGACATAGTGGTGCGTGAGAGAGTTACGGGCAAAGAGCCAAGGAATTTGTGTGCGTACGATGAGTGCACCCAAGATATCTAGCTTGGACTAGCTAGAGTATCATACATAGTGTGCTAGAGAGACCTATAGATGGTGTATATATGCATGCGAACTAGAAAGACCCCCCACCCACCCACACACAAGAGAGAGAGAGAGAGAGAGAGAGAGAGAGAGAGAGATGAGAGAGAGAGAGGAACCAACAAGGTTTTTGTGTCGTATGCGTGCGACATAATTGAAGATTGTCTGCGAGAGAGAGAGAGGGAGAGAGGGAGAGAGAGAGAGAGAGAGAGAGAGAGAGAGAGAGAGAGAGAGAGAGAACAGGAGTCCGGCAGAGGGGGAGGTCGCGTTTTATGCATCAAAGACTGATATAAACCATGTTTCGATATAAACTTGCATTCAAATATTTAAATTGGGGAACATGTTGTCTGCAATCCACACATAAACGGATATACGCGTATATCAAACAAGTTCATTAATTTTCTTTCAACATGTTCATGGAGTACTATAATATTGTACATTATGCTACTCGATTGAGGTGTTCAATTTTGGATTTAGTTCACTATTTTGACCTACTGAACGAGCTATTTCATTGAATCGAGATATTTCATTTTGGGTTTGATTCGCGTTTTTGAGTGGGTCAACTATTTGTCATATAGTAAATCGCTAGCAACGAGCATGTAAAAACACATAACTCCCGAGCATCATCTCTCCATCTAAAAAAGAAGTGGCAAGCTAATATTTCAAAATTTGATTCGAATTGACTTGGTAAGGTAGACGTGGATGCTCGTTCTCCCAAAATTTGAACGAACCGTTAAACATCCTCTCTGCTTGGTGGAATTCGCCCGAGCAAATAAATGGGAGACGCGAAATTACCGTCCTATGTGGGACACACATCAATTGGTACATCGAGGGTAGGTTCGTAACTTCATCCAAGCGCGCCTTCTCCTTGGCCGAAATGACATGTGCCGAATAATTCATAAACCATGGTCGGCAAAACACGCTCTCCTCGCCCGAAATAGCTCGCGCCCACTATTTCAAAACACGCTCTCCTCGCCCGAAATCGCTCGCGCCCACTATAGTTCAAAACACGCCCTCCTCGCCCGAGATCGCTCCCGCCCACTATTTGGGGAGAAGCAAAGTTACTCTACTATCCCCGACCCTCAGTACACAGACCCAAGCCGAGAAGAATATAGGCAAGGGTAGAACTGTAACTCCCCCTCACATTTCAGACAAATGCGTCCGTAAGACATGGTTCCACTCCCCTCCCAATTCCCCCCAGCCCGCCCCCATTCATACCTCGTGGGCGCCAAATCACCTTCTCCCTGAGAAGCTCCCTTCTCCCGAGCCGCGAAACCTCAGCCCCACCTCCATGGCGCCCCCCACCGCACCAATTTCACAGCCGCCCTCCTCCCTAATGCCGGAGACGTTGTCCAATTGCCGTCGTGCACTTGGCCGTGTGCCTCTTACTCCGTGCTGCTGGTGCTGCCTCGACGACTGCCGCGTGAACCGTACCGGAGCCAATTCACCCCCGCCGTTGTTCACGGCGCCGGATCGGCTCCAACTTCGGATCCGTCCAGAGTCCTGGCGCTGCTTCCGCGTAGCCGTCGACCGTCGCGACATGGCTCTTTCCCTGCCGCCGGTCGCCACCACAACCACGCCGGCCTCACCGACTCGGCAGCTGGACCTGCCTACTTCACCATGCCGCCAGATAGGTCGCACCCTCATCTCAAATCACTTTATTTAGGTGTCAGTTGTCTGAATTTTTATTCTGGGCCAATCGATTCCCAATGGGAAGCAGCACCCCTCGAGGCGGCGGAGCTCCTAGGCTGCCGGTTGGCTGGTGTCTAACGTAAGGGTGCGGCGCCGCAAGTTCGCCATGAAGCAGCGCTTAGATGGCTATCTTTTGAGTTGCGTGGGTAGAAGGTACCGCCGCCGCGGATCTGGATGACGGGAGTCTTTGTGGATTGGCCCGGGCGGCGCAACCACGGCAGTCTGCGGTGGGCGGGGGCGGGTTTTGGCCGGGGCCACAGACGGTGGAGGCAGGCTGCTCTGCCGTTGGTCGCCGGCTCTTCGGAGAAGATTCTGAACAGTGTCAGCCGGGAGGCACAAGACGACCATCAAGCCATCCGGCGTCGATCGGACAGTACCAAAATAAAATAAAATCGTGTGACCCCAATTTAGTCTTCAGTCAACAGACGTGTGACCACTCTCGTACCTTGCTGTTGATCTCTTAGTGTATTTCTTCAGATCAAAGAGATATGTCGTTCTTAACATTATGCGTTATCTGCATCTTCAGACACACCGTCTTCCGACTCACCGCAGCTGCTCCAACAAGGGAAGCATACACCAGAAGGGAGCTATAGTCCCCACTCAACAGTTCCCTGCATCGAATGCGTGTGCCCGACATGGACAGCCACAACAACTGCAGGGCCATCGACAAGTCAGCACATGATGCTCACTCCTATGGATGGCAGCCAGATAGGTTGTACCCTCATCTTACTTGTGTGCAACATTTATGGCTTTGTTATTCATCTAAGCATGGAAAATAGATCATCACATTTCACTGTATATTCATGATGATCTCTTACGGGTCTTGTTTAGGAGTTCACGTTGTTCCATAGTTCAGGTAAGATACTTGTTCTTTAGGTAACGATGTTCCATAGTTATCATCCATCAGCCAATGCTATCCCACAGGCTGGTGATTATAGTATTATACCACTTCTAGTATTACCTATGTTGTTCTTTAATACTTTTGTGTGTCATCTAGTTAATCTCGAGTACAAACGATATTCTGTAGCTTTCATCTGTGTTCTCCCTTTAGTTTATGAGACATGTTGCTGCTAGTTAACCCCAGTCCTACTATTTATGTCGTCTCCTACAGGCGCTCATTACATAAATCTAACTACTAGTTGTCTTCCATGCATGTCAGATATAATTGCACACACTGATATATCCACAAGACCCTCACGGAGCAATGTGAATGCCAATAAACTTGATGTCAATGATACCCAATATGATGGAACATGTAAAGGCAGTTCTTCAGAAGACTTGCGGAAAGATGATGAATCCTCTTCACCCCCACAAGGTCCATGCTCTAACCTGGCCTGTGATATGGGTACAACATGCATATAATGTCCTGGAGTGTATCTACTCTGTTGCAATGCCATGTGCTTAGCATGCTGATCATGCATGTAAATATGGCATGCCTTCCTGTTTTTCAGTACCTATTCCACTCATGATAACATTTTTTCAAATTCAAGTACTGTCATTCTACTCTATCGCAATGCCATCTGCTTAATTTGTACATCATGCTTCTGAATATCTTATGCATTGTTATTCATCAGTATGTACTTCATCTGTCTGCCATACCATGTTTTTTTACATTGAAGTGTTGTTCTAGTGCTCTGTTGCAATGCCATCTTATTTTCCCAATCATACACGTGTATGTTGCCTTAGTTATTTCTGTACGTATTCCGCTAGCATATAGTTTTACATTCAACTAGTGTTTTTTTGCTGTGTTGTCCTATCGTATCCCTAGCTCTTACACCATACTCCCTCCGTACGGATTACATGTTGCCGAAATGGATAAAAAAGGATGTATCTAGAACTGAAATACGCCTCGACCCATCCATTTTTTTCCGGATGGAGGGAATACGTGTCAATATGTCATGCCTTTTTATTCTTCAGTACCTATTCCATCACTCTGTTGTCGCATGTTTTATAATTAAAGCACCATTCTTCTATACAAGGCATGCAAGGGGAAGACGACTATGTTAGAATCTGAAGGGTTACAAACAAGGCCTTTGCAAAAGATCCAAACGCTAGGAGATAATAAACCAACTCCAGTTTTTATAGATACTGCTCCAGCACAGAGAAACCCAACTCCTACTGATAATAAGCAGATTCCAGTGGCCAAAGAACTAGTCCGCTCCAGTCCAGCAAAAATATGTCAACTCAATTCTAGGAAGCGTGTGCGTATCCTTGCATCATGAAATTTTATAGCATGCTGATCATATTTTCTACATGTTTCTTACCCATCTCTCTTTTAGAAAATAAGCTTAACAGATAGAAGAATTTCTGCAATGGTATCGTTTATGAGGAAAGATTATTGCAGGAATTCTCTGTGCTCCAATGTAGATGTAAGTACATGTTGTATATCACTATATTTTTACATCAGTATGTATTTTGTTAATCGGCGTGAACCCAGCCTTTATCTGATCTAAATTTAGTTGTAGCAAAATGTATGATTAAATGCCACAATGTTGATTTTTGTAAGGAAAACTGCCTGGTAGTTTTGCATCCTGAGCTGCATGAGTGTACTATCTCATATTAGTGGGTTTGAATACTTTGGTTCTGCAGTGGGGTTTTCAGTGTTTTTTTTTCTGTGTTGTCCTGTCGTATCCCTAGCTCTTACATCATACTCCCTCCGTCCGGATTAAATGTCGCAGAAATGGATAAAACTGGATGTATCTAGAACTGAAATAGGCCTAGACCCATCGATTTATTTCCGGATGGAGGGAATACATGTCAATATGTCATGCCTTTTTATTCTTCAGTACCTATTCCATCTCTGCTGTAGCATGTTTTATAACTGAATCACCATTCTTCTATATAAGGCATGCAAGGGGAAGACGGCTATGTTAGAATCTGAAGGGTTACAAACCAGGTCTTTGCAAAAGATCCAAACGCTAGGAGATAATAAACCAACTCCATTTTTCATAGATACTGCTCCAGCACAGAGAAACCCAACTCCCACTGATAATAAGCAGATTCTAGTGGCCAAAGAACTAGTCCGCTCCAGTCCAGCAAAAGAATGTCAACTCCATTCTAAGAAGCGTGTGTGTATCCTCGCATCATGAAATTTTATAGCATTCTGATCATATTTTCTACATGTTTCTTACCCATCTCTCTTTTAGAAAATAAGGTTAAACGATAGAAGACTTCCTCCATTGGGATCGTATTCGAGGAAAATATCTTGCGGGAATTCTCTGTGCTCCAATGCTGATGTAAGTACCAGTTGTATATCACTATATTTTTACATCAACATGTATTTTGTTAATCGACATGAATCTAATCTTTATCTGACCTAAAATTATTTGTAGCAAAATGTTAAAGGCGCCAAAGTTGATTTTTGTAAGGAAAACTTCCTGGTAGTTTTGCATACTGAGCTGCATGAATGTACTATCTCATATCACGCACATTACTGAATTGTAGTGCTTCTCTGGTTGCCCATTCATTCATTGTGTCAATGTTGCTTTCGTACTACCTTACCTGGCTGATGATAGCTGTGCCATATTGTGTTAATTTGGTGTAGGCTAGTTGCCCAAACGTTCGTTGTGTCAATGTTGCTTTCCTATTATCTGACTTGGCCAATGATAGCAATGCTAGTGTGTTAATTTTGTGCAGGTTGCTGAAGATAAGAAGACAAACTCTGAAAACAGCAAGGCAACCCCATTGTTTCTTTCCAGTAAATCTAGGCCAGGTAATATGGCAATAACTCATGATTAATCTGTTTGGTTCCCGTCCTAATTTATGTTATGATGCAGTGGTCGAGACACTCTCCACTATCAATAATACAAGCCTGCCAAAATCGCCATCTGAATCTGTTCAGTATCCTCTGTCTCGAATGCAATGGAATAAATGTATGTTTGTGAACCAATTAATGGCTGAAGCAATGATGGAAATGGTGGATGAATCAGAGGTGCAGAGTCGTGCGACACAACAACTGACCAATGTTTTCAGAGACAGTGTAGCAAAGCAGCAAGAACTTTCCCACATGCTTATGGGCGTCATCTGTGCTGAGGTTGCAGATTGTGACGTTGTAGATGGTTAGGTTCTGCTCATTTATTTGCACTGGCATCAATCTTTGATTGCCCAGTGGATGTAATTTCCTGTAATATATGCTGGATGTGCAACGTTATTCCCTGTATGCCATACCTTTGCTTGATTGGTTTTGGTCCTGTGCATAATTGCTCGTCGTAATGGGCTCAAATTATCTAATTCGGCCTAAAGAGATGTACGAACTTTAGTGGGCCCATTAAGTTAATGGGCCGTTACTAGGCCGAAAGTTAATGGTCGGCCCTCTTACCTCCCGGGTCGTTAACAGGCCGACATCGAAGCGGGCAACAGGTGGCCCCAATTTATTTCACGGGTCGTTACTAAGTTTGGGATACATATGGCCCAACTATACTGTAGGCCTTTAGCAGGCCGAAAGAGACAGCGGGCTTGTACTGGACCATGAAGACCATGGGCCGCTAAGAGGCCGAAAGTCAGGTCGTATTGTAAATGGCCCAACTGTGTTGTGGGCCTTTAGCAGGCCAAAAGAGAAACCGGGCTGGTATTGGACCATGAAGGGCATGGGCCGTTAAAAGGCCAAAACTAAGGTCCGACTACAAATGGCCCAACTCATTTATGGTCCGTTAATAGGCCGAAAGGCACACAGGACCGGGAATTGGCCCAACACTTAAATGGGTCGCTAAAAGGCCAAAACTCAGGTCCGACTACAAATGGCCCAACTGATTTATGGGCCGTCAACAGGCTGAAAGTGACACCGGGCCAGAAATTGGCCCAACACTTAAATGGGCCGCTAAAAGGCCGAAACTCAGGTCCGACAACAAATGGCCCATCAGATTTATGGGTCGTCAACAGGCTGAAAGACACACCAAGACGGAAATTAGCCCAACATTGAAATGGGTCGCTAAAAGGCCGAAAGATGTACATCCTGAAAATTGGCCCATCCATTAAATGGGCCATTAACAGGACGAAATCTCATCGGGCCGATATTGAGCCCAAATATATAGCGGGCTGTTAACGGGCTCGAACTGACGATGGGCTGCAATGGTGTCAAATCTTTAACGGGCCGTTGACGGGCCGAATTGGCACATCTCGTATGGGTCGTTAGCTTAAATGGACCCGACACAAGTAGGCCTTATATGGGCCAGCCTGCTAATTTTTACTCGGCCGGCCTTTTTCACCGGAATGGGCCACTGTTGGGCCGTGCCATGTGTCGACCTATCATAGGCGCCTCCTATCCAATGAGTGGATGAAATCTGTCCCAACGGTGAGGCAACACTTGTTTCCTGGGGCCAATGATGATTTTACACGTGGAAAATCCCCATTGGTTCGGGCTGTTAACGGGTTATCGGATCCAAAACCGGACCCGATAGCTTAACGGCGTTCCGTTACGGTGGATGCCACATGTCGGTCACCCTTGACGAAAGCACTTCTGTGACGCGCGATTTATTGTCATGGAAGTGGACACTTCCGTGATGATAATTTTGGTAATGTCATGGAACACTTCTACGACAGCACAGGTGTGACTATCTTGATTCTGTCATAAAATCGTCATGGATGTACATGCATGACAAAAAACGTGACCTACTGTGACAAACACGTATCATCACGGAAGTGTATTTTTTTCGTAGTGTTGGCCTCTTTCTCGGCTTTCTTCTTCGGCGCCTTATAAGGCGCCGGGACCAGCATCTTCGTCAGAAGTGGGCCGGCTGGTTCTTATGGCAGTGTGGCCAGGCAATAGATCCACCCCGCCTTCTTTGTCCAGCCCTGGGAGAGTTGTGGAAAAACACATTAGCATTCCCCTTGGATTATACAGATAAAGTGTATGACTTGCCAACATATGAAGACTTACCAAACTCGCGGGTCGGGACAGTTGGTACCCGCGGTCCTCCGCTGAATCCGGCCACGATTTGCCGGACTTAAAGAGCACCTTCCAGATGTCTTTGTGCGATGAGTCAAAAAACCCTGACAGGGTCTGGTGCTTGGCCGGGTCGAATTCCCATAAATTGCAAGCCCTGTGTTGACAAGGGAGAATTCGGCGAACTAATATCACCTGGACTACGTTGACAAGTTTGATATTCTTGTCTTTCATACCTTTGAAGGGCGTCTGGAGCACCGACAACTCATATGGCGAAGACCAGTTCAGCCCCTTCTTGGGCCAGGACGTAAGCCGCAACGGAGCTCCGGATCGGAATTCGGGAGCTGCGACCCATTTTGTGCCGCCTGGCTCAATTACATAGAACCACTGTTGTTGCCACCCTTTGACGGGATCATTGAAGGTACCTGATGTCCATGTGACGTTGGGTATCTTGCTCACCATGGCTCCTCCGCACTCCGCGTACGCGCCGCTCACCACCTTGGGCTTCACATTGAAAATCTTCAGCCATAACCCGAAGTTTGGAGAGATGCGGAGGAAGGCCTCGCACACGATGATGAATGTCAAGATGTTGAGGAAGGAATTGGGGGATAGATCGTGAAAGTCGATCCCATAGTAATACATAATGCCACGAACAAATGGGTGGAGGGGAAACCCTATCCCGTGGACAAAGTGAGGGAGGAATACAACCCTCTCGTGGGGTTCCGGAGTAGGGACAATCTGTCCCGCCGTCGGAAGGCGGTGGCCGATCTTGTTGGCCAGATACCCGGCCTCCCGAAGTCTCTTGATATCCTTCTCTTGGACGGTAGAGGCCATCCACTTGCCTCCTGCTCCAGATCCGGACATTTTCGGAGGGCCTTTGTGGGCGGAGAAGGCGAATGCTTGGGCGCTGGAGCTCGAGCGAGAGAGAATGGATGAGCAGAGGAAGAAGGAGGTGTGGATGAAAAAGGGGAATCCGTATCTCCTTATAAAGGTAGTAGGGTCGTGCGCCTCCCACTTACCCTGAAAACTCGCTTATTCCCCCAGCGCCATGTTAATGGCGCGGTTGGGTTACCCACACCTGTATTGATGAGGATCCCGTGATAAGAGGACACGATCTCTGCTTCGACAAGACGTGCCAATAAACCGCCTCGCAAGATGTGCGGTGGCAGGGTGGAAAACGGTTCGAATAATGACCGGGTCGCGGTGTGATGTCACGCTATGAAAAAGTTGTCAGCAGATTAGACTCGTGGAATATTGTACTCTCTATGGTGGTATGTGGAATTTGTTTTGCAGAGACGGACACGATTCTTGTGTTCAAGATCTTCTTTGGAGTATTCGGAGAAGGAACCCGCCTTGCAATGCCGAAGACAATCTGCGCGCCGGACTCATCGTCATTGAAGCCTTGTTCAGGGGCTACTGAGGGAGTCCGGGATTAGGGGGTCCTCGGACAGCTGGATTATATGCTTATGCTGGACTATTGGACTATGAAGATAGAAGATTGAAGACTTCATCCCGTTTCCGGGTAGGACTCTCCTTTGCGTCGAAGGCAAGCTTGGCTATTTAGATATGTAGATTCCCTTCTCTGTATCCGACTCTGTGTAACCCTAGCCCCCTCCAGTGTCTATATAAACCGGAGGGTTTAGTCCGTAAGACAAGAACAATCATAATCATAGGCTAGCTTCTAGGGTTAGCATCTACGATCTCATGGTAGATCAACTCTTCTAATACTCATATCATCAAGATCAATCAAGCAGGAAGTAGGGTATTACCTCCATAGAGAGGGCCCGAACTTGGGTAAACATCGTGTCCCCCGCCTCCTGTTACCATTAGCCTTAGACGCACAGTTCGGGACCCCCTACCCGAGATCCGCCAAATTTGACACCGACACCCGTGCATTCATGGCGGTCGCACGCCTTGATTCCCCCCCTGTACTGATAACCCACAAGTATAGGGGATCGCAACAGTTTTCGAGGGTAGAGTATTCAACCCAAATTTATTGATTCGACACAAGGGAACCAAAGAATATTCTCAAGTATTAGTAGCTGAGTTGTAAATTCAACCTCACCTGAAAGACTTAATATATGCAGCAAAGTATTTAGTAGCAAAGTAGTATGGAAGTAACGGTAACAGTGGCAAAAGTAATAGTAGCAGTTTTGTAGTAATCGTAACAGTCGCAATGGAGAAGTAACTAAGCAAAGATCAATATGTGAAAAGCTCGTAGGCAATGGATCAATGAATGATAATTACGTCGGATGCAATTCATCATGCAACAGTTGTAACATAGGGTGACACAGAACTAGCTCCAGTTCATCAATTTAATGTAGGCATGTATTCTGAATATAGTAAAAGAACTTGCATGACATCTTTTGTCCTACCCTCCCATGGCAGCGGGGTCCTATTGGAAACTAAGGGATATTAAGGTCTTCTTTTAATAGAGTACCGGACCAAAGCAATAGCACTTAGTGAATACATGAACTCCTCAAACTACGATCATCACCGGGAGTGGTCCCGATTATTGTCACTTCGGGGTTGCCGGATCATAACACATAGTAGGTGTCTATCGACTTGCAAGATAGGATCGAGAACTCACAATATATTCATGAAAACATAATAAGTTCAGATTTGAAATCATGGCACTCAGACCCTAATGACAGGCATTAAGCATGGCAAAGTCATCGCAACATCAATCTTAGAACATAATGGATACTAGGGATCAAACCCTAACAAAACTAACTCGATTACATGGTAAATCTCATCCAACCCATCACCGTCGAGCAAGCCTATGATGGGATTACTCATGCACGAAGGTGAGCATCATGAAATTGGTGATCGAGGATGGTTGATGATGACGATGGCGACGGATTCCCCTCTCCGGCGCCCCGAACAGACTCTAGGTCTGCCCTCCCGAGGAAGATTAGGGCTTGGCGGCGGCTCCGTATCGTAAAACGTGATGAATCCTTCTCTCTGATTTTTTTTCTCCCTGAAAGTGAATATATGGAGTTGGGGTTGAGGTCGGTGGAGTCCCAGGGGGCCCACGAGGCAGGGGGCGCACCATGCACCCTCGTGGACAGGGTGTGGGCCCCCTGATGCTGATTCTTTCGACAATATTTTTTATTAATTCCAAAATGTGTCTCCGTGGATTTTCAGGTCATTCCGAGATCTTTTATTTCTGCACAAAAATAACACCATGGTAGTTCCGCTGAAAACAGCATAAGTCCGGGTTAGTTCCATTCAAATCATGCAAGTTAGAGTCCAAAACAAGGGCCAAAGTGTTTGGAAAAGTAGATATGTTGGAGACGTATCAACTCCCCCAAGCTTAAATCTTTGCTTGTCCTCAAGGAATTCAGTTGACAAACTGAAAGTGATAAAGAAAAACTTTTACAAACTTTGTTTGATCTTGTTGTTGCAAATATGTAAAGCCAGCATTCATGTTTTCAGCAAATATTATGAACTAATCATATTCACAATAACACTTAGATATCATGTTTACTCATATCAATGGCATTATCAACTAGCGAGCAATAATAATAAATCTTGGATGACAACACTTCCTCAAAACAATCATAATATGATATAACAAGATGGTATCTCGCTAGCCCTTTCTGATACCGCAAAACATAAATGCAGAGCACCTCTGAAGATCAAGGACTGACTAGACATTGTAATTCATGGTAAAAGAGATCCAGTCATACTCAATGTAAATTAATAGCATTGCATGCAAATAGCAGCGGTGCTCTCCAACTGGTGCTTTTTAATAAGAGGATGATGACTCAACATAAAAGTAAATAGATAGGCCCTTCGCAGTGGGAAGCAGAGATTTGCAGAGGTGCCAGAGCTCGAGTTTTGAAACAGAGATGAATAATATTTTGAGCGGCATACTTTCATTGTCAACATAACAACCAAGAGATTTCAATATCTTCCATCCTACATACATTATAGGCGGTTCCCAAACAGAATGGTAAAGTTTATACTCCCCCCCCCCACCAACGAACATCAATCCATGGCTGGCCTGAAACGATGGGTGCCATCCAACTAACAACAATACTGGGGGAGTTTTGTTTGCATTTATTTTGATTTGATTTGAGCATGGGACGGGGCATCCTGATTACCGGCCATTTTCTCGTGAATGATGAGTGGAGTCCGCTCATCGTGAGAATAACTCTCCTAGCATGGAAGATATAGACAGCCCTAGTTGATACATGAGCTATTCGAGCATACAAAACAGAATTTAATTGGAAGGTTTAGAGTTTGGCACATACAAATTTACTTGAAACGGCAGGTAGATACCGCATATAGGAAGGTTTGGTGGACTCATATGGAATAACTTTGGGGTTTATGGAAGTGGATGCTCAAGCAGTATTCCCGCTTAGTACAAGTGAAGGCTAGAAAGAGATTGGGAAGCGACCAACTAGAGAGCGACAATAGTCATGAATATGCATTAAGATTAATCAACAATGAGTGCAAGCATGAGTAGGATATAAATCACCATGAACATAAATATCGTGAAGGCTATGTTGGTTTTGTTTCAACTACATGCGTGAACATGTGCCAAGTCAAGCCAATCGAATCATTCAAAGGAGGATACCACCCTATCATACCACATCACAACCATTTTAATAGCATGTTGGCACGCAAGGTAAACCATTATAAACTCCTAGCTAATTAAGCATGGCATGAGCAACTATAATCTCTAATTGTCATTGCAAACATGTTTCATTCATAATGGGCTAAATCAGGAACGATGAACTAATCATATTTACAAAAACAAGATAGGTCGAGTTCATACCAGCTTCTCTCATCTCAATCAGTCCATCATATATCATCATTATTGCCTTTCACTCGCACGACCGAACGGTGTGGATAATAATAATAGTGCACGTGCATTGGACTAAGCTGGAATCTACAAGCATTTAATACAAAGGAGAAGACAAGGTAATATGGGCTCTTGGTTAGATCATCAATAATGCATATGAGAGCCACTCAACATTTTCATCGTGGTCTTCTCCTCTCGACCCCAAAAGAAAAGGAAAGAAATAAAACTATTTACACGGGAAAGCTCCCAACAAGCAAAAGAAGAACGAGAAATATATTTGGGTTTTCTTTTAATTACTACTACAAGCATGGAAAGTAAACTAGCTAGAAGCTACAACTAATTTTTTTTGGTTTCTCTTAAGGTTTTTCAAACACACAAGAAGAAAGCAAGAAAAGAAAATAAACTAGCATGGAAGGTACAATGAAAAAGTATGAGCATCGACAACTAGCATGAGTGTGTGAACATGAATGTAATGTCGGTGAGAAATACGTACCCCCCCAAGCTTTGGCTTTTATGCCCATGGATCGAAGCTACTCTCTCCGGTGTACTGAGGAGGGTCCTCAGGGTGCCACTGGTTAGCGATCTCCTCCGGATCCCACTGATAAATAGACTATCGATATGGGTTAAGTGGTGGCTCAGGCTCAGGCTCTAAGACTTGTGTCAGCCTCCAGTATGCATAAATGGCCTCGGGCAAGATGAGGTACGTGCCTGAAAGTATGTTAAACAGAGAGGGTGTAGGCAAGGTAATAGTCTCACAGTTAGTTTTATCAAATATCAAGTTATACTTAAGCATCTTCTTCTTATTTTAAACAATAAATTCATGTGCTATCATACTCTTATAATCCAGAAAAATAGGGGGCAGCAACTTTTCCTCTTTCTCATAGTGCCTAATAGGTATCTCAAAGTGTTTAGCAAGGTATGAAGCAAAGATACCACCAAAGATGGGGCCCTTTGTACGGTTTAGAATTCACCATTTAGCAACAATAGCGCCTATCACTAAACAAAGCACGACGCAAAATAACAAGGTCGGGAGCACTAAGGTTTCCACTGTTCCCACGACCAATTAAGCATCTGCTAGCAAATATCGCAAACTAACGTAGAACAGGAAAATGTATACTAGTAGTTCTTGCATCTGAAACTTTCCTTGTTTCTCCTACAACAATTCTACCAATAAATCCATCCACATCGCTAGGATGCGGTTCCTCGATGCTGCCCATAAGGGTAGCTTGCTAACCGCACGGAGTGACATCTCCTTAACCTCATCATATAAGTGAAACTCCACTCAAGGTGCTGATTTCTTAGCATGGAAATAAAAAATTTGCATGAAAATATTAGTGAGTAGGAGATACTGTTCGCGCTGGTCGTTGAGGAAGTCAGTGACGCCTGCATTCTCAGCCAAGTAATAGAAGTCGTCGTAAATTTCGGCAGCCTTCAAGAACGCATCACAAGGCCATTCACACAGCCGGACCTCCCTGGTACAAGGAAGATTGTATTTGGTCTTTTTATTCTCCTCATACTGCTTATCCTACGAGCTTCTACTCGAGGAGCCCCTCAACAATCTCTTCATCATTTTCTTTCTCTAAAAAATTTCTGAAACTTTTAGTGACTAAAAATAAAAGTGAACAAAACTCTACAAGATTGATAGCAACTACTCCCACAAGTGCCTAGAGGCTATATCATGCATTAAAACTACTTGGGACCATATAAATTTGACATGCAAGCTCAAGAACAGGGTCACCACAGCAGCAAAAATTTGCAACAAATAAAGCACTAGAACAAAAACTAATTAGACCATTGGAGGGGTCACATACTGAAGAACAATCCCCCTAAACAGTTTTGTGACTGGAGCTTTGACCTAGGAGATCAAAAATGGCAGCAAGATGAGCTAGAACATGGGTTTGAGATATGGGATATTTTTTTCTGGAGGAAGACGAAATGAGTGGGTGCTGGAATAAGTGGAGGGGGTCCACATGGGGCCCACATGAGTCATACGTGCTTATGGAAAAGAACTTGCATGACATCTTTTGTCCTGCCCTCCCGTGGCAGCGGGGTCCTATTGGAAACTAAGGGATATTAAAGCCTTCTTTTAATAGAGTACCGGACTAAAGCATTAGCACTTAGTGAATACATGAACTCCTCAAACTACGGTCATCACCGGGAGTGGTCCCGATTATTGTCACTTCGGGGTTGCCAGATCATAACACATAGTAGGTGCCTATCGACTTGCAAGATAGGATCAAGAACTCACATTTATTCATGAAAACATAATAGGTTCGGATCTGAAATCATGGCACTCGGGCCCTACTGACAAGCATTAAGCATGGCAAAGTAATAGCAACATCAATCTTAGAACATAATGGATAATAAGGATCAAACCCTACTAAAACTAACTCGATTACATGGTAAATCTCATCCAACCCATCACCGTCCAGCAAGCCTACGATGGGATTACTCGCGCATGGCGGTGAGCATCATGAAATTGATGATGGAGGATGGTTGATGATGACGATGGCGATGGATTCCCCTCTCCGGAGCCCCGAACGGACTCCAGATCAGCCCTCCCGGGGAAGATTAGGGCTTGGCGGCGGCTCCGTACCGTAAAACGCGATGAATCCTTATCTCTGATTTTTTCTCCCCGAAAGTGAATATATGGAGTTGGGGTTGAGGTTGGAGTCCGAGGGGGCCCACGAGCCAGGGGCGCGCCCCGGGGGCGCCCTGCACCCTCGTGGACAGGTGGGCCCCCCTGATGCTGATTCTTTCGCCAATATTTTTTTATTAATTCCAAAACGTGTCTCCGTGGATTTTCAGGTCATTCAGAAAAATTTTATTTCTGCACAAAAATAACACCATACGCGTCAGTCCGAGTTAGTTCTATTCAAATCATGCAAGTTAGAGTCCAAAATAAGGGCAAAAGTGTTTGAAAAAGTAGATATGTTGGAGACGTATCATGTACCACCGAATTCGGCACCAAAACTCTCCCAACGTGCACGACGTGACACGGAAAATCAAAAACACGGTGCACCGCGACCTCCTCGCCGTGCCGGAGTCTGCGGTTGTCCACAATCCGATCAGCATCATCAAGCAGCAGCACTCTATCTCCCATCTCAACAATGGTCCCTCTTCTGTAAAGTAATAGAGATGCCTCCGACAACCGCGAGATGTACAGGGCGGGCCATCTCCTCTGCTTCGTCGAAGAGAGCACCGGTTGGTCGTCGGCGGACTCGCCGTCGTCGAGCCAAGCCACCGAAAGCCCATCACTCACGCGGGGAGCGATTCTGACCAGATGAGATGGGAATTGAAGCACCTGACCTGCTTCGAAGCTGTCGTCCGCATGTTGCCGCCAGTCGTCCACCCATCTGTCATCGAGGTCGAGGAGGGTCAGCCGCTGCGCTCATCGGAGAAGGACTCCTGGCCCGAAATCTAGCCGCGAACCAACGAGATCTGGCACGAAATCGCTTCTGAATCGTGTGTCGCCACCGAGATGTGCCGCACACGTCGCCCTCCCTCGCCCCACGTGTGTGGTCTCTAGGAATATCTCTAAGGCCAACTCCACCGCGTGACCCCAAACGGACGTCCGTTTTGTCCGGATTCTGTCCGTTTGGGTAGGGGGATGGGGTCGTGTCCAGGCAGTTTCCGGGGTGCGGTGGCCGTGCCCCCAGCGCACGGACGCATCCCGGCCGCATCTTGTCCGTGTGCACATTTCTTTGCAAGTCCTTAAATTTTTTTATCATTCATTTTTGGTACATGACAATACATCATTACATTTTGACTAGTAAAGCTAGGCCAAAGAAAACAAAAACCACAAGAATACATTTGAGAAGATATCCAACTTCCATAACTGCTCCCTTGAGTTGGGTTAGCGCCTTCTCGATGCACTCATTGTTGATCTCTGGAGGAGGCACGACGTTGCACCCTCCTTTCTTCTTCAAGCCAGAAGTCGACGTTGCTTCCTCACACGTAGTATCGTGCCTTGTTGCTTCTTCGCACGTAGTATCGTGCCTAGCCTCTAATCTAGCAACAAGTGCACTTTTCTCGTCTAAAGCCTCTAGGCTAGCTAAAAGTGCACGAACATGCACTACATTTCGCTATATCGATGTACTCTTCTTTCCCATACCAAAACTTGCATCCATTCTACACGATAAAACCTAAAGTTAGAACCACTAGTCTAATCCAAGAGCACAAACCGAAGCTAAAAAAAGCACATACCCCATCCTTTAAGCACTTGATGAACACCCATCCGGGATGCTCCGGCGTTGTAGACACGCGGCGCACGGCCACCCTTGGGCAGTGGTCGCACTTGATGAGGGGCAACGGTGCGCCGACGAGCTTTTGGGCAAGCACCGACGGCTAGAGGACGAGCCACTGCCTGCATGTGGCCTTGCGGCCCTGCGAGGGCCTTCCGGTGAGGTGCCCGGGCAGTCCATGGCGCGGCCCGGCCTCACAGCCGGGCGAGCTCAAGACCGACCGGATCCGCCCCAAATCCGGCCGGCGGGTGCGCAAACAAGGTGGTCGTGCTTGGGTAGCTCGGCGACGACGAGAGGAAGGGGCTAGGCAAGCGCGCGTCCGAGTTGCACGGCTGCAATGGCAGCGGGCGGCGGCGAGGGGAAGAGAGGGGAAGAGTGGGGAAGAGTGGAGTGGATGCGGCAGGAGGGAGGGAGGGGGCGGATAGAAAAAGGCCCGTCCTGTGCCACCGACGGGCAGGCCAGGGGGGCCAGGGGAGGACACGCGCAGACGGCCGGTGCGTCCGCGTGGTGTCCGTTTCACCCCAAAAACGGCGCAAACTTGGGCCGCGAATGGGTCGAAAGCGGACACAAAACGGACAAAAGTCCGTTTGCTTCCGTGCGCTGGGCCGCCCCGTTTATCCGTTTTACCCTAAACGGACGGCCCGAACAGGATGGGGTCGCGCGGTGGAGTTGGCCTAACGAATGAAAAGTATCCGTTACCACAGCTATCGTTCACCAAGGAATATGATGAGGACGAAAAGTCGCTCGTTCAAATTTCCTCGGCGTGTCCACCCTGCCTACCTGCTTGCTGCGTGCTGGAAATGACCTCGGATTTAATAACTCGCTCAAAATCAAGCACCGGGGTTCCTCTCCTCTGAATTAAGTTGGTGCTGAGGTTGAGGCCCCACAGCATGAACGCCTAACTGAGAGAAACATGCGTGCCAAGCTTCTCTAGCACACACGCATTGCATCAAGATATACGACCATCAAGAAACCAACTTGGGACGTGTTTGGTTCCGCAATTTTCCAGCATCTCCTGATTACAACGCTTAGTGCGTGTGCACGCATGCCACGCGATCTAGAAAAGCTAGTTCAATCACCCTGTAATCAGATACAATGCTACACGAAGCACAAAACAAGATACATCGGCAGACCGCCTCCCCCTCTCTTTTCCCAGCTACGAACAAACAATGTCGGTTGAACCTCCTCCATCCCAACCGCAAGCAGTACCGCCCGACGGATCTGCACCATCCGCACCACAAGCAATAATGTCGTCCGGACCTCCCATTTCTCCATCGCGAGGAGCCACGTCGGCCGGACCTCTCCCTTCTCTGTCGCGACCAGCCACACCCATCGGACCTCCACCCATTCCCACGCGAGCAACACTGGCGGCCAGGTCTCTCCCTTCTCCTCCCTTGTTTGACACAAACTTAATTCAGAAACCAACACTTCGTTGAACCAAACACATCACATAATCATCCAACCCCCAGCGTGATACAGCGTATTCCGATTACAAATATGAAAACATTACCACGTGTCCTTAATTTTACCGAACGTACATATTTGTGTCTATAAAACTACTTGAAAATCCGACTTTGTACTAATTTGTAATGATGGTTTATCATTTAAATCAATGCTATTTCATTACTAAGTTCAAAGTAAGCACCCATCGTCAACTGCTTATTTAACCAACTAGAACAAGTAGGGCACATTAACCACCATTAAAACAACATCACAACATCAGATCGTAAGATCATCATATAAACCTTAGATGCTCCATACTTTTTTATTTGTTTGTACCTAATCATGCACTAGAAACTGCCATGATGATATTTATTAAACCATAGTGTTTACATATCTATGTCGAGCATTCAAAGAATATTAAATATACACAAACATATGGAGACTACAATTCACCCAGTTTTGGAAAAAAAATTATGTAAAGACGATGCGACTTGTTTCCTTTTTCTCACATTAAAATATTTTATTTAATCTTTTGAGGCGTGTCATCTCAAAAAGGAAATAAATTATTCTCACTACAAGATATAATTGATTTTAGCATTGTGTGTGTACATGTCAATGATGGACATTAGAACTGTATAACAAATAATGTTATAATCACCATTAAACAATATTTTTATGAGTTTAATAGATAAGTTACACCACCGAAATTTGTACTTGAAAATAATAAATAATAATGCAGTATAAGAGTTTAGTATAAATATTATTTTATTTAACACGTCATGTGACAAAATATGAAAACAGGATATTTAGTACTTGAACTTGGAATGTTAAAAGCTTTTATAGTGCAAACTGGCGAATAAACCTATAAGGTAAAAATAAAACAAAAAACCCTATCCAACACTGTTTATTGTGGCCTTTGAGCTCATTAGACTATATATCTTCACATTACCCACAAGTGGTACGTCTGACCAGTATACGATGAGGATGAAATCAGAATTGTCTTGGATAATTCGGAAGAACATATATACTAAATAAGATATGTAGTTTTTCTTATGTCCTTATGCAATATTTGGCTTCTGGAACTTTCTACCACCAAAACACCATAAAGCAAGTCATTAATAGAGTATGAAATTTGCTTCCTAGGATTTTCACATATGTATTCACATGCTCATGCAAAGAAGAGTTCGACCTAATAAAAGAATACTCGCAATGGATTATGTAAGGCCAACTCCACCGCGCGACCCCAAACGGACGTCCGCTTTGGCCGGATTCTGTCCCTCTGGGTAGGGCGGTGGGGTCGTGTCCGGCCCTGTCCTGGGATGTGGTGGTCGTGCGCCCAACGCACGGCCGGATCCGTTTGCCCCATCCCGTCCGTCAGGGCCTAAAATGCCCATATTTTCATATGAAAACAAGTTTGCACGTCGAAATATCAATTGTTTGAAAATTAAAATAGTTTTACAACCCAATCGAAGTTGTCTCTAATAAAAATAGTTTTACAACCAAGTCGAAATTGTCTTGAATGAACATAAAATGAACCAATACATCTATCGGTTGCCAATATGACCCCACACGTGCTCAACCAAGTCATTTTGAAGATCCACATGAGTGTGCCAATCACGCAGCTCACGACGGGACTGGACAAACTGATCAAACATGGCCGGTTCTTGGTGCAGGGGCTCAACATTGTCACCTTGATAATCAAATCCTTGGTCGAAGATACTGTCATCACGCTCGTCCTCGATGATCATGCTGTGCATGATCACACAAGCAGTCATCACCTCCCAAAGCTTCCTTTCATCCCATGACAGTGCAGGGTATCGAACGATGCCTCATCGGGATTTAAGCACACCAAAAGCACGTTCCACATCCTTTCTAGCACTCTCTTGCATTTGGGCAAATCTCTTTCTCTTCTCACCTTGGGGCTTCGGGATTGTCTTCACAAAAGTTGACCACTGAGGATATATACCATCAGCTAGATAGTATCCCTTGTTGTACTGGTGGCCGTTGATCTCAAAGTTGACAGGTGGGGAGCGGCCTTCTGCAAGCCTCGCGAAGACTGGAGAACGTTGCAGCACGTTAATATCATTGTAAGAACCTGCCATGCCGAAGAAAGAATGCCATATCCAAAGATCCTACGATGCCACCGCTTCTAATATGACAGTGCACTCGTTGACATGCCCCTTGTACTGGCCCTGCCAAGCAAATGGACCGTTCTTCCACTCCCAGTGCTTACAGTCTATGCTGCCAAGCATGCCTGGCAAGCCTCTAGCTGTGTTGGTCGCCAACAATCTCTCAGTATCAGCGGCAGTTGGCTGCCTCAAGTACTCTGGGCCAAACACCTCGATCACAACCTGGCAGAACTTGTACATTGACATCAGACATGTTGTCTCACTCATAAGCACGTACTCATCCACCAGATCGCCTGGAATTCCATACGCAAGCATGCGGACGGCCGCGGTGCATTTCTGGTAAGAGGAGAATCCAAGCTTGCCAGGGGCAACCGTCTTGCACTCGAAGTATGGGTCATGAGCAACCACTCCCTCTCTGATACGATTGAACACATGCCTTGCCATTCGAAAACAGCGTGGGAATTTATCCGGCTTGAAGAGCGGGGTGTTGGAAAAGTAATCGACATAGAGCAGGGCGTGGCCTCTCTCCCTGTTGCGGTTCAGGTTGGGAGCACGGCCAGGGACTGACCCCCTGTACCGAGGAAGCTGCCGTTGAATGTGGTCGTGAACGACCAGTGCAGCCACCACAAGATCTTCATCATCTGACGACGAATCGTCCGATGAACAAAGGAAGTGGTGGAAGAAAAACTCGACTCCACTGTCCATACCTTTGTGGGCAAAATGTCGAACACCTTGCGGTCGTGGTGGCGAAGAGGCCGCGATGATCACCTCGATGCAGCAGGGGTGGTTGCCGACCGGCTACTGGCCGCTCTAGAGCTCTCGTCGGAAGCTGCCGCGGCCGCCGTGGTACGTCGCCGGCGGTCGTGTCCCCTTTGTCACCGGCAAAGATAGCGACGGCCAAACCTCCTCCGATCGACGGGCAAAACTATGTTGAAAGCGCGGGCGTGGTGGCGGCCATGTCGAGACGTGATTTGGTATGGACGGCCGGGGGCTGCGCGGTGATGAGGCGGCCGGAGAATAGCGGCGGCGCCAGCGGCGGGGTGGGGCGGGAGAGAGAGGGTCGAAGCATTGGGAGCGGAAGGACTGCTAGTGTCCCCGACAAGCGGGCCATGGGGGACAAGGGCGTGCGTTGCGGCCGTCCACACGCGTCCGTTTTACCCCAAATTAAATGCAAGTTTGGGCCGGGGATGGGTAGAAAACGGACGGAATCCGGACATTTGTCCGTTTGAGGCCGCGCGTTGGGCCGCGTTATTCGTCCATTTTACCCCAAACGGACGCACCCGGACAAGATGGAGTCGCGCGGTGGAGTTGGCCTAAGAGTCTCGAGGAATTGTTATCTTTACATACAGCCGGGGGAAATAAATCTCTTGAATGTCCTGCACAACATGAAGCTAGCTTTTTTAGCGGGAACATGAACCTAGTTATCAATTTTTTAAATTTTAAGAAAATAAGTTGGTAAGGTTTGCTATAAGAGAATAAAATAACATAACAGATGGCCCTCAAAACTCAAATAGATTGTTCGGAAATTTTTCTAGTAACTAGATATTTTCAACTGTGTGGTCAGAAATATTGTTATTAAAAGATCATTTTTTTATTGGGAAACATAGTAGAAAACAAAAAAAAGACCTGCGCATACCCAAGATAAATATGAAGATGCATAGCAGATTGGGATCACGATCGTTACCCTCACCGAGTTACAGCGGAAGAAGATCGTGTCGGTGTAGATCGTACTTGGAATCCCTCGAACCGTTGATGAACAATCCCGTGAACCATCCACGAACAATCCCTCGCATTGAAGACCGAAAGCACAGCATCTGTACTTGGTTGCAAGCGCGCAGCCTTCACGATTCGGCAGCGCTTCGTCGTCCAGAGCTAATCGTCGCCGGAGAATTAGAGGGACGAGATTAGAACCAAATGAGGCTTCTAATTATGAGTATTAGAGGATTAGTCTAGCTCTAATTAGTTAACTAGGACCAACTAGAACTAGAACTAGAGGAACTAGAGGAGGTTCCAAAACTTGTGTATTGAAACGGTGCAACACCGCTAGTATATATAGGTTGGCGGAGGGCAACCACTAAGGTGGGAAAGTCCCTCCTTGGGGCGCCGGCCAAGGGAGGGAGGAGGAGTCCTCCCGCCTCTCCAATTCGGCCCCCTTCCATGGCAAAGGGGGTGCCTCCTCCACTTGGGCCTTGGTGGCCCAAGTTGTCTTCCACCGATTGGCCTTTTTAGAGCGAGTGATATTAAATTAAATATAAAAGTGTTCTAAGTATCAAGACCATTTTATATATAATTTAACATCCTCAGAAATATTTTCACCTATATATATTTATTGATTATACCTGGTATTACCCAATACTCTCCGAAAACCCTCCTGGTGACCCCGAAACGCTTCCCGATCCTCTCTAGGCTATATCAAATATTAATGAAACAATTCCACAAATATATTCTCATCACTCCCGTCCTACTAACACTCAGCAGATCATGATTTCCCTAAGATTGTGAGCCAGTAGGTTTAGTAACTCATAGACACGAACGAAACCCCTTCGTTCAATGACCGATAGCGGAACCGTGGACGTCAATATTGATCCCTATGAGCACAGGAATGGCATTCGAGTGAACCTTTGGTTATCATGTGATGGTCCCTTTGCTTCGTGATACTTTACAAAACCTGAGATCCATCGGTATTCTCCCGAGTCATCACATGCTCACTATATTGAAATCCTCGTTACCAGTTTTGTTCTTTTTCCTCATTGTCGTGTACCGGCATTCCCATAACGTAGTCGCCTGTGTCTGGCTAGACGATCATGGATGACGTTACACCGAGAGGGCCTAAGAATATATTTCCATTATCGGAGGGGCAAATCCCACTCTCAAGCTATCTATTCCCTTGTCAAACTTTCCGATGAGCATGTAAGTTGTTTGTTATGATCACCGTGTTACAGTTGACATTTGGGCAACCCCAAAGCTCATCGTACGACAAGAAGTGACTAAGATGCTCTCATGGTCTAAGAAGCAAAATCACATATTAACACTCTGTGTAATTACTATTGATTATAGACGATATTATCTCAATTCACAACAAACAAGTTTGGGTCGATTCAATATGATCGTTCTTCCAATGTCATGATATCAATGTTGTTTTAGGACTACCGTTACACTTAAAGATACCCTCAGATCCGAAAAACATGATCACCATTAATACTTGAGATAGTCTAGAGGCAAGACTAGAAACATTTATTTTATCCGTTTATCATTTCACGCGTGCATATGAGTTTTCCACTGAATCACATATTCCAGGATCATAGCAGTTATAGCATGAAATATAAACTATTAATTATGAACATGAAAATATAATAATACAATATTACTGCCTCTAGGGAATATTTCCAACACTTCTAATTAAGAGAAAGCAAGCCTTTTTTCTTATGATTTTCCTTCCCTCCAACTCAACATTTATCATACATAGAACTTTTAAAATAGCATCATTGTACATGCCCTTAGCAAGTTTGTTACCTTCGTCTGGTTGGGCTGAGCCAGTTCAATCACCTTGTAATCAGATGCAATGCTACACAAAGCACAAAACATGATACATCGCCAGACCGCCTCCCCCTCTCTCTTCCCAGCCACGAACAACAATATCGGTAAAACCTCCTCCATCCCAACCGCAAGCACTAATGCCGGATGGATCCGCATCATCCACACCACGAGCAGCAATGCCGGCCGGACCTCCCCTTTCTCCATCACGAGCAGCCACGTCGGCCGGACCTCTCCCTTCTCTGTCGCGATCAGACACACCCGTCAGACCTCCACCCATCCCCGCGCGAGCAACATCGATGGCCAGGTCTCTCCCTTCTCCTCCCTTGTTTGACACACACTCAAATTGAGAAACCAACACTTCATTGAACCAAACACATCACATAATCATCCAACCCCCGGCCTAATACAGCGTATTTCGTTTACAAATATGAAAACGTTGCCCCGTGTCTTTAATTTTACCCAACGTACATATTTTTGACTATAAACCTGGTCAAAGTTTATAATATTTATTTTTGAGAAAATCTAAGCGCAATGCATTATGAAACAGAGGGAAACTACATAGCCTGATGCTTTCTTCGACACCCACCTGTAATTTAATTTTAGTGTAGGTGTGTACGTAGGCGGCAATGCTAGACTTACGTACAATAGCTACCAACGTTTATGTAAAAGTCAAGGTAGAGAATTATGTTTGGTGTTTAGGGAAGGGAGGGGCCCACCCCCCTAAAATAGGGGGGGGGGGGGCATGTTTAGATTAGTTTAGAAGGTTACCTAGCCTTGCGTATGGTGTTCGTAGGTGTAGGATTATTGGTACGTAGGCTATGCTCTCTCTCTCTCTTCAAAAGAAAAAGAGTGTACGTACGCTATTAAATCGGGCAAAGCGAGCAAAAGGGCTGTGGTTAATGGAGGAGGAATGTTGCCGAATTCTCACAGCAGCACATCCTTTACCTTGGCATGCATGCACCAACATATTTCTTTACTCCATGCCATTTTACCTTTCACTTTCTTTTGGCTTTGGTGGCGAAATGTAATTAAGATGCGCTAATCATGGCGGTCTAGCTAGTCTTTTCCTTGGGATGAGATGGCCGGCTAGTGCATTTGTATGCTGTCCAGTGTTTATATGTCAAAGTGACACAAAGTTAATCAGGACAGCTTGGCCGGCTAAGATTTGTAGACAGGGCTGGCTAAGAAACGCCAAAATAGATGGACAATAACACACGACGGAGTAAGTGCACTGCCTGATTCTCCATCAGTATTTAATAAACACCGAGTCTTATAGCTCGTCAACTCCCGAGTGGATCCATAGAAATACTCGCACTGATCGACAATGAGCCGACCGGCCGGCCTTAAGAGCGTCTCAAGCAGACCACTTAAAATCACAAACTGTAAAACTGAGATACGAGTCAGAGAAAAAAAATACATTTTAAGGGTTTATTTTAGCTATGACCGAATAGATACTATAAAACAAATTGTAAAACTAGGATAAAGAGCTCCTTCCTCTGGTCCGGCCGCTGCCCCCAGCCAGCAGCGCCGGCCAAGCCGGCCGCGCCCAACCCCGCTGGCCGTGCCCCGTCCCCCGCCGGCCTTGCCCCGTCGCATGTCGGCGCGCCTGTCCCTGCTGGCGCGCTTCATCACCACGCCAGCCGCGCCAACCCTCGCCGGCCACGCCCGGTCGCCTCCGCCGGCCGCTCCCAGCCTTGCCGGCCATGCCCCGTCACTTCCGCCGTCCGCGCCTTGCTCTATTGCCAGCCGCGTCGGCCGAGACGTGCCTCTTTGCCTGCCGCGCCGGGAGGATTCCGGCGGCCAGGCTGAGGTCATGGGAGGCCACGGCGATGTCGAACTCGTCCAATTCGAACCGGCGGCGCTCGATTGCGGCTTCTAGCGGCCTTTTCTGGTGTGCGGTGATGAATTACGGCGAGTTTAGGGCGGATTTTGGCGAACTCCGCGGCGGCATGTTTGCTCCAACGAGGTTTGACCGGTATACGGGGCCCCTTAGGTTCGGCCTTCAAACCTCCAAAGATAAGGGTTTCGGGTGTGCATTTTCGGTGGCCCTTAAAATTTTTACGGGTTGGACCACTTTTACGGTTTCTGTTCTGGACACTTTTTTTGACCAAAACTGTAAAACACAAAAATTATAAGGGTTTGACTACTTATATGGGGTCTGCTAGAGATGCTCTTAGAGCATCTCTAGTGGCTAGTGTATCCCATAGTCTAAGTCAAATAACCATCATAATCATGTTGAAGTATAGTTTTAGCTACGCGATTAAACAAATTACGAGACATCCTAAACCTGTGCGTAAAAATGTAAATGAGATAGGGAGGTGAAAAAATTGGCAAACATAAACTAATGTACTAATTACGAACCATCCGAAATAAGTTTTCGGGATAGCAAGGACTTTCTTTGAAGTAGTCATTCCATAGTAGAACAAATCCCGCATCTCTTGCTCGATTGATTGTCTGACATCCATCCTTGGAACCGCCATGGTGTCGACGGTTCCCCTGTTGTTCCTCCTCGCACTCTGTGAATGCTACAAGAATAAGTTCGTCGTCGTCAGATGAAGACGACGGCGAATTCATGAGCATATCCAAAGAAGAAATGTTTCCACTCATCATTCTTAGACAGGACAAAGGAATTCGGGAGAGGAATGAGCGAAGGCGCAACCAGGATTGATGGATGAGAGATGGGAGGGGTGGTATATATAGACCTGGAATATAGCCGTTGGAAATAGAGCCGTTGGAAATAGAGCCATTGGAAAAGTAGCTGTTGAAAATATAGCCGTTGGAAATATAGACTACCAAATTTAGACAATCCGCTGGAAACCGAGGTTGTCTAAAATGGTTTTTTTTTTACACCATTGTGTATGTGAAGATAAAGACTATCAAATTTAGACAAGCCACTAGAGATGCTCTTATCTTTCAGCTCCCATGCAGTTTTACGTAAAAGAAAAAAAAATCAAAACCATGTAGAAGAGTTACGTGTATATTCGTTAGAGGGCACGTCGTATACAACGCCATAGAGACGCAGGCAAGTCAGGCGACATATCTAAACAACGAGAAGAAAACGATCAAGCCCTACCTTCACTAGAGCAAAAGATAAATCACAAGACATTAAAGCGAGAACCGTCCAATGCGAAACCTGAAATGCAATTGCAAAACAATACGATCCAGCCGCGACTACCATAACAACAACGACTGCAGCATAAATAATAGGGATGGTGGCACAAAAGTGCGGCAAAGTGTGGATGGCAAATTTGCCCCGGCAGAGCTTCCGGTGCTAGTACAGTACCACTGTTGGTGTACAACTGTACAAGCAGGCGCGAGAGCGAGGCCGACCGATTAATGGCGCAGGTGCACCCCATCGATTGCTACTCGAGGCTTTGCTCGGAAGGAAGGAGCCCGGTCGGAGATGGCTACGATCCTCTGTGGGCCAAATTCACTGTTTCGACCTTTTTTCGTTAGTTTAGCACGAATCTGACCCTATGTGTAAAAGTTTTTCGGATCTGACCTTTTTCCTACCGTCATTGTCTATGGCGGTAGGGTAACACACCCTACCGCTAAGCCTTTGGCGGTAGGACTTACCTGCACCGTCACTTTCATTTTTTGCAGAAAGGACCCTACAGCCGCAGTCGATGGCGGTAGGACGTGTAACCCTACCGTCATAGCCTATGGCGGTAGGGTCTTTTTTGCAAAAAAAAATGAATCTTTTATTGCATGCCTGCCTTTATTATAATTATATGCATGTCCCTACCGCCAAAGACCATGACGGTAGGGTCCTTTTCACACCGAACGGGCGTGACGGTGTAAGTAAGTCCTACCGCCAAAAGCCTTGGCAGTAGGGTGTGCTACCCTACCGCCAAAGACAATGGCGATAGAAAAAATTCAAGAAACAATACAAACCTACCAAAAAAACTTGAAAAAAAATTGCACATAGGGTCAAATCGTGCTTAAGTTAAGAAAAAGGTCAAAACAGTGAATTTGGCCTCCTCTGTGTGTGTTCTGGCTTCGCTTTGGCTTTACGCTTGCGCTTGGCTAGCTATACCTGACCGACTGAGCTTCAGGTCAGGCGGGCATGGCGATAAGACAGGAGAGCAGCAGAGTAGTGTACTTGACTAGCCAAGCAGGCAGCACGCAGGAGGCAGCAGTAGTCCGTGGAGCACATGCAGGAGCTGCTCCGGCAGTTGCATGCATGCTGCCTGCAGCGGCAGCGGCAGCGCGCAGTTGGCGAAAAGAAGACTTTTGGCCTCGCCTTCCCTTTATTTCGGCCGCACTCGATCACATCTTTCTTCGGCTCTGGCCTGTGGGGATCTGATGGGCGGAAGCTACCTACGCATTTTTTTAAACAAACCAACAGAAGGGCTACGGCCACGAGCAGAAAGGCTACTACTAGTACGGCAAATGCCCTTTGATTTCTGGGCGTATATATATACCTGATATAGGATTTTCTTTAGTAATTTTGTAAAAAGTCAAAAAATCTCAAAACCTATTTTAAAATAAACTTAACTTTTTTGGTACTAGTATATAAATTTTTAAGAAGGAAAAAAACAGCCTTGACTTCTAGGAAAAATAAACAAATTTATTGCTATTTACAAGTTAGTATTCACCCCTATTTGACCTTAAATTTTATTTCTATTTTGCCTTGAATTCAATGGGTTTTTCTTTTGTGAATTTTGTACGAGTAAAATAAAAGGTCAAGTTTTATTTTTAAAATAATTTTCATTTTTTCACTTTTTATTTGATTACAAATTTTGTTTCCCGTATAGGGTGTATATACACCCAAGGACTATTTCTTTCATGTCCCTACTGCCTATTCTCCTGCAAGGCAGCACGATTTTTCTTTGTGAGGCTATGAGAGGTCTTGGACCTGGCCGGTTTGCTTCAAACCCGTGCCAACTAGCCTGAGAGGAGGAGACGCCTCTTCTACCTGTGTTTGCGGCATTGGCGTGGACTTTGTGGACGAAGTGGAATAAGATGGTGGTTGCGTAGGTCTTTCTTCACGGGGCCTTTGATTCAATTTTTGAATTCCTTGCTTTTTGGCAACATGACACCCGCTATCTAGACTATAAGACCACGATCGCTTGGGTCGTATGATGGCCGCCATGACTGCTATTTATAAAGCGGATCAAAAACCTATTTCGAGAGAAAAGCTACAGCTACTCTCGTGGAAATATATATCAAGTGCTCACATGCTCCCACTCATTAAAAAATTATTTAAATGTTTCAAAAAAACTCAGAATGTTCCCAAGATATATGGCTAGGATCTATAAAAAAATTAAATCAAAATTTGAAATACACATCAAGTAAGAAAAAAAGACAAATCTCGACGTGAAGAGTTTTTTTGTTTTTTTTACTTTGTGTGACACTATTCATGCTCAATTTTTGTAAAAAAATTTCTCAATGTGCATTTTGAATTTTTATTTGAATTTTTTTACAGATTGTAGACATATATCTTGTGAACATTCACAAACTTTTTTGAGATTTTTGAAACACCTAAAAGACTACTCTGACTACTCTGATCATCACATGCGATTAATTTGCTCCGAAATCCACAGGGACAAAAGCCATGGTAGTACCAAATGCATGTGAATCCGGATCAATCCGAACACGCTGTATGCATGTTTGAAATTTGAATCCCTCAATTCGCCACCGCAGGAAACGCAAAAACGGGCTAAAAGTTCCAGCTAATCGCGTTCGATTCGACTGCGCTCCGTGCTTCTGCTCATCTGGCTGAAGGCCTGGAACGTACAGAACCGCCGCGGCACATGGCAAGCAGAGGCATGCTAGTGCGTGTCAGTGAGCAGGACCCGCTTGATCTCGGTTGGTCCACATCTCCACGGACACACGGCACCCAGCTTTTGTCTCCCTCCCGGAGATGGAAATCCATCCACTTGAAACCGCACAGAATATTGAGAACAATGCAACGAGATCCTTTTGTAGCAAAGCACCACCCTGCTTGCTATGTAGTGGTCCAGCGGAAATGGTCTCGGCAAGACTCGTTCAAAATTAAGCAACGGGGCTACTCTCCCTGTCAAGTGTCAACGGTGTCAGCTTCCACTTCAAACAGTGGGCCGGCGCGGCCCAGACGAGAGGTGAGATTAGGCCAACTCCAACGGGTCGATTTATTCGTCGGCCGCATTCTTCTGGGTCCGTGCGGACAGAAAACACGGCCCAACCTACCAATGCAAATGGACGAATGTCAGTTTTTCGTTCGTTTGGACCGATTCTTGTCCCAAATTTGGGCCAGGCGTGCATCGGCGTGAAGCAGGCGCCCGCCACTGTCGACAACATGCACTAGTAGAAAATGAGTCATTTGTCCCGGTTCCAGAGGCCCATTAGCCCCGGTTCTGGAACCGGGTCTAATGGGGTCGAGACTAAAGCCCAGCATCTTTAGTCCAGGTTCGCTTACGAACCGGGACAGATGGTGCTCCACGTGGCCGTTGCGGCGAGCCCAGGCAGGAGGGCCTTTGGTCCCGGTTGATAACACCAACGGAGACCAAATGACATCCACGCGTCAGCAGCTCAGGAGCTGGGGTTTTTGTTTTTTTGAAGGGGGGTTAGGGTGTTTAGGAGGGTTAATTATTTAGGGGTTAAATATATTGTGTTAGCTAGCTAATAGCTAGAGAGAAGTGACCTCTCTTATCTCCGTGCTTGGTCGACGCTAGCTACCATACGTATAGAGAGAACTCGACACGCTAGCTAGTAGGCAAGTGAAGGAACCATTAAGTACATAAGATCGTCATGATGAACATATACAGAGAGAAGTGATCGACGTCTCTTTCTCCGCGAGATTGGTTGAACTACAAGTTTCCGTATATCTATCCGGCGCTACTAGCTACATATATACAATATAATATCTCTTACAAACCCTAACATCTAAGGTCTGTTTGAACTTCCACATGGTATTCTTCGTCTTTATTTATGACGTGGTCAAGAAAGAATCCCGTCAATTCCTCTTGAATTGCTCGTATGCGATCATGTGGTAGGAGTTCATCCCGCATCTCCCACATCTAATTTAAAGAAGTGGGTCAATACATGTATATGAATGAAACTCAACACAAATGATGGTAATAAAATAAAATTGTCAATATTATTGTTTACGTACATCAACATCTTTTTTAGAGTAGCCCCCCGCTTAGATTTCATCGAGTTGTAGATGAACTCGCAAACGTAGTATCCACAAAAATCCATCCCAGATTCCTGCCACAAGACCTTTACGAGAAACAGAGTTCAATCAAACTGATAATCAAGCATGCTTAATGGTTTTGATGAAACTCGCTATAATCAATGGGAGATGCGCGGAACTAGCTAGTAGTACTTACTTTCGGGTGTGTAAATCGCAGCTCCTTCGACAGTGCCGGAGCAATGGCGGTGAACTGTTTCCAAACCCTGCCAGACAAAGAGAATAATTACTTGATATTAGGAAATGAACAAAGTTGCCAATATGGTGCGATAATGATCAATTGAACTTACCTCTGGAGCATATTAGTTATGTTCGCATACTCCTCGGGACTTTTTCTTCTAGAGTCCAAGACAGTTACTATTCCAGTTTCAAACTTAATCTCTAGCAAAATAAAGTGAAAGTTGTGCACGCATGCATAACTCATGAATTACATTACTATAATTAACCTCGAGTAAGGGAAACCGAATATGCACAAGACATTAACACTCACTGGAAGTTGTAAGGAAAGAGTATTTTATCTTTGTTTTAATTTTTAATCAATGATTGTAGCAAGTTGTCCTCGATCTATTCGACATTGTGTTTGACCGTTTATTCATGTATGATATTTGGGTTAATGAACCCAATGTCATATATATCTGCTTTCCTGCATTCGACGATCTTCAACCTGCATAATATAGTGAGGATAACTATATATACATGCAATGAAAGAGTTGAGCTATATATAGAGACTTAATTACAGAAGTATAGTACTTACAGACAATAGCAAGTCACGAGTGTTTTGTCGAGGGCCTTCTGATTGTATAACTGGAATAACTCGTCAAATTCAATATTCAAAATATCCATTCCAATGAGGTCGTGCTCCTCTTTAATTCTCATCGTCAAAGTATGCCTCCCAGACTGCCTGCATCTTTCCATGTACCAGTCATAGAGTCTTCGCATCATCGTTGTTAGACGAGGATTATCAGGTTTGACGAGAGGCCTCCCGTACTCGAATCTGAATTCGTCCACCTCCATTATTTGAATGGGCACATCATCAGACAGGTAATCACCAAGATTGGTACCGGGCACCATCACCGCATGATTAGAGACGATATCTCTAGACACGTTGAGCGGGGGGCATGTTTGCTTCGCCTGTTCGCCGAGCTAGGGAATTTGTTTCCCACTTCTTCGTGTTGCTAACCGTGCATCACTGCAAGTACTTCCCGACCGCTCCGCTTCCCTATATGCCTTTTTAATAGTGCGCTCATAGTTGGAATCCGGCGGAGGCCGCGGTGGTCGCTCCAGGGCATCGATAGTCCGCTTCAGTTTCACTGGATCTATTGTTTCCTTCGGAGATGGAGGTTTCGGTGCACAAAAGTCCCTCACTTGGGCACAACTGATGTCCTCGTTTTCCTTGTCGGTCCTCTCATAAGGTAACTTCTCCGGAGCCTTGAGAGATGGATCGCATTTGAACTACTTCGATCCTCTGCTTGTACTACTGCTAGCCACCGGAGCGGTGACCTCTCTCTGCCGCCGTTGCTCACACGGAGGAGTCGACTAATGCGTCGGAGGAGGCGGAGTGATCCGACGCGCCGGAGGAGGCGGGGGAGGAGCCGTAGTGCCCTCACGCGTCGGAGGAGGCAGACTGCTCGTCGGAGGAGGCAGACTGCTCGTCGGAGGAGGCGAAGAAGGATCTATAGTGCCTTCACGCGCCGGAGGAGGAGGCGGAGTGCCCTGACTCGCCGGAGGAGGAGGAGGAGGAGGCGTAGGAGTCCGGTTTGGAAGCTTGATGTACTCCTTCCGCCATAGACATGGAGTCTTCAGAGCAAGACCCAGCTGAATCTCCCCTCCACCTGTAGGGTGGTCAAGCTCGAGCTCCTAAAATACATCCATTACTTCATCTGCCATCAAAATAGCATAGCCCTCTGGAATCGGACGACAGTGAAAAGTTCCGTCAGGTTGAGGAGGTGTTGTTTTGCCATTTCATCATAAGCTGACAATGTTGAGCCTCCGTGATAGCATCCACGGGGTAGCTAGGAGCCGTGAAGTCAGGCTGCTGAACGAGCTCCGTGGAAGCCCGTTGCTTCTCCGCTGAGATGGTGGGGTAGCTTCGTATCGCTAAGATGGTTGGTCAGTAGCTCGCTGGCTCTCGACTTGTTCCTCTAGCTTCAGTACTCTTGCATTGAACTTTTGTATATCGCTCAGCTCATGTTTCCTCTTCCTCTCCCTGGTTTTGTAACCGGCTGCACCGGGAAACCCAATCTTCCACGAAACGGAGCTTGGCATGCCTCGTGTTTGTCCAGGGTGCTCAGGATTATCGAGGGCTTCAGTCAGCTCGTTATTCTATCTGTCGGGAATGAATGTCCCTTCCTGCGCTGCCTTGATTGCTGCCTGAAGCTTCGTGATGGGTGTTGCAAGTTGCTTGTCTGTCCAACGACACTTCCCTATTTCAGGGTCCAAAGTTCCCCCAACCCTGAAGAACTAAGTCCTCAAACGGTCAAGCCAGTTCAATGTCTTTGGTTCGACCCCTTTAGCAATCAGGTCCTGCTCAGATTTTTCCCACAATGGCCGGACTTTGAGGTAGCCGCCTGACCCCGTGCGGTGGTGCCACTACTTCTTTACAGCATTTATCTTGTTTATCTCTGACATATTCTTACTCTTGTCCGATGTCTTGTAGGCCACAAATGCGGGCCAGTGATCTCTTATCTTCTCAAATCGGCCGACGAATTGTGGAGTCTTCTCTTTGTCGACAAACTTTGATTTCAACTCATTCTTGCACCTCCTGAATAGCTCTGCCATCTTCTTAAGAGCATACGACTTGACCATTGGCTCTATAACTGGCTTATTCGGATCCGCCTCTAGCGGTAGGTTGAAATTTGCCTTCACCGAGGTCCAAAGATCATCTTTCTCTCTATCGGTGACATAAGAAACTTGAGGGTATTCTTTCTTAGGCTTATTC
This sequence comes from Aegilops longissima, assembly GCA_021605205.1. NCBI lineage: Eukaryota > Viridiplantae > Streptophyta > Magnoliopsida > Poales > Poaceae > Aegilops > Aegilops longissima. The sequence continues at coordinate 740,926,768 of CM038679.1, forward strand.
CATAGCTGGAGGCTGATCGGGATGTTGTCCCTAACAATAGCTCTGCACTGAGCAGAAAATGCATCCTTGGTCCGCGTGGGTTCAATCGGTTGGCCATCGTCCGTGATTGCTGTGATCGTGAACCTTTCATCCACGCGCAACCTTTTCTTCGGGCCTCGTCTCATTACCGAAGTTTGGCTCGATCGGGAGGGCTATAAAGCTTTATATATATATATATATATATATATATATATATATATATATATATATATATATATATATATATATATATATATATATATGACAAATTTTCCTACTACCGGGTGTAGTTACTCCCACTTTTGTTTCATATGTTCTAAGTAGTATCTATCATATCGAGAGTATATACGCGTAGTATGTAGTATATAAGAATGTTTAGGTAGTATATATACTACTTTTTGGTAGTATGTACCATATTTTATAATACTTCATTTCACAGATAAATATGTACGTATTTCACAAATACAATAAAACTATAAGCTCACTTGCAATTTTTTCATATAACTCACTTTGGAGTATCTTAGATATAGTATATGAACATAATAAAAATAATAAAGTAGAGTATATACTACCACATGGTAGTATATAAGAACTGTGTAGCTACACCCGTAGTAGGATGCATTTTCCTATATATATATATATATATATATATATATATATATATATATATATATATATATACCTCGCGTAGTATATATACCTCGCAACTTTGCAACAGCTGATCCTGACTCCTTTCGGTCACCGGAGCCGTCATCACGGTCTCCTTCTTCGACCGGCATTCGATCGCCGGAGCCATCATGATCATGACTTTCCTCCTCCATTGTTCGATCACCGTAGCCTGCTTCCTCTCCTTCCACACCATCAGTGTCATTGAGAAACGAAAAGACATCACGTTCGTCGCTGATTATGTCCCCCCAACATCTCTTCTTGTTCCAAGTCTCTTTGTTGATCCATAGTTTCTGCAAATAATACAACATGGCAATTAATATATAAACATGAGAGACGGATATATTAGTGGCAAACATAGACCTAGCTAGCTAATCACAACAAGGAATATTAATTTGTGGCCTCGACACTTCTACGGTTTGGAGTGGCCTCGACAACGCGTCCATGAATGTCGACGTTCGGACCGCCTCTCTCGTGAATGTCAAACAAGGGATTTAACAAAATGGCGCCATTCTGGAAGTGCAAAAAATAGTCCATATTTTCCTGATCTCATCTACCCTTCTATATGCCACGTTGTCTAGTGTCAAAGGATTCAAGAAAACCATGGCTTCATCATTAGTCGGAAGTAACTTGGGTATGATGGTACGAAGCTCTCCAAAGTTATTTTGGAACGGAGTTCCAGATAGGATAATTCGCTTTTCGTAAGTTCAGCAAGAGCCTTATGAATATCGCTATTTGGAAGGCCTTTGCTGAACTCCGTAGCAAAAAGTGGATTATCCTATCTGGGACTCCGTTCCAGAAAACTTTGGAGAGCTTTGCCTTCATGCCCGGGTTACTTCTGACTAATGATGAAGCCATGGATTTCTTCCATACTTTGACACAAGACAACGTGACATATAGAACGTTATGTAGATGAGATCAGTAAAAAATGGATCAACTTGTGCACATCCATAATGGGGACATTCTTGATATATCTGGACCCTCGACCCCTCGACGACCCTCGAACCCTCGGCGATCCTCAAACCTCGAACCCTCGATGAAAGCACAAGTTCTCCCTGGGTGATTTTGGTAATTAATGTCAACATATCTCTTGTTGGAAAAATACTTCTACCTAGTATATTTTAGATAAGTTCAACATTGGAGTGGCATGGACAAGAGGATGTGGAACCCCTTCAAGATGCTAAGGACAAACATTGGCAGAAGCTCAAGACTCTACATTTTCATTTTAGTGATCCAAGATCACATCGAGTCCATAGGAAAGCCAATACTATTAAAGGGGATGAGGTGTTTCTTAATGGCTTGCTTGCTAAAGTGCTTAGTGATATGCTCCAAAGCCTTCAACCACTTTCTCATATCCACATATGTCCTAAACCTAAAAGTCAAACTCGGCCCTGCCGATTTGATCTACCCGGCGCCACTGAGTTCATTTGACATAGCCACTGCCAAACCTTAATCAGTTCGGTCTCACGGATGGGTTCTCGGTCTCACCGATATGGGCTTGCAAATTCCCGGTTGCCTGTTGCAACAAGTTCGATCCCACCGAGTTTGTTCAATCGGCCGCACCGAGTTTGCATGACCAATCCTCTACTTGCTTATTATCAAAATCAGTCTCACAGAGTTTGTGTAATCGGTCAAACCGAGTTGAGGTTTTACCCTAACCCTTTTACATCGGTTCCACCGAGTTGACCTTGTCGGTTCCACCGAAAACTCTAAGGTTCATATTTTGATCTGAATCGGTCTGACCGAGTTTCACCATTCGGTCTCAGTGAGTTTGGAAATCTTTGTGTAACGGCTAGATTTTGTGTGGAGGCTATATATACCCCTCCACCCATTCTTCATACATGGAGAGAGCCATCAGAACGTTCCTTCACTTCCACCATTCATTTTCTGAGAGAGGGAACCACCTACTCATGTGTTGATACCAAGACATTCCATTCCAACCACAAGAATCTTGATCTCTAGCCTTCCCCAAGCTGCTTTCCACTCAAATCATCTTTCCACCATAGCTAAATCTGTGAGAGAGAGTTAAGTGTTGGGGAGACTAACATTTGAAGCACAAGAGCAAGGATTTCATCATCAACACACCATCTATTACCTTTTGGAGAGTGGTGTCTCCAAGATTGGTTAGGTGTCACTTGGGAGCCTCTATCAAGATTGTGCAGTTGAACCAAGGAGTTTTTAAGGGCAAGGAGATCGCCTACTTCGTGAAGATCTACCCAAGTGAGGAAAGTCCTTTGTGAGCGATGGCCATGGTGCGATAGACAAGGTTGCTTCTTCGTGGATCCTTCGTGGGTGGAGCCCTTCGTGGACTCGCGCAACCGTTGCTCTTCGTGGGTTGAAGTCTCCATTAATGTGGATGTACGATAGCACCACCTATCGGAACCACGCCAAAAATCTCCGTGTCTCCAATTGCATTTGTACACTCCAATCCCATCCCTTTACTTTCTTGCAAGTTGCATGCTTTACTTTCCGCTGCTCATGTACTCTTTGCATGCTTGCTTGAATTGTATTGTGAATGCTTGAAATTGTGCTAATTTTCAACCTCAACTTGAAAAACTTAAAAAATGCTACATTTGCACGTTGAGGGTCTAATCACCCCCCTCCAGACACCTCTTCTTGATCCTTTCAATTGGTATCAGAGCTTTGGTCTCCATTGCTTTGGTTTTATCACCATTCAAGGAAGATGGATGAGTCTACGTTGGGGAGTCTTAGACGCAGATTGCCTATGCTTGATGGAGAGTTCCTTAGTGAGTGGAAAAATGAGATGCTTGGAATTTGTCATGAATATCACTTGAATAATTACATTACTACTCCTTGTGAACCCCTTGTTGACCCCCTGCATCCTGCCCATGACGTGTCTCTTGACATGATTCGCAATCTTAGAACTATCAATCTTATCACTAGAGGTTTGCCTAGAAACTTGATTGGTCACTTGCCAACTCTTGATTGTGCTTATACTATATGGAGATCTCTTGAGGAACGATTTCCAAACTATTCCTTCAAAAACTTAGATGAGATTCTTCATAAGTCTATTGCTTTGAATAAGATGAATCCCAATGATCCTAAGTTTGGGGACTGTTTATTTGAGCTTCGTGACCTTATGCGTGCCAAATGAGATGTTGGAATTATTAGCAATATCATTTCCGAAGCTATTAGAATTCATAGAGATGAACATTGTCAAAATCATATATCTAATGAATCACTCTCTCTAGGAAATGATCATTTGCAAGAAGATGTTGAACATGGATACTATGATGAGGATGATGATAGTGATCTTGATCTTGAAGAGTCTAAGAGACACTTTGGTCTTATGGCTAACCTTCGCGGCTACATGGCTGGAGGAAAGGAATGGGTCCTTGATAGTGGATGTGAAAGATCATGGATGTCGCCTAGAGGGGGGGTGAATAGGCGCTTTAAAATAATTATGGTTTAGGATTGAACAAATGTGGAATAAACCTAGCGGTTAATTTGTCAAGCACAAAACCTACAACAACTAGGCTCACCTATGTGCACCAACAACTTATGCTAAGCAAGATAGACTACAAGGTGATAGCAATATATATGACAAGAAACAATATGGCTATCACAAAGTAAAGTGCATAAGTAAATGGCTCGGGTAAGAGATAACCGAGGTACGTGGAGACGACGATGTATCCCGAAGTTCACAGCCTTGCGGATGCTAATCTCCGCTTGGAGCGGTGTGGAGGCACAATGCTCCCCAAGAAGCCACTAGACCCACCATAATCTCCTCACGCTCTCGCACAATGCAAGATGCCGTGATTCCACTAAGGGACCCTTGAGGGCGGCCACCGAACCCGTACAAATGGCAACCCTTGGGGGCGGTCACCGAACCCGTACACTTTGGCAACCCTTGGGGCGGTCACGGTACCATCAAATTGCTCGGGCGATCTCCACAACCTAATTGGAGACCCCGACGCTTGCCCGGAGCTTTACACCACAATGATTAAGCTCCGAACAACACCAACCGTCTAGGACGCCAAGGCACCCAAGAGGATCAAGCTCTCGGGTGCCCAAACACCCAAGAGTAATAAGCTTCTCAACTTGAAACTTCCACGTATCACCGTGGAGAACTCAAACCGATGCACCAAATGCAATGGCAAGGGCACACGGAGTGCCCAAGTCCTTCTCTCCCAAATCCCACCGAAGCAACTAATGCTAGGGAGGAAAATGAGAGGAAGAACAAGAAGGAGAACACCAAGAACTCCAACATCTAGATCCAAGGGATTCCCCTCACGTAGAGGAGAAAGTGATTGGTGGAAATGTGAATCTAGATCTCCTCTCTATTTTCCCTCAAAAACTAGCAAGAATCTATGGAGGGATTGAGAGTTAGCAAGCTCAAAGAAGGTCAACAATGGGGGAGGAATACGAGCTTAAGAGATAAGGTTCATTGGGGAAGAATACCCCCTTTTATAGGTGGAGAAAAATCCAACCGTTATCCTCACAGCCCGCACAGAGCGGTACTACCGGTCCAAGGATCGGTACTACCGCCGGAGCGGTACTACCGCTCCTCCTCATGGTACTACCACTAGGGATCGCGGTACTACCGCAAAGGGTCGCGGTACTACTGCTTGCGAGCGGTACAAAAAAAATACTTCCGTGCCTACCTCCGCAGGACTTGGGACGAGTTTTTGGGTCTGGAGCGGTACTACCGCTATAGGAGCCGCGGTAGTACCGCTCTGGAGCGGTAGTAAAAAATTACATCCGCTCCAGTTCGCGGTAGTACCGCTGCAGCCTTTTCAGAACACCAAAACTGCCACAACTTTTCCAAACAGACTCCAAATTCGATGAAACCAAGTTTGTTGGAAAGCTAGCGACAAGGCCTAACACAATCATAAGAGAAAAAACAATAAGAAGAAAATTAGAAAAGGCCCAAAAGAATATGGTGAGAACCCTTCCTCGAATAGGACCGGTAAAACCTCCAACACCGAAAACATCATAGAAGACGCATGCGAACTCCGTTTTCGATGAACTCAAGCTTGTCATCAAGATGACCATAAGCTCTAAGACTCACAAAGAGAACCAAACAAGAACCAAGAAACATGATGCAAGGATGCAATGGTCCACTTGAGCTAGATGATGAAGATCTTGACTCCCTCAAGTAGGACCACCTTTCTTGATTGCGTTGGCTCGATGAAGACTAGATGATTGCTCCCCCATAGTCCACTATGGGTGAGCCACTCTTCGGCACATCTTCAAAAGTCCATTGACACCATAATGGATGGAAAGATTCAAGCACTTGATCTCTTCGTGATGCTCCACTTGAACTTGCACACGGAAATCTTCATGACGATCACCACTTGATGTCATCCTTTCCATGGGTTGTATGATATCTTCTTCTTAACGCAAGCCCATCGACACATACCTAACCCCACATAGAACTCTCACATAGACCATGGTTTAGTACAAAAAGTGCAATGGACAATGCTTACCATACCATGGGATCACTTGATCCCTCTCGGTACATCTTCTATGCTTTGTGAGAAATCTTCTCTCTTCATAAAGATGATGTCTTAAAGATACACATGAATGTTCACAAAATATTCTCTTCTTCTTCAAGACATACTAGCAATAAGCTCAATACTCACAAGACCAATCTTTGGATAATTCCTTAATAGAACTTGGTCAACTCATAAACTCCTTGAAACTAACACATGTTCTTCAAGAAAAGCCTATGGACAAAACCTTCAAATATAACTCAAGGCAACCATTAGTCCATAGAGATTGTCATCAATTACCAAAACCAAACATGGGAGCACCGCATGTTCTTTCAATCTCCCCCATTTTGCTAATTGATGACAATCACTTTCAAGAGAGTTTATACAAGGAATTATGCATCACCATGCAATGCAACAACAAATGATGCATGAGAATAAGATGGAAATGCTAAGGAACAAAACCAAAGCAAGAGGAGATAACTCTCTAAACTTCTCCACAAAACTCTCTGAAACTTCTCCCCCATTGGCATCGATTGCCAAAATGGGCGAAAAGCTAAGAATGCCAATATAAATTGTGGTCCTCCAAAAATTGTGTATTTCTCAACAAGAGAGTGGAAGGCAATACACATATCCAAAGGTAAATACTTGGAGGAGAACAAACTATATTGAGGCACAAAGATTGCTAAAGAATGATGCCACAAAGACATAATAAAGAGAGACACAAGCAATCAAGCAGTCAAAATATACCAATTGAAGCAAGCAATCAAAGGATATCAATTGAACCAGCTAGACCAAAGATCCTACAAGCCACAAGAATAAATGATATTATGATATGAGCGATGGAGTGATCTAAAGAAACTAGAGAAGCTCCCCATGATTTGTGCACACATAAGATTTTTTGTATTTGAATAGAAAGTGCACAAAATAGGATCATAGCTCCCACAAAATCAATAGAAACTGACAACACGTGCGTGTGAGCAAATAGGAAACTAAGCCTAGTACTTGCAACAAACACATGGTTGAGCAACAAGTAAAAGAGGCGACTTAAGAATGGGCTCAACTAAAATGATGTGTGTGAGTCAAGGCAATGCACTAGAGAAGACTAGTATATGAATGAGCATTAAGCATCAATAAAGTCTTGAAAGAATGAGGCACACGGTGCAAGGCCTATCATTCTCACACACAACTAGCAAATGGGTTCACAAGCTTACTAATAAGCATATAAAGAACCTATGCTTGTGACAACCCGTGGTGAAGATAGAAAATGAAAGCCTCATCAAGACGAGGGATACCAATTAAAGGCCTCGTCAAGACAAGCATGAGGAAATAATCTTCACCACACAAGAGTGCATCAAGATGCAACGAAATAAGACACGCACTCAAGGCAAAAGCTTTCACGGAGCCACCAAATAAATAACATAAGAAAGACAAGGTGGACGTAAAAGAAAGGATACCATCTAGAGATGTAATTTCTCTCAAGTGTACACGGTTCTAGGTAGACGAAATCATGATGATATATATCTACAAAGAAGGATGTACACCCGAGATAGTTACAACATGAAGGAACAAGATATCCAATAGGAAGTCATACATATACCAATAAGATATATTTTTTGGAAGCATAGCACATAGCTAGAAATGGTCTTATTTTATATAAGTGAATTCCTACCACACAACCATCAAAGACATCACAACTAGCAACAAGAGATCATTGTTGAGATGCTTTGAGAAGGGAAACAAGTATCACAAGAACTAATCAAGAAATTCATGCCATGATGCAACCTACACAAGGTTGAATATAAGAGGTGTATGCATGATTAGATACATGTTACCGAGATAGCATTGGAAGGATGTAGTAGATACCAATTAAAGGTAGATAGTAGATCATTGATCATCCTAGCTTAATTCCAATAAGCACATGGTGACACCACCTTCCTTGTGAGTGAGACGAGCGTCCAATGCATCTCCAATTGTTCCTAGAACAACAACACAAACAAAATGGTACCCAAACTCATTGGGACCAAAAAGTTAGAAACACCAATACATAGGACAAACTCCACATAAATATGTGCATATAGATATGGACATGAATTTCATGTACATCTCATCCAATTTGAGACTTGGTGGAGTTTCCCCTATATATTGGGTCAAAGAAAGAAAGCATGCCAAATAAAATACATGAAGTAAATATGCATGCTCGAAACTTTCAAGAACCGAAACCAAATGAAAAAGAAATGCCAAGTGAAAAGGATACCAAATGGAGAAATCATCACTTGGAAGATAACATTAAAGATACATCAAGGAATGAGATATCCATTGATACACACTAAATTAAAGATGTCAAACTCCCAAAGAGAGGATGATTCCAAACAAACCAGGCTCTCAAGAAAGTTTCATGATGGCACAGAGTACCAAAAAGAAAACGGCTTGCCTTCCACCAACACACACTTTATAAGGATCACAAGAAGAGTGTTCTAAAGAAAATAGGATAGCTCCCCCACGAGTTGTATATTATAGAGAATTTGCATTTGAATACAAAATGCACAAGGTGGGATCACCACTTTCACTATATCTAGAAAACACTAGACAAGAACAAGAAATTAACAAGATCCACAAGTGGTATGGAAGACAACGGGAGTTGACACAATCCTTGGCAAGAGAAAAGGAAAAATAAAAACAAAAACCAATTTAAAGATGATCAATAGATTCTACCACACATAAGTGAATACCAATTGTCAAAAGACAAGAAGTATTTGGAAATAATTCCCGGTGGTAGATAACAAGGATATCCAACATCATCTTCACAACAAACACAAGCAAGCTGCAACTTGTAGAGCTAACATGTCACTTAGGAACAATATAATTACAATATCAACTCTAAGTGACAATATCTCAAATGTACACATTTTCTAGGCTTGTAATATGCACATAGCATATTACTCCCCCAAAATAGGATACCAAAGAAAACTTAACAAGAGGCAATAAGAGGATCCAACGAGAGATAATTTACCATGAAAAATTGTCTAAGAAAAGAAACCATGAAGTTCACTTGACCGTCTGATGCAGTGCGGTTTTCAGTCTAAAGCAGTGCGTTCTTTTGTCGTTCATAAAAAAAAAGAAAACAAAAACTCACAAAAAAGCTCATCTGAGAAAATTTACGCCCGATAAGACAAATCAAGAAGTTCACTTGACTGTCTGATGCAATGCGGTTTTCTGTCCGAAGCAGTGCATTCTTCTGTGTGATGCAGTACACACGTCAGTTTTGGTGTCGCGAAAAACAGAGTATCTGCATTTTAGTAATTTTAAAAGTGCACTTAAACCGTAAGGAATTAGAGAGCGTGTTATACATGAAAAAGTTGCGCCTCGTCGATATCTTTCCGACAATGTATCATTTGCATCACTCCAGCGAGCGGTTTGGAAAAAATTACGAAAAAACGGCCGCTGCCTCTCATCGTTTGCCGCACGATTTTCCAAATTAACTTAAAATCATAAGGAATCTCGGAAACATTTCAACATATGAAAGTTTCGCCTCATCCATAGATTTCCAACGGCGTATCACACGCCTCGTTTCGACAACCGGTTCAGAAACTAGAGCGAAAACAGTATCAAAAATTTGATTTTTTTTGAAAAACAGAGTTCCGCGATTTAGTAAATTTGAAACAGCTCTTAAACCGTAACGAATTAGAGAAAATAATAGATATGAAAAAGATGCGCCTCGATGATATCTTTTCAACGGTGTATCATTTGCTTCATTCCGACGAGCGGTATAGAAGAAAAACGCGAAAAACGCTCGCTGCCACACGTTGTACGACGCACCATTTTCAAAATTGCTCTTAAACCGTGAGGAATCTCAAAAAATGTTCAACATGGCAAAGTAGCGCCTAATTCATAGCTTTTCAACGATATATTACACGCCTTGTTCCGATGAACGGTTAAAAAACTAGAGCAGAAAAGGTACCAAAAAACAGAGCATGCAATTTTTTTGCGACCAGAAGTTCACTCGCGTGAGTACTGCAGCACACTTGGTTCAAACAATGATGTGCACTTACGTTGAGCGTGCAGTACGGAAGTGTTATCAGAATAGTTATTCTGCTATTATTAGCAGAATAGACCAGCTATATATATATATATATATATATATATATATATATATATATATATATATATATATATATATATATATATATATATATAATAAGCCTGTACTGACTAGCTAATTAATGCATTAATTGTTTTGGTATGTATATATATTAACTCTTCTTTCTTCTTTTATAGCCCTCCGAATCGAACCAAAGTTCGGTAACGAGATGAGGCCCAAAGAAAAGGTTGCGCATGGATGAAGGGTTCACGATCACAGCAATCGTGGATGATGGCCAGCCGATTGAACCCACGCAGACCAAGGATGCATTTTCTGCTCAATGCGGAGCTATTGTTAGGGACAGCATCCCGATCAGCCTCCATATATGGAATAAGCCTAAGAAAGAAGACCCTCAAGTTTCTTATGTCACCGATAGAGAGAAAGATGATATATGGACCTCGCTCAAGGCAAATTTCACCCTTCCGCCATACGAGGATCCGGATAAGCTAGTTATAGAGCCACTTGTCAAGTCATATGCTCTTAAGAAGATGGCAGAGCTATTCATGAGGTGGAAGAAAGAGTTGAAATAAAAGTTTGTCGACAAAGGAAAGACTCCATAATTCATTGGCCATTTTGAGAAGATAAGAGATCATTGGCCCGCATTTATGGCCTACAAGACATCGGACAAGAGTAAGAAAATGTTAGAGATAAACAAGATAAATGCTGCAAAGAAGCAGAGGCACCATCGCACGGGGTCAGGCGGCTACCTCAAAGCGCGGCTGTCGGTGTCAAAACCGGCGGATCTCGGGTAGGGGGTCCCGAACTGTGCGTCTAGGCGGATGGTAACAGGAGACAAGGGACACGATGTTTTACCCAGGTTCGGGCCCTCTTGATGGAGGTAAAACCCTACGCCCTGCTCGATTGATATTGATATTGTGGATGTTTACAAGAGTGGATCTACCACGAGATCAGGGAGGCTAAACCCTAGAAGCTAGCCTATGGTATGATTGTAAGGGTTGTTGATGTTCTAGTCCTACGGACTAAAGCCATCCGGTTTATATAGACACCGGAGAGGGCTAGGGTTACATAGAGTCGGTTACAATGGTAGGAGATCTTCATATCCGTATCGCCAAGCTTGCCTTCCACGCCAAGGAAAGTCCCATCCGGACACGGGGAGAAGTATTCAATCTTGTATCTTCATAGTCTTGGAGTCCGGTCGATGATGATAGTCCGGCAGATGATAGTTCGGCTGATGATGGTAGTCCGGCTATCCGGACACCCCCTAATCCAGGACTCCCTTAGCGGCCGTTGTGGGACAAAGCTGAGCAGGACCTGATTGCTAAAGGGGTCGAACCAGAGACATTGAACTAGCCTGACCGTTCGAGGACTTGTTCCTTTGGTGTTGGGGGAACTTTGGACCCTGAAACAGGGAAGTGCCATTGGACGGACGAGCAACTTGCAACACCCATCACAAAGCTTCAGGCAGCAATCAAGGCAGCGCAGGAAGGGGCGTTCATTCCCGAGAGAGAGAAGGATGAGTTGACTGAGGCCCCCTGGAATCCTGAGCACCCTGGACGAACACGAGGAATGCTAGGCTCCGTTGCGTGGAAGATTGGGTTTCCCAGTGCAGGCGGTTACAAAACCCGGGAGAGGAAGAGGAAACAGGAGCTGAGCGATATAGAGAAGCTCAATGCAAGAGTACTAAAGCTAGAAGAACAAGTTGAGAGCCAGCGAGCTACCGGCCAACCATCTTAGCGGCATGAAGCTGTTGGGGAACGTAGTAATTTCAAAAAATTTCCTACGCACACGCAAGATCATGGTGATGGCATAGCAACGAGAGGGGAGAGTGTATGTCCACGCACTCGTGAGACCGAAGCGAAGCGCTATGACAACGCTGTTGATGTAGTCGACGCCTTCACGATCCGACCGATCCAAGTACCGAACGCACGGCACCTCCGAGTTCAGCACACGCTCAGCTCGATGACGATCCTGGACTCGATCCAGCAAAGTGTCGGGATGAGTTCCACAAGACGACGGCGCAGGACGAAGATGATGCTCTATCGCGCAGGGCTTCGCCTAAACTCCGCGACGATATGACCGAGGTGGAATATGGTGGAGGGGGCACCGACACGGCTAAGGAACGATCCGTAGATCAACTTGTGTGTCATGGGGTGCCCCCTGCCCCAGATATAAAGGAGCAAGGGGAGGCGGCCGCCTAGGGAGGAGGCGACCAGGGGGAGTCCTACTCCCACCGGAGTAGGACTCCTCCTTTCCTTGTTGGAGTAGGAGAGAAGGAAAGAGGAGGAGAGGAGAAGGAAAAGGGGCTGCTCCCTTGTCCACCGGACCAGAAGGGGGCGAGGCCTCTTTCCTTTGGCCTCTTCTCTATTCCCGTATGGTCCAATAAGGCCCATATACTCCCGGCGAATTCCGTAACTCTCGGCACTCCAAAAATACCGAATGACTCGAACCTTTCCGAACTCCGAATATAGTCGTCCAATATATCGATCTTTACGCCTCGACCATTTCGAGACTCCTCGTCATGTCCCCGATCTCATCTGGGACTCGAACTCCTTCGTACATCAAAACTCATAAACTCATAATATAATTGTCATCGAAACCTTAAGCGTGCGGACCCTACGGGTTCGAGAACTATGTAGACATGACCTAGAACTATTCTCGGTCAATAACCAATAGCGGAACCTGGATGCCCATATTGGTTCCTACATATTCTACGAAGATCTTTATCGGTCAAACCGCATAACAACATACGTTGTTCCTTTGTCATCGGTATGTTACTTGCCCGAGATTTGATCGTCGGTATCCAATACCTAGTTCAATCTCGTTACTGGCAAGTCTCTTTACTCGTTACGTAATGCATCATTCCGTAACTAACTCATTAGCTACATTGCTTGCAAGGCTTATAGTGATGTGCATTACCGAGAGGGCCCAGAGATACCTCTCCGACAATCGGAGTGACAAAACCTAATCTCGAAATACACCAACCCAACATGTACCTTTGGAGACACCTGTAGTACTCCTTTATAGTCACCCAGTTACGTTGTGACGTTTGGTAGCACCCAAAGTGTTCCTCCGGTAAACGGGAGTTGCATAATCTCATAGTTACAGGAACATGTATAGGTCATGAAGAAAGCAATAGCAATATACTAAACGATCAAGTGCTAGGCTAACGGAATGGGTCATGTCAATCACATCATTCTCGTAATGATGTGATCCCATTAATCAAATAACAACACATGTCTATGGTTAGGAAACATAACCATCTTTGATTAATGAGCTAGTCAAGTAGAGGCATACTAGTGACGTTATGTTGGTCTATGTATTCACACATGTATTATGTTTCCGTTAATACAATTCTAGCATGAATAATAAACATTTATCATGATATAAGGAAATAAATAATAACTTTATTATTGCCTCTAGGGCATATTTCCTTCAGTCTCCCACTTGCACTAGAGTCAATAATCTAGTTCACATCACAATGTGATTTAACACCAATCCACACCCATAGTTCACATCGTCATGTGACCAACACCCGAAGGGTTTACTAGAGTCAATAATCTAGCTCACATCGATATGTGATTAACACCCAAAGAGTACTAAGGTATGATCATGTTTTGCTCGTGAGAGAAGCTTAGTCAACGGTCTCATCACATTTAGAGCCGTATGTATTTTGCAAATATTCTATGTCTACAATGCTCTGCACGGAGCTACTCTAGCTAATTGCTCCCACTTCCAATATGTATCCAGATTAAGACTTAGAGTCATCTGGATCAGTGTAAAAAGCTTGCATTGATGTAACTCTTTACGACGGGCTCTTTTATCACCTCCATAATCGAGAAATATTTCCTTAGTCCTCACTAAGGATGTTCTTGACCAATGTCCAGTGATCTACTCCTAGATCACTATTGTACTCCTTTCCAAATTCAGAGCAAGGTATGCAATAGGTCTTGTACACAGCATAGCATACTTTATAGAACCTATGACTGAGGTATAGGAATGACTTTCATTCTCTTTTCTATTTTCTGCCGTGGTCAGGATTTGAGTCTTACTCAATTTCACACCTTTGTAACACGTACAAGAACTTTTCTTTGACTGTTCCATTTTGAACTACTTCAAAATCTTGACAAGGTATGTACTTATTGAAAAACTTATCAAGCGCCTTGATCTCAATAGACCTTGATGCTTAATATGTAAGTAGTTTTACTGAGGTCTTTCTTTGAAAACTCCTTTCAAATACTCCTTTATGCTTTGCAGAATAATTCTACATTATTTCCGATCAACAATATGTCATTAACATATACTTATCGGAAATGCTGTAGTGCTCCCACTCACTTTCTTGTAAATACAGGCTTCTCCAAAAGTCAGATAAAACCATATGCTTTGATCACACTATCAAAGCGCTTATTCCAACTCCAAGATGCTTGCACCAGTCCATAGATGGATCGCTGAAGCTTGCACATTTTGTTAGCTCCTTTAGGATTGACAAAACCTTCTGGTTGCATCATATACAACTCTTCTTTAATAAATCCATTAAAGAATGTAGTTTTGACATCCATTTGCCAGATTTCATAAAATGTGGCAATTGCTAACATGATTCGGACAGACTTAAGCATCGCTACAGTTGAGAAAATCTCATTGTAGTCAACACCTTGAACTTGTCGAAAACCTTTTTTTTGTGACAAGTCGAGCTTTGTAGATAGTAACACTACTACCAGTGTCCGCCTTCCTCTTGAAGATCCATTTATTTAACATGGCTTGCTGATCATCGAGCAAGTCAATCAAAGTCCATACTTTGTTCTCATACATGGATCCTATCTCAGATTTCATGGCCTCAAGCCATTTCATGAATCTGGGCTCATCATCGCTTCCTCATAGTTCTAGGTTCATCATGGTCTAGTAACATGACTTCCGAACATGATTACCGTACCACTCTGGTGCGGTCTTACTCGAAGACCTACGAGGTTTGGTAGCAACTTGATCTGAAGTTTCATGATCATCATCATTAACTTCCTCACTAATTGGTGTAGGAATCATCGAACTGATTTCTGTGATGAACTACTTTCCAATAAGGGAGAAGGTACAATTACCTCATCAAGTTCTACTTTCCTCCCACTCACTTCTTTCGAGAGAAACTTCATCTCTAGAAAGGATCCATCTTAGCAACGAAAAACTTGCCTTCGGATCTGTGATAGAAGGTGTACCCAATAGTTACCTTTGGGTATTCTATGAAGACGACTTCTCGATTTGGGTTCGAGCTTATCGGTGAAAACTTTTCACATAAGCATCACAACTCCAAACTTTTAAGAAACGACAGCTTAGGTTTACTGTTAAACCATAGTTCATACGGTGTCGTCCCAACGGATTTAGATGGTGCCCTATTAAACGTGAATGCAGCTGTCTCTAATGCATAACCCCAAAACGATATTGGTAAATCGGTAAGAGACATCATTGATCGCACCATATCAAAATAAAGTACGGTTACGACGCTCGACACACCATAACGTTGTGGTGTTCCAGGTGGCATGAGCTGTGAAACTATTCCACATTGTTTTAATTGAAGACCAAACTCGAACTCAAATATTCATCTCCACGATCAGATCGCAGAAACTTTATTTTCTTGTTACGATGATTTTCCACTTCACTCTGAAATTCTTTGAACCTTTCAACTATTTCAGACTTATGTTTCATCAAGTAGATATACCCATATCTACTCAAATCATCTTGTGAAGGTCAGAAAATAACGATACTTGCCACGAGCATCAACACTCATTGGATCGCATACATCGGTATATATGTGTTATTTCCAACAAGTCAGTAGCTTGTTCCATTGTTCCGGAGAACGGAGTTTTAGTCATCTTGCCCAAAAGGCACGGTTCGCAAGCATCAAATGATTCATAACCAAGTGATTCCAAAAATCCATCTTTATGGAGTTTCTTCATGTGCTTTATACCGATATGACCCAAACGGCAGTGCCACAAATAAGTTGCACTATCATTATTAACTTTGCATCTTTTGGCATCAATATTATGAATATGTGTATCACTACGATCGAGATCCAATAAACTATTTTCATTGGGTGTATGACCATTGAAGGTTTTATTCATGTAAACAGAACAACAATTATTCTCTAACTTTAAATGAATAACCGTATTGCAATAAACATGATCAAATCATATTCATGCTCAACGCAAAAGCTAAATAACATTTATTTAGGTTTAACACTAATCCCGAAAGTATAGGGAGTGTGTGATGATGATCATATCAATCTTGGAACTACTTCCAACACTCATCGTCACTTCCCCTTCAACTAGTTTCTGTTTATTCAGAACTCCTGCTTCGAGTTACTAATCTTAGCAACCGAACAAGTATCAAATACTGGGGCTACTATAAACACTAATCCCGATAGTATAGGGAGTGCGATGATGATCATATCAATCTTGTAACTACTTCCAACACTCATCGTCACTTCCCTTCAACTAGTCTCTGCTTATTCAGAACTCCTGCTTCGAAGTTACTAATCTTAGCAACCAACAAGTATCAAATACTCAGGGGCTACTATAAACACTAGTAAGCACACATCAATAACCTGTATATCAAATATACCCTTGTTCACTTTGCCATCCTTCTTATCCACCAAATATTTGGGGTATTTCCGCTTCAAAGGACCATTTCCTATGCAGTGTAAGCACTCAGTTTCAGGCTTTGGTTCAACTTTGGGTTTCTTCGTGGGAGTGACAACTTGCTTGTCATTCTACTTGAAGTTCCCTTTCTTTCCTTTGCCCTTTTCTTGAAACTAGTGATCTTGTCAATCATCAACACTTGATGCTCTTTCTTGATTTCTACCTTCGCCGATTTCAACATCACGAAGAGCTCGGGAATCATTTTCGCATCCCTTGCATATTATAGTTCATCACGAAGTTCTAGTAACTTAGTGATGGTGACTAGAGAATTCTGTCAATCACTATCTTATCCGGAAGATTAACTCCCACTTGATTCAAGCGATTGAAGTACCTGCATAATCTGAGCACATGCTCACTAGTTGAGCGATTCTCCTCCATCTTTTAGCTATAGAATTTGTTGGAGACTTCATATCTCTCAACTCGGGTATTTGCTAAAATATTAACTTCAACTCCTGGAACATCTCATATGGTCCATGACGTTCAAAACGTCTTTGAAGTCCCGATTCTAAGCCGTTTAAGCATGGTGCACTAAACTACTAAGTAGTCATCATATTGAGCTTAGATAAACGTTCATAACATCTGCATCTTGCTCTTGCAATAGGTCTGTCACCTAGCGGTGCATCAAGGACATAATTCTTCTGTGCAGCAATGAGGATAAACCTCAGATCACGAATCCAATCCACATCATTGCTACTAACATCTTTCAATACAATTTTCTCTAGGAACACATATAAAAACATAGGGAAGCAAAAACATAGGGAAGCAACAACGCGACCTATTGATCTACAACATAATTTGCAAAATACTACCAGGACTAAGTTCATGATAAATTAAAGTTCAATTAATCATATTACTTAAGAACTCCCACTTAGATAGACATCCCTCTAATCTTCTAAGTGATTACATGATCCATATCAACTACACCATGTCCGATCGTCACGTGAGATGGAGTAGTTTCAATGGTGAACATCAATATGTTGATCATATCCACTATATGATTCACGCTCGACCTTTCAGTCTCCGTGTTCCGAGGCCATATCTGTTATATGCTAGGCTCGTCAAGTTTAACCTGAGTATTCCGCGTGTGCAACTGTTTTGCACCCGCTGTATTTGAACGTAGAGCCTATCACACCCGATCATCACGTGGTGTCTCAGCACGAAGAACTTTCGCAACGGTGCATACTCAGGGAGAACACTTCTTGATAATTTTAGTGAGAGATCATCTTAAAATGCTACCGTCAATCAAAGCAAGATAAGATGCATAAAGGATAAACATCACATGCAATCAATATAAGTGATATGATATGGCCATCATCATCTTGTGCTTGTGGTCTCCATCTCCAAGCACCGTTGTGATCACCATCGCCACCGTGCGACACCTTGATCTCCATCGTAGCATCGTTGTCGCCTCGCCAACTATTGCTTCTACAACTATCGCTAACGCTTAGTGATAAAGTAAAGCAATTACATGGCTTTTGCATTTCATACAATAAAGCGACAACCATATGGCTCCTGCCGATTGCCGATAACTTCGTTACAAAACATGATCATCTCATACAATAAAATATAGCATCACGCCTTGACCATATCACATCACAACATGCCCTGCAAAAACAAGTTAGACGCCCTCTACTTTGTTGTTGCAAGTTTTACGTGGCTGCTACGGGCTGAGCAAGAACCGTTCTTACCTACGCATCAAAACCACAACGATAGTTTGTCAAGTTGGTGCTGTTTTAACCTTCGCAAGGACCGGGCGAGCCACACTCGGTTCAACTAAAGTGAGAGAGACAGACACCCGCCGTCACCTTTAAGCAACGAGTGCTCAAGCGGTGAAACCAGTCTCGCGTAAGCGTACGCGTAATGTCGGTCCGGGCCGCTTCATCTCACAATACCGCTGAACCAAAGTATGACATGCTGGTAAGCAGTATGACTTATATCGCCCACAACTCACTTGTGTTCTACTCGTGCATATGACATCAATGCATAAAACCTGGCTCGGATGCCACTGTTGGGGAACGTAGTAATTTCAAATAATTTCCTACGCACACGCAAGATCATGGTGATGGCATAGCAACGAGAGGGAGAGTGTATGTCCACGCACTGTGAGACCGAAGCGAAGCGTTATGACAACGCTGTTGATGTAGTCGACGCCTTCACGATCCGACCGATCCAAGTACCGAACGACGGCACCTCCGAAGTTCAGCACACGCTCAGCTCGATGACGATCCCCGGACTCGATCCAGCAAAGTGTCGGGATGAGTTCCACAAGACGACGGCGTGGTGACGAAGATGATGCTCTATCGGCGCAGGGCTTCGCCTAAACTCCGCGACGATATGACCGAGGTGGAATATGGTGGAGGGGGCACCGACACGGCTAAGGAACGATCCGTAGATCAACTTGTGTGTCATGGGGTGCCCCTGCCCCGAGATATAAAGGAGCAAGGGGGAGGCGGCCGCCTAGGAGGAGCGCGACCAGGGGGAGTCCTACTCCCACCGAGTAGGACTCCTCCTTTCCTTGTTGGAGTAGGAGAGAAGGAAAGAGGAGGAGAGGGAGAAGGAAAAGGGGGCTGCTCCCCTTGTCCAATTCGGACCAGAAGGGGGGCGCAGGCCTCTTTCCTTTTGGCCTCTCTTCTCTATTCCCGTATGGTCCAATAAGGCCCATATACTCCCCGGCGAATTCCCGTAACTCTCCGGTACTCCGAAAAATACCCGAATGACTCGGAACCTTTCCGAACTCCGAATATAGTCGTCCAATATATCGATCTTTACGTCTCGACCATTTCGAGACTCCTCGTCATGTCCCCGATCTCATCTGGGACTCCGAACTCCTTCGGTACATCAAAACTCATAAACTCATAATATAATTGTCATCGAAACTTTAAGCGTGCGGACCCTACGGGTTCGAGAACTATGTAGACATGACCTAGAACTATTCTCGGTCAATAACCAATAGCGGAACCTGGATGCCCATATTGGTTCCTACATATTCTACGAAGATCTTTATCGGTCAAACCGCATAACAACATACGTTGTTCCCTTTGTCATCGGTATGTTACTTGCCCGAGATTTGATCGTCGGTATCCAATACCTAGTTCAATCTCGCATCGGCAAGTCTCTTTACTCGCTACGTAATGCATCATTCCGTAACTAACTCATTAGCTACATTGCTTGCAAGGCTTATAGTGATGTGCATTACCGAGAGGGCCCAGAGATACCTCTCCGACAATCGGAGTGACAAAACCTAATCTCGAAATACGCCAACCCAACATGTACCTTTGGAGACACCTGTAGTACTCCTTTATAGTCACCCAGTTACGTTGTGACGTTTGGTAGCACCCAAAGTGTTCCTCCGGTAAACGGGAGTTGCATAATCTCATAGTTACATGAACATGTATAGGTCATGAAGAAAGCAATAGCAATATACTAAACGATCAAGTGCTAGGCTAACGGAATGGGTCATGTCAATCACATCATTCTCGTAATGATGTGATCCCATTAATCAAATAACAACACATGTCTATGGTTAGGAAACATAACCATCTTTGATTAATGAGCTAGTCAAGTAGAGGCATACTAGTGACGTTATGTTGGTCTATGTATTCACACATGTATTATGTTTCCGGTTAATACAATTTTAGCATGAATAATAAACATTTATCATGATATAAGGAAATAAATAATAACTTTATTATTGCCTCTAGGGCATATTTCCTTCAGTCTCCCACTTGCACTAGAGTCAATAATCTAGTTCACATCACAATGTGATTTAACACCAATCCACACCCATAGTTCACATCGTCATGTGACCAACACCCGAAGGGTTTACTAGAGTCAATAATCTAGCTCACATCGATATGTGATTAACACCCAAAGAGTACTAAGGTATGATCATGTTTTGCTCGTGAGAGAAGCTTAGTCAACGGGTCTGTCACATTTAGAGCCGTATGTATTTTGCAAATATTCTATGTCTACAATGCTCTGCACGGAGCTACTCTAGCTAATTGCTCCCACTTCCAATATGTATCCAGATTGAGACTTAGAGTCATCTGGATCAGTGTAAAAAGCTTGCATTGATGTAACTCTTTACGACGGGCTCTTTTATCACCTCCATAATCGAGAAATATTTCCTTAGTCCTCACTAAGGATGTTCTTGACCAATGTCCAGTGATCTACTTCTAGATCACTATTGTACCCCTTTCCAAATTCAGAGCAAGGTATGCAATAGGTCTTGTACACAGCATAGCATACTTTATAGAACCTATGACTGAGGTATAGGGAATGACTTTCATTCTCTTTTCTATTTTCTGCTGTGGTCAGGATTTGAGTCTTTACTCAATTTCACACCTTTGTAACACAGACAAGAACTTTTCTTTGACTGTTCCATTTTGAACTACTTCAAAATCTTGACAAGGTATGTACTTATTGAAAAAACTTATCAAGCGTCTTGATCTCAATAGACCTTGATGCTTAATATGTAAGTAGTTTTACTGAGGTCTTTCTTTGAAAAACTCCTTTCAAATACTCCTTTATGCTTTGCAGAATAATTCTACATTATTTCCGATCAACAATATGTCATTAACATATACTTATCAGAAATGCTGTAGTGCTCCCACTCACTTTCTTGTAAATACAGGCTTCTCCAAAAGTCTGTATAAAACCATATGCTTTGATCACACTATCAAAGCGTTTATTCCAACTCCAAGATGCTTGCACCAGTCCATAGATGGATCGCTGAAGCTTGCACATTTTGTTAGCTCCTTTAGGATTGACAAAACCTTCTGGTTGCATCATATACAACTCTTCTTTAATAAATCCATTAAAGAATGTAGTTTTGACATCCATTTGCCAGATTTCATAAAATGTGGCAATTGCTAACATGATTCGGATAGACTTAAGCATCGCTACAGTTGAGAAAATCTCATTGTAGTCAACACCTTGAACTTGTCGAAAACCTTTTGTGACAAGTCGAGCTTTGTAGATAGTAACACTACTATCATTGTCCGTCTTCCTCTTGAAGATCCATTTATTTAACATGGCTTGCTGATCATCGAGCAAGTCAATCAAAGTCCATACTTTGTTCTCATACATGGATCCTATCTCAGATTTCATGGCCTCAAGCCATTTCATGAATCTGGGCTCATCATCGCTTCCTCATAGTTCTAGGTTCATCATGGTCTAGTAACATGACTTCCGAACATGATTACCGTACCACTCAGTGCGGGTCTTACTCGAAGACCTACGAGGTTTGGTAGCAACTTGATCTGAAGTTTCATGATCATCATCATTAACTTCCTCACTAATTGGTGTAGGAATCATCGAACTGATTTCGTGATGAACTACTTTCCAATAAGGAGAAGGTACAATTACCTCATCAAGTTCTACTTTCCTCCCACTCACTTCTTTCGAGAGAAACTTCATCTCTAGAAAGGATCCATCTTAGCAACGAAAAACTTGCCTTCGGATCTGTGATAGAAGGTGTACCCAATAGTTACCTTTGGGTATTCTATGAAGACGCACTTCTCGATTTGGGTTCGAGCTTATCGGTGAAAACTTTTCACATAAGCATCACAACTCCAAACTTTTAAGAAACGACAGCTTAGGTTTACTGTTAAACCATAGTTCATACGGTGTCGTCCCAACGGATTTAGATGGTGCCCTATTAAACGTGAATGCAGCTGTCTCTAATGCATAACCCCAAAACGATATTGGTAAATCGGTAAGAGACATCATTGATCGCACCATATCAAAATAAAGTACGGTTACGACGTTCGGACACACCATAACGTTGTGGTGTTCCAGGTGGCATGAGCTGTGAAACTATTCCACATTGTTTTAATTGAAGACCAAACTCGTAACTCAAATATTCATCTCCACGATCAGATCGCAGAAACTTTATTTTCTTGTTACGATGATTTTCCACTTCACTCTGAAATTCTTTGAACCTTTCAACTATTTCAGACTTATGTTTCATCAAGTAGATATACCCATATCTACTCAAATCATCTTGTGAAGGTCAGAAAAATAACGATACTTGCCACGAGCATCAACACTCATTGGATCGCATACATCGGTATATATGTGTTATTTCCAACAAGTCAGTAGCTTGTTCCATTGTTCCGGAGAACGGAGTTTTAGTCATCTTGCCCAAAAGGCACGGTTCGCAAGCATCAAATGATTCATAACCAAGTGATTCCAAAAATCCATCTTTATGGAGTTTCTTCATGCGCTTTATACCGATATGACCCAAACGGCAGTGCCACAAATAAGTTGCACTATCATTATTAACTTTGCATCTTTTGGCATCAATATTATGAATATGTGTATCACTACGATCGAGATCCAATAAACTATTTTCATTGGGTGTATGACCATTGAAGGTTTTATTCATGTAAACAGAACAACAATTATTCTCTGACTTTAAATGAATAACCGTATTGCAATAAACATGATCAAATCATATTCATGCTCAACGCAAAAGCTAAATAACATTTATTTAGGTTTAACACTAATCCCGAAAGTATAGGGAGTGTGTGATGATGATCATATCAATCTTGGAACTACTTCCAACACTCATCGTCACTTCCCCTTCAACTAGTTTCTGTTTATTCTTAGAACTCCTGTTTCGAGTTACTAATCTTAGCAACCGAACAAGTATCAAATACTCAGGGGCTACTATAAACACTAATCCCGATAGTATAGGGAGTGTGCGATGATGATCATATCAATCTTGGAACTACTTCCAACACTCATCGTCACTTCCCCTTCAACTAGTCTCTGCTTATTCTCAGAACTCCTGTTTGAGTTACTAATCTTAGCAACCGAACAAGTATCAAATACTCAGGGGCTACTATAAACACTAGTAAAGCACACATCAATAACCTGTATATCAAATATACCCTTGTTCACTTTGCCATCCTTCTTATCCACCAAATATTTGGGGTATTTCCGTTTCCAGTGACCATTTCCTATGCAGTGTAAGCACTCAGTTTCAGGCTTTGGTTCAACTTTGGGTTTCTTTGTGGGAGTGACAACTTGCTTGTCATTCTACTTGAAGTTCCCCTTTCTTTCCCTTTGCCCTTTTCTTGAAACTAGTGATCTTGTCAATCATCAACACTTGATGCTCTTTCTTGATTTCTACCTTCGACGATTTCAACATCACGAAGAGCTCGGGAATCATTTTCGGCATCCCTTGCATACTATAGTTCATCACGAAGTTCTAGTAACTTAGTGATGGTGACTAGAGAATTCTGTCAATCACTATCTTATCTGGAAGATTAACTCCCACTTGATTCAAGCAATTGAAGTACCTGCATAATCTGAGCACATGCTCACTAGTTGAGCGATTCTCCTCCATCTTTTAGCTATAGAATTTGTTGGAGACTTCATATCTCTCAACTCGGGTATTTGCTGAAATATTAACTTCAACTCCTGGAACATCTCATATGGTCCATGACGTTCAAAACGTCTTTGAAGTCCCGATTCTAAGCCGTTTAAGCATGGTGCACTAAACTACTAAGTAGTCATCATATTGAGCTTAGATAAACGTTCATAACATCTGCATCTTGCTCTTGCAATAGGTCTGTCACCTAGCGGTGCATCAAGGACATAATTCTTTCAGGCAGCAATGAGGATAAACCTCAGATCACTTAATCCAATCCACATCATTGCTACTAACATCTTTCAATACAATTTTTCTAGGAACACATATAAAAACATAGGAAGCAAAAACATAGGGAAGCAACAACGCGAGCTATTGATCTACAACATAATTTGCAAAATACTACCAGGACTAAGTTCATGATAAATTAAAGTTCAATTAATCATATTACTTAAGAACTCCCACTTAGATAGACATCCTCTAATCTTCTAAGTGATTACATGATCCATATCAACTACACCATGTCCGATCATCACGTGAGATGGAGTAGTTTCAATGGTGAACATCAATATGTTGATCATATCCACTATATGATTCACGCCGACCTTCGGTCTCCGTGTTCCGAGGCCATATCTGTTATATGCTAGGCTCGTCAAGTTTAACCTGAGTATTCCGCGTGTGCAA
Source organism: Aegilops longissima (assembly GCA_021605205.1). NCBI lineage: Eukaryota > Viridiplantae > Streptophyta > Magnoliopsida > Poales > Poaceae > Aegilops > Aegilops longissima. The sequence goes on from CM038679.1 coordinate 740,951,749, forward strand.
CTGTTTTGCACCGCTGTATTTGAACGTAGAGCCTATCACACCCGATCATCACGTGGTGTCTCAGACGAAGAACTTTCGCAACGGTGCATACTCAGGAGAACACTTCTTGATAATTTTAGTGAGAGATCATCTTAAAATGCTACCGTCAATCAAAGCAAGATAAGATGCATAAAGGATAAACATCACATGCAATCAATATAAGTGATATGATATGGCCATCATCATCTTGTGCTTGTGGTCTCCATCTCCGAAGCACCGTTGTGATCACCATCGTCACCGGTGCGACACCTTGATCTCCATCGTAGCATCGTTGTCGTCTCGCCAACTATTGCTTCTACGACTATCGCTAACGCTTAGTGATAAAGTAAAGCAATTACATGGCTTTTGCATTTCATACAATAAAGCGACAACCATATGGCTCCTGCCAGTTGCCGATAACTTCGGTTACAAAACATGATCATCTCATACAATAAAATATAGCATCACGTCTTGACCATATCACATCACAACATGCCCTGCAAAAACAAGTTAGACGTCCTCTACTTTGTTGTTGCAAGTTTTACGTGGCTGCTACGGGCTGAGCAAGAACCGTTCTTACCTACGCATCAAAACCACAACGATAGTTTGTCAAGTTGGTGCTGTTTTAACATTCGCAAGGACCGGGCGTAGCCACACTCGGTTCAACTAAAGTGAGAGAGACAGACACCCGCCGGTCACCTTTAAGCAATGAGTGCTCGAAGCGGTGAAACCAGTCTCGCGTAAGCGTACGCGTAATGTCGGTCCGGGCCGCTTCATCTCACAATACCGCTGAACCAAAGTATGACATGCTGGTAAGCAGTATGACTTATATCGCCCACAACTCACTTGTGTTCTACTCGTGCATATGACATCAATGCATAAAACCTGGCTCGGATGCCACTGTTGGGGAACGTAGTAATTTCAAAAAATTTCCTACGCACACGCAAGATCATGGTGATGGCATAGCAACGAGAGGGGAGAGTGTATGTCCACGCACTGTGAGACCGAAGCGAAGCGTTATGACAACGCTGTTGATGTAGTCGACGTCTTCACGATCCGACCGATCCAAGTACCGAACGACGGCACCTCCGAGTTCAGCACACGCTCAGCTCGATGACGATCCCGGACTCGATCCAGCAAAGTGTCGGGATGAGTTCCACAAGACGACGGCGTGGTGACGAAGATGATGCTCTATCGGCGCAGGGCTTCGCCTAAACTCCGCGACGATATGACCGAGGTGGAATATGGTGGAGGGGGCACGCGACACGGCTAAGGAACGATCCGTAGATCAACTTGTGTGTCCTGGGGTGCCCCCCTGCCCCCGTATATAAAGGAGCAAGGGGGGAGGCGGCCGCCTAGGGAGGAGGCGCACCAAGGGGGTAGTCCTACTCCCACCGGGAGTAGGACTCCTCCTTTCCTTGTTGGAGTAGGAGAGAAGGAAAGAGGAGGAGAGGGAGAAGGAAAAGGGGGCTGCTCCCCTTGTCCAATTCGGACCAGAAGAGGGGCGCAGGCCTCTTTCCTTTTGGCCTCTCTTCTCTATTCCCGTATGGTCCAATAAGGCCCATATACTCCCGGCGAATTCCGTAACTCTCGGTACTCGAAAAATACCGAATGACTCGGAACCTTTCAGAACTCCGAATATAGTCGTCCAATATATCGATCTTTACGTCTCGACCATTTCGAGACTCCTCGTCATGTCCCCGATCTCATCTGGGACTCCGGACTCCTTCGGTACATCAAAACTCATAAACTCATAATATAATTGTCATCGAAACCTTAAGCTTGCGGACCCTACGGGTTCGAGAACTATGTAGACATGACCTAGAACTATTCTCGGTCAATAACCAATAGCGGAACCTGGATGCCCATATTGGTTCCTACATATTCTACGAAGATCTTTATCGGTCAAACCGCATAACAACATACGTTGTTCCCTTTGTCATCGGTATGTTACTTGCCCGAGATTTGATCGTCGGTATCCAATACCTAGTTCAATCTCGTTCATCGGCAAGTCTCTTTACTCGTTACGTAATGCATCATTCTGTAACTAACTCATTAGCTACATTGCTTGCAAGGCTTATAGTGATGTGCATTACCGAGAGGGCCCAGAGATACCTCTCCGACAATCGGAGTGACAAAACCTAATCTCAAATACGCCAACCCAACATGTACCTTTGGAGACACCTGTAGTACTCCTTTATAGTCACCCATTACGTTGTGACGTTTGGTAGCACCAAAGTGTTCCTCCGTAAACGGAGTTGCATAATCTCATAGTTACAGGAACATGTATAGGTCATGAAGAAAGCAATAGCAATATACTAAACGATCAAGTGCTAGGCTAACGGAATGGGTCATGTCAATCACATCATTCTCCTAATGATGTGATCCCATTAATCAAATAACAACACATGTCTATGGTTAGGAAACATAACCATCTTTGATTAATGAGCTAGTCAAGTAGAGGCATACTAGTGACGTTATGTTGGTCTATGTATTCACACATGTATTATGTTTCCGGTTAATACAATTCTAGCATGAATAATAAACATTTATCATGATATAAGGAAATAAATAATAACTTTATTATTGCCTCTAGGGCATATTTCCTTCAGAAGCTACCCTAGAATCTACCCCGCCCTCTCAGCGAAGAAGCACTAGTGCAGAACCGGGCTATAGCACCGGTTCGTAAGGCCCTTTAGTGCCGGTTCCATAACCGGCACTAAAGTGTGGGCACTAAAGGCCCCCCCCTTTAGTACCGGTTCAGCACGAACCGGTGCTATTTTCCATTTAATTCTTTTTCGTTTGCTGGTATTTTACGATACTACAAAGGCCCACAGGGCAGAAGACGTGCAATAGGCCCACAAAGGCCTGCGTAGAGAGGAGCTCGACACAGTAGCCACGGCGGGGCTTATAAACCAGTGCGAACTCCTCTCAACTAGCGAGGTGGGACTAAATATTGTGCACTGCGGGTGGCAGAAGACCTTTAGTACCGGTTGGTGGCTCCAAGCTGGTACTAAAGGGGTTTTAGTACCGGTTGGAGCCACCAACCGGTACTAAAGGCCACCACCTCTTTAGTACCGGTTCGTGGCACGAACCGGTACTAATGAGAGCGGCCCGGCTAGCCGTTGGAACCGGCACTAATGTACACATTAGTGCCGGCTCAAATTCAAGCCGGCACTAATGTGCTTCACGTTTGACCCTTTTTCTACTAGTGAAGCAGCATGGTCCACGGAGCTCGTTCAGCAGCCTGACTTCAAGGCTCCAAGCTACCCCGTGGATGCTATCACGGAGGCTCAACATTGCCATCTTATGACGAAATGGCAAAACATCACCTTGAAGGCGGCTGTCGGCACTGTTCCACCTCCTCAACCCGACGGAACTTTTCACTACCGTCCGATAACACAGGGCTATGCTGTTGTGATGGCGGATGAAGTAATGGAGGGATTTGAGGAGCTCGAGCTTGACCACCCTACACATGAAGGGGAGATTCAGCTGGGTCTTGCTCTGAAGACTCCATGTCTATGGCAGAAGGAGTACATCAAGCTTCCAAATTGGACGCCTCCGCCTCCTCCTCCTCCTCCTCCGGCGAGTCAGGGCACTCCGCCTCCTCATCCGGCGAGTGATCAAGTCTCTCCGCCTCCTCACCCGCCTCCTACGGCGCGTGAAGGCACTTCGGCTCCTTCTTCGCCTCCTCCGACGAGCATTCCGCCTCCTCCGGTGCGTAAGGGCACTACGGCTCCTCCTCCTCCTCCGGTGCGCCGGACTACTCCGCCTCCTCCGTCACGTCAGCCGACTCCGCCGCGTCAGCAATAGCGGAAGAGAGAGGCCGCCGCTCTAGCGGCTAGCAGTAGTACAAGCAGAAGAAGGAAGCAGTTCAAATACGGTCCATCTCTCAAGGCTCCAGAAAAGTTACCTTATGAGAGGAGCGACAAGGAACGAGGACATTAGCTGTGCCCAAGTGAGGGACTTTTTTGCACTGAAACCTCCACCTCCGAAGGAAACAATAGATCCCGTGAAATTGAAGCGGACTATCGATGCCCTGAAGCGACCACCGCCGCCTCCGTCGGATTCCAACTATGAGCACACTATTAAAAAGGCATATAAGGAAGCAGAGCAGTCGGGAAGTACTTGCAGTGATGCAAGGTTAGCAGCACGAGGAAGTGCGAAAAAAATTCCCCAGCTCGGCAAACAGGCGAAGCAAACGTGCCCCCCGCTCAAGGTGTCTAGAGATATCATCGGTAATCATCAGGGGATGGTCCCCGGTACCAATCTTGGTGATTACCTGCCTGATGATGTACCCATTGAAATAATGGAGGTGGACAAATTCAGATTTGAGTACGGGAGGCTCTCGTCAAACCTGATCATCCTCGTCTAACAACGATGATGCGAAGACTCCATGACTGGTACATGGAAAGATGCAGATAGTCTAGGAGGCATACTTTTGACGATGAGAATTAAAGTGGAGCACGACCTCATTGGAATGGATATTCTGAATATTGAATTTGACGAGTTATTCTAGTTATACAATCAGAAGGCCCTCGACAAAACACTCATTACTTGCTATTGTCTGTAAGTACTACTTCCGTAATTAAGTCTCTATATATAGCTCAACTCTTTCATTGCATGTATATATAATTATCCTCACTATATTATGCAGGTTGAAGATCGTCGAATGCAGGAAAGCAGATATCTATGACATTGGGTTCATTAACCCAAATATCATACATTAATGGACGGTCAAACACAATGTCAAAGAGACGAGGACAACTTGCTACAATCGTTGATTAAATAGCAAAACAAAGATAAAATACTCTTTCCTTACAACTTCCAGTGAGTGTTACTATCTTGTGCATATTCGGTTTCCCTTACTCGAGGTTAATTATAGTAATGTAATTGACGAGTTATGCATGCGTGCGCAGCTTTCACTTTATTTTGCTAAAGATTAAGCTTGAAACTGGAATAGTAAATGTCTTGGACTCGAGAAGAAAAAATCCCAAGGAGTATGCGAACATGACTAATATGCTCCAGAAGTAAGTTCAATCGATCATTATCGCACCATGTCGGCAACTTTGTTCATTTCCTGATATCAAGTAATTATTCTCTTTGTCTGGCGGGGACTGGAAACAGTTCACTGCCATTGTTCCAGCACTGTCGAAGGAGCTGCGATTTGCACACCCAGAAGTAAGTACTACTAGCTAGTTCCGCGCATCTCCCATTGATTCTAGCTATTAAGCATGGTTAATTATCAGTTTGATTGAAATCTATTTCTCGTAAAGTGCTTGTGGCTGGAAGCCGGAAATGATTTTTGTGTATACTATGTTTGCGAGTTCATCTACAACTCAACGAAATCTAAGTGGGGCTACTCTAAAGAAGATTTTGATGTACGTAAACAAAAAAATTCACAATTTTATTTTATTACCATCATTCGTGTTGAGTTTCATTCATATACATGTATTGACCCACTTCTTTAAATTAGATGTGGGAGATGCGGGATGAACTCCTACCACATGATCGCATACGAGCAATTCAAGAGGAATTGGCGGGATTCTTTCTTGACCACATCATAAATAAAGACGGAGAATATCATGTGGAAGTTCAAATAGACCTTAGATGTTAGGGTTTGTAAGAGATCTTATATTGTATATATGTAGCCAGTAGCGTCGGATAGATATACGGAAACTGTTTGTTCGACCAATCTTGCGGAGAAAGAGAGGTCGATCACTTCTCTCTGCATATGTTCATGATGATCTTGTGTACTTAATGATTCCTTCGTTTTCTTACTAGCTAGCATGTAGAGTTCTCTCTATACGTATTGTAGCTAGTGTCGACCAAGCACGGAGATAAGAGAGGTCACTTCTCTCTAGCTATTATCTAACTAACACAAAAATATATGAAACCCCTAAATTAACCCCTTCCCCCCTTTCAAAAAAAAAACAAAAACCCGAGCTCCTGAGCTGCTGACGCGTGTATGCCATTTGGTCCCGGTTGGTGTTACCAACCGGGACTAAAGGCCCTCTTGTCTGAGCTCGCCGCAGCGGCCAAGTGGAGCACCATCAGTCCCGGTTCATAAGTGAACCGGGACTAAAGGTGTTGGGCTTTTGTCTCGACCCTTTAGTCCTGGTTCCAGAACCGGGGCTAATGGGCCTCTGGAACCGGGACAAATGGCCCATTTTCCACTAGTGATCGCATCAGCTGCCGAGTCGGCAAAGAGGGCTGGCCGGAGGAAGAAGGAGGCGGGGAAGGAAATCTACCGTGTGAGCCATTTTCTGCCGCTGTGGCAGCATAATACGTTGTTGTGAGACATCTGCGCGCTGGCCAAGCTCAAATCCTCTACACTTTTTGAGGATATATGATGTTGTTGTTTAACAATGTTAATGATGTTGAGACTTGACAATTGTGAAAGTACGAACCCTAAACCTTGTTCGCAAGCATTGAGACGTTAATTACTTACTCACTTTCACCTTCTTTTCTCTACATTGCTGCCATATTTATTCCGAAAGTAGAAAACTATGATTATCATCAAAATTATCAATATATCACTAAAATTATCAAATCTTCATCGAAATACTGCAATTATACAATTAACAACTGTAATAGGTGTGTTGGAGACACAAGAGACTACTTACATTCCAATTGAAGGGTTGTCTGAAATATAACATTTTCAACTTACGCCTATCGCAGATTGATAAACTTTAGGTCACCCACTTAAGGGGAATTGCAGCTATCCTACAATCCTCAGTGCTTAGAGGTCCAATAGAGTCTACAAGAGTATAAGTGCGTAGTAGACATCACCGATCGTGGTAGAAATTTTTCGGTATTTTCTCAATTGCCTTTTAAAATATGAGTATTAGCTCCAGTTGGCTGGATACCAAAGGCAAAACAGAATGAGTGTTGTGTTATAAAACTACTTGAAATCCTATTTTGTACTAATCTGTAATGATGTTTATCATTTAAATCATTGCTATTTCATTACTAAGTTCAAAGCAAACACCCATAACCAACTGCTTATTTAACCAACTAGAACAAGTAGGGCACATTAACCACCATTAAAAAAACATCCCAACCCTAGGTTATAAGATCCTCATATAAACCTTATATGCCTCCATACTTTCCTATTTGCTTGTACCTAATCATACACTAGAAACTGCCATGATGCTATCTATTAAACCACACTATTTACATATATATGTCGACCTTTGTAAGAGTATAAAATATACGCAAACATATATAGACTACAATTCACCCAATTGTGGAAAAATATATGTAAAGACATGCAACTCATTTCATTTTTCTCACATTAAAATATTCTTTTATCTTTTAAGGCCCATCACCTAAAAAGGAAAATCAATTATTTTCATTCCAAAATATAATTGATTTTAGCATAGTGTGTTTAGTTGTCAATGATTGACATTAGAACTATAACAAAGAATATTGTAAGCATCATCAAAGAACATTTTATGTTCTTAATACATAAATTATATCACATACTTTTGTAGTTTAGAAAATTGAGAATGAAGTATAATAGTTTGATATAAATATTATTATTATTAGCAGACCAATTGACAAATTACAAAAGGTTGGATCTTTAGTAATACTTAATGTTGGTGTAAAATTGTTCTGAAAGCTGAAGCTAATCTTCGCAACTTCATTGGATATAAAACGAAAAGACAACTTGATTAGTGTTTAGCCGATTGTATTGATTATCATTTGACACAACTCTAATTCTTAAATTTTAATTAAATAACATACATAAGTAAGTTTTTTGTTTTATTTTTATGTCATGATTTTTCAGATTTTAAATGTATTGTCTGACGCTCGAATCCAATGTCGTTTTCTTCTTTTGTGTGCTAAAAAATGGAAGTTGCACTAAATTGCTTCAATGACATAAATATTAATTGATTTTTTTTCAAGAGTGCTTAACCCGGCACATCAATTAGGAAAAAAGGTTTCTTCGTTCTCGAAAGATGATTATTAATCGACAGCGCAAGAGCGGGCAAAAATGTTTTTTAGAAAACCAAATAAATACTCATGTGGAAGTCTGAAAATATTGAGCGATCATGATGGTACCATAAAAATAATTCATGATTTAAATAATTTTAATTTTCTTTTTATAAATGTTCACAAGCCATATGTCCGCTATCCCTGAAAATTTTGAATCCAGGTCTGATATACGGCATGAGGAGTGCTACAAAAAGACACAAGGAAAAACGACACCATCAGATTTGTTTTTTTTTTTTTGCTTCTTTATGTATGTTTCGATGTCCGACATGGATTTTTTAAAGATTGTAGGCACATGTCTTGTGGATGTTCACAATTATTTTGAGAATTGGTAATTTTGAGTTTTTGGAACATGATACTACTACTATCATGCCACCATGTGATGGTTTGTATTGCAGTGATGAGCTGAGCTGAGTGTGCTTGCTAGACTAGACCTGGAGCCATCACCCTGGAGCAATGAATTAGCAGCACCCCTCAACGGAACCAAATGATGCCTGCGCCCTCCTCCATGTCCCGTCCCATCCGTAGCGAGGCTAGCAGTACAGTCCTACCCCTCCGTTAGTCAGCTTGCATTAACTGCCCCCCGTCCTCTCCCCTCTGACCTCTGACCACCACCATGCCCTCACCCCTCACTGCCACCCTACCACCACCCTCGCCTTTCCACCATTGACCCGAGCAAACAACACCCAGCACCAACGGCGACGGCGACGGCGACGCCGCGAGAGATCACGCACATCTCCACCGCGCCGTGCCACTCACACTCACTGCTGGTGTTGCGCCCCAGCGCGACCGATTCGATATTCGCATTCCCTCCACCACCACCACCTCCTCCCCCGCCCCTTTTATTCCCGCCTCCACTCCACTCCTCCTCCCTCCACACATCCCACCGCGCGCCGCCGCCGGCGCAGCCAGCCACAATGCCGCCTCCCCGCCTCCTCCTCGCTCTCCTGCCCATCCTGCTCCTCCCCGCCCCCTCCCCCGCCTCCCCGGACCGCGACATCTACGCGCTCGCCAAGCTCAAGGCCGCTCTCGTGCCCACTCCCACATCCTCGCCCAACCCGCCGCTCGCCGACTGGGACCCGGCGGCCACCTCCCCGGCCCACTGCGCCTTCGCCGGCGTCACCTGCGACGCGGCCACCTCCCGCGTCGTCGCCATCAACCTCACCTCCCTCCCGCTCCACGCCGGCTCCCTGGCACCGGAGCTGTCCCTCCTCGACGCCCTGACCAACCTCACAATCGCCGCCTGCTCCCTCCCCGGCCGCATCCCCGCGGGCCTCCCGTCCCTGCCCGACCTCCGCCACCTCAACCTCTCCAACAACAACCTCTCCGGCCCCTTCCCCGCCGGCGATGGACAAGGAGCGCTGTACTTCCCGTCCATCGAGGTCCTCGACTGCTACAACAACAACCTCTCCGGCCCGCTCCCGCCCTTCGGCGCCGCGCACGCGGCCGCGCTGCGCTACCTGCACCTCGGCGGGAACTACTTCTCCGGCCCCATCCCGGCGGCCTACGGCGACGTCGCCTCCCTCGAGTACCTCGGCCTCAACGGCAACGCGCTCTCCGGCAGGATCCCGCCGGAGCTGGCGCGGCTCGGACGGCTCAGGAGCCTCTACGTCGGCTACTTCAACCAGTACGACGGCGGCGTGCCGCCCGAGTTCGGCGGGCTGCGCAGCCTCGTGCTGCTCGACATGAGCAGCTGCAACCTCACCGGCCCCATCCCGCCAGAGCTCGGCAAGCTCAAGAACCTCGACACGCTCTTCCTCCTCTGGAACCGGCTGTCCGGGGAGATTCCGACGGAGCTCGGCGAGCTCCAGAGCCTCCAGTCGCTCGACCTCTCCGTCAACGACCTCGCCGGCGAGATACCGGCGAGCCTCGCCAAGCTGACCCACCTCAGGCTGCTCAACCTGTTCCGGAACCACCTCCGCGGCGGGATACCGGCGTTCGTCGCCGAGCTGCCGGACCTCGAGGTGCTGCAGCTCTGGGAGAACAACCTCACCGGCAGCCTCCCGCCGGGGCTCGGGCGGAACGGCCGGCTCAGGAACCTCGACGTCACCACCAACCACCTCACCGGCACCGTGCCGCCGGAGCTCTGCGCCGGCGGGAGGCTCGAGACGCTCGTGCTCATGGACAACGCCTTCTTCGGCCCCATCCCGGAGTCGCTCGGCGCGTGCAAGACGCTCGTCCGCGTCCGCCTCAGCAAGAACTTCCTCAGCGGCGCCGTGCCGGCCGGGCTCTTCGACCTGCCGCAGGCCAACATGCTGGAGCTCACCGACAACCTGCTCACGGGCGGGCTCCCCGAGGTGATCAGCGGCGGCAAGATCGGCATGCTGCTGCTGGGGAATAACGGGATCGGCGGCAGGATTCCGGCGGCCATCGGCAACCTCCCCGCGCTGCAGACGCTCTCGCTCGAGTCCAACAACTTCTCCGGCGAGCTGCCGCCGGAGATCGGCCGGCTGAGGAACCTGTCCCGGCTCAACGTGAGCGGGAACCATCTCACGGGTGCGATCCCGCAGGAGCTGACGCGCTGCGCGTCGCTCGCCGCCGTGGACGTCAGCCGCAACCGCCTGACCGGCGCGATACCGGAGAGCATCACGTCGCTGAAGATCCTGTGCACGCTGAACGTGTCGAGGAACGCGCTGTCCGGCGAGCTGCCGCCGGAGATGTCCAACATGACGAGCCTCACCACGCTGGACGTGTCGTACAACGCGCTGACCGGCGCCGTGCCGATGCAGGGCCAGTTCCTGGTGTTCAACGAGAGCTCCTTCGCGGGCAACCCGGGGCTCTGCGGCGGGCCATTGACCGGCAGCAGCAACGACGGCGCCGCCTGCTCCGACGACAACCACGACGGCGGCGGCGGCGTGCTGTCGCTCCGCCGCTGGGACTCGAAGAAGATGCTGGTGTGCCTGGCGGGCGTGTTCGTGGCGCTGGTGGCGGCGTTCCTGGGCGGGCGGAAGGGGTGCGAGGCGTGGCGGGAGGCGGCGCGGCGGCGCTCCGGGGCGTGGAAGATGACGGTGTTCCAGCAGCGGCCGGGGTTCTCGGCGGACGACGTGGTGGAGTGCCTGCAGGAGGACAACATCATCGGCAAGGGCGGCGCCGGGATCGTGTACCACGGCGTGACCCGCGGCGGCGCGGAGCTGGCGATCAAGCGGCTGGTGGGGCGCGGCGTGGGCGGCGACCGGGGCTTCTCGGCGGAGGTGGGCACGCTGGGGCGGATCCGGCACCGGAACATCGTGCGCCTGCTGGGCTTCGTGTCCAACCGCGAGACCAACCTGCTGCTGTACGAGTACATGCCCAACGGCTCGCTGGGGGAGATGCTCCACGGCGGCAAGGGCGGGCACCTCGGGTGGGAGGCGCGCGCGCGGGTGGCGCTCGAGGCGGCGCGCGGCCTCTGCTACCTCCACCACGACTGCGCGCCGCGGATCATCCACCGCGACGTCAAGTCCAACAACATCCTCCTCGACTCCGCCTTCGAGGCCCACGTCGCCGACTTCGGCCTCGCCAAGTTCCTCGGCGGCGGCGGAGGCGCCGGCGGCGGCAACTCCGAGTGCATGTCCGCCATCGCCGGCTCCTACGGCTACATCGCCCCAGGTACCAAAATCTTTTCATTTCATCCAACACATTCTATCTGAATCTGAACCAAGGCCGGTCACATGAACTGCACACACGGTTCACTGGTCCTGCCTGAAGAACTGCGGCGTGTACTTGGCTGGTGTTGGCTTGGATTTTAGCCTGGTTTCAGGCAGCGCTTGTCTGCAGCCCCACACCGGCCGTGTTTGTTCTTGTTGCCATGTGCAGTGGTCAACTGGAGAGAGGACAAATGCACTGAGCTGCTGGTGGTAGTACTAGTGGTGTAGTGCCACTGGCGACAGTGAGTGAGTGAGTGACAGTGATTAGTGGTGGTGGTTGTTAGTGTCTCCTTTGCCCTGCCCCTGTTTCCTGGATTGTAGCATAGATTTGGGGCTAATTTGGAAGATCTTGTTGGCATGTGTGTTCATGTCAACCAGGGAGACAGGACAAAGATCTTCTTTTGCAGTTAATGATAGGGATATCTATCTAATATCTCGCTTGGTCAGACTAAGCATGATTAGAAGGGTTGCATAATTCTGTCACTTTGAATAATGAACTGGTCCTGTTAACTAACTCTCTTGACTGACGTGGTGGCAGAGTACGCGTACACCCTGCGGGTGGACGAGAAGAGCGACGTGTACAGCTTCGGCGTGGTGCTGCTGGAGCTCATCACCGGGCGTCGCCCCGTGGGCGGGTTTGGCGACGGCGTGGATATTGTCCATTGGGTCCGCAAGGCCACGGCGGAGCTCCCCGACACCGCCGCGGCCGTGCTCGCCGTCGCCGACCGCCGCCTCTGCCCCGAGCCCGTGCCGCTGCTGGTGGGGCTCTACGACGTGGCCACGGCGTGCGTCGAGGAGGCGAGCACCGACCGGCCCAACATGCGCGAGGTGGTGCACATGCTCTCGCAGCCCGCCCTCGCCGCCGCCGCCGCTGCCGCCACAGCCGACAGCGCGGCCCGGCCCGACGACGACCTTATCCTCTCCTTCTGACCGGCACGCCAGCGTTCAAGATCGCCATGGCTCGGGAATTAAGCAGGGAGATAATTATGGTAAATGGGCGTGCTAATTTCGGGTTTAACCCTTGGTGCTTAGGTAATTTTGTGGCGTGTGGATGTGTAATAACAACTACTACTACTCCTAGTAGCGTCAGTGTGTACTCCCTGAAGCTGAAGGGCAAGGCTGCAAGAGTACCTTGACTGGACATATAATGGGCGATGCTGAATGAAGGAATGTATATGTACATAGTAGTAAAACCTCCGAGTTCAAATATCAACTGGCTACATTATTCATCTCTCCTTGCTGCTACTCCCTCTGTAAACTTTAGATCACTATTTTTAGTGATCTAAACGATCTTATATTAGTTTACAAAAGGAGTATTTGCAAATGCTTTCCGTTCTTGTCGCCATCTTTGCTAGGATGGAGCAGGAAGCAAGTGACAGTGAAAAGGTGAATTTCCTTTCTGAAAACATTTTGATGATCTTTGCTGCTCCTTTTAAGTTCTCTTTGCTGCTCCTTTTATAAGTATCGATCGGTGGACGATTGCAGGCCGTCGCTCGCGGAATCGAATCGGATGGAGCACGTAGGGGAAGAACACAACGGGAGGCCGACCTAACTTAATTTGCTTGCCTTTCGTATCTATTCCCTCCTTTTTGGTTCTTTTGATATTTTGGATAGATAGATAGATGAGCATATGTTCCCTGCGCCTGGGTGGATGATGGTTAAGATGTGTCTTTTTGAGATAATATCACTCTCCCTCCCTCTGGAAGCTGGGATCCGAATGTCGTGGCCAAGTGGGCTGGGTATTTATCTGCTGCCTCGTCAGTGTGGTAGTAGTACACTGGGAGTAAAAGGAAGCGAGTTTTTTTTTTTTGGAAGGGTCACCAGTTCACCACAACACTTTATTTAAACATCTATAATGTCTGGTACAAGCAAAAATTCAGGAATCTCTTTGTGCTTCGCTTTCCTTCTCGCCCACCAAATCGACCAAATCGTTACAAGAAACCATGATGGAATCCTTCTCATTCAGGGTGTCCTGCATAGTGCTTAACCATAACTTTGCATCATAGGTTCCACAAAGCAATCATGTGTTCGACCACATTCATGAGGGCCCGGACACATGTTGGCATACGGCAGTCAATGAGCGCGTGACGCCATGAGTCTGCCGCGGCACTGCACATGAAACACTCACCCTCCTCTGATATGTGATGAATCCTCAAAGTTTCTCCTGTAGGGATCGAGTTTTTTTTGCCACTGTCCATGCAAAGTTTTTCACATTTCCTAGGACTTTAGTTTTCCACAACTTAGAGCAACTCTAGCAGACCCCGTAAAACCGCGACCCACGTAAGGCGTTGACAGTTCGACGAAGAACTGTTTTGCGGGTCGAAATCGTGCGAGGCAGAGTAGAACCCGTATATGAAACTGCATAATTTGCAAAAAACTTTCGCGTGAGAAATTGAAACCACACTAGTTCATTATATACTACATGATCATTCATAGTTCACCATCACATACTACATTATCATACATACTACATTCTACTACTACTACTACCAGAGGGGGGGGGGGTCTCGTGGCGGCGAGGCCGAGGTCAATATACCAAAATGGATGAGCTCGCGGCCGAGGACGACGCGGTGGAGGAGCTCAGTCCCATCGGAGCTGACGAGATCGATGAATTTGTCCCTCTGCTCCTCGCGGATGCCACTCGTCTTCCTTCTCCTTCGCGGCAAGGTTGGCCGTGACCGCCTACTTGAGGATGCGGTCGTTGAGCTCCTCGTCGTGGCGCCGGCGCTCCGCCTCCTCGCGCAAGCTCTGTTCGACAATGGCGGCCCCGACCGCGTCGAAATCGGCCACGAAATGTTCGGACCCGACGACCCCTCGGCGCTCGATCTCCTCCGGCTCCTCCGGCCACTCCCTCTTCACGGAGTGACAAATCCCAGTCTCGATCCGTGTCAACCCAACAGACACTTTCAGAGATACCTGTAGAGTACCTTTATAGTCACCCGATTACGCCAGACGCTTGATACACCCAAAGCACTCTTACGGTATCCGGGAGTTACACGATCTCATGGTCTAAGGAAGAGATACTTGACATTGGAAAAGCTCTAGCAAAACGAACTACACGATCTTGTGCTATGCTTAGGATTGGGTCTTGTCCATCACATCATTCTCCTAATGATGTGATCCCGTTGTCAATGACATCCAATGTCCATAGTCAGGAAACCGTGACTATCTGTTGATCAACGAGCTAGTCAACTAGAGGCTCACTAGGGACATGCTGTGGTCTATGTATTCACACGTGTATTACGATTTCCGGATAATATAATTATAGCATGAATAAAAGACAATTATCATGAACAAGGAAATATAATAATAATCCTTTTATTATTGCCTCTAGGGCATATTTCCAACAGTCTCCCACTTGCACTAGAGTCAATAATCTAGTTACATTGTGATGAATCGAACACCCATAGAGTTCTGGTGTTGATCATGTTTTGCCCGCGGAAGAGGTTTAGTCAACGGATCTGCGACACTCAGATCCGTATGCACTTTGCAAATTTCTATGTCTCCATCTTGAACATTTTCACGGATGGAGTTGAAGCGACGCTTGATGTGCCTGGTCTTCTTGTGAAACCTGGGCTCCTTGGCAAGTGCAATAGCTCCAGTGCTTTCACAGAAGAGTTTGATCGGCCTCGACGCATTGGGTATGACTCCTAGGTCAGTGATGAACTCCTTCACCCAAATTGCTTCATGTGCTGCCTCCGAGGCTGCCATGTACTCCGCTTCACATGTAGATCCCGCCACGACGCTCTGCTTGCAGCTGCACCAGCTTACTGCTCCACCATTCAACATACACACGTATCCGGTTTGTGACTTAGAGTCATCCAGATCTGTGTCGAAGCTAGCGTCGACGTAACCCTTTACGACGAGCTCTTCGTCACCTCCATAAACGAGAAACATGTCCTTTGTCCTTTTCAGGTACTTCAGGATATTCTTGACCGCTGTCCAGTGTTCCTTGCCGGGATTACTTTGGTACCTTCCTACCAAACTTACGGCAAGGTTTACATCAGGTCTGGTACACAGCATGGCATACATAATAGAACCTATGGCCGAGGCATAGGGGATGACGCTCATCTCTTCTTTATCTTTTGCCATGGTCGGGCATTGAGTCGAGCTCAATCTCACACCTTGTAGTACAGGCAAGAACCCTTTCTTGGACTGATCCATTTTGAACTTCTTCAAAATCTTATCAAGGTATGTGCTTTGTGAAAGACCTATGAGGCGTCTTTATCTATCTCTATAGATCTTGATGCCTAATATATAAGCAGCTTCTCCAAGGTCCTTCATTGAAAAACTTTTATTCAAGTAGGCCTTAATGCTGTCCAAGAGTTCTATATCATTTCCCATCAAAAGTATGTCATCTACATATAATATGAGAAATGCTACAGAGCTCCCACTCACTTTCTTGTAAACGCAGGCTTCTCCATAAGTCTGCATAAACCCAAACGCTTTGATCATCTCATCAAAGCGAATGTTCCAACTCCGAGATGCTTGCACCAGCCCATAAATGGATCGCTGGAGCTTGCATACTTTGTTAGCATTCCTAGGATCGACAAAACCTTCCGGCTGTATCATATACAACTCTTCCTTAAGATAACCGATAAGGAACGCTGTTTTGACGTCCATCTGCCATATCTCATAATCATAGTATGCGGCAATTGCTAACATGATTCGGACGGACTTAAGCTTCGCTACGGGAGAGAAAGTCTCATCATTGTCAATCCCTTGAACTTGTCGATAACCCTTAGCGACAAGTCGAGCTTTATAGATGGTAACATTACCATCCGCGTCCGTCTTCTTCTTAAAGATCCATTTGTTTTCCATCGCTCGCCGATCATCGGGCAAGTCTGTCAAAGTCCATACTTTGTTTTCATACATGGATCCTATCTCGGATTGCATGGCTTCAAGCCATTTGTTGGAATCCGGGCCCGCCATCGCTTCTTCATTGTTCGAAGGTTCACCGTTGTCTAACAACATGATTTCCAGGACAGGGTTGCTGTACCATTCTGGTGCGGAACGTGTCCTAGTGGACCTACGAAGTTCAGTAGCAACTTGATCCAAAGTACCTTGATCATCATCATTAATTTCCTCTTCAGTTGGTGTAGGCATCACAGGAACATTTTCCTGAGCTGCATTACTATCCTGTTCAAGAGGTAGTACTTCATCGAGTTCTACTTTCCTCCCACTTACTTCTTTCGAGAGAAACTCTTTTTCCAGAAAGGATCCGTTCTTGGCAACAAAGATCTTGCCCTCGGATCTTAAGTAGAAGGTATACCCAATGGTTTCCTTAGGGTATCCTATGAAGACGCATTTTTCCGACTTGGGTTCGAGCTTTTCAGGTTGAAGTTTCTTGACATAAGCATCGCATCCCCAAACTTTTAGAAACGACAGCTTAGGTTTCTTCCCAAACCATAATTCATACGGTGTCGTCTCAACGGATTTAGACGGTACCCTATTTAAAGTGAATGTAGCTGTCTCTAGAGCGTATCCCCAAAATGATAGCGGTAAATCGGTAAGAGACATCATAGATCGCACCATATCCAATAGAGTGCGATTACGACGTTCGGACACACCATTGCGCTGAGGTGTTCCAGGCGGCGTGAGTTGTGAAACGATTCCACATTTCCTCAAGTGTGTACCAAATTCGTGACTTAAATATTCTCCTCCATGATCTGATCGCAAGAATTTTATCTTTCGGTCACGTTGATTCTCTACTTCATTCTAAAATTCCTTGAACTTTTCAAAGGTCTCAGACTTGTGTTTCATCAAGTAGACATACCCATATCTACTTAAGTCGTCTGTGAGAGTGAGAACATAACGATATCCTCCGCGAGCCTCAACGCTCATTGGACCGCACACATCGGTATGTATGATTTCCAATAGGTTGGTTGCTCGCTCCATTGTTCCGGAGAACGGAGTCTTGGTCATTTTTCCCATAAGGCATGGTTCGCATGTGTCAAATGATTCATAATCGAGAGACTCTAAAAGTCCATCAGCATGGAGCTTCTTCATGCGCTTGACACCAATGTGACCAAGGCGGCAGTGCCACAAGTATGTGGGACTATCGTTATCAACTTTACATCTTTTGGTATTCACGCTATGAATATGTGTAACATTACGCTCGAGATTCATTAAGAATAAACCATTGACCGTAGGGGCATGACCATAAAACATATCTCTCATATAAATAGAACAACCATTATTCTCGGATTTAAATGAGTAGCCATCTCGTATCAAACGAGATCCAGATACAATGTTCATGCTCAAACTTGGCACCAAATAACAATTATTAAGGTTTATAACTAATCCCGTAGGTAAATGTAGAGGTAGCGTGCCGACGGCGATCACATCGACCTTGGAACCATTCCCGACGCGCATCGTCACCTCGTCCTTCGCCAGTCTCCGCTTATTCCGCAGCTCCTGCTGTGAGTTACAAATATGAGCAACGACACCGGTATCAAATACCCAGGAGTTACTACGAGTACTGGTAAGGTACACATCAATTACATGTATATCAAATATACCTTTAGTGTTGCCGGCCTTCTTGTCCGCTAAGTATTTGGGGCAGTTCCGCTTCCAGTGGCCCTTCCCTTTGCAATAAAAACACTCTGTCTCAGGTTTGGGTCCATTCTTTGACTTCTTCCCGGCAACTTGCTTACCGGGCGCGGCAACCTCCTTGCCGTCCTTCTTGAAGTTCTTCTTGCCCTTGCCCTTCTTGAACTTAGTGGTTTTATTGACCATCAACACTTGATGTTCTTTCTTGATTTCAACCTCTGCTGACTTCAGCATTGAGAATACTTCGGGAATGGTCTTCACCATCCCTGCATATTGTAGTTCATCACAAAGCTCTTGTAGCTTGGTGGGAGCGATCAAGGATTCTATCAATGACCGCCTCGTCCAGGAGGTTTATGTCCAGCTGGGACAAGCGGTTGTGCAACCTGGACATTTTGAGTATGTGCTCACCGATGTAACTGTTTTCCTCCATCTTACAACTATAGAACTTGTCGGAGACTTCATATCTCTCGACCCGGGCATGAGCTTGGAAAACTAGTTTCAGCTCCTCGAACATCTCATATGCTCCGTGTTGCTAAAAATGCTTTTGGAGCCCCGGTTCTAAGCTGTAAAGCATGCCGCACTGAACGAGGGAGTAATCATCAGCACGAGACTGCCAAGCATTCATAATGTCTTGGTTCTCTCGACGGTGCATCACCTAGCGGTCCTTCTAGGACATATTGTTTCCTGGCAGCTATGAGGATGATCCTCAGGTTCCGGACCCAGTCCGTATAGTTGCTGCCATCATCTTTCATCTTGGTTTTCTCTAGGAACGCGTTGAAGTTCATGTTGACATGAGCGTTGGCCATTTGATCTACAAGACATATTTGCAAAGGTTTTAGACTAAGTTTATGATAATTAAGTTCATCTAATCAAAATTATTTTAATGAACTCCCACACAGATCAGACATCCCTCTAGTCATCTAAGTGTTACACGATCCGAGTCGACTAGGCCGTGTCCGATCATCACGTGAGACGGACTAGTCATCGTCGGTGAACATCTCCATGTTGATCGTATCTTCCATACGACTCGTGTTCGACCTTTCAGTCTCCGTGTTCCGGGGCCATGTCTGTACATGCTAGGCTCGTCAAGTTAACCCTAAGTGTTTTGCATGTGTAAAACTGTCTTACACCCGTTGTATGTGAACGTAAGGATCTATCACACCCGATCATCATGTGGTGCTCAAAGCATTTAACTTTAGCAACGGTGCACAGTTAGGGAGAACACTTCTTGATATTGTTGTAAGGATCATCTTATTTACTACCGTCGTTCTAAGTAAACAAGATGCATAAACATAATAAACATCACATGCAATTATATAGTAATGACATGATATGGCGAATATCATATAGCTCCATTGATCTCCATCTTCGGGGCTCCATGATCATCTTGTCACCGGCATGACACCATGATCTCCATCATCATGATCTCCATCATCGTGTCTTCATGATGTTGTCACGCCAACGACTACTTCTACTTCTATGGCTAACGCGTTTAGCAATAAAGTAAAGTAATTCACATGGCGTTCTTCAATGACACGCAGGTCATACAAAAATAAAGACAACTCCTATGGCTCCTGCCGGTTGTCATACTCATCGACATGCAAGTCGTGATTCCTATTACAAGAACATGATCTCATACATCACAATATGTCATTCATCATTCATCACAACTTCTGGCCATATCACATCACAAAACACTTGCTGCAAAAACAAGTTAGACGTCCTCTAATTGTCGTTGCAAGTTTTACGTGGCTGCAATAGGGTTCTAGCAAGAACGTTTTCTTACCTACGTGAAAGCCACAACGTGATTTGTCAAATTCTATTTACCCTTCATAAGGACCCTTTTCATCGAATCTGCTCCAACTAAAGTGGGAGAGACAGACACCCGCCAGCCACCTTATGCAACTAGTGCATGTCAGTCGGTGGAACCGGTCTCACGTAAGCGTACGTGTAAGGTTGGTCCGGGCCGCTTCATCCCACAATACCGCTGAAGCAAGATAAGACTAGTAGCGGCAAGCAAGTTGACAAGATCTACGCCCACTGAGGGAGTCCCGGATTAGGGGGTGTCCGGATTGCCGGACTATCATCGGCCGGACTATCATCGGCCGGACTATCATCATCAACCGGACTCCAAGACTATGAAGATACAAGATTGAAGACTTCACCCCGTGTCCGGATGGGACTTTCCTTAGCGTGGAAGGCAAGCTTGGCGATACGGATATGTAGATATCCTACCATTGTAACCGACTCTATGTAACCCTAGCCCTCTCCGGTGTCTATATAAACCGGATGGCTTTAGTCCGTAGGACTACAATCACAACAACCCTTACAATCATACCATAGGGTAGCTTCTAGGGTTTAGCCTCCTTGATCTCGTGGTAGATCCACTCTTGTAAACATCCACAATATCAATATCAATCGAGCAGGACGTAGGGTTTTACCTCCATTAAGAGGGCCCGAACCTGGGTAAACATCGTGTCCCTTGTCTCCTGTTACCATCCGCCTAGACGCACAGTTCGGGACCCCCTACCCGAGATCCGCCGGTTTTGACACCGACATTGGTGCTTTCATTGAGAGTTCCTCTGTGTCGCCACCGATAGGCGTGATGGCCTCTTCAATCGATAACGACGCAATCCTAGGTGAGACCTTTCTCCCCGGACAGATCTTCGTATTCGGCGGCTTCGCACTGCGGGCCAACTCGCTTGGCCATCTGGAGCAGATCGAAAGCTACGCCCCTGGCCGTCAGGTCAGGTTTGGAAGTTTAAACTTCACGGCCGATATCCGCAGGGACTTGATCCTCGATGGATTTGAGCCACAGCCGAGCGTGCCGCGCTGTCACGATGGGCATGACCTAACTCTGCCGCCAGACAGCACCTTGGAGGCCGCACCCGGATCCGCTCCGACTCATAGTCCGGAGCCGATCGCTCGAATCGAGGACGGATGGCTGGACACCGCCTCGGGAGCCGCAATTTCTACGGCGATGGAGCCGAACACTTACCTTGTCCCACATAAAGCCCATGACTCGAGGTGCCGGACTCCGCGGACTCGAACCTCCTGCGCCCCGCCACGAACCCGATTAGGCGCCGATCATGGAATTCACCGCTGCGGACATCTTTCAGCACTCGCCCTTCGGCGATATCATAAATTCATTGAAGCATCTCTCGCTATCCGGAGAGCCCTGGCCGAACTACGGCCAGGAAGGTTGGGACGCGGATGACGAAGAAGTTCAGATCCCACCCACCACCCACTTCGTAGCCACCGTCAACGATTTAACCGACATACTCAACTACGACTCCGAAGACATCGACGGTATGGACGATGATGCCGGAGACTCCCAAGAACCAGTGCCTACAGGACACTGGAAGACCACCTCGTCATACGATATATACATGGTGGACACCCCGAAGGGAAGCGATAACGAGGAACAACGGGACGCGGCAGAGGATAATCTCGCCGATAAAGAACCAAAACAGTGACACAAACGCCGCCCTAAGTCCCGCCTCGATCAAAGCAGCCTTCCTAACGACCCAGCGATAGAGCAGGGCAAGCCAGCGGACGACGAACAGGACGAGCCGGATAATCAACCCCTTCACGGAGCAATCAACAGTCCGCCACAACACGAGCATAAGAACATACGCAAAAAACTAGTCGCCATCGCAAGAAGTTTGAAGAAGGCGAAACGGAAGCTCAAAACAGCGAAGACACGCCGAGAATGAAGTGGAGCAAAGTATTCAAGACCGCAGACAAATATGGCAATGGCCATCAAACTAAGAGCTACCCAAGCGCAAGTTGCTGCCAGAATTTGACGAGGAAGCCATCGAGCCTTCACAAGTCAAAAAATAAAGAGGCTGCTGGCGGATAGACGCCGATGACAGCCCAAAGCGACAAGCGGGGCTGCACACAAGCCGAATTATAATCCTGGTAAAACGGGCGGCCCAACTAGGTCCATCTACGGGCCAAAAAAGAGGACCCCAGGAAGTAACACACCACGACAAGTGTTCGAAGACAGCGGCACACCCAAATACAGGCCAAGACACCCGCTTATGTTTCACCGATGAGGTGCTGGATCATGAATTTCCAGCAGGGTTTAAACCCATAAATATAGAGGCATACGACGGCACAACAGACCCCGGAGTCTGGATAGAAGACTACATACTACACATACACATGGCTAGGGGAGATGATCTCCACGCCATAAAATACGTACCCCTCAAGCTCAAAGGGCCAGCCCGGCATTGGCTCAAAAGCCTCCCAGAAAACACTGTTGGAAGTTGGGAAGAGCTTGAGGACGCGTTTAGAGCAAATTTTCAAGGGACTTATGTCCGCCCTCCGGATGCCGACGATCTGAGTCATATAACCCAACAGCCCGAAGAGTCAGCGCGCAAATTCTGGAACAGGTTCCTTACCAAAAAGAACCAAATAGTCGATCAGGCGGACGCGAAGCCTTAGCAGCTTTTAAACACAACGTCCGAGACGAATGGCTCGCCAGACACCTCGGCCAAGAGAAGCCAAGAACAATGGCTGCGCTAACAAGCCTCATGACGCGCTTTTGCGCAGGAGAAGACAGCTGGCTAGCAAGATGCAGCACCAGCGACCCGAGTACATCCGAGATCAGAGATGGAAACGGAAAGTCACGGTGCAGGAAAGATCAGCGCCGGAATAAAGAAAAAAACCCACAGGGCACGACGGTCAACGCCGGATTCAAAAGCTCGTGGCCAGACAATAAAACACGACCTATTAAGGACAACAGAGACGAGCTATCAAATTTAAACAAAATTTTAGATCGGATATGTCAAATCCACAGTACCCCCGGAAGGCCTGCAAACCATACCAACCGAAATTGTTGGGTTTTTAAACAGTCCGGCAGACTTAATGCGGACACAAGGCCTCGTCCAAGCGAGGACAATGACGAGCCCCACCAGCAGAGAGCACGGAAGTCAAAGGACTTTCCTCGAGAAGTCAAAACAGTAAACTCGCTTCACGTGATAAACACGGAAAGCCAACACGGCACTCGCCAAGACAAGTGTCGGACGATCCACCCAGTGGACCAAGGTTGGATGTCAAAACCAATCACTTTCGACCATCTGGATTAGTCCAGATATCCGGAGCGCAGGATAGACTGCCCTGATATCGGATCCCATAATAGACGGACTGCAATTAACGCAGGTGTTGATGGACGGTGGCAGTGACTTAAACCTGCTATATCCGGACACAATCCGCAAGTGGGGATAGACCCTATTACAATTCGGCATAGCCGCACTTCCTTCAAAGGAGTGGCGCCAGGCCCTTAAGCCAGCTATCAAGCACCACCGGACGGGAAGCTCTCGTCCGCTTCAATACAATACCACATTCCGCGTCTCTTACGCTTAAAATGCCCGGTCCACGTGGCATCGTTTCATCATAGGGTCGCCGGAGACCCCCGACACGGCTGGACAAGTCCGGAATAAATAAGGTAGGGGCTACCTAGCCGCACACCCCTTCACAAGGGTTTGCGCATATAAGCCATAATGAGCTAGCATAGGCTCAACTTTCTTAATCTATATTTCAATTTTTATGCACTTTCTCGCTCGATTTCTTTTCCCACCAAGTTCTTCTCTTTTTACAGATGAACAGCGTGCACACCCGTCCAGGATGCGGCACAACGGAGACACATGCGCAGACGTGTAGTAGGGACACGTTGCAAGGACTCTTTTCAGACTAAGACCCTACGTAAACGTTTCTTACTGTCTCTTGTTGCTATAATCCCCTGGTTTATCATTATAACCAGAGTGGAGACTGGCGTTTTGGCATCGGCGCGCCTGTAAGAACCTGCCCGCACACGGACACAAGGGGCTTAGGGCTTTGTTTTGCCCGCTATTATAAAGACCGAACACCTTCCGGAGTGTTCGCGCCTCGAGTTAGGCCTTATATGCATCAGCTCGAATCATGTCTTGGGTCAAATGTTGGGTTTGCCCGGCTCCTGTGTTTTGCTGCCTTACGTTCCGTATCATCGGCTAACGCGGCTGTGGAGAACTCTGCGATTGTGCCCCAGTTCGGCTGGGCGAGCACCTCAGTAGAGAAAGCCGAAAACTGACTGTCATGATACAGCGAGAGACTGGTCAACCACTCGATTGACCTTGGGAATGTTTAGGATTCCTCCGCTTTGACGAAGGGCCGTTTCCCGGCCAGGCACATACGCGCCCCGAATTCGGAGAGCACGGTGCCCCCAAGGGCTATGTCGTAGCCCCACCCTCGAACTCCATGGCTAAGTGAAAGTGATAAAGCATTATAGTCCGGTTGCCTCGTTTGCTACGCTACCACCTCCTTTACAGGACCGAGACGTCGGATTAAGTGTGAAAACGCGCTATTTTTTGCGAACACCCCCGCACCTTGTGCGTGGGGGCTGAAGCCGACGACTGCCATCTTTCAGGTTATACATACGTATACATGAACGGCCGCAAAGGAGATATTCTATTACTTGAACGCACAAGTATAAAAGGCGCTTACATCATAAATATCATTTTTACATCATATAAACGTTCATTCGAACGGAACATTTTTTGAGCACCGCGACTCTATTACACGAGCACCAGGCAGCACTTCGCCAAAATAGTGCTCGGCGGGTAGCCGGTTATTATCCGAACCCGGGGTCGCAACAGCGGTGGCATCGATGTTCATCAATGTGTCTTCACACGGTAGCGCCATCCGTGCACCTCTATGCAGGCCGACCGCTTCATCGCTTTGATATGCGGCACCGCCCCAAGAAATTGCTGCAATAAGCCAAAGTAACTCTTCGGCTGAGGCCTATCCGGCCGGATATGGGTCACTATATCCGCCATAGCAAGCCCGGACAACCTATTTAGCTCAGCCCACTCAGCCAAGCGATCGGTCAGCGGAAGTGAACGCTCCGGACTATGGAATTGAGACCAAAACAACTCTTCCGTCCGGTGATCCTTCTGGCTTCGAAAATGCACAACGGCATCCGTCGCACTCGCTGCTAAGTCCATATAAGGGTCCTTCGGACACCACAGTTGGCCCAGCTGAGTATATTTTGGATCCGTGAACCTTCGGCGCAGCAGAAAAGGCTTGCCAGCTACAATCTCCACGGCCTGGCGCAGCTCTTCCTTCATAGCTCGCATTGCAGAGCGGGCACTCTTGGCTTCGGCGGTGGCCTTCCGCAGGTCTTCTTGCCCCACTAGGCGCTCCTTCCCAAGAGTCTCATTGCGGTCGGTAGCCTCTTTTAACTTCACAGCCATTTCGGCTATCTCTTCCCTACTCCGGCAGTGTGCGGCCCTTTCAGCCGCTAACTCCTCGGCCGCCTTCGAGGCTGCCACATTACTCCTTCTGGCCTGCTCCTTGGCTTGAGCAAGTTCGGCCCAAAGACTCTCCACGGCAGCGGCACTATCTGCATTTCACGCACATATCGTAT
Organism: Aegilops longissima; assembly: GCA_021605205.1. Taxonomy (NCBI): domain Eukaryota; kingdom Viridiplantae; phylum Streptophyta; class Magnoliopsida; order Poales; family Poaceae; genus Aegilops; species Aegilops longissima. The sequence continues at coordinate 740,977,348 of CM038679.1, forward strand.
GGAGTTGGCTTCGGCTCCCTTACCATGTGACCGCGCAGTAACACTTACCTTGCGACTCATCAAGTCGCCTGTTGATCAGCGCGATGACTTCATCCGCCACATCGAGTTGCCGCTTTAGTTCAGCAACTCCATCAGTCCGGCTGGCCCCCGGACGACCCGCCACCTGCATCGGCACGACGGGAATTTAAACCTGCGATTTTGATCCTCGGCACTCTGTCGATATCGACAACCTACCGAGTCTCAGGGGCTACTATCTATACAGGGCGCATTCTATATGCAAAAACTGTTAAAAGGTGTGTCATTTTTACGTACCTCAAACCCCGCCAGTAAACTCCTGACGGCATCATGCAACCCGCCTTCGGCGGACGAAATCCTTTCAATCACCATTCTCATCAATGCGTGCTGATCTTCTGAGATAGACGCCTTCTCAAGCAGATCCTTCAGCCGTACACCAGTTGGCGCCGAATTATCCGGCTTTGCCACACCCGGGGGCTCCCTCCGTGATGACACTTCAGGTTCGTCCGCCCTATCCAACGGCGCCCCGGACGGGGGCGTCTTGCTCTCTATCATCTCCGGACGAAGGTCCCCCAAAGACGAGCTCATCTGCGAAGGACGGAGATCCAAACTACAAGGTAAAAACTTTAGTTATCCTCAGAAGAAAAAATAGGGATGTCCCTTATTATAAAACTCCTTTCTTTCTACTTACGGCTCGTTGGAGGGCTGGCTCATTAAGGGAGATTGTGCGGCCGGGGCCTCCCCGGACGCAGGACCCTCCGCGAAGATTTCTTCCCCGCTTAGGGCTTTTTTCCCGGGTCCTCGGAGGCAGTCCTCTTCTCCCCTTGGTAGGAGGGATTCTCGATCCCCCCTCATTCAAGAGCCTCCTCGGGTGAGGCAGTAGCTTTCTGCTTTCCCCTTCGCCTTCCTCCAAGGCGCAAACTCAACATCCGACCAGCACGGATCCGCGCGGTCTCGGGGGGGGGGCGGACATCAGATTAATTTTGCTTCCGCTATCCACTCCTGTGTAGAAGGAGATCAGTCATAAGGCGGATCATCGAAAGGCAAACAAACGGTATGTCCGGACTTGGAACTACTTACTTGAGTATCCGGGTGATTGCAGCTTAGTCCAGCATCCTCGGTCAATTCCGGACGCACCTCTTGCGATCCGAAGAATAAGTTATACATCTCCAGGGGTGTCATACCCATGAAGTGTTGGAGAATCCGTGGGCCCTCCGGATTGAACTCCCATAGCCGGAGAGGACGGCGTTTGCAGGGCAGGAGATGCCTAATTAGCATAACCTGCATCACCACCACCATATCGATCTCCCTCGTTAGGAGATCTCGAATCCGGCCCTGCAGTAGGGGCACGTCCTTTGACGGCCCCCAGTTGAGCCCTTGGTTGACCCACGATATCAATCGTCGTGGAGGTCCCGGGCGGAATAGGGGAGGCGGCTTTTGTCTGCGGCCCCTCGGAACGGTAATATAGAACCACTCTCGCTGCCACAGGCCGAGCTCCTCTTGGAAGGAGCCGGCGGGCCACGGGGCATCGGCCCTCCTACTTATGGCCGCTCCGCCACACTCCGCTTGACGCCCCTCGATCATCTTCGGCGCCACATTGAAGGTCTTCAGCCACAGCCCGAAGTGAGGGGTGACGCGGAGGAAGGCTTCGCAGACGACAATAAATGCGGAGATATGGAGGATGGACTCCGGAGCCAAATCGTGGAATTCCAACCCATAGTAAAACAGGAGCCCTCTCACAAAAGGATCCATCGGGAAGCCTAAACCCCGACGGAGGTGGGAAACGAAGACGACATACTCGCCGGGCTCAGGGGTGGGGATGGCCTGCCCTTGGCAGCAACCCAGCGAAATCTCGTGAGGCATGTACTTGGCCTCCCGCAGCTTCAGCACGTCCTCCTCCGTAATGGAGGAGGGCATCCACCGGCCCTGGAGGTCGGAACCGGACATCGTTGAAGGTCCAAAGCGCTCGAATCTGGAGCTCTAGGTGCTGGAACTTGGAGCGTGGAGAGGATTCGATGGAAGATTGAAGAAAAAGAAACGAGCCTTGGTCCCGTTATAAAGAGGGAGGATACCAAGAGCCGCCTCCGTGGCCGTTTGGGACTCGTCTTCGATAGAGGGGGCGTGGCGAACGGGCGCGGTTGGGTTACCCACGCCCGTATTGATGAGAATCCCGGATTAAGGGGAAACACGATCTCTGCTTCGATAGGACGTGCCAAGGAAACCGCTTCGCTAAATGCGCTAAGGTGGTAAAATAAAAAACAACTTGAGTAATGGCTTGGTAGTGGTGTGACGTCGTGCCACGGAAAACGTCAGCAGATTGAACTCGTGTATATATTATTATTCTCTCTACGGTGGAATGTGGAATTTATTTTGCAGAGCCGGACACTATCCTGGTGTTCACAATCTTCTATCATTTGGAGGAGGAACCCGCCTTGCAATGCCAAGCAATATACACGCCGGACTTATCGTCATTGAAGCCTGGTTCAGGGGCTACTGAGGGAGTCCCGGATTAGGGGGTGTCCGGATTGCCGGACTACCATCATCGGCCGGACTATCATCGGCCGGACTATCATCATCAACCGGACTCCAAGACTATGAAGATACAAGATTGAAGACTTCACCCCGTGTCCGGATGGGACTTTCCTTGGCGTGGAAGGCAAGCTTGGCGATACGGATATGTAGATCTCCTACCATTGTAACCGACTCTATGTAACCCTAGCCCTCTCCGGTGTCTATATAAACCGGATGGCTTTAGTCCGTAGGACTACAATCACAACAACCCTTACAATCATACCATAGGCTAGCTTCTAGGGTTTAGCCTCCTTGATCTCGTGGTAGATCCACTCTTGTAAACATCCACAATATCAATATCAATCGAGCAGGACGTAGGGTTTTACCTCCATCAAGAGGGCCCGAACCTGGGTAAACATCGTGTCCCTTGTCTCCTGTTACCATCCGCCTAGACGCACAGTTCGGGACCCCCTACCCGAGATCCGCCGGTTTTGACACCGACACCCACAACAAAATTGTGTTCTACTCGTGCAACAGAGAACTACGTATAGACCTAGCTCATGATGCCACTGTTGGGGAACGTTGCAGAAAATTAAAATTTTTCTACGGTTTCACCAAGATCTATCTATGAGTTCATCTAGAAACGAGTCAAGGGAGTGAGTTTGCATCTACATACCACTTTGTAGATCGCGAGCGGAAGCGTTCGAAAGAACGGGGATGAAGTAGTCGTTCTCGCCGTGATCCTATCACCGGAGATCCTAGCGCCGAACGGACGGCACCTCCGCGTTAAACACACGTACGGGACGGGAGACGTCTCCTCCTTCTTGATCTAGCAAGGGGGAAGGAGAGGTTGATGATGATCCAGCAGCACGACGGCGTGGTGGTGGATGCAGCAGAACTCCGGCTGGGCTTCGCCAAGCTGCTGCGGGAGGAGGACGAGGTGTAGCAAGGGGAGGGAGGCGCCAGAACTTCAGGTTGCGGCTGCCCCCTCCCCCCTCCCTTTATATAGGCCCCTGAGGGGGCACCGCCCTGGGGATCCCATCTCCCAAGGGGCGGCGGCCAAGGGGAGGAGTGCCCCCAAGGCAGTGGCGCCCCACCCTAGGGTTTCAACACTAGGCGTAGGGGGTGGGCCAAGGGGGGCGCACCAGCCCACTATGGGCTGGTTCCCCTCCCCACTTTAGCCCATGGGGCCCTCCGGGATGGGTGGCCCCACCCGGTGGACCCCCGGGACCCTTCCGGTGGTCCCGGTACAATACCGGGTGACCCCGAAACTTTCCCGATGGCCGAAATACCACTTCCTATATATAATTCTTTACCTCTGGACCATTCCAAAACTCCTCGTGATGTCCGAGATCTCATCCGGGACTCCGAACAACATTCGGTATACTGCATACTCATATTCATACAACCCTAGCGTCACCGAACCTTAAGTGTGTAGACCCTACGGGTTCGGGAGACACATAGACATGACCGAGACGGCTCTCGGGCAGTAACCAACAGCGGGATCTGGATACCCATGTTGGCTCCCACATGCTCCTCGATGATCTCATCGGATGAACCACGATGTCGAGGATTCAAACAATCCCGTATACAATTCCCTTTGTCAATCGGTATGTTACTTGCCCGAGATTCGATCGTTGGTATCCCAATACCTCGTTCAATCTCGTTATCGGCAAGTCACTTTACTCGTACCGTAATGCATGATCCCATGACCAGACACTTGGTCACTTTGAGCTCATTATGATGATGCACTACCGAGTGGGCCCAGTGATACCTCTCCGTAATACGGAGTGACAAATCCCAGTCTCGATCCGTGTCAACCCAACAGACACTTTCGGAGATACCTGTAGTGTACCTTTATAGTCACCCAGTTACGTTGTGACGTTTGATACACCCAAAGCACTCTTACGGTATCCGGGAGTTACACGATCTCATGGTCTAAGGAAGAGATACTTGACATTGGAAAAGCTCTAGCAAAACGAACTACACGATCTTGTGCTATGCTTAGGATTGGGTCTTGTCCATCACATCATTCTCCTAATGATGTGATCCCGTTGTCAATGACATCCAATGTCCATAGTCAGGAAACCGTGACTATCTGTTGACCAACGAGCTAGTCAACTAGAGGCTCACTAGGGACATGCTGTGGTCTATGTATTCACACGTGTATTACGATTTCCGGATAATACAATTATAGCATGAATAAAAGACAATTATCATGAACAAGGAAATATAATAATAATCCTTTTATTATTGCCTCTAGGGCATATTTCCAACAAGGAGACCAAAACTCAGTCGTATCACAGTCACGGAACAGGATTCATAGCAGATCCGTCGTTGCGAATTCAGTCCAGTCGGCCCATAGTCCAAGATCGCCTCCGAGGCGTGAGGAACGTGGAGGCCGGCATGATGATCAGTACAGGAATCGCAAGGCGTATGAGTACCGATTTGATCGCAATGATCGACGTCGAGTGTCCACCCCTCCCCCAAGGGGTGGATCATACGCTCCTCGACAACAAGATGACAGACGCCAGCACAGTGCTGGGCGAAGGGTTCCAGTCGACCCCAGAGAGCCAGACTTTGATGCAAGATCCATCATCGTTCAAGGCTTGGTCGACAGGAACAGAGCTCACCGAGAAGGTCATGACAGAGATGTTCCCTCCAGCAGCAGAGTTCATGTCTCAGGGCCAGAGTGTTTTAGCAGGGCCGTCAGAGCCGCAGCGATTCCTCCCAACTTCAGGTTGGCGACTGGAGTCAGTAAGTTCACCGGTGAGCCCAAGCCTGACACTTGGCTTGAGGACTACCGAGTGGCTGTTCAGATTGGCGGCGGCAACGATGAGGTAGCTATGATGCATTGGCCCCTTATGTTGGAGGGTTCGGCCAGAGCATGGTTGAATCAGTTAGCACCCAGCAGTATTTACACTTGGGAAGATCTGGCCCGAGTGTTTGTCAGGACATTTGAAGGGACTTGCAAGCGACCAGCAGGATTGACAGAGCTGCAGTCGTGTGTGCAGAAGTCGAATGAAACTTTGAGAGATTACATCCAGAGATGGATAACCTTGCACCACACAGTTGAGAATGTTTCTGATCACCAGGCAGTCTGTGCTTTCAAGGAAGGTGTCAAGAACAGAGAGTTGAGTTTAAAATTCGGTCGAACAGGAGATATGACACTGAGTCGAATGATGGAGATTGCCCCCAAGTATGCTAATGGCGAAGAAGAGGATCGGCTCCGGAGTGGTAAGTACAAGTCAGCCGCTAATGAAACCGACGGAGGAAATTCCAGTCGGAAGCAGAAGCGCAAAGCCGAGCCAGCCACTCCCGGAGAAGCCTTGGCTGTGACCCTAGGAAAGTTCAAGGGGAAACCCAAGGGTCCATGGAACCCCAAGAAGGTGAAAGACCAAGATGGGAATGATGTGTTAGACTTGCCATGTCACATTCACACGAAGAAAGATGAAGAGGGTAAACTCATTTACCCAAAGCATACCACTCGACAGTGTCGGCTCTTGATTCAGCAGTTCCAAGGGAAGCAGCCCAAGGATAAGGAAAAAGGGTCGGATAAAGTTGAGGACAAAGAAGATAGTGATAGTGGATACCCCCAGGTCAATTCCACCTAGATGATTTTTGCTGACGTTGAAAGCAAAAGTCGATTGAAAGTTATAAACCGAGAAGTGAACATGGTCGCTTCGGCGACGCCCAATTATCTGAAATGGTCCCAGACCGCCATCACATTCGACTAGTCCGATCATCCGACACACATTGCCACCCCTGGGAGGCAAGCGTTGGTGGTCGACCCAGTCGTCGAAGGCACTCGGCTGACCAAAGTTTTGATGGATGGCGGCAGTGGCCTGAACATCTTGTATGCAGAGACGTTGAAAGGGATGGGCATTCCGATGTCTAGACTCAGCACCAGTAACATGAGTTTCCACGGAGTCATTCCTGGAAAGAAGGCTGAGTCACTCGGTCAAATTGCTCTTGATGTGGTTTTTGGTGATTCGAAGCATTTCCGCAAAGAAAAGTTGACCTTTGAGGTCGTGGATTTCCAGAGCGCTTATCACGCTTATTCAGGAAGGCCGACGATGCCCGTTCATGGCCCGACCATGTTATGTGTACCTCAAGCTAAAGATGCCCGGTCCCAAGGGTGTGATCACCATCACCGCAATCGGAAGAAAGCGGAAGAGTGTTTCGGAAAGGCTCTAAGATTGCTGATGCTCGATGGCGATGGTAGAATTGCAAGAATATCGAAGACCGCAGATCCGAGTGATTTGTTGCGAGCAAAGAAGCCCGCTACAGAGTCAGCATTTCAGTCGTCCGGTGAGACGAAGCAGGTTCATATTCACCCGACCGACCCCAATGCTGCTCCGACCAACATCTCAACAACACTCGACTCCAAATAGGAAGAAGCGCTCGTCCAGTTCCTCCGTGAGAACTGGGGCATCTTTGCATGGATGCCTGCTGACATGCCGGGTGTTCCCAGGGAGCTGGCTGAGCACCGTCTGCGACTCGACTCAAAAGTCAAACCTGTCAAAGAACATCTTCGACGGTCCGCCGTCCAGAAGAGAAAGGCCATTGGCGAGGAGGTGGCTCGGCTCTTAGCAGCAGAGTTTATCCGAGAAATTTACCACTCCGAGTGGCTCGCTGAGGGAGTCCCGGACTAGGGGGTGTCCGGATAGCCGGACTATCGTCACGGCCGGACTCCAAGACTATGAAGATACAAGATTGAAGACTTCGCCCCGTGTCCGGATGGGACTTTCCTTGGCGTGGAAGGCAAGCTTGGCGATACGGATATGTAGATCTCCTACCATTGTAACCGACTCTGTGTAACCCTAACCTATCCGGTGTCTATATAAACCGGAGGGTTTTAGTCCGTAGGACGAACAACAATCATACCATAGGCTAGCTTCTAGGGTTTAGCCTCCTTGATCTCGTGGTAGATCTACTCTTGTACTACCCATATCATCAATATTAATCAAGCAGGAGTAGGGTATTACCTCCATCGAGAGGGCCCGAACCTGGGTAAAAACATCGTGTCCCTTGTCTCCTGTTACCATCCGCCTAGACGCACACTTCGGGACCCCGTATCCGAGATCCGCCGGTTTTGACACCGACACTCGCCAATGTGGTCATGGTCCCTAAGAAGGACAATTCACTGCGCATGTGCATCGACTTCAAACATATCAATCGGGCCTGCCCGAAAGATCATTTTCCTCTCCCCCACATCGACCAAATAGTCGACTCGACTGCGGGATGTGAGCGGTTGTCTTTTTTGGATGCATATTCCGGGTACCATCAGATCCGTCTGTGTGGACCCGACGAGATCAAAACAGCTTTCATCACTCCATTCGGGTGCTTCTGTTATGTCACCATGTCATTCGGCCTCAAGAATGCCGGAGCCACATTCATGAGGATGATTCAGAAGTGTTTACTCGCTCACTCAAAGCAGTCGGAATGTGGGAGCATACATGGATGACATTGTGGTCAAGTCACGGAAAGGTTCCGACCTGTTGACTGACCTTGCTGAAACATTTGCCAATCTCAGGAGATATGATATCAAGATTAATCCATCAAAGTGCACATTCGGAGTTCCTGGTGGAAAGCTACTCGGTTTTCTCGTTTCTGAACAAGGAATCGACGCTAACCCAGAAAAAGTCGGCGCTATTCTCCGAATGAAATGCCCTGTGCGTGTGCACGATGTCCAGAAGCTTACTGGATGCTTGGCCGCTTTAAGTCGATTCATCTCTCGCCTCGGTGAAAAGGCATTGCCTCTTTACCGACTGATGAAGAAGTCAGACAAGTTCGAGTGGACTCCTGAAGCTGATGCAGCGTTTGCAGAGCTCAAAGCTCTGCTCTCCACCCAGCCGGTGCTTGCTGCCCCAATCAGCAAAGAGCCGTTGCTGCTTTACATTGCAGCCACAGGACAAGTCGTCAGTACAGTACTTACGGTCGAGCAGGAATCGGAAGGAAAAGCCTTCAAAGTTCAGCGCCCAGTATATTATCTTTCTGAAGTGTTAACCCCATCGAAGCAAAGATACCCTCATTATCAGAAGCTTGTGTATGGGATTTATATGACCGCAAAGAAGGTTGCTCACTACTTCTCTGATCATTCCATTACAGTCGTCAGCGACGCCCCGTTATCAGAGATTCTGCACAACAGAGACACAACTGGTCGAGTGGCGAAATGGGCGATTGAACTTCTTCCCCTTGATATCAAGTTTGAGGCAAATAAAGCCATCAAGTCCCAAGCAATAGCAGATTTCATCACCGAGTGGATTGAACAACAGTTACCGACTCAAGTTCACTCGGAGCACTGGACTATGTTCTTTGATGGTTCCAAGATGCTGAATGGTTCCGGTGCTGGGGTAGTATTGGTTTCCCCCTAGGAGATAAGCTCAGATATGTGCTCCAGATTCACTTTGATTCTTCCAACAATGAAGCAGAATACGAAGCATTATTGTATGGGTTGCATATGGCCATTTCACTCGGCGTCCGTCGCTTCATGGTCTATGGCGACTCAGACCTGGTGGTTAATCAGGTGATGAAGGAGTGGGACGTCAGAAGTCCAGCCATGACTGGCTACTGTAATGCAGTGAGGAAGCTGGAAAAGAAGTTTGAGGGGTTAGAGCTCCATCACATACCCCGACTGAAAAATCAAGCTGCTGATGATTTGGCGAAAATAGGGTCCAAGAGGGAAGCCATTCCCAGTGATGTGTTTTTGGAGCACATCCGCACACCGTCGATTCAAGAGGATCCTTTCACCGAAGAAGTTCCACAGCCAAAAAGTGCCACTGATCCGACTGAAGTTGAGGTCCCAGCGGTGGTCGACCTGGTCATGGAAGTCGTGGTCATCACTCCCGACTGGACAGTACCGTACATCGCATACATCCTGAGGAAAGAGCTCCCGGAGAATGAAGAAGAGGCTAGACAGATCGTCCGTCGATCCAAGGCCTTTACTGTGATCAAGGGACAGTTATTCAGAGAAAGCGTGACTGGAGTCAGCCAGAAGTGCATAACGCCAGAAGAGGGTCAGATAATCCTTGATGATATCCACTCGGGGACCTGTGGTCACCATGCGTCCTCTCGGACCATCGTGGCTAAAGCATACCGAGCGGGATTTTACTGGCCAAAGGCAAATGAAATGGCAAAGGAAATAGTCGACAAATGTGAAGGATGTCAGTTCTACTCCAATATGTCACACAAGCCCGCCTCAGCATTGAAGACCATTCCACTCGTCTGGCCTTTCGCTGTTTGGGGGTTGGATATGATTGGACCGCTGAGAACTGGCAGGAGTGGTTTCACTCATTTGCTTGTGGCAGTCGACAAGTTCACGAAGTGGATCGAAGCTAAACCTATCAAGAATCTTGATGCGTGCACTGCTGTCAGTTTCGTCAGAGAATTGATATTCAGATATGGAGTTCCGCACAGCATCATCACGGACAATGGGTCAAATTTTGATTCCGACAAGTTCAAAGCCTTTTGCGCCTCTCAGGACACGCGGGTCGACTATGCTTCAGTCGCTCACCCCCAGTCGAATGGACAAGCTGAACGAGCAAATGGTCTAATTCTCAAAGGACTGAAACCTCGATTGATGCGTGATCTCAAGTATGCAACAGGAGCGTGGGTCGAATTGGAGCATGAGTAAAAGAAATGAATGCCTAACCAATCTAGCTCATCCATTGCTTAACCTACAGCAAGCAATGAACAATTAGAACCTAAAGACATGAGCTTTTTCTACTTTCTACAGCAACTAGAGCAGATAACAACTATAGCAACTGCAGCAAATAGAGCGGGAAGGGGATGGGACTCACCTCAGTTCCTCTGCGCCGCCGCGGAACCAGTCTGACCCCTCCCTACAGCATCGGTCGCCGCCCCGTCGATGGAGGCATCGAACTAGGGTTTGAGGAAGGGGGCAGGACAGCGGCCGTGGGAGACGCAACACCTCGGGAAAGATTCGTCGGATGCACCGCTACCGTAGCCGCCAACAGCACTCCGACCAGCCTTGCTCGCCTCAGATCACCGCTGCCTCGGCAGGGCCAGCGACGGCGACAGAGAGGGGAGAGGAATGGGGATTTTTTTGGTTCGAATCGAACCTGCGCCGCATCTCTATCCAGCCCGACTTGACAAGAGGGCCCCACCGAGTCAAAACCACCGTTGACCACTGCCACATCAGCCGCGGGTGAAGACAAACCGGCCAGGGTTTTTGTGTGTGTCCGGTTTTGGTTTGTTTAGGGGGTGGAAGAAGCCGAAAATAAGATCAGGAGGTAAAGTGAACCACCCACTTTATTCAGGGTAGTAAAATGGACTTTTTTCTTTCTCAAATACTTGTTCAATATTTTTCAAATATTTGTTCAACAGTTTTATATACATGATCAACATTTTTCAAAATACTTGTTCAACATTTTTCAAATACTTGCCCAACATGTTCAAAATATTTGTTCAAGATCTTTCAAATATTTTTTGAAGAGTGTTTTGTGTAATATATATATTTAGAATATTTTAGAGTATAAACAAAAGAAAAATAAAAAGGTGCAGATGGACTAGGCCTCTCACAAGGATAAGTATCCACATAGCAAAGAAAAGTCTTCTTCCTCCTCCCGTTGGCGCCGCCGCGGATCCGCCCCGCCTCCGATGGCATTTGGCCTGTGGAGGTGCGGAGGATCTCGCCCCCCGCCGGCGGGAGGGACCCTGTTCTCATTTTTGCTAGACTGAACATCTTGGTTGGGGCTGTGTGGCGGCGGCGATGTCCCTTGGTAGCAATAATGTCTCCCATATCCCATCCCCGTCTCGATGGTGCGAATAGCGTTGTTGAAGGATGTGTGGAGGTGTGTCTCCGTCGGATCTCATGCGATTTGGTCGGTGCTGGTCTTCGATGGATTTATTTGGATCCAGTTTTTGTTCGTCTTCGTTCGTGTGGTTTCAGCTTGATTTTTCCAATCTACAACTCCCTTCATCGGTGATGGTTGCTGCTCTGGTGTGCTCGTCCTTTGGGACCTTAGCACAATAACTTCCTAACTTTCTACTACAACAAGGTTTGCCCGGCTCCGATGATGGAGGGGCGATGACGGTGGCGCGCCATCGGCTCGCTCCAGTGCTTGTAGTCGTCGCTAGGTGGTCCATAGACCTGGTTGTAATTTTTATTACCTCTTCTGTTCTCTATACTGCCATGATTGATGAATAGATTGGAAATTTCTCTCTCAAAAAAAAGAAAGAAAGAAACTAAAATAAAAACGTGAAAGAAACAAAACAGAAACCAGGCTGGTCTTTCCAGTGCGAGTGAGCCGGCCCAACCGGGGCTCCGTTCAGCATGTGGTTCGCTCCTGTCTCGCTTACAATGCCAGACATAGGGCGCCCTTGAGATCAGGGCAACTTAGAGAGAGAGAGAGAGAGAGAGAGAGAGAGAGAGAGAGAGAGAGAGAGAGAGAGAGAGAGAGAGAGAGAGAGAGAGAGAGAGAGAGAGAGAGAGAGAGATCAAGGCTTATCCCTCCCGCCCATTTCTCTCGGTTAGTTAATTTGTTTTGACTGAGATCAGTTCCAACGATAACTTGGGAAGGCGAAGCCGCCGCGCCTATATACTCTCCGCCTCCCTCTGCCCCGATCGCCCATTCGCCCCCAACCCACACCCAACCCTTCCTCCTTCCTCAAGCGCGTCAGCTCCTCCGCCCCGGCGACCCGAGCGAGATGGTTTCCGCCGACGCAGCTCGCAACGTCGTCGGTATCATCGGGAATGTCATCTCCTTCGGCCTCTTCCTCTCCCCGACGTAAGCCCCCATCCCCCCTCCTCTAATCCGCCGCCTCTTTTGTAGACAGTCTAGAGTAATCTATATGCATGGATGGTGCTTGTTGCAGGCCGGTTTTCTGGCGGATCATCAAGGCCAAGGACGTGGAGGAGTTCAAGCCGGACCCCTACCTGGCGACGCTGCTCAACTGCATGCTCTGGGTCTTCTACGGCCTCCCCATCGTCCACCCCAACAGCATCCTCGTCGTCACCATCAACGGGATCGGGCTCGTCATCGAGGGCTCCTACCTCATCATCTTCTTCCTCTACTCCACCAACAACAAGCGGGTACGTACTACCACATCCCTAAATCTAATCCCCTCGATCGCCCGTTGGTTTTCGTCTAGATAGAACAAGATCTGGCCCTAACCCATGCCCGTGCGTGCGTGCCTCCGTGCTTGCAGCTGAAGATGATAGGCGTGCTCGCCGCCGAGGCGGCGTTCATGGTGGCCGTCGTGCTCGGCGTGCTCCTCGGTGCCCACACCCACGAGAAGCGCTCCATGATCGTCGGCATCCTCTGCGTCATCTTCGGAACCATCATGTATGCCTCCCCGCTCACCATCATGGTACGTATACCTACACCCTCCTTCCTCATGGATCGATCGTACGTGTGCATGCATGCACTCTTTGGTCCATGCTTTAAGCCCTTGATCCGTTTGCTCTTAATTCTGGAGGCGCAGCTGTTATTTTATTTCGTTTCATTTGTTTTGAACTTTGTTAGTTGTGTGTTAATGCATGCCGTTCTGGTCGCATGGAGTGATAATATGCATTGTTTAGAAGACATGCGTGGTTAATCTGCTAGCTCTTGATCGAGTGTCTTTGAGTGGCTAGATGAATGCATGCTGCTCACCTCACACAGTAGATGTACTCTCCACACACAAATTATTTTACGAGACAAGATGTTGCCTTGTGTACATATTCTGTATTTTGTGGCTAGATTCACGTAGGGGTCTGGCTTCACACACCCAAGTTATTTTAGAAGATGCATGCTGTTCAATTTACGTAGATCTACTTCAGACATCCAAGTTATTTCACAAGATGTTGTTTTGTGTGCACATGTTTGGTCAAAAAAGCTCAAAGGTAACGCAACCCCTGCGTGTCCTTTCCTTGTGGATCTGGACTTGCATGCCGTGTAAGTAGCTATAGCCAGCCAACCAAACTTTCTGTTGCACCCGGCCGCCAAAATCTCGTGTTAGCTGTTGGAGTGACGGGTCCGCAATCGCATGGAAGAGCCGTTCATGACATGACTAAAAACATGTGAGCCAGCACTTCATCACAAACGTATGTGCCAATGCCCCGAGGATGCATGCATGGATATATTGCGTGCATGTTCTCTTTTGCTTCTTGTGATCCTTCACTCTTGCCAAATCTATGAGTTGTGATGTTAATTAACCAGTGAGTTTGTGTACCTACTCATTATATCTAGATCAGGAATTCAATGAGTCAGCCTTGTTAATTACCTACGTACGTACGTGTGCTCTTATTACCTGGTGATGTAAGTGCTACTAAGATAAGATTGCAATACTTGGTTGCAGGGTAAGGTGATCAAGACCAAGAGTGTGGAGTACATGCCATTCACCCTGTCGCTGGTTAACTTCCTCAACGGCTGCTGCTGGTTAGCCTACGCGCTCATCAAGTTCGACCTCTACGTCACGGTCAGTACATACATACATACATATACACATCTCAAACAAGTATACCGAATAAACCCAGCTAGCTAGATTTTTCTGTCTCATTGATCTAACTGCCATGCATGCATGCAGATCCCCAATGGCCTCGGCGCTTTCTTCGGCCTCATGCAGCTCATCCTCTACGGCTGCTACTACAAGAGAACCCCCAAGGAGGAGAAGAGCGTCGAGCTGCCCACCAGCAACCCCGCCGCAGCCGGCAACGTCTCGGTCACCGTGGACAGATAAGCATTGGCTTGCAGCAGCAGCAAGCCCGCCGTCGCCAAGTGATTCTAGTCCGGCCGGCGGCCGAGATTTTAGCCCTAAACATTTTGAGTAGTTAAATTCCGGATGATCGATGCTTCAACAAGTGTGGTGTGCTAGTCTTCGTTATAATTAGCTAGTCTTGATCGAGTGTGCGTTTCGTGAACCACTGTCGTCTGCCCTCGTGCAAATTAGAACTATATTCATGCAGAGGCGCAAACTGGAACTTAATATATGTAGCTGAGTTGTCCCGAATAATAATTACACCACGCTTGTCACGTATGTGTACTCTCTGAATCTATTCTTAGGCGATGATACGATATCTTCATGAATTACTGCGGAGCTTTTTAATTGTTAAGGCCGCGGTAGGTTTTGTGGAACCACATTATTTATCTTCCGTTCCCTTAACACCACCAGCACCATGCTGGATTGGGAACGCGACGGCAACCCTGTTGCTGAGCCACGATAACCGGTGAAAAACGACGTCTACAGGTAATCTTACAGGGATCTCGTGTTTTTTGTTTTAGAGAAAAAGGGCCACAGCCCTGCCTCCATTTTTAGAGTACCAAAAGCAAGATTTTTTTTTGTTTGTATGGCATTTTTTTGGTCTGTACATTTTGTACGCATCTCCTGATTTTGTACTTGAATTTTGGTTGTCATTGCTCATTTGGACAGACAAATGAGCAACATGTTTTTGCCGTCGATCCCATTGATGTTCTTAACATAAAACTAAAACATATCAAGAAATACTTCAAAGGATGGGGTTCCCATTCCTTTGGACATGCCAAGAAGAGGAAAAAGTGTATTAAGGAGGAGTTGGAAGAGATTGAGAGATTGGAGGAAAATGGACCCCTTGATCTGGAGTTATATGAAAAAAGGATGGCCCTTAACTTGGAACTCAATGAGCTCCTGATCATGGAAGAACTTTTCTGGTTACAACACTCCAGTGAGCGATGGTTGCACAAAGGAGAGACCGGAACACTTCCTTTTACCATCGGGTAGCGAACGGTAGAAAACGAAAAAAATACTATCCACTCTTTCACAGCAGGAGAGGTGACTATTGAAGGCACACAAAACCTTCTGAATCATGCGACCACATTCTATAAGGACCTTTTTTGGCCGGCTAGGGGAAACCTATTTCACCTTTCACCTGAAACATGGTCAGAGGATGAAAAGCTTAATGAGGAAGATAATATCCTCCTCATAAGTGAGTTCACCGAGGAGGAGGCGAAAAAAGCTCTATTTAGTATGGCATGTTGCTACTTCTTGAGCTTGCGTTGGTTTTTCCCTTAAAGAGGAAAGGGTGATGCAGCAAAGTAGATATAAGTATTTCCCTTAGTTTGAGAACCAAGGTATTAATCCAGTAGGAGACAATGCACAAATCACCTAATACCGGCACAAACAGTCAAACAAACTTGCACCCAACGTGATAAAGGGGTTGTGAAGGGTTGTCAATCTCTTCACGGTTACTTGCAAAAGAGAGATCTGATAGAGATAGATAAATGATAAAGTAAATATTTTTGGTATTTTTGGTTTATACATCGGAAAGTAAAAGATTGCAAGAATAGTAGATTGGAAACTTGTATGATGGAAAATAGACCCGGGGGCCATAGGTTTCACTAGAGGCTTCTCTCAAGATAGAAAATAATATGGTGGGTGAACAAATTACTGCCGAGCAATTTATAGAAAAGCGCAAAGTTACATGTCAAGTAGAATATAGGCATCACATCCATGTCAAGTAGACCGAAATGATTCTGCATCTACTACTATTACTCCACACGTCGACCGCTATCCGGCATGCATCTAGAGTATTAAGTTCATAAAGAATGGAGTAACGCATTAAGTAAGATGACATGATGTAGAGGAATTAACTCAAGCAATATGATGAAAACCTCATCTTTTTATCCTCGATGGCAACAATACAATACGTGCCTTGCTGCCCCTACTGTCACTGAGAAAAGACACCGCAAGATTAAACTCAAAGCTAAGCACTACTCCCATTGCAACAAAAACCAATCTAGTTGGCCAAACCAAACCAATAGTTCAAAGAGAATTACAAAGATATCAAATCATGCATATAAGAATTCAAAGAAGATTCAAATAATATTCATAGATAAGCTGATCATAAATCCACAATTCATCGGATCTCGGCAAGCACACCGCAAAAAAGTATTACATCGAATAGATCTTCAAGAACATCAAGGAGAACATGGTATTGAGAATCAAAGAGAGAGAAGAAGCCATCTAGCTACTAGCTATGGTCCCGTAGGTCTGTGGTAAACTACTCACGCTTCATCGAAAGGGAAATGGTGTTGATGTAGAAGCCCTCCATGGTCGAATCCCCCTCCGGTAGGACGCCGCAAAAGGCCCCTAGATGGGATCTCACGGGTACAGAAGGTTGCGGCGGCGGAAAAGTGTTTTCGTGGATGCACCTGTTGGTTTGAGGATATATGGGTATATATAGGCGAAAGAATTAGGTCAGGAGATGCACGAGGGGCCCACAAGGGTGGGGGGCACGCCCTACCCTCCTGGGTGCGCCCTCCGTCCTTGTGGCCGCCTCGTGGCTCCTCTGACTTCATCTCCAAGTCTCCTGGTTGTCTTCTGGTCCAAGAAAAATCATCGTGAAAGTTTTGTTCCGTTTGGACTTCGTTTGGTATTCCTTTTCTGCGAAACTTAAAAACAAGGAAAAAACATGAACTGGCACTGGGCTCTAGGTTAATATGTTAGTCCCAAAAATAATATTAAATAGCATATTAATGCATATAAAACATCCAAAACAGATAATATAATAGCATGGAACAATAAAAAATTATAGATATGTTGGAGACGTGTCACCTGTAATAGAGCTCCTAGACCGGATAACATCCCTGAGAATTCTATATTCACTGTTGGGATTTTGTTAAAAATGACATTATGTGCCTATTGAGGCATTTGACAATAATACTCTTGATGTAGCGTGCCTGAACTATGGGGTTATTACTTAGTTCCCAAAATGAATGGGGCTAAAAAAATTCAGCAGTACCGCCCTATCTACCTCCTACGGTGCCCTTACAAACTTATAACTAAGAGCATCTCCACCTGTCCTCCTAGGAAGGCCCCCAGGAGCACTTTTTCACCGCCGGCGACGAAAAGAGTCCCACTCATGCCCCCACGAGCTCGATTAGCGCCGGATTTCGCCAAAAACAGAGCCAGCGACCCCAACGCAAACCCAGGGAGCTGGGGGCGCCTGGGGGGCTATTTTCGCCGTTTTGAAGGTGCTGGCCTACCTGCCAGTGTCTCTCTCCTCTCTCTTCCCTTTCCTTCCCTGGCCCACAATGTGCTCCCCTCCACACACACCCATCCTCTCTCTCACACACAACCCCGTCGCCCACATCGGGTGCTGCCTCGCCGCTATGCCCAGCGTGTCGGCTCCGGCACCCCCGTCGACCTCATTGCCGTCACGACGTGTCGGGGAAGGGAGCGGGTGTCGCAGGCGCGTGGAGGCGGGTCACCGCAAGGAGAGGAGCAACATAGGAGCTCGGAGGGGAGGAGCACCCAGCTCCAAGGGGAGGAGCAGCATGGTGGAGGAGGGCGGCCTGCGCAGGAGCCTGGTGCGGTGGAGGCAGAGGCGCGACACGACGACGCGCGGGAGCCGGTGCGCGGGCTGGGAGGCCGCTGCGGAGGTGCCAACGCGACGGCCCGGGAGGCGGCTGCGGTGGTGCGAACGCGGGCAGCCAGTGCGCGGCCCGTGTGGAGGCTGGTGTGGCGGGCCGCGACAAGCTACAATGCCCACCGCGGCGCCGACGACGAAGAGGAGCAGCAGCATGGTGGGCGGAGAGAAGTATGAGGTCAGGTGGGTGCATCTCCCGCGCCTCGACCCGGCCACGCGCCACGCCCACAAGCTCCACGCCTGCTCGTCCACCTCAGCTTCCTCGTGTCATACCCGCGCTGGCTCGTCACCGCAATGTTCGCCGCGCTCATGCTCCTATTGCCTGCGGTGCAATGAGTGGAAGAAATTTCACCCCAAGGCTAAAATTCTCGCCGGCAGCCCCCCAAGCGGCGAAAAAGATGCCTCGTGGAAGGCTCAACGGCTGGAGATGCTCTAAGGTGTTGGATAATCGGGTGGCTATCTTTGCTCATAAGCTGATTAGCATTCATCAGAATGCTTTCATCGAACACAAAAATATCATGGATGGGATCCTCACGTTGCATGAGATCTTGCATCATACACACCATAAGAAAAAAGTTGGGATTGTCCTGAAATTTGACTTTGAAAAGGCCTATGATAAAATCAATTGGGATTTCCTACTGGATTGTCATCGTGACTGTGGTTTTGGGCCAACCTGGTGTGGTTGGATCCAATAAATCCTCCGTAATGAGCCAACCTAGTATATTTGAGCTTATGTCAGGGCTAAAAATTAATTTCCTAAAAAGTGATATTCTCTACATTGGGGGATGATGCGGCTCTAGCCTTCTACGTGGAGCTTTTCAATTGCCAAAGAGGACATTTCCCGGTGAAATACTTGGGAGTCCCGGTCATTCATTCGACTCTTCGTAACCTGAACTCAAACTATTCTCCTTGGCTCCTCTCTTACCAGCATTGTTTACTTCTATATGTCCATTTTTTTAAATGATTATTGAGAAATTGGATAAACAGTACCGTAAGCGTTTCTTCAGGCAAGAGCATGAGGGGTGCAAGAGATACCATTTAGTGAAGTGGGCTAGAATATGCACATCTAAGAATAAAGGGGGCCTGGGGTAAAAGACCTTTGGAGACAAAACATTAGTTTGCTAACCAAATGGTGCTGGAAGCTTGAAACACAGCAAGGCTTGTGACAAGATGTGATTCGAGCCAAGTACCTTAAAAAAGATACTATAACCTTAATGAAATGCAAGTTTGGTGACTCCCCTATTTGGAAAGCTATAATGAAAGTTAAAGAGCACTATTTGGCTGGTAGGGGAGTGGTTCTGAATTCTAAGAACATTGCTAGAGTATGGAATGACTCCTTGAATAGTAACCCTCCTCTATGCTTGAAATACCCTGTTTTATATAGTATTTGCAATCAACAAGAAATTACGGTGGCAAAATTCAAAATGGGGGTGGGGGTGATTTCTTTCGATGACAACTCCACGCTCCTTTGATAGAGCAGTTGGAGGAGCTTCAAGCTAATGTTGCTTTGTGGCCTAGTTCGAAGGATCCAGACCAAGTAATCTGGAACTTGGGTAAGAAGGAAAAAAATTCACTACCAAATCGGTTTATGAGTATTTGGAGCGGAATTTAGCTGGATGCAATTACAAGTGGATATGGAAAGCGAAAATTCCCCTGAAAATTCAAATATTTTTGTGGCAACTCTTTCAGGACGATGTCCCGACAAGAGACGTCATGAACATGCGAAACTGGGCTGGCAACCTCAAATGCTCGTTCCGTAGAGATAGGGAGACATCTCAACATCTATTTTACATGTCATGTAGTTAGAGTGATTTGGAGGATGGTGGGATGTGTTTTGGGCACTGAGTATGCCCAAGCAACATTTGACAATACTTTTCTTGGTGCTACATTTTCCTTCCTGATAGGGCAAAATTCTACACAATTGGGCTGGCGGCCATATGTTGGGCGATCTGGAATAGCCGTAACCAAACTACCTTTGAAGGGAAAAAATTGAGAACTCCTTTTGATATTGTGTTTTCTGCTTGTGGCCATATAACTTCCGGGGCAGGTTTGATGAGCGGACCTGATCAAGAGGTGATGGAACGTGGATCCAAGATGCTGAAGACCAATGCCTCGACCATGTTGAGGATATGCGTGGCGCCAGGGATGGCGGAAGACTGTGTTGGGCTAAGTCCCTCCACATGGAGGTGTGTTGGCAGCCCAACATCAGCCATTAAGTCCAACACATCTCAGCCGTTGATCTGCGCTGCATCCAACGGTTGAGAGCGCTTCCAAGGGAAGTGAAGCAAGAAGAAAACCCTAGCCACTCCACCCCTTGCTGGTGGTGGCTGCCATTCGTGAGAGTGAGAGAGAGAGCACACAAGAGAAAACACAACCTGAGAGAGAGGAAGAAGAAGAAGCAGAGGTTCTGTCCAGATTTGCTGCATCTGACTAGACAGTGTTCAAGCTGGTGATTGGAGGCTCAAACGTGCTTGGATCGACCCCAAACTTGGTGAGCTCGTTCCTTACTTTGAGTACTTCGATTTGGTTAGCTGGTTTGAGGATTGGGTCAGTGGAGCATCAGATTTGAGAGTGGTTTTGTCTGCTCTGACTGCTGCAGTTTCAGAACAGAGTAGTTTTGGGAGACGAACAGTTTGGGTAGGCAAACGATGTCCGATTGAGCTGAAATTTGGAGGGGATCTCAAGAACTCGTGTATCTATTTATCTGCCAAATTTGGTGCTATTTGGTTCAGCGGTTTAAGAGGAGTTTGCAAAACACTGGAGGGTACAGAAGCTGTGTAAACTCTGCTTTGCTGAAATCTTACTTCTTGTGGTTGTTGTTGCTGTTGCCGGTCGGCAACATGGAGAGTGTGTTGTAAATCTCTCTAGAGGTTCTAGATAAGACTTTGTACTCATCATTCTCATAGTGAAGTTGCGTGGACCGGTCGGTCCGCAGTCGTGGTTTTTTACTCCTCAAGTTGAGGAGGTTTTTTCCACATTAAATCCTGTGTCACTTGTGCATGTTGTTTGTGTCATTCCGCTGCTTACTTGTTGGTTGAAGCTGTCCTCAAAGTTCATCACAAGTGAAGGGGGCTGTGTAGTGTGCATATTTGCCGTGTCGGTGAATTTGTGCAGCGCATTGTTGCTGTCCAGCCCCAACAAAGTGGTATCAGAGCCTTGGTTTTCTTGTGCAAATTGCTGAGTTTCTTGTGGTGAAAGATGGAAGTGAATACCAGCAGGATGATATCTTTGAATGGTACAAATTATCAAGCATGGAAGGGCAAGATGGAGGACTTATTTTATGTGAAAGATTACTGGAAGCCAGTGTTCTCCACTGAGATGCCGGAGGGCATTGAGGAAGGTCAATGGAAGGTACTTCATCGCCAAGCTTGTGGGCTTATTCGGCAATTGGTCGATGACAATGTTTTGAACCATATCATTGATGAGACACATGCACGCACCTTATGCAGAAATTGGAAGAGTTGTTTGCCCGGAAAGTAGGTACAAACAAGTTCTTCTTGATCAAACAATTGATGTGCTTGAGGTACAAAGAGGGCACTCTAATTGCAGATCATGTGAATACATTCCAAAGCATTATAAATCAGCTTTCTTCAATGGGAATAACATTTGAAGATGAAGTGAGAGCTTTGCTGCTACTAGGCTCATTACCGGACAGCTGGGAGACCTTTAAGGTCACGGTTTGCAATTCAGCACCTAATGGAGTTGTCACTTGGAATCTTGTGAAAACCAGGGTACTAAATGAAGAGTCCAGAAAGGTGGCTGAAGCCACTTCTTCCTCACATTCAGAGGTGCTAGTCACTCAGTCCAGGGGGAGAAGCAAGAGCAGAGGTCCAGGTAAAGGGGCAAAAAGAGGTAGGAGCAAATCAAAAAGTAAGTATGCTGATTATGAGTGTCATCACTGCCATCAGAAGGGCCACATTAAGTGGCAATGTGACAAGTGGAAGAAACACAAAAAGAAAAAGAAGAAACAAGATCAGAAGCAAGTTGACAGTGATAGTGACACAGAGGGCAACCGAGTTACTGAAGTAGAAGAGGACATCATGCTTATTATGCATGAAGAAAATGAGGGCAGATTTGGTTCCACTGTTGAGGAGAGGATCACTGTTGTTTCTGATGAAACCGTCAACCTTGTGGATGGTGACGAGATGATTTGGATACCGGACAGCGGTGCTACCATTCATGTTACATCTCGCAGAGAGCTCTTCACTAACTATATATCAGGTGATTTTGGTGTTGTGAAGATGGGGAACAATGATAGAGCAGCCATCATTGGAAAAGGAGATGTGCATTTGGAGACCGCAAATGGTATAAGGTTAGTCCTCAAATCTGTGAGGCATGTTGAGGCACTTCGTCTCAATATTATCTTAGTTGGTTTGCTTGATGGAGATGATTACTTGAGCAGTTTTGGAAAAGGGCAGTACAAGCTCACCAAAGGCAACATGATTGTTGCAAGAGGTAAAATGGTCTCAGTTTTGTATCATGTTCATGCTAAGCTCTTTAGTGCTTTTGTCAATGCACTAGAGAAGGATGATCATTGTGCTTTATGGCACAAGAGACTTGGGCACATGAGTGAGAAGGGGATGACAGTGCTAGTGAAGAAAAAAAATTGTTGAAGGGTGTGAAAGGAGTTCACATCAAGAAATGTTCAGATTGTCTAGCAGGGAAGCAACACCGAGTTGCCTTCAAGGCTCTACCTCCTCACAAGAAGCCCGAGAAGCTGGACTTGATACATTCCGATGTCTGCAAAATGTCGGTAAGATCTCTTGGTGGTGCTAAGTACTTTGTGACTTTTATTGATGACTTTTCCAGGAAAGTTTGGGCCTTCACTTTGAGGACCAAAGATCAAGTATTAGGTGTATTCAAGCAATTCCAAGCCTCGGTTGAGAGAGAAACTGAGAAAAAGATCAAGTGCATTCGCATTGATAATGGAGGAGAGTACATTGGTCCATTTGATTCATATTGCAAGCAGCAAGGTATTAGGCATCAACTTACTCCCTCGAAGACACCACAGCTGAATGGTCTTGCTGAGAGGATGAACAGGACAATTGTGGAGAGAGTTAGATGCTTGTTGTCAAGTGCAAAGCTACGCAAACACTTTTGGGGTGAGGCTTTGATGACTGCAGTTTATCTTATTAATCTCTCACCAAGTTATCCTTTGCAGGGAGATGTTCCTAACAGGGTCTGGTGTGACAAGGACGTCTCATATGACCACCTGAAGATTTTTGGGTGCAAGGCCTTTGTTCATATTCCTCAAGATGACAGGTCAAAGCTTGATTCGAAGACACGGCAGTGTATCCTTCTTGGTTATGGTGGTGATGAGTTTGGCTACAAGCTGTTTGACCCTATAGCAAGGAAAGTTGTGAGAAGCCGTGATGTTGTGTTTGTTGAAGACCAAACAATTGAGGATATGTGAAGACAAAGGGGCAGGTTCCTCCTCAGCAGCAGCAAGATATGATTGATTCTGACCCAGTTCCTGCAGCTCCAGCTCCTTTGCAAGTTGAAGCAGATGCAGAAGATGTACATGGTGATGTACATGGTGGTGCAGGTGAAGAAGAAGCTCCCCAAAAGCAGCAGCAAGAGTATGATGCTAAAGTTGATGATCCGGATCAGCAGGAAGCACCAGCACCAGAAAGTCCACCAGCTGCTCCACTCAGAAGATCCAACAGGGGTCAAATTCCTTCCAGCAGGTATCCCTCAGATCAATACGTGGTGTTATTATCTGACGGTTCAGAACCTGAATGCTTTGCAGATGTAATGGAAGATGAGCACAAGAAGGAGTGGAAAAAGGCTATGCAAGAAGAGATGGATTCCTTGCATAAGAATCACACTTATGAGTTAGTGAAGTTGCCCAAGGGCAAGAAAATTTTGAAGAACAAGTGGGTCTACAGAATCAAGCAAGAAGAGCACACATCACATCCAAGGTACAAAGCCAGGCTAGTTGTAAAAGGATTCGGACAGAGGAAAGGCATTGACTATGATGAGATCTTTTCTCTGGTTGTGAAGATGACATCCATAAGAGTAATCCTTGGCATGGCAGCAAGTCTCAACTTGGAGGTTGAGCAAATGGATGTGAAGACTGCATTCCTTCATGGTGAGTTGGAGGAAGAAATATACATGGAGCAACCTGAGGGGTTTCTTGTGAAAGGCAAAGAAGACTATGTGTGCAAGCTGAAGAAAAGTCTCTATGGCCTGAAACAAGCACCAAGACAATGGTACATGAAGTTTGAAACTGTCATGGGGGAGCAAGGCTACAAGAAGTGTAGCTCAGACCATTGTGTGTTTATTCAGAGGTTCTCAGGTGATGATTTCATCATATTATTGCTCTATGTTGATGATATCCTAATTGTTGGCAAGAATATCTCTAGGATTGCTAAGTTGAAGAAGGAGCTGAGCAAATGTTTTGCTATGAAAGACTTAGGTCCAGCAAAGAACATTCTCGTAATGAGAATTGAGTGAGACAGAAATTGCAACAAGTTGTACTTGTCTCAAGAGAAGTATAATGAGAAGGTACTTCAGAAGTTCAGGATGGAAAATGCTAAAGTTGTGAGTTGTCCACTAGCAGCCGATTTCAAGTTGAGCAGAAAGCAATGTCCTACCACTGATGAGCAGAAAAAGGAAATGCATCATGTTCCTTATGCTTCAGCGGTTGGGACTTTGATGTACGCTATGGTGTGTACAAGGCCTGACATTGCTCATGCGGTTAGTACTGTGAGAAGATTTATGTCCAATCCAGGAAGACCTCATTGGGAAGCCGTGAAGTGAATTTTGAGATATCTCTGGGGCAGCACAAATCTGAAACTTTGGTTTGGTGATGGTGAGGCAAAGCTGATTGCTTTTTCAGATTCTGACATGGCTGGAGATGTTGACCGAAGGAAGTCTACCTCAGGTTACTTGGTACCTATGCAGGGGGAGCGGTGTCATGGCACAGCAGGCTGCAAAGTGTGTGGCACTGAATACAACTGAAGCTGAATTCATTGCGGTAACAGAGGCGAGCAAAGACCTATTGTGGCTGAAACGGTTGGCTTGTGAGCCTGGTTTTAAGCAAGACAAGTATGTGTTGTTTTGTGACAACCAAAGTGCTATTCACTTGAGTAAGAGTGCAAGTTTTCATTCAAGGTCTAAGCATATAGAAGTCCGTTATCATTGGATTCGAGATGTGCTGTATTCCAAGAAAATGCAACAGGACAAGGTTCACACCGATGACAATGGGGCTGATATGTTGACTAAAGTGGTGACAAGGAAGAAGCTTGAAGTATGCCGCCGGCTCGCTGGCATGGCTGCCGGAAGGCAGTGAGACCCTCCATGATGTCGGGAGGGGGAGTTTGTTGGGCTAAGTCCCTCCACATGAAGGTGTGTTGGCAGCCCAACATCAGCCCATAAGTCCAATACATGTCAGCCATTGATCTGCGCTGCATCCAACAGTTGAGAGCACTTTCAAGGGAAGTGAAGCAAGAAGAAAACCCTAGCCACTCCACCCCTTGCTGGTGATGGCTGCCATTCGTGAGAGTGAGAGAGAGAGCACACAAGAGAAAACACAACCTGAGAGAGAGGAAGAAGAAGAAGCAGAGGTTCTGTCCAGATTTGCTGCATCTGACTAGACAGTGTTCAAGCTGGTGATTGGAGGCTCAAACGTGCTTGGATCGACCCCAAACTTGGTGAGCTCGTTCCTTACTTTGAGTACTTCGATTTGGTTAGCTGGTTTGAGGATTGGGTCAGTGGAGCATCAGATTTGAGAGTGGTTTTGTCTGCTCTGACTGCTGCAGTTTCAGAACAGCGTAGTTTTGGGAGACGAACAGTTTGGATAGGCAAACGATGTCCGATTGAGCTGAAATTTGGAGGGGATCTCAGGAACTCGTGTATCTACTTATCTGCCAAATTTGGTGCTATTTGGTTCAGCGGTTTAAGAGGAGTTTGCAAAACACTGGAGGGTACAGAAGCTGTGTAAACTCTGCTTTGCTGAAATCTTACTTCTTGTGGTTGTTGTTGCTGTTGCCGGTTGGCAACATGGAGAGTGTGTTGTAAATCTCTGTAGAGGTTCTAGATAAGACTTTGTACTCATCATTCTCATAGTGAAGTTGCGTGGACCGGTCGGTCCGCAGTCGTGGTTTTTTACTCCTCAAGTTGAGGAGGTTTTTTCCACATTAAATCCTGTGTCACTTGTGCATGTTGTTTGTGTCACTCCGCTGCTTACTTGTTGGTTGAAGCTGTCCTCAAAGTTCATCACAAGTGAAGGGGGCTGTGTAGTGTGCATATTTGCCGTGTCGGTGAATTTGTGCAGCGCATTGTTGCTGTCCAGCCCCAACAGACTGATGGTTGCGTACGCCTGCTTCTCTGGTCCCGAACGTAGCTTACAGAAAACAGTGTGGTCTATTGTCCCTCCTGGATTTAACTATCGCTATGCTGCTCCTGCGTGAGCCTGTTATATCTGCTCACTTGTGAGCCTTTTTTGTTCTCATCCTGTGCGTGGTCGGAAAACTGTTCCCTGTTAGGTTGGTAGTTCTTTGGTGTCTTTGTGTTTTCGCCTCACAGTAAGCTGCTCGATGACGAATGCTTACAGTGGGTTTCCCAAAGTTGCGTTGAACTCGCTTTCCCCTATTCAGTTCAAGCTCCTGGGACAGTCGGGTATTCTTTTCTGTAAGATCCTGCATAACAAATGATCCTTAAATCAGTTATTCTAACTATTTTAAGTCTCGGGGGCTACTGGCATATATAACTGTCAAATTTCCTTACCCGTATGTCCTTTAATACTGTTCCGTGGCTCTGGCTAGACCATCTTGAGCGGCACGGAGGTGCGCATCTCCCGAATCTAAGGCATTCAAGGCCTCTTGGGAGAAACATGCGTCACGAAGAACTGTCCGGCGGCGCCTGTGATTCAAGGCGCTCTCCACCTCGGAGTTGGTGGCGGACAACCTGTCGGCATCCTCTGCCGGAGGAGCATCCGACGCACGTTTCGTGCTCGCCTCAGCCTCCGGACCCGGCTTTGAAGCCTGGCCGGTGAAGGTTCGATTGGCAACCTCTCCGGACTCAGTCCGGCGAGCGCTCTTTTTCCTGAAAAGAGCACCAGCATTAGTACGCCTTCCAGGAATCAATCCTGGGAGTATGGTGGCACGCAACCGTTGCGGCGGAGTTTCGATCCGGACCGCACTTCTTTTTAGCCTGCGGGGCCGCACTGCCCTTTGTTGGCCAGCCGCCGCGGGCTCGGCTTCCTGCCTCGAAGGTACCCCCTGCGAAGCACCATTGGTATACGGTGATCAAAAATAAGCATGGATGGGTCATTATCAGGGTTTTGGGATCTCGGTCTCAGTTACCTGTGAGGCTGGAAGTATTCCGGGGTAATCAGCTGTAATGGCAACCAAAGCATTGTCGATGCTAAGTTGGTAGAACACCCCGTCGATCAACTCCACCTTTATATCCGGATCCTCTTCGGAGGTCGGATCGAGGGACCTCTCCGGATCCTCGGGTTGTGGGGGCGGGCTGTGTATCTTCTCCACAGTCCGGCACAGTTCCTGCGCACAAACCATGAAATGAGATATTTAACCACGGGAACATGGATCGGACAGGTCACAAAGATGTTTGCTTACCCAACTTCGAGGATTATTCGAAGAAAACTCCTTCAGTGGATTGACGCGGAGGAAATCCTCCTCCTCTCCTTTATACATGGCAGACAAGATCTTCACCAGTTCGGTGGCAGATCCCGCCCTTTGCGGCCGTGGCGGGTGGCATCGTCCTCCCGTTGAAGTCCCACATGGGTGGCCCTGTATTGGAGCGGCTGCACTCCCCTCATAATGCAGATTGCCATGACTCCAATCATGGTCAATCCGGCATGAGCCAATAATCTTATTCGGCTCATCAAATAGAGGACATCCCGGTCATTTTCCCTCCGGGGGCTCCGAGGGCGCCAGCTTAGGCGCTTCTTCAGAGGATCATTGCTGAACTCCGGAAGGCCGATCCGAACAGGATCCGGCAGCGGGACGTCCTCCATGTAAAACCATTCCGAAGGCCAGTCTTCGGACGCCTTCTTCGGGGTTCCGGATAGGTATCCGGTCCCGGCGATGCGCCATAGCTCGGCTCCGCCCACTTGATATATTGAACCCTCATGAGAACGGGGTACTAGGCAGAATAATCTCTTCCACAGCCCCAAATGAGCCTCGACGCCCAAGAACAGTTTGCAAAGGGCCCCGAAGCCCGCGATGTGCAGGATGGAGGCAGGAGTAAGGTGGTGCAACTGGAGGCCGTAGAACTCCAAGAGCCCCCGGAGAAACGGATGGATTGGAAATCCAAGTCCTCTTACTAGATAAGAGATGAAGCATACCCGCTCTCCTTTAGAGGGATTGGGGACACTCTCCGCTTGCTTTCCGCCCTTGTAGGTGGCAAGTCCGGCTCGAACCGGAACCATGAAGGCCGGGGGGAGAAATCCCTTGGCTTGGAGTATAACTAGCTCGCTATATGGGACTGAGCATCTCTCCCATTTCAGGCTGAGGGCTGGGAGCGCGAGAGGAGGAGCGCGCGTCGTGTCCATGATGGAATGGGCTTTGGTGAGGCGCTCTGTGAAAGCTTCATGAAGGGGAGATGGTGTGACTCAGATCTAGATCCTTGCCCCTTTTATAGGCAGCTCATTTGCGCAGCTAGGGGGGTAATTGTAAAAATACCCTGGCTTTTCGCATTCATTCAAACACGTTGAAGATGGCCATTATTGGGCGTAGCAGCCAAGGAGTGCAGCATTTATCAGAAGCCGGACACTATTCGACAAGTATATGGAATTTGGAGAAGAACCTGCCTCGCAATGCCGAAGACAATGAACGCGTCGGACTCATCGTCATTGAAGCCTGGTTCTGGGGCTACTGAGGGAGTCCCGGACTAGGGGGTGTCCGGATAGCTGAACTATCACCGTTGGCCGGACTCCTGGACTATGAAGATACAAGATTGAAGACTTCGTCCCGTGTCCGGATGGGACTTTCCTTGGCGTGGAAGGCAAGCTTGGCGATACGGATATGTAGATCTCCTACCACTGTAACCGACTCTGTGTAACCCTAACCTATCCGGTGTCTATATAAACCGGAGGGTTTTAGTCCGTAGGACGAACAACAATCATACCATAGGCTAGCTTCCAGGATTTAGCCTCCTTGATCTCGTGGTAGATCTACTCTTGTACTACCCATATCATCAATATTAATCAAGCAAGAGTAGGCTATTACCTCCATCGAGAGGGCCCGAACCTGGGTAAAAACATCGTGTCCCTTGTCTCCTGTTACTATCCGCCTAGAGGCACAGTTCGGGACCCCCTACCCGAGATCCGCCGGTTTTGACACCGACAGCCCCCGATGGGTATGGGACGATGGACGTCGACTTCGTGCCGGCGTCCGAGTCCCCCATGGTGCAGGCGGACCAGCAGTTCAACATGGCGATACTAAAGGAGGACCGGGAGGCAGAGGCTCAACTCGACGCGGAGCGTGCGCATGCCGCTGCCATCGAGGCTCTCCTGCAGGCGGAACCGGATGTCGTGGATGTGAACCGGGCGGCGAAGGCTCAACTTTAGGCGGAGCGCGCGGATGCCGCTGCCATCGAGGCCCTCCTGCAGGCAGAACCGGACGTCCTGGACATGAACCGGGCGGCAGAGGCTCGACTCGACGCAGAGCGCGCGGATGCCGCTCTCATCGACGTCCTCCTGCAGGCGGAACCGGAAGTCCTGGACTTGAACCGGGCGGCGAAGGCTCGACTCGACGCGGAGCGCGCGAATGCCGCTGCCATCGAGGCCCTCCAGCAGGCGGAACCGGACGTCCTCGAGTTGAACCGGGCTGTGCTCTCGTCCGTGCAAAGCACCCGCACGCTCCGCTTGAACGAGTAGCTGGAGGCCGAGGACAACCACGGTGCGGAGACACACGTCGGCAGCGACGGCTGGTTCGCGCCGGCAGCCAAAGACGACGAGGCCGTCTCTTTCCGCGAGCAGTGATAGTTTTTCTTTATGTTGTTGTTTTTATGGATCTTTTGCTGTGTAAAAACATATTATTTGTTATGCAAGTCGCCTGACTTGGGTCAGTCTACCATTTCAGGCAGTTGGATGAATATCCTACGTCTCCTAACCCTTCTTTCCTTCTTCCTCACCTCTTCTTCTTCCCCAACAGACCACCGCACGGGCCATACGGATACTCCCCAACATGCGGTTGGATAGACATACTCTATGAACGAAAATTATGTGTCAGTGATAGGATGACCGAGTTTGATTTGTTCACATGCGACAGCATGTGTCAGTGAGGGTGCGTTCCCTTGGTTGGGTTTGCGGCGTGCAGGAGCGACTGTGTGAGGGTGCGGTGCGACCGCGGCGTGCAGGAGCGACCGTGTGAGGGTGCGGTGCGACCGCGACAGTCGTGCGGAAGTGTACCTCCTTCTCATTTTGAAAACTTTAGGCAAGCTTGGCAAAAATGTGTGGCGAAGTTTGGCAATGCAAGGCCTAGACCCAAACAGGATAAGTACGTACGTACTAGGAGTACTAGTGTTAAAAAAGAAAGGCGGGGTTTTCCTTCGCGGGATTTAATTGATACAAATCCTCGTTTCACGTGTCAATTAATGCGTATTTTTTTCTCGAACGACCAAAGAGCTAACCATCTCACTCTTCATCGCTTGATTAATGCAGTGCCATGCAAACGAACCTTCTCACTTCCGCATGCATGCAGGGGATATTAATGTCCTTGGTTGCTAACCCCATCAATTCTGCCTTGATTAGTGTTAGTGGCCCTTTGCAAATTGTAATTTTGATATACTGGCCTTGTGTACAAAAAAAATGGAGGTAGTAACTATATTTGAATTCCTTGCCCATTGCGGTGACGTCGACTTTTTTTTGTGGTTTGGCGAAGTGCGTTTGACGGAGAACGCCCTTGAGGGAGACCACGGTAAGTCGTTCGCAAGTGCCGCCTGCAAGCCGAGACAACCGCCTTATTTGCATCCAGGAAGTCCTTTACTAGTACTACTACTAGGAGTACTAGTGCGGTGAGATGGCTTCTCGAAGAAGACGATGGAGAAGCGGAGTCAGCGAAGAGTGAAATGCTAGTTGCTTCGTCCGTGATTTGTGATTTGATGCCTCACTGCTTTGTGATTTGTGATAGAAGGGACAGGGGAGTAGACTCTATGCTCTATACTGTACTACATGCGTCCAAGCATGGGAGAAAGAGGAGAGACATTGCATTTTCTATTCCTTCAATCAATCAATCAGGGAGCTTCAGTTCCATATTTTTGGCTTTGGCAACACCGTCCACAATGGTTCCCATGATGCCAAAAGCTATTTTTCACATTTGGCTACACATTGTGGATGCCCTTAATCGTACCACTTGGTTTTGCTCCTGTGTGCTATCTATACAAATCTCAATTATATTGATCTAAAAAATTATAGAATCAAAGATTAGTAAAAAGGAGGTGATTTTGCCGCGCGGATGGCGGGGGAGGTTTCTTATTTTCGAAGGATGTTGTCCTGGCAGTTTGCTAACATGCGGTCCCACGTGTCAGTGCTTTACCAAGCTGATCCGCGTCCCACATGAGGCGGAACAATAGTAGAAGCAACACGTGGTTAAGTTAAAGAAGATGAGGGAGAAGCGGATTCAGCAACGAGTGAAATGATGGTCGCTTTGTCCCTCCAACTTATTTTTTTAGCATTATTACTTCGTCCCTCCAACTTAACTGCGGGAAAGGCGCAACTTTGTGATTTGACGCCTCATTGCTCATTACTACGCCGGCGCCATGACTGGGGTGCTTCACCCCGGCCGCTCTGCACTGTATTCCGGTATGGCACGTGGACCCGGTAGCTTGATGACCCACATGTCGGCGAACGGGACTAGAAGATTTATGTAAGCGAGCGCTCCACTCTTACGACAGAGGAATAGACGACACGACAACCGAAAGTGAACTGTCACTTGTACTGTATAGTACTATAGTTTTGCTGTTTAAATACGATCCATCGATACAAACCCGATTAAACAGGAAGCGGCGGATTTTTCCTTGTGATAGATGATACTGGCCATACATTTCAAAGGCAATTTTAATGTACATAAACTGAATAATTATAAGTAACAATATGATATCTAGTAAAACTAAAACACATATGATTTATTGTGTTAGAGTGTAGTAGTAGTGTTGTATTGCATAGTTGTTAGATGTAACATGCGAGCGTGTAGAGATGTAGTTTTGGAGGGCCTATAGAGAAAAGCGTATCGGTCACGAACTTCAGAATAAGCTGATTACGGTCACTATATACGTTTTGCCTTGCTTATCCGGTCACTTGCTCACAGTTCAGCATCGGATTGCACTCTGTTGACCAGCCAAATAGTCTGCGTGGCACCATGTTGAAATAGTTAAATTGACCACGTTCCTTGTGGGTCCCACCTGTCAGTTCGCATAGGGAAAAGGTCAGATAAACACAAATTTACGCAGGTGCGACAAGGCTCCAACCCGTGCGCGGGAATCACCTGGTTGTGTATGTGTCTGTTAGGGCCTGATGTGTGCGCATGCACGTTTAGGTTGAGCACTTGAGCGTGAGAGTGTGTGTTGGTCGTGTGATGTACTGGTGTGTGCATGCATGCATGCGTGTGTGAGTGTTGCGTGCGTGCGTGGCTGCGTGTGTACGTGTGAGTGTTGCGTGCGTGCGTGGGTGCATGTGTTTGTGTTAGTGTTGTGTGGACGGAGTTCGTGTGCATGCGTGCGTGTGTGTATAATCACCACACCAGCTCCTGTGTGTTAAAAAAGACGGCTCAGCATACCAATACAAGGCCACCTTGTCTGCTGTGCCTGCGGTCATGACTTCGAACCACCGTCAAAATATATTTTTTGTCGTTTGTTTTCATTCTTACAAGCAAGATGCCCGTGCGTTGCACGTAACATCAAGATGCATTTGTATGACTTGTTTATCTTGTGAGAGAAAAGGATGAACGAGGGAAGGCCTTATTTGCAAATGTGGAGAGGTGTGTGGGTACCTTTTTGCAAAATTGTCATAGTTTCTTTCCTATCCGTCAGATATAAATCGGACGGCCTATATTGCAGGATGGCAGGCACACCATCATCATCAACTCTGTTTTTTATAAGAGTGTATTTTATAATAGTGTAGATGTACAGTAGATACAAGTCGACAGGTGGGCACGATGTTAGTGAGATAGTGCGATGCAACACTAGAGGTGCCACGTGGAGCGTTTAACTGGTCAACTAGTCATGTCATGAGCAAATACAAAGTTGTACGGTGAGCCCGTGACTGTATAATAACCACTAAACGTAAACGGTGACCGTAATGAGTGGATTATGAAGTCCAAGGTATGTATCGTGCTTTCGCTTCAAATACAATGATCGTCATTGCATATATCGCGAGAGAAAGATGAAACACGCATGATTTTTCTGGGGGCTTACTTTTAGAGGACCTGGAGATAGTTTTGTGTGCATACGTGAAAGGGCGTAGGGGGGGGGGTATGTGATGGAGAGAGAGATGCTCTTCGTTTCTCTTTATTATGACTAACTTTGTATATAGTATAAAAATATACAAATTCACAGTGCGGAATAAATATCATTGTGGGCACCATGCAATGCAAATTAGCGTTCGTACTCCTCCATATAACTTTGTAATGTTGTATATATGTAGAACCTCTAAAATAATTTTTTGGCCACACTTTATTCAAAAGGAATGTTGTATGCGAAATAAACGTGAAGAGAGGGCTTTTTAGATCAATGGGGTACGTGATGTAACATGTGTGAATGTGTACTTGATGCATTTGGCGGGGCCTAGAGTGGTATGTGTGTGTATTACGTATTCGAGAGAGGCATGGATAGAGGGGACGACGGGGGGAGGGGGGCGTGGGAGAGATAGCACGAGAAATGAGAGTGGTCTAGAGAGAGAGACGAATATGACGTCACGACAAGAGATTCCATTCCCTTGAGTGTGTATATGCAAGGGGGGAGGGAATAGAGGCACCAGGAGAAATTTTGCGTGTGGTGTTTGTGTTGGTATGTGTGGGTGTGAGAAGATAATGAGACGTGGGGGCAGAGGGTGTGTCACCGCGTGAGGTCCGGTGGGTCGAGGTGAGGCCCTTCGTTCGGTTCCGTCCTGCGCCACATTGGTCGGCCCATGACACATTTAGGAAGACCCATGGATGACTAGTCGTACAAGACAAAAATAGCAGAATTGTGAAGGACTCTGTGTCCACTGACAAAGCCGGCTAGGATTTGTAACCCTAAGTTCTTGGACTAAGGTAACCCCTTTATCTCTGATATTACTATTCATCCAACCTAACTTTAAGGGGCATCCTACAAAATGCTCTGCTAGAATCATACTCGTCGATTAGGAAGAGAGGTGTGAGATAATGCATGAGAGACAGGCGTAAAGATAATTTGCGTACATGAGACACGTAGGCAGGTCCATGTATATAGAAAGGGTCGATGAGGATTGTGCGTGTGTATGTTTGCGAGAGGAAGAGTGCTTGTGATAAAGGTTAGTGAAAACAGTTGTAAATGGTTACGAGAGGGAGGGAGGGTTATATCTAGAGCATGTGTGCAAGAAAGACACCTCGGGAGAGAGTGTGTGAGCATGTGTGAGAGACCACCGATCGAGAGTGAAACTACACGTAAAAGACTGCTCTACACATTGATTAAAGATATAAATTGTATCCAAATATTAGGATGGGATCATGATATTTGCAATTAGCGTAAGGGCGGTCATTGATCCATCGACATCTAGATTCTATCGAATTTGAGCATGTCTATGTTATTATTCGACACAATTGATCCACATAGTTAGTATTTTGAACTCCAGACAATGCATCGCTTTAGCAATCGAATATAAACGTGAGTATAGTTCATGTTGTGTGTGTAAAGCACATTATACATACAAAAGTTACACAATGGACATATATAAATAGCTACCTATGAACTAGCATACATTTGAATTCAACCTAAGGTGCTTTAAAAAAATCGGATTCAACATGAAGTCCATTCAATTATTTGAATTTGATATCATGGCATTTGTAAACCGTACCTAAACTATGGGGGTACCAATCTTTGCTCTGATTTTGTACATAATAGCATATGTAGTCGTGTACAAAATAGATTCAAATTTAGCTCCTTCATTCCAAAATAATCGTAGTTATAGGATTTTCAAGTGTCAAAATTTCAAAAGGAAGCGGATAATTTAATGAGGTTTTCAAACATACAAGGTCAAATATAACGTTGTCTATTTAGGTCAATCCTCATAGTTCAAGAGTACTCTAAGCGTGAATGCTTGTGTTTCAAAATTTGAACGAAGCGCCAAAGAGCCTCTACTACTTGAAACCGCGAGAGACCAATGTTTAGTAGTACAAGGAAATTACTTTTCTAATAACTCCGACCTGTGAAACCTACCGGCCCGACGTCCAAAGGTCTAAACCGGGGTAGCTTTGTAGCTTCATCTAGATGCCACGCAACCGCCTCCGAAAAACATTCATACACAATGGCCGCCTAAGCACACATGCGTGCGGCCGAAATCGCTCCCGCCCACTATTTGGGACACCTGGGATTACCATCCTACCCCCGACCCGCAGTAGGTCCGAAATTTAAGAGGGGGAAAAGTTTGTACTTTCCCCAAATTTCAAACAAGCACGTTCCATCTTCTGTTCAAAAAAGACAAAATCAAGCGCGTCCCATACTGAAACATGGTTCCCCCCCCCCACCCGTCCGATTCCCCATTCGTACTCCGTGGGCGCCAAAACTACCTCTCCACCAGCCGCGAAACCCCGGCGTCCTCCGTCCGCCACCCCATCCCACCCATCAACCGCCGCCCTCCTCCATCACGCCGGAGCCGATACCCCGACGTCGTCGTCCACCGCAACCTCAACCGCAACGCCCTCCACGGCTAGTAGTTGAAGCCGAGGCCGAGCCGTCCGTACCCGAGCCAGTTCAACCACGCCGTCCTGCGCCCCACCGCTGCCGCTCCAAAATCACCACCCTCCACCGCACCGGAGCTGTTCCTGCTAAGCCGTCCTTCGCCGCCTCGGATCTGCTTCCCCTCCGCCGACATACGGCCACGGCAACACAGTCAACAATTTGGCCATGGGTTCGTCCAAGCCTGCACCCTCCAGAACATCGGTTTCCTCGGTAAAAAGAAGAAGATCGCCGCGACATGTGGAGGTGACCACACCGGCAACCGAAGAAGGTACTCCTCTTCCCTTATTCATGCAAATCTTACGTCTCTGCTTGCACAGTATTCATCCCACAGAAGACACTAGTTGACCGCTTCTTCTTGATACTAGATGTTCCTAGTAACTCGCGATGCACAAGGTTTCTCCTCATATACTATTTCAGCTTAGCTAGAGGTCCGTCACCCCCCTGAATTTCAATTTCTGGCCAGTTTATTCCCAATTAACGGAAGCATTCCCCGGCGTAACAGGCGCTAGTACGACTATTACGCCGGGAAGCAGCATATGGTGTTTATCTTAGGGCGTCTGCGGCCTAGAGCTACTGGCGCCCGACCTGGAGGTCGGCCAGGATTAAAGGGATGGCTTGGGGGCGCTGCCAAGCACGGCGGTGGGGTGAGGTCGATGGGAGGGCGGGGCGGCAGAGGCACGGGTCTAGGCCGGTGGTCGCTGGCGGTTCGAGAAAGATCATCAACAGTGACTAGCGGGAGGTAGACGAAGGCCATCTGCCCGTTCCTTATAGATCAGACGGTTCATTAAAAAAATCGACTGTCCTATTTATTTTCAGTCGACTGTTATCTTAGATACGACCACATGTGGTGGTGTGCTGGAGGAGTACCTGCATTTCCTGTGATCATATATTACAAAATCATACGGAGTAGAATCTAATTTTGTTTGCCATGCAATGTTGTAGAGCTATCATATGTCTCCTGTCATTTATTTTTCAGCCACCTGCTATCTGCTACTTTTACAGTGCACTAGTTCTGCGCACACTTCATCCATACTCTCACTATTGTGTTTTTATGCAAGGGTATTTTAGAGTCTGCGAAAGGAAGCAAAAAGAAAAGAGACAAGTCGTGCCAGCTTTCTACGCGGCTAGGCGCGGCACGTCACAGCGCTTTAAAGGGTGAAGTGTCAGCAGATGGATACGGTAAACGTTGCTCTGGAGTTGATTACCTCGCTCACAATGAACCACCATCCCAGGTGCTTGCTTTAACTTCGCGGTGTCATATGTGGTTGCATGTTCCATATGGTGTCTAGCTTGTATTCGAAAGGCCGAAGTCGGTCTTTATTAAGATAAGGAAAGATATTTTTTACATGAACCACCATCTCATGAGCACCAGAAGACAAATAGCTAGTTAGGGCACTGGCCGAGCCAGTGACAAGCCCAGCAAAGACAGGCATCACCTGGAAGCCATAAAAAGCTGCGATGGTGGCGAAGCAGACCGCCTCCCACCAGGCTCTCAGGTCCTAGATGATCATGTTCACCACTCCAGCCGGATGTCTAGCTTGTATTGCTTCCAATTTGGTTAAATTGCATCTGCTTAGCTTACACATTATACCTTTGAATATGACATGCCTTTCTGTTTTTGGTACATACTAGTACATCTGTGTATTAACCATGTTCTTACATCAAACTAATGTTCTTGTGTATCCCTCATCAATCACTTATGACGAGGCAGGCAGGCAAGGGGACTACTCCTCATTTAAAGAATGCAGCGTCAGCCTCCCGACATGATTCTCAAGAAACAGAAATGCTAGATGAAGATAGTGAATGTAGCTCTGTAGTTGATTACAGCATTTCCCCTACACTAGCATCGCAGGTGCTTGCTCTAACTTGGCAGCGTGATATGTGGTTGCATGTTGCATATGGTGTCTAGATTGTAATTCTTCCAATCTGGTTAAACTGCATGTGCTAGTCTGCTTAGCTTATACTCCTGTAAATGTGACATTATACCTGTTAATGTGACATGCCTTCCTGTATTTAGTACATAGTACATCTGTCTATTAAGCATGTCCTTACATAAAACTATTGTTTTTTTGTATCCCGCATCAACCAATATGACGAGACACCTTTAGTATATGCAGTGCGATATTAGTTGCATCTTTCATATGATTTATAGCATGCGCTGCTTCTAATTTGTTGAAATTCAATTTATGATGGGACACTTTTAACTTGGCAGAGTCATATTGGTTGCATCTTTCATGTGGTGTCTAGCTTGCATTGCTTCTTATTTGCTGGAATGGTTTCTGCTTAGTTTACACAAACAGTTGTGAACATGCCATGCCGTCCTGTTTTTCGTACATATTCCATCCTGGTATCATGTGTTTGCCTTACATCAAAGTAGTGATTGTCAGTATCATGCATGAATGAGTTCTGAAGAGAGAATTTTATTGCTTTTTCTTGTTGGTTTTACTTGACAATTCAAAATCAATAAAGCGGAAGGAAGTTAGCAAGGCAGCTGATAAAGGTGCTCCTTCCAAATGGAGGGCCTCTACAGTTTCTACTCCTCCACACCCCCAAGATGATTTCCAAGACAACACATGCATAGACACTCAACAAAGTTGTGTTTATGATGCACACGTCTCCCCTAGTGCAGCATCGCTGGTGCTCGCTCTAACTTGGCATTATTATATGTGGTTGCATGTTATGTGTGATGTCTAGCTTGTATTGCTTCTAATTTTGTTGAATTCCATCTGCTTACTTTACACATTATACTTGAATAAGACACGTGTTCCTGTTTCTAGAACATACAATATCTGTCTATCACACCATGTTCTTACATCAAATTACTACTGTTGTGTAACCTGCAACAATCACTTATCATAAGAAACGTTTGACTTCGGAGTGTGATATAGGTTACATCTCACATTCTTTTCTAGCTTGTACTACTAATTTGTTGAAATGGCACTTATGACGAGACAATTTTAACTTGGTAGCGTGATATTCGTTGCATCTTTCATATGGTGTCTAGTTTTCATTGCTTCTAATTTGTTGAAATGCCATCTCCTTAGTTTACACATCATAAGCTGTGAATATGCAATGTTGTGAATATGCAATGGCACTAATGACGAGAGACCTCTAACATGGTAGTGTGATGTTGTTTGCATCTTGCATATGATTTATTTCTTGCACTGCTTCACATTTGTTGAAACGCCATTTATGCTGAGACACTGTTAACTTGGCAGAGCAATATTTGTAGCATCTTTCATATGGTGTCTACCTTCCATTGCATTGCTTCTAATTTGGTGAAATGTCTTCTTCTTAGTTTACACATCATAGTTTTGGTTATCTCTTCCGTCCTGTTTTTCATACATATTACATCCTCCTATCATGTGGTTGTCTAACATCAAAGTTCAGTTCGTCTGCATCACGCATCAATTTGTTCTGAAGAACTAAATTGTTATTCCTTTTTCTTGTCGGCTTGACTTAACATGGCACAGAGAAAGAGGAAGAAACACAGAACGGCAGGGAATGAGAAGCGGATGAATCCTGCAGATTCTGCTAGTACTGATGGTGCAATAGAAGGTGAAAGTCCAGCGGAAAATTCTACAAACACGGCATCCCATGATACACGAGCTGCAAAAAAAGCCAAACAGAAACAAATAGCTGCCACCAAACAAGCAGAGACAGCCCTAGTTTTTGCAACACCTACCATAGTACTAATAGCTGCACGACATACTGCAAAGGCCGTCGAGCTAACACTAACACGTTCCCAAGCTCCCTTGCCACGACACTACTTCCCAAGCACTCTTGACACAAGATGAGTTGGCAATATCAGATGAACCTTGTGAGCTTCAACAGCAAGAAGGTAGTTGCTGGAGTCAAGTTACAGTTGCATGCTTCTTTATATGTAGTCTCACAGTTTGATGTACACTAACACTTCCTATGTTCGTTGTTGGACTAGCACCTAGGCGCAAGAGGAAACAAACATCAGGGATAATGCTCGATAGGTTAACTAAATCTAGAGGAGGAAGAATGGAGATCCGTTTTGAGGCAGGTTTAAAAAGGCCACGTGATGCTACAGAGTCAGCCAAGTTAGTATCAGAGGCAGCGGTTGCCATTAGGTGTCATGTACGTATCCTCCCAACATGGATTCAGTACAGGAATGACAAAGACGAAACCCAGTTCAACACCTTCCTCCACCATTTATCTGTAAGTATGGTTATGTATGGAAACTAGTAATATCGTCTTGCTCTGTCCCATACTTTCTAGGTTGCTGATAATGAGACTCCCATAATTTTTAACAGATGAGGTTCAAGTTGGATAGCCAAGATGCTGCAACCAGACAAGCTTGCACCCATGTTTTCAAGTCTGCTCTGCGACAGTATCGGTATAACTTGAGGAAAACTCACTTTGAAGGCAAGGCTAACAGTGAACTTTCCCAAACATCTCCAGTGGAAAATATATCGGATGAAGACTGGAGGGGCCTTGTTAAACACTGGTCTGATCCGAAGTATCAGGTACATTATATATATGTGATCAGATCACATGTTGAAGTCCTATTGACGCATGTGCCACACAAATCTATCTTCTTGTAGGTGAACTGTTCAAAGAACAAGGCCAACCGTACGAAAGTGAAATTCCAACAGACGACAGGATCTCGTAGCTATATTGCACACTGCGAGGCTCTTGTAATTAGCTGTTGTTTCACTCTTTTCGTTGTACCATATTATCAGATCTATATTGACTTGTTCGAAATGCAGAGGAAAGCCCGCAAGGACCAAAAAGTACCTGAACCAAATGTTGTGGAAATCTTCAAGGACTGTCACACCAGCAAGAAGAAGGGCATGACTACACCAGTCAAAGCCGTTGTTGTAAGTCCTTAATCCTCATGCCTTTTAACTACTACTTACTCTGACTTGTGCCTTGAACTGCATGGTTTGCAGCCAATGTCTATTACTCTTTTCAATTTTATACACAATTATCTTAGCGTATCATTGCACCTCACAAGGTTTAAAAGGGAGGAGTGATGTTCCTTTGATCTTGACCCGTAATCTAGTTCCGTGCTGGACTTGCTCACACAACGTTACAATTGCCTGTTTGTCTGTTCTCAGTTGTTTTGTGATATGAATGATGGCATACTATGCTTACCATATTATGAACTTCGTCTCTTTATCCTTAGCCCTCAATACAATGTGAACAAATAGACAATACATTAGCGATGGTACATGGTCATATGTTTGGAACCTGGTTTTATTATGTACTTTGCAATAAAATACAACTAATATTTTACATGGGTTCACCAGAATAAGTTCTGTATATTGACCAAAGCTATTTTTTTGGTTTTGCTGCCTCCTTAATATCTTCTGTTCTGGTACTACTAATGTAAACCTCAACTTTTCAGCGAGCTATGGAAAAAATGGTGGAACCGCCACCTTCTGAAGGTGGCGAGGCAACTATAACCGCAATGTCAGCTCTTGCTGCAGTGGGTCAGTACCTGTCCACTAACAGTGCCAAAAGCACGTTCCTGCGTAATACTGGGTTGGTTGTTAAGGCAATATCGTCCAGACTGCCTCATGATCAAGATATGCAAGCTCAAAGCAATGATGTATCTGCGCTCCAGACACAAGTCCATTCCCTAACAGAGGCCCTTTGTGAAACGAGAAACATTGCTCAATGTCGTCAAGATATGCATGGTTTTGAAACCAGACTATCAGACATTTGCTATGTTGTTCAGGAGCCTAGGGGAAATGAAGGCGAGGGTTATGGTGCTCCATCGGACAATACAGCATGAAAACGTAACAGTCAGGTCAAATGAACCGAGCTTCTGCAACTTCTGGTGGTGCATTTATCTGCTAGACTGTTAAGTTTTATGAAAACCTTCCTTTTGTTATATAGTTGTAATTTTTTTTCGTGCGATATAAAATTTATTCTTAATGTGCAGCTACCGGCTGAAGAAAACAGCAAGCCATTTTTGTATAGTGTAGGGTGTTCCCTATATTTGCACTGGTGGCGATCTTTGATGCCGAGTGGATGTAATATGTGCAATCACCTTAATAGCCTAGCGTTAGTTTCGCCTTATTTATTTCCTATTCTTCTTTTTCCTGGTTTGCTAGTGGCGCAACTACCATGGGCCATATACGGGCCGTAGGATCCATGGGTCTCCTCACGGGCCGTCGATAAATGGGCTGTAATCGGTGGGCCTCGGGCCGTCGATAAATGGGCTCTATGTCGGTGGGCCTCGGGCCGTCGGATAAATGGGTCTACATGGGCCGTAATCGGGCGTAATTGGTATCGGCCCAAAGACGATAACGGCCGTTAACAGCCGTAGGACTGCAAAAGCTTAATTACATCACGGGCATAACGGGTCGTTAATGGGCCGAATATAGGACGGGCTGGCGTAAGCGGGCCGACTCTTGCCATGGGCCGAATTTGGCCCATTAGGGTAACATGCCAGTAACGGGCCGACTCTTGCCATGGGCCGAATTTGGCCCATTTGAGGAACATGCCAGTAACAGGCCGACTCTTGCCATGGGCCGAATTTGGCCCATTATGGGAACAGGCCAGTAACGGGCCGGAAGTAATAGATGGCCGAAAAGGAGCCCAAGAATGTATGGGCCGTCAATAGGCCGAAAGCTAACACGGGCTGGAAACGGCCCATGTAAATCACGGGCCGTTAACGGGTACAACAAAAATTACTGTTCATTATGGGCTAGACTCACCGTGGGCTGTAAAGGGTCGAAGATCGAAGGCCTCGTATGGGCGAAGGCGTCGTGGGCCATACATGGGCGAAAGTGAAATGGGCTGGTGTTATATTCGACGGCCCACATGACGTTGTTGGGCCGATTTCCTTTAGTTCCTAACGGGCCATGAGTTAACGGGCCGTAAAATGGGCTATTTGCGAAGAGACCGTTAACAGGCTTTTCATGGGCCAGCCCGTTAACTTTTGACCAAGTCAAACGGGCCGGCTTTGTAAGCTAAATGGGCCAGTGGTGGGCTATGGCACGTGTCGACATATCATAGGCGCCTATCTGACCCACTGACGAGCTGGCACGTGTTTCGTCCGGCCAATAAGAATTTTACACGTGGAAATTTCCCATTGGTCGGGGCTGTTAACGGGTTATTGGATCTAAAACACGACCCGATAGCTTAACGGTGTTCCGTTACGGTGGATGCCACGTGTCGGTCACCCTTGACGAAAGCACTTCTGTGACGCGCGATTTATCGTCATGGAAGTGGACACTTCCGTGATGATAATTTTGGTAATGTCATGGAACACTTCTACGACAGCACAGGTATGACTATCTTGATTCTGTCATAAATTTGTCATGGATGTACATGCATGACAAAAAACGTGACCTACTGTGACAAACACGTATCATCACGGAAGTGTATTTTTTTTGTAGTGTGCAATCGGAGCAGGCACAGAGTGCTGTCAAGATGGAAAACGTAATGTACGTTCCAGGTTACAGGTGAGCTCATGCTTCCAGACAATCAATCATAGATATCTGTACAACTATTTGTGGTGTTTATTAATCCATGTGCAAAGAATTAGATATCCACTCAGCCGCACAGATGTAGAAGATGCATGCCTAAATGAATCGAAAAATATAGTGGCAGGCTATTTGATATAATGTTCCTATGCAGATTCCTGCCAACAAAGCTCAATAGGAGGATGAAGGCAAATGCCCGTGAGGTCGAAGCACTCCTCAAAGGCATAATCACCAAGAGGGAGAGGGCGATGAAGGACGGCCATGCCAACAACGACGATCTACTAGGCGTGATGATGGAGGCCAACATAAATATAAGCCAAGAATCTGGAAGCTCCAAGCCAACGATGACCACCGAGGACGTAGTAGGGGAGTTGAAGCTCTTCTATTTCGTGGGCATGTAGACAACCGTGGTGCTGCTCACATGGGCAATGGTCTTGCTAAGCATGCATCACGAGTGGCAGGACCGCGCCAGGGAGGAGGTTCTGCATGTCTTTGGAAAGACCCAACCGGATTCTGAGGGCATAAACCAGCAAAAGGTGGTGAGTACATTACAAGAGAGTAGGTGATGCAATTTCTCATTGAGTTGCTACTCTGATTATGTCCATCTTCTTTGTCGGTGCTGCAGGTGACAATGATACTGCATGAGGTTCTTAGGTTGTACCCACCGATTCCACTACATGGTCGGGAGGCGTATAAAGAGACGAAGCTAGGAGGCGTCACATATCCAGCCGGGGTAACATTTGTGCTGCCAATTGTTTGCATTCACCACGATCCAGATGTGTGGGGAGAAGATGTCGATGAATTTAAGCTAGAGAGGTTTGCCGAGGGTATCGCTGGCGCATCCAAAAACTCGCCGGAGTTCTTTCCGTTCGGCTAGGGACCATGGATTTGCGTCGGGCAAAACTTTGCATTGCTGGAGGCCAAGATGGGATTGAGTGTGATCCTACAACACTTTATCTTTGAGCTCTCACCATCTTACACTCATGCGCCTTACCCGGTCTCCAGTCTATAGGCCCAGCACGGTTCACAGATTAAGCTCATGAAACTCTAAGAATTAGCATCCGAACTAAAGAGAACCATGGACGGTGATCATCCCGGGGGAGATGTATCCAAATAAGATCATGTATAATGGACCCTGATGTTTAATATCGAATGCGACATGATGCACATATCTTGTAATATTTTTTTGATGAAGTGGTGGTTGGATTCGTGGGCTAACGCCCAGGATTTTCAAGGACCAACTTTCTGTCCTCGCAATTCTATGAAGCCATGGCGATCTCCTTGGGACCAAGTGGTGGATAGCCAGCCGGCTGGGACGGGGGACGAAAGCTGGGGCATGCCGCGTGTGGTCTGTGGTGTGTGGGCCAACTGAGGGCAAGCACGTACCTGCGTACCAATGGCGGGTGCCGTCCCTCTTTCTGGCATGTCGTGCCAATGCAATATGCATGTGCGGCAGCGGTTATGATCATGTCTTTCGGCTTTCTGCTAGCTTGACAGGCGGGGCAAAAGATTTGCTGAATTTTTTGCGTTCCTGTGGTGAATTGAACGGTCAACTAAAACCTGCCCGTCTGATCAGCAATGCTCATTCAACAATGAATTCACAGTGAACGAATACGATTTGCGCGAGTTTTGTTCTTAAGGATTGTTTTGGGGGGAGGGGTGTACCAATAGGATTTTTTACACTAA
Organism: Aegilops longissima; assembly: GCA_021605205.1. Lineage (NCBI taxonomy): Eukaryota > Viridiplantae > Streptophyta > Magnoliopsida > Poales > Poaceae > Aegilops > Aegilops longissima. The sequence goes on from CM038679.1 coordinate 741,022,258, forward strand.
AAAATCTCTTTTTGAGTCGGAGGCGAGAGGTGCTGGCAAACGAGGGTCCATGAGGTTCAAATTCAAGAATATTGATTTTCTTTCCGTTATATACTTGTGACAATCATACACTCTAGATAAATTACTAAGATATTTATTAGACAATGTACACTAGGTTGGATCTCGGCACATGCAAGTAGACTAATACATCCAGTGGTAAGTATTAATCCATAGAAGAATGGGATTTATCCTTGTTGTTTATTTTGACTCAAACGAGATTCAATAAAATTAGTGCTTTTATAAATAAAATTAAGAAAAAAAATAATTAACTTATGTCACATAATATTTTTATGATTTACCGCAAATTGTATATCAATGTTAAATATTAGAATTGTACAGAGAATATTGTATGTAATATTTAGCTACACCTCAATGTGAATTATGCTAAGTACAATAAAGAATATACGCATTAATGCTTTATGTTGAAAAAATAAGTTATAAATAAGTAAAAAAGTTTATTATAAATACAAATAATTTATCCTTCCGAATTGTTGAATGTCGACATATAAAAAGACGTTCACGCGCTAACATAATGTCATATTCATCAGGCTAATGTTATTAGTGGTATCCTTGAGTAACATTGTTAACATATTAGGAAATGATTTATTTGTAAGCACACATGCAATCAATACAACCGTAATTTTTTTTATCACAAACTCGTTCGCTAACCTACTGAAAGAAAGTTATCGATTTAATACACTAGATCTACAATTTCAGTAATTATGTTTGGTTTTATTTCAGAATGAATCTCCAAATTATTGATTATGGGAAACAGTTATATAATGAATAAACTTAGTATTGATTTGGGCCAACTACATGTTTTTAATTATACTATACATAATCAAAACATATAGTGAGTAATCGTACTGTACATATTACAAATCAGTTAGATCATGCTCGTGATCACTGGCAAAGCTTACGCAAGGCCGAATGGGCCATGACCCGCCCAACTCTAGAGCTTCTCCTGGCATTATACCCGGCTTATGGGTCATAGAATGCCAGTTAGTAGCAATTTTCTTAAAGCGTAGGTCACTCGGCCCGCCCAGCCTTTTGGTGCGAACTCTGCCTTTGCTGATGATATGTGCAATGTTGTATCACATGTGGGGGAAAATAGACAGCTCTTCTTGCTTTTGGTTTGCCCTCATACCGTGCATGAATGAAGGTGTCTGGCGAGATGGATGTTCTATTGATGCGCCACTGATGTTGATAAAATGAATGCATACCACCAGGACCTTCCATGCACTTTTATTCACCAAATATGGTGGCTCGAACCAACCCAGGGGACACAATGCAGATAGAAGACCCCAAGGTTATTGTAATCCACACAAATTATTTGGTTAAGATATGGTCGAGGGCTTGGACATCCGAAGCTACTGGCGGGATCACGACACCAATGGAGCACCGACTCTCCACCCTGAGCGACATAGTCAAGAATAGACTACTGGAAAAAGGCTTATAGGTAGACTCATATTAGTGATGGGTGCAATTTAGCGCCTTCCACAGGTAATGAGACAAATTACCAGTGGCGGGCGCAAAACCCCGCCCGCTATTGCTATTGTCTAAACTTTTTCGGGCACCAGTTTGCGCTTGTCACTAATAACAGCTATCCAGATTTGGGGTAGGGCAAATGTTACCATTGGCGGGCACGAAACCGCGTCCGCCATTGCCAGTTGAGTTACTACTGGCGGGCAGCAGTTTCCCTCCATTGAAATTTTTGATCCTGCGACAAATTTGTTACAAGTGGCGGACAGCAATACGTGCCCTCCACTTGAATTTGTTTTGTTCTATTTCTTCCTTTTTGTTTTGCTTTTTCTACTTAAATATTTACAAACATTTTCAAAATTTGCAAATATGTCTGAATTTTGGCACCTTTTTGAATTGGTGAAGATTTTTTGAATTTGTGAACAATATTTTTTTTCCGAACAATATTTGAATTCAAGGTTTTATTTGAATAGATAACTATTTTAAATCTGTTAACATTTTTTGAATTTGTGAACAATATTCGAATTTATGATTTTTTTTCTGAAATACTTGAACAGGTTCATCGAATATGTGAACATATTTTGAATTCACTAACTTTTTGAATTTTCCATGAACATATTTTTAATCCAGAAATAGTTTTGGTTTACAAGGATGACTTTCGTATCCATGAATATTTTTCTAATATATGAACAATTTTTAATTTATACACATTTTTAATTCACGTTGAACATTTATCGATTCATGATCATATTTCAATTTGCGATCATTTCAGGAATATGTGAACATTTTTGAATTTGTGTGAAACATATTTCTAATTTGCAAAAAATCTAATTCATTAAAATATCAATTTGCTATAAATATTTGAAATAGTGAAAATATTTGAATTCATGAACAATAATGGAATCCATGAATATATTTTTGAATATACAAATTTTTCTCGTATCTTTGAACATATTTTGAATTCAGGGTTTTTTTTTTGAATTTTCCATGAATATATTCGAATTTTTGGATCTGTTTTTTTATTCCGTGAATTTTTTGGAATTCATGAACACTTTTTGAGTTCACCGCAAGCATATTTGGAATTCACAAATATTTTTTGAATACTGAAGCATTTTAAGTTATGAATTTTTTCAAATACATAAACATTATTCGAATGCACAAGCATTTTTCTGAAAGCATGAACAATGTTAGACTTCACGAACATTTTTATGAATTAACGAACATTATGTTAACCCGTGAACCATTTTCAAAGTTCCAAACTTTTATGAAATTAGCGAATATATTTTATTAAAACTGAAACTATCTGAAATATAAATAGCTATGTTCAAAAAATAGTCATGGGCTCTTGCTGGGAGCCTCACATGTTTTTCTGACAGGCAGCCTCGTGTGAGCGCTATTTATTTTAGGGCACAGAGCGAGCGCGTAGTCACTCGATCCTGCGGTGCGTCGCTTGGCCAGTCCTACGCACTCCGGCCCTTTTTTTTTTTTGCATGCCGTGCCAATGCAATATGCATGTGCCCCGGCGGTTAGTCTAGTCTTTCTGCTTTCGGCTATCTTGACCGGCCTGACCCGCTACCGCTGCCTCCTGTCAGCATGCAGCACGGTCTAGCTAGCCTGCTTGGCGTAAAGCCAAAGCAAAGCAGGAACCCATCGATCCCATGGCCATTTCTGGCCGGCTCCCGGACCTCCTCCAGTAGTAATCGATGCCATCGGTCTTGGTCGGTCTCCCAAAGGCACAGTCGGGGCTTGTTCACCACTGGCCCGGCCGACAGCGGCACGCAGCCTTGGCGGAGGTGCACGCAGAAAAATAGTAAAACTAGTAGATTGCCTAAGACTAGCCACAGTGGGAACTTAAGCAGTAATTTCAAGTCCAACTCAGCAAATTTGTCTATGTGGCAATGAGTTAATGAAGAGAGAGGTAGTTCTAGTAACTTAGCGAGTTACTGTAGCATCACACATATCAAAGCAAGATGAGTCTATAGCATAATAAATAAAGTATTGTATATTACCACACATATGTTACTTCTCACTATAGAGGTAGTAACATAGAATAGTAACATGGCATGTTACTACTCTATGTTACTACCCATTATGGCTAGTCTAAGGTAAGACCGGTTAATCACTAGTAATTCGCACAAATCTGACAATGCACGCCGAACAACTAAAACTGCACTGCCCAGCAGCTGAAAATAAGGCCAGCCGGCTGCCAATCAACGCTAGTTGATGACCATATGTATGACTCACTGCTTAATTAAGACTGATGGAGAAACAGGGACCGCACTAGCTTACTACGCCACGTATGTTCATTCAGCATACACGACAGCACGAGACGTGATGTGTAAGGATCCGGCAACATTCCTCCTCCATTAACTGCGACACTGTCCCTTTCTCTATAGATTTGATATTCAAATGACCTAATAGACGTGATTCCGCTCCCCTTTCTCCCCCATTCCTCGGCCACGGACGGGTTGGCGTAGGTCTTCCAGCGGAGCGTCTGCGGGTGGATCTGTCAGTCGAGGGCCGTCGGTTGGTCCGAAGCCGGGGCCTTTGGATAGGTCTCGGGGTTGTCTGGTTGCAGGGCGGCGGCTCTGGCGGCGGGAGGCGCGGCGTTTGCGGGCGGAGCGTGCGTCTCAGGTGCGGGCGGGCAACCATGGCCTCGCGGGTGGCGTGGTTGCAGGTGGTTGACGGAGTTAGGGTGCGACGGTGGGGTGTGGGCGTCGGGGTACACCACTTGCCCGGTCCTCTGACTAGCCGACGGTGGCGGCGGCAATTGATGTCGTACCCTTCCTGAAGGCTCCGTCGCGGCATTCCCACTCTTGTCGCCTTGCTCCGGGAGAAAACCTGATCTTCGCGGATCGGGCGGTGGCGACTATCCATGGTCGTACCCTTCTTGGAGGCATCGCTTTGGAGGCCTGGCTCCGTTGTTGTCCGATTCACCTCTCTATTGTGTTGTCGGTGGGGTGGTGTGTCAGTGTCCGGCACCTTTGTATGTTGCCTTGGGTGTGTGTGTTGCGTGCGTTGTTCGGTCTATCAGTTGTAGTCGGTGATGGTGCTTTATATATAAAGCGGGAAAACCCTTTTTGGGTAATATCCTCACATCACAGCACAGTGGCCTAATAACATGCATGATCCAGAATTAAATAGTATTGCCTCTATTAAATATTAATTATAGCTCAAACAAATCTATAATCTATAATATCTAAATAGTTCATCCTTACTAAGCTATTTTTCTTGACATGCAAGCTGTCCACATAAGCAGTCCGTTTCACTTCTTGGTGCATCGGTGCATGGCATGTCAGTGTTGTACGACAGATTGGCCGGGGGCCCTCTCTCTGACCAGCCCTCCCGAATACTTGCTAAAAGAAAAAACAACCACGGAAGCCCTCCTGGAAAAATCAATCTATTTCCTCTAATGGCTCCTCTCCTCACCCACCCAGCATCAATCATCTTTACTCCCAATAGAAACTGTTGTCCTTTCCTCTGCTCCCACCAGCGCCTCCCCATTACTCCCTCCCTATCCCCTGGCCCGACAGTTCATCAAGTGGAACCATAACATGACGACATGAGCGCCCTGAACTCTGCCTACTAGCAAATGTCCTCACAACTCCTTTCCCTGGATCTATTCCTGTTGTCGTCGCCATTGTGTCCGCAGATCAACATTGTTCCGCCATGATATTTTCCTTGGTTAGTTACTCTTTGATTCATGACCTTGTGTTCAGTTTCTTCGTTCTCCATTGCTGACGCTCCCTTGGATTGAAATCCAGCCGTGTGTACATGTCTACATCACGGAATTGCTCCACACATGGATGTGTATATTCTACAATTGTGTGGTCTTTGGGGACTTCTATCATTTGTTTGGAAAATTATCATCAACAGATCATTAGTTGCTTTATAGAATATTGTGTTTGACCATAGTCCAGCTACTCTGCACACCCCTGCTCGACAGTCATGATGTATGATTTTCAAGTCTTTGTTGTAGATAACCATTGTCTGTTGGTGCCATACTTTGTAATTCCAGATACATCTTCGGCCCTCCGTTGCCTCTCCTCCCCTCTCCGGACCATCTTATCCCTACAAGGTCAAGACCAAGATTTTGTTGTGCCGAGGTTTCAATGGAATAATTTTGCAAATAGAAGCAGACGAAAAGGATCTGCAGTCCAGTTTTTCTCGGTTCGTATATTGGATGTCAAGTTGTCACAACTCCGCGCTCTGGCTTCAATGCTCAGAAAGACTTCGGACTGGTATTCTGATTTTTGTAGTGGTACGCATGCATATATTCTCCCCAAGTTGTCCTTGGTAAGTGCTAATTATATAATGGACGGAGATAGCTTATGAATCATGCCTTTCTTAGCATACATATTCATGAAATCAGTTTACTAGCCACGGGATAACATTTTAGATGTCTCTGACAACTGTATAGTCAAGGAAGGTATGTCAAATTTACATGATTCTTCTATTTTCTTATCTCATTCGCACTCTGGTGGTTAATTTTGTTCTGTTCATTCATTCTCTTAACAGTTTCTTTCTACTGGCATCGACTTTAGAAGTGCTTGGTTTGTTAATTTGTTTCATCAAATTTGATATTGCTAATACAAATGTGCGAGTTTGTCTTTTGTATTTTCAGGGCCACTAGAGTTGCTTATTTTATGTCTGTTAAGTTTTTGCCACAATGGAAACCTCCAGGGCGGGATGGTTACATGTCTGTAGGTACTTGCAGCAAAACTAAACATGCACTTATTTGGTTACTGATATCTATAAATGGAATTGAATTAGCCGGTTAAGATTTCAAATATGTTTTCTTTCTTTCTTCTATGATGTATCATTTCATCTGAAGGCATTTATAACATTGGCTTGATCTCATTTATGTGATTAGGTAAGATATTAATCATATATGTTCATCCATCTTCTTGGGGACAATCAATTGTTCATGTCCCATTTCTAATATCCATCGGCTTGCTTTGCAGGCTACATTGAAGATACCAGCAAAGCCATTAATTGGTTACCGAATGTAATAATCTATATTATTTTGAGAGATCTTCCTATTTGAATGGTTCCCATGGAAGATTGGAAATCCGAATTGCTCTGCAGCGAAATCTCGCTGTGTCTTCCTGAATTTTCTCATATGATTGATAGCCCTTGATAAGCTATTTTAGGGAAGATGCGGACTAAAGCTATTAATTATACCACTATGTTTGCTTCATGAAGGTATTTAGGAAAAAGGACCTAGAAGACTTTGCCACCATCATTTATATAACTGGTTACAAACAAGCATTTTTTGCCAAGTGACTTTCTATTATGTAAATGTGCAATGTATTGGGTCAAGTCACATATGACACTGAGAGTTTGTTAATCCATATTCTTTCCGAATAACCATACATTCTAATTAGTTCTAATTTGTCGTCATGCATGTTTCAATGGGACACTCATTTACATACTTCCTCACTATAATGTGCATCCACCCTTATTTGTTGCTAGGTTTACTACTGTTCATAGGACAAAAATGTGTTTATGTGTCAAAGGAGTAATATTCTTATATATTCTAATTTTATTGTCTACAGTTTATTACTAGAAATTACCGTAGCAACGCGCGGGGTATTATCTAGTATACACAATACTTAGGCCCTTCCCAGTGCTCCATGTTGGACAGGTGCTAAGCATGCCACATAAGCTAAAAAATGACATTGCACAACAATTAAAGAGGAGAGATAACATTTTGATGACCCCCGGAAGAACCAACGCCAAGCGCGTGAACCTAGGCAAACCACTTAAATGAAAGAAGCTAACCAATGCATGAGAGTTTGGGTGCTAAATCATTTAATAAAGTGGGCTTAGACTAGCCACAATGGGTAGTAACATAGAATAGTAACATGGTCATGTTACTACTCTATGTTACTACATCTATAGTGGGAAGTAACACATGTCTGATAACATGCAACACTTCATTTATTGGGTTATAGACTCATCTTGCCTTGATATGTGTGATGTACTCATACTAGTAGTAACTAGCTATGTTACCACATGCCTCTCTTTCTTTATTTATTACTTGCCACATCATCTATTTTATCTAGATATGTGTGATGTTACTACCTATGTTACTCCCATAACAAGTTAAGCACATATGCATTAGGGAGTTGAGTTGCTAAGCTATTTAATGTATTTAGCACCTGATCTAGACACCTTTGCATTGGAAGAGGTCTTAAAAAGCTAGTGAGGGAAGGGAAGAACCACATCCGTTTGCAGCAATTTTTTTTTTGCGGACACAAGAATACGTAGATGCTGCTCCTTCGCGGCCTAGCTTTACAGAAAGAGAGAGGCAGACATGCACCATACAGGGAAGAGGTCAGAAGTAGACACTTGACCCGTCAATTATCTTTTTTCCCCGAAAAACCCGGAGTCCCCTCGAGAGGCGATTAGGGTTTATGGTGGAAACGGCGGCGCTCGTTGATCTCTCGTCGACAGGGTGCATCGATCTCTGATCTGGGGATGGCAACGTCCACAGATCCCAGTGCTAGCGCAGGAGGGCCGCAGTCGCCAAGGACGGCAAGGGCTCGTTTGGAGGAGGCCATGGGCAAATTGGATCTCACTGAGGAGGAGGCTACCCCGCTTGTCGTTGATAATATTGAGGAAGGGATCCCGCAGAAGTGGTGTATCGCTGGCAAGGTTTTGCATCGAAGACTTTGCACATCCAGACCATTGGCAATGCATTGAGGCCGGCCTGGGGAAACCCTAGGGGTTTGTTCTTCAGACCGGTGGCTGAAAATATTTTTGTGGCGGAGTTTGAGAATCGCCGCGATCGTGATCGTGTGCGAGAGGGATCTCCGTGGCACGTGAGCAGGCATGCAGTCATTCTAGCGGATTTTGAAGACTGTATGAGACCGTCAGAGCTAAAGTTTGATAAACTTCAGTTGTGGGCTAGGGTTCCTAACCTGCCTTTCAACTTGTAGAATGAGACATGGGGAAGAATGATTGCAAAGCAGATTGATCAGGCGGCAATGTCTGTGCTCTTTGATCCGATGGGAGGATTTCTGAGAGCGAGGGTTACAATAGATGTGAGTAAGCCCTTGAGAAGGTGGATCCTTATTGATTCTGCAAAGAGAAACTCTCGGGACTGGTATGACATACAATATGAGCATGTTCCGAATTTTTGCTTCTCGTGTGGTCGTTTAGGCCACTCGGATCTGTTTTGCCCTACTCCGGGTACTCGTGATGAGAATGGAGACTTGCCTTTCAACACCAGCTTGCGGGCACCGGAGGATAAGAAGGGCTCGGGGTCGAGTGATAGTTCATCTAAGGAGCCCCAGAACTCAACAACTAGTAAGAAAGATGCTTCCTCGACGAACAATAAAACAGATGGTACTCCGGAGGTTAACTCTCCAAGAAGATTCCTCTCAAAAGGAAGGGTAGACCGCAGCAGGAAAAAGTATACCGCAGGGTGGATACGCTGGCTTTGCCAAGTACTGAGAACAATGTGATATCTGGCGACACCGCTACTGGTATGATTATTTTTCAAGCGAAGGAAAAGGGTGGCTTAGTTGCATCTGATGAGAGGGTTGGAGAGCTAAAGGGTACAGAACCAGACGCAAAGAAGAAGAAACCGACTCCGCCATCATCTGAAATTTCGGCAGAGGCTGCTGGCCAGCCCTGCTAGTCGCAATGAGATGCCTAAGTTGGAACTGCCGGGGGCTTGGGAACCCCGAGGCAGTTCGAGAGCTTCGCAAAATTGTGAAGCAAGAAGGGCCTGCCCTGCTCTTTGTATCGGAAACGAAGATTAGGGCAAAGAGGGTAGAGATTTTGCAACACAGCTTGGGTTTTGCTGGCTGTTTTGCGGTGGATAGCTCCGGCCTTAGTGGTGGAATTGGCCTTTTTTGGTCAAGGGAAGTGAAAGTTGATCTACAGAGTTTCAGTTCTGGGCACATTGATGTAATGGTTTAGAAAGTTGATTTGACTTCCCCGGAGTGGAGAATGACGGGGTTCTATGGAGCTCCTAGGAGTGAGGATAGGCGCCATAGTTGGAGGTGTCTTAGAACGTTGCATGCAATACCACACCAAGCTTGGCTGTGCCTTGGAGATTTTAATGAGACCATGTATGGATCAGAACACTTCAGTAGGGCTGATCGACCGGAATGGCAAATGCGTGCGTTTCGGGAAGCCTTGGAGGACTGCTCTTTGCAAGATCTTGGTTTCACAGGAGTACCGTTAACATGGGATAACAGACAAGGGGGCGATCTCAATGTGAAAGCCCGTCTTGACAGAGGAGCAGCGAATGGTCAGTTCCTACAGAGATTCGAGTCAGCTCAAGTTAGACATATCAACGCTGTGGAATCAGACCATTGTTTTGTTTTGGTCGAGACTCAGGAATCACAGTTTAAACGGGGACCAAAACTTTTTCGTTATGAGGATGTATGGCAGTCTCATATGGAGTATGACAATTTCGTTGCGGAAGCATGGCGACGGAATCATGCTGGACCGGGACTTGCAGGGATCCAGGAGACCCTACAGAAGCTCCAAACTGACCTCGGGGCATGGGGTGCTCGAGAGTTCGGGAGCCTTGCTAAGAAGGTCAAAAAACTACAGAAAAAACTTGAGGCTCTAAGGAAGCAGTCTATTGGTAGAGGCCCGTCGGAGGAAGAGAAAGCTACGGTGTTGAAAGTTCGGGAAGCACTGCGGCAAGAGGAGATTTGGATGAGGCAATGCTCGCGGGTACCTTGGCTGCGGCAAGGCGATCGTAACACGGCATACTACCAGGCGCAAGCGGCCCAGCGGAAGCGTGTGAATAGAATTTCCCGGCTTCGACGTTCAGATGGTTCGTTTTGTGCCTCTGAAGATGAAGATAAGTTGGAGGTGTTGTCTTTCTATCAAAACTTGTATTCCTCGCAAGGTTATAATGATATGAATGATTTGTTACAATATGTCCCAGAGCCAGTTACTGCGGATATGAATTGGGCCCTGGATAGACCTTTCGAACCTGAAGAAGTTCGAGCTGCTCTCTTCCAGATGTCTCCGGCCAAAGCACCCGGTGTTGATGGTTTCACCGCAGGGTTTTTTCAGCGTCACTGGAATCTCATCCAAGGGGATTTAGTGCCGGCAGTTCTTGGTTTCTTGAATGGTGGTGATATGCCGTTGGGTTTTAATGACACATCTATTACTTTAATACCAAAGGTACGTAACCCACAATCCATAGCACAGTATCGACCCATATCGCTTTGTCCAGTGCCCTACAAAATAGGGGCCAAGGTGATTACTAACCGTCTTAAAGAGTTGATGGATTCAGTGATTGGAGAAGAGCAAAGTGCTTTTGTCCCAGGCCGGTTGATCCCGGATAATGTGGTGGTTGCTTTTGAGAGTATCCACACGATGAGAAGGCGCAAAAAGGGCAAGAACTATACATGTGCTATCAAGCTAGATATGATGAAGGCCTATGACAGATTTGAATGGCACTATTTGCAGGCTATCATGCTTAAGCTTGGTTTTAGTGAAAAGTTCGTGAATTCTGTTATGAAGTGTGTCTCTTCAGTCCGGTTTACGGTGAAAGTGAATGGTGAACTCCTACCGTACTTCACCCCGTCTTGTGGACTGCGACAAGGGGATCCTGTGTCACCTTTCCTCTTCCTTCTGTGTGCAGAAGGCCTCACTTCCATGTTGAATCATTATGGAGGGCCCCGAATTGATAGAGGAATCAGAGTATCCTATCGAGCACCGTGGGTAAGTCATCTGTTATTTGCTGACGACTGCCTTATATTCATTAGTGCAGTCCAAGAGAGTGCGGTTCGGTTAAATGAAATTATGCATCTATATGCGCTGTGCTCTGGGCAGTCGGTGAATAGAGATAAGAGCTCAGTATTTTTCTCGCCGGACACCCCAAGTGGTAGACGGCAGGAGCTGAAACAGGTTCTTGGCATTCATGTGGAGGCGCTAAGTGAAAGATATTTGGGACTCCCTACTGCGGTGGGGCGGATCACCAGTGGCACCTTCGAGCATATTGGCGAGAGATCTAGGAGTAAAATGAATGGTTGGGCTGACAGGCTCCTTGCATGTGCTGGGCGGGAGACGTTGATCAAGTCAGTAAGCCAAGCTATCCCAACTTTCAGTATGTCTTGCTTCCTGTTAACAAAGAAGGTGTGCAAAAATTTAACTTCGAGTATGGCAAAATTTTGGTGGAGTGGATCCCTCGACATACGATCGTTACATTGGTTGGCTTGGGATAAACTAGCATCGCCGAAGGCGCGTGGAGGTATGGGTTTTCGCGACATGGAGCTCTTCAACCTGGCACTTCTTGGTAAACATGGTTGGAGGTTCATCACCAACCCCGACTCGTTGTGTGCATGAGTCATGAAGGGACGCTACTTCCCTGATTGTGATTTCATGGAGGCCACCAAGCCGAAAACTTCTTCTGCTATTTGGCGCGCGATTACGGCTGGCAGGGAGGCGCTCCGCGAGGGACTGATTAAGAGAGTTGGGGACGGGACAACTATATCCATTTGGCATGATAGGTGGATTCCGGGCCTCCCAAATCTGGCTCCAATGGTAGTTCCGGGTGGTACTACCCTTGCGATGGTGGATCAGCTGATTGACATGGAAAACTGGACATGGAGGCGGGATTTGATCCGGTATGTGTTCGCTGCACCTGATGCTGATGCCATTTTAAATATCCCATTGCGTGTGGGCGGTGGTGATGATTTTCTCGCTTGGGCTCATGAACAGAGTGGAATCTATTCTGTTAAATCTGCGTATCGGTCTCTAGTGACTCGCAAAGAGCGCTTAGCTCAAGAGGAAGGGACGATGAAGAACAGATGTGGAAACGACTCTGGAAGCTTAAAGTTTTGCCAAAGGTGCGTGTCTTCTGGTGGCGAGTTATTCGGAAAATATTACCAGACAAATGTACACTGCGGCATCGACACATCAAAGCTATCAGTAGATGCAATGTATGTTTTGCAATTGATGAGGATCTTATGCATGCCCTAGTGCATTGTTCTCACGCCAAATTGTTCTGAGAACAAGCGTTTGCACTCTTCGGTATCCGAAGGCCGCGCCTTCACCCAGATACATGGTCTCGGGATATCATATGTGATGAGCAGTTCTCTGAAAATGAGAGGGCTCAAATGGTCTCTGTTATGTGGGCTATATGGCACTCGAGAAATCAAGTCACCCATGACGATGATCAGTTGGATCCGTTTACGACAGTGCAGCGCATCAGAGAAGACCTGGCGGTGCTAGATATTCCACAATCTCATGCCTTAGTGTTGCCGGGTCATGGATGGACTCCTCCAGAGGTAGGGGTGGTAAAAATTAACACTGATGTGGCTGTCAGTATGGACTCCGACAAGGTGGGTGCGGGAGGTGTTGCCCGATCTTCCACGGCCTTGTTGGGTGCATGGAGCAAACCCCATGTGGGGGTTACAGATCCGTTCATTGGAGAAACCTTGGCGCTACGAGATGGAGTTATTTTTGCTAATCTTCGCGGTTTCTCTCATGTGATTCTGGAAACAGACTGCCTGAAGATTGTCAATCTCTGGAATCATCGACACAATGGTTTATCTGTTGTGGCACCGCTACTTTTAGAAATTGGAGAGCTAGCGTCATCTTTTGCTTCTTTTCATATTCAACATGTATTAAGATCAGCCAATGTACCGGCCCATCTTTGTGCAAAGCATGCATGCACACTGCTGGTTACCGAAAGTTGGACTGATTCTAGACCCTCTTTCCTGCTCACTAGCCTTCTGGCTGATGATCCCAGGAGTACTTTTGTTGAATAAAAAAAGACATGCACCATACAGTGCTCAACCGTGCGTACCTTTCCCGTGTGCACCTTCCTTACATATTGTTTTGAGATTTTCTTACAATTTAAACGTGCACTTTCTCAGGTTTGTCAGTTTTTTTCTCTGTTGGAGGGAAATTGTTGAGTGGTTCGAAAAACTACCAGGTAGTAGGAAAGAAAAATAATTTGTACTCCCTCCTTTTCTTATTTTGGGCGTATCTAATTTCTTTTTCTTTTGTCCGGTTTGCTACTTCCGTTTTATTCCTCTTCATCACACTTTTAGATCCCGAGACGCACTAAAAGAAAAATTACCAGTGCGTGTAGCCGTTTTTGCTCATTTAGTGGCCATACATACAGTTTATGCAGATTAAAGCATCCGAGAACATGATGTCTTTGGAAAACAAACGCCCTAATTGGACAGTTTTGCAACCTACAAAATTTGTTCCACGACTCATCTACCTTGGCTGGAAAGATGTTTTAGTTGGGCCCTTTAAACCAAAAGGGATGGAGTATCACTTAGTAGGTTGTTGACGTATACGCTCTATTTTTTTTTAGGACCAATGAGTAGGCTACTCAGAGGTGGGATTACAATCAAGCATACAAAAAAATTGCAGTGTGTCCGGACCTTGGCGATCAGCACCTGGCCTCCATTTCTCCTTTCTTCGGCCGCCAATTCATGGGCTACGCCATTGCATTTTCTTCCCACTATGCTAATCTGGTTGGCAGAGAAATTCTCAAGCACCTTTTTATGTCAGATACCATTATTCTGAACATCCTTCCTACATTTTCACATCTCCATGAGATGAAGCGCTCAAGGACCTTGCAACAAAAAACAACAACATAATGTGATGATCTCCCAATATCCAGAGAAAAAACAGGCCATCAGTGAAAGTGTAGGCATTATTGTTTTTTTTAGGGTAAAGCAAAGCTTTATAGATTAACGACGTCCGGGCATATCACCCGACACGCGATCAGCCACATTGGGCGGTACAGAGTCGTTCCATTTCATACAGATATTTGGCAAACAACTACAACCAATCTGAGCTAGTTCATGTGCCACAGAATTCATAGTCCGTCGACAGGCACCCACATGCCATTTGGAGAACCACAACTTGAGCTGGAACTTAATATCTTCAATGATCGCTGCATATGGTGAGGAGTCTGCTTTCTGGATATCCAAGGCATCAGCAAGCAGCTCTGAGTCTGTCTCAAACGCAACCCTAGTGGCTCCAAGCTCAGCTGCTGTAGCCACTGCCGCAGCCATGGCGCTTACCTCAGCGCCAAATGCATCATGGATGTGTTCCTGTCGACAAGCTCTCGCAACAATCACGTTATTGTTTGATCTATTTTAGACTGAAATTACACATAAAAGGTTTTGCCTGAATAAGTCCTGAGTCCTGACTACCACACAAACCAACCACAAGTTTAAAGTTAAGACAAAGCGAGACCGGCGAGCCACATATTCCACGGAAAACCTTAAAAGAGGAGACAGTTTCCTAAATGTAGTTATACTTCACAACTGAATAGTCACAACGTAAACACTACGTGAGCCTAGTCAACACATGTACATCACAACATATAAAGTGTTTTATTTTATTTTTTAAAAGTATATGCACTTTAAACTTGTACACATAATAAACATATTTAGTCTACAAAGCACAGGAAAACCAATAAATTTTATTCATCACCCAGGTAGCATGAAAACAGTTCCATAAATCTGTTACAATATAGTTGGGGATACTTTCAGAAAGAAAAAGGCATCGGGCTGAGCATCTCTTCTCTCTCTGCTCCGGGAGCCATGTTCATGCCTCCTTACATTCATGTCATGTGGTGTACTCTTTATTGTACTCATTCCTTTCTTCTATCAATGAAAAGATATGCAAGCTTTGCGTATTCACAAGGAAGAAAAAAGAAAGCAAGAGTTCTTTAGGCATAATTTCAGAAAGAACAAAAGAGAGCAACACTTATCAAAAAGAAGTTACGAAGATCTTCATCATGAAGTTCAAAACTGCGGGAAAATAAAGATTTATTCAGAAATACTACAAACATGCTGGCTAAGGAGTACTGCGATATGTTCTTCTTGTAGGCGGAGAAAACTGAACACGTACAAATTCTTCCTTGTAGCTAACACTTTCATCACATGACTCTCGACATGTGTACACAACTATTGTTGCCCAATCGACGGGGTCTCCTTCATTTTCAACACAGAAGTAATGGAGCAGTTGAGACATTAGCTGCAAGTACATGTAGTGGAAATAAATATAATTATATAAGTGGAATGTAGCGAAACCAAAAGCAAAAATTTGAATGAAAGTGTGCCAAGCAAAACAATGGTTTAGGAACGCTTAGTGTGTTCATATGTAGTAGCTATGCAATCATTTGTCGTCAAAAGAGAAGCAAATATGTCGATCCTAAAAAGAACACAACATTGTGTTCAACATGGATATTTACCAACTTTCTACTCACTTCCCTACAGTAATAATCAAATACGTTATCGTATTACAATTTCCTTATATAGAAAAAGCAGGCCTGCCGCAGTGGTGAAGTCCTCTCCACTTGTGCCAAGAGGTCCTGGGTTCGAACCAGCCTCTCTGCATTGCATTTTGCAGTGATAAGACTAGGTTCCTATATCCCTCTCCGGACCCCACGCCACCTTGCGTGGGAGCTTCCATGCACTGGGTCTGTCCTTTTTCTTTAGAAAGAACTCTTCAGAAAATATTTTTTTACCAAACTTAGCTACAACCATGTAACTTGCTTATATATAATTTCCTTAGATATAGCCTTGTAACTTGCTTAAAATTGCCACATTGCCAGGTTTTAGACCAAATACAGTAATAATATGCTTTGAGTAACACATGCATCACATAAACAATAGGGTCATAAGGCACATATCAACAAGTCTTTTTTTCTGGACAGAAAATAATGAGCTGGAATAGTCCATACAAATTGAAACCTGTCCAACCTGAAATTCATAGCGAAGTTGCCCATTACAATAGATGCACAGAGGGATATCATCACATGTCAGAGACCCAGTTGATGCTGCCCAAAGAGGTTCTGCATCTTCCTCCGCACAGTACCTGCATGACATAATAATTAAAATTATGCCTAACTTTTTTTTTGCAAGGAGTGCTGATCAACCTAATCTTTGCCAGATCTAAGCGAGAGTTTTGGGTGAAGTTAAATGATAAATTAATCAAAATAAGAACTGTTAAACCTAATCAAGTCGATCACATGCTTTTGCTGACCACGCCATGCATCCAATGTGTCACAAGGCACAACACTAGTGCCGAAGCTTGATTTTCTGAAGAGCTAACTTCTGACTTTATGAGTAGCTATTGGATGACAAAAAATTTGAAAGGTAGCGCAAGTGCGTAGCACCTCACCATGGCCATCGAGGAGACACAAGCCAGAAGGAAAAAAAAACTATGCATGGGAGGTGGGATATGGATATACTGTATAAGATTTTCCATTGTTGTGGACTGAGATGTTTAATGTTGCAATAGTTTATTTTGTTTTTGTTGCACACATGTTGCAAAGACACAGAAGTGTATTCTCATTGCAATTTCATGAAAGAAATGTTATGAGAATCGATGGTTCTTCTTCGGAAGGATTTTTTAATTTTGCTATATATTTTTAATTCATTTATTGCACACATTCAACACTCTTGTTGCAATCGCGTAGAAAGTTGTCGTATAGACGTATAACCATTCATTTTTATTGAATATTGGCTAAAAATCTTCTTGCAATACTAAATGGATGAACCAATTGTAATTAGGGGGATTGTAACGGTGACAACAGGCAGAGTGCAGGATGACCTGTGTACGGCATGGCCAACAGACATGCTGCAAGGCCATTTGGCGACCAAAAATCATGATTCATTAGAATGTATTGCGGGATAGGACGCAACGTTGTATAGGAGGGCCAATCAAACGTGTCAGAACTCATGGTCCTATGGTAGTCCAGAAGTTCGATCAAGTGCCCACACCATAAAACCAACACCTAGTCATGTACTCCCTCCGTTCCCAAATATAAGTCTTTCTAGAGATTTCACCAAGTGACTACATACGGAGCAAAATGAGTGAATCTATACTCTAAATATGTCTACATACATCCGTATATTGTATTCCATTTGAAATGTCAAAAAGACTTATATTTAGAAACGGAGGGAGTACTTAGTATAAACCATAACCAGAAGGTTCACTAAACCCAAATGATGACCAGAACACCAATGCCCATATAGTTTGCTTCAGTGTAGTTGAGACAATGCATCATGTAAAATAGCGGTCATGGCACAAAACAAAGACATAACTCTAGTTTCTTGATACAAAAGGGAAAACACAATTACGCAAACCAAAGTCTAGACTTATTCACACTCAAACACAAAAAAAACAGAAACAAAAGTTGATACTCATTCACACTCACCTCAAGACTTGAATCTGTCTTGAAACACGGTCCATGAAAGTTGACCAGCATGTATTGTCCTCATCATCCTGTACACAAGGTGTGGTATTGTACTAAATAAATAGTAGCATTTGATTACGAATATGGCAGCATAGGCCACAGGTCGAAGAAAACCTCAAACTTATCCATGAATAACTGCATCATTGCATCTGGTTCGACTTCTTCTACCATCTTCAGTTCTGAATTATCCTTGACAGAACTAGTCGAACATGGAGGCTCGGGTTTATGATGCACTGCATATTCAGGCCATGCGTGGCCAGGAAATACTGCAAATAATCAAACGGCAACAAATTACAAGGGAGGCAAGCAAAAGACCTAAATAACACTGAAATAGGCAACAACCTCTCGCTGCGACTGGCAGAATAGAAGCATCTGGTGAACCAGGTATTTGAGAGCAGTCGTTCTCGTGACTAGCGTGCCAATGCAATTCCTGAATAACATTCCAGAGAGATCCCCAACAAAACATAGATATTTCAGTATTCAAGCAGGAGAAGTAAATAGATAATGCTAAATAGATATGGTGAGAACCTGTTTGGTACCTGATGCTTCTTAGAACAGTAGCTTGCGTTGCTACAGTGGCTGCACAAAATTTCACCTTTCCATGTACCACACCAATCAGAAAGCCGAGATCGGTATGCTAACAGAGATATTTGAAAGACAATATACACGACTTAGTGCCTTGCTTAACATACAGTACACCAATTCAAAGACACAAGCAAATCGGTGCATAATAAAAGTAAAGAGCTTTGCGATCAATAGCGTAGTGAATTTTGGAGACGAAGTTGTCAATAATATTAAGGGAAACTTGTGCTGTATGTTAGATGTGTATAGTCTCTTTTCGGTATATCCCAATTGTATAAGGGGTTTTCTGCACTTTGACACACATGTATATGTAATGGCCTTTGGCCCTCAGGAAATGCAGTTGCTCACTTATCCAACATGGTATCAGATGCCAGGTTCCTCTTCCTCCCACGCACGCTGCAGCTCCGTGCCTAGCCTCCTCGTCGCCGGCCCTCTCCTCCCCCGTCGCCGGCCTCCTTCTCCGCGCCCGGCAGCTCCTGCCCGCGCCCGTGCTTCCGTGTCCAGCCACGTCTAGGCCTGGCCGTGTCCAGGCTGCGCCCCAGCCGCGACCTCCCCGCCCGGCCCGCGCCGCCGCGCCCTCTCCGCCCGCTGTGGCCAGGCGCGCCGCCGCGCCATCAAGACCTTCACGCGCTACCGCCGAGCCTCCGGCTGCGCGCGCCCAGGTCGCCCTCCTCTTCCTCCGCTGCCGTTGCCTCTGGCTGGGGCGGCTGCTGCTTCACCTGCTGCCGCAGGTGCAGTCCCTTGGCTGGTCCTCCTCGCCTCCCAATCTCCTCGATCGGTGCTGGCTCGAGCCAGCGTGCGGTTCTCAGCCCCGATCCAGGTCGAGGGGCGTTGACCTTATCCAAAAAAAAAGCCGCCCAGGGTTTAGTCATGTCTTCTGCGGGCTATGTTGCTGTTCCTCGGTGCTCCGTGATCTTTGATGGCACCAACTACGCTGAGTTTGTGGGCTTCATGCGCATCCATATGCGGGGCCTTCTGCTGTGGGGCGTTCTCTCTGGCGAGGTTCCCTGTCCGCCCTGCCCGGTTGCTCCGGTGGCCCCTGTTCCGCCGGCACCGCCGGTGCTTGCTGCTGAAGCTTCTCAGGCTGATCGGGATGCAGCCAAGGCTCTGGATGATGTTGCAGTTGACGCTTATGATCAGCAGGTATCCACCTACTCTGCTGCTCTTTCTGTCTACCGGGATGATCTGTCTGCCTACACTCAGTGGTGCAACGATGATGCTCGCGCTGCTGCTGTTCTCACTGCGAGTGTCCTACCTCAGTTTGCTTCGAAGTTCATGGGTCTTGGCACTGTTGCAGCAATGCGGTCCTATCTTTGCCAGTGCTATCAGCCCTCTGGCGATGCCCTCTACCTCTCTGTGGTGCGTCAGGAGCATGCTCTTCAGCAGGGAGACTCGTCTGTTGATGAGTTCTATTCTCAGTGTTCTGCCATCTGGCGTCAGCTTGACTCACTGAGGACAGTTGTTTGTGGAACTTGCCGTTGCTGTCAGACTACGCGGTCTGATTTGGAGTTTCAGAGGGTTCACGAGTTCCTCGCTCGTCTCCGCTCTGAGTTTGAGCCCAGACGTGCTCACTTGCTTGCTCGCGGCCGTGTTCCTATCTCGGAGGTCCTTGCCGAGCTTCGTGCCGAGGAGACCCGCCTCCGCTCTGCTGGTTTGCTGGTGATCTCGTCTGTGTTGGCTGCTCGAGCTCCTGTTTCATCTGCTCGGATCATCGCTCCACCGCTCCTCCCCACACCTTCAGGGGGGTGAGTCGCCCCGCTTCTACTGAGAGAGGCCGGTCGCGCCGTGACACCTTCTGTGGCTACTGCTCTCGGCCCGGTCACCCAGAGTCTGATTGCCGTGAGAAGAAGCGTGACCAGCGGCGCTCCTCTTCCAGTGGGACTCCTGGATCTTCCTCGACTCCGTCACTCACTGACCAGGACATTGTGAGGCTCAAACGCCTCCTGGCTTCCTCAGGCTCTTCCTCGACTGGTTCAGCTGCTGCTGTGACTGCAGCCACTTCTCCATCACCACAGGCATCTACACAGTCAGGTACATCTTCGTGGGTTCTGGATTCTGGAGCCTCTTTTCATATGTCTTCTGATTCTTCCGTGTTGTCTTCTCTCCGACCTCTTGATTCGCCTGTCAATGTTCCTACTGCCGATGGCACATCTCTTCCTGTTGCTAGTCGTGGTATTCTTTCCACTCCATCTTTTTCTGTTCGAGTGTTTCACATGTTCCTCGCCTTACCATGAATCTTTTTTCCGCTGCCCAACTTACTGATTCTGGTTGTCGTGTCATTCTTGATACCGACTCTTGCTCCATCCAGGATCGTCGCACCAAGGCTTTGGTTGGTGCTGGCCCCCGGCGCCGTGAGTCAGAGGGCCTTTGGGAGGTTGACTGGCTTCGTGTTCCTTCCGCTGCCACCACCCCTGCCAGCTCTCATGCTCTTGCTGCCTCTTCATCTGCGTCCTTCCAACAGTGGCATCATCGCCTTGGTCACCTCTGTGGCTCTCGCTTGTCTTCTTTAGTTCGTCAGGGCCTCTTAGGGTCTGTATCTGGCGATGTTTCTTTACATTGTAATGGTTGCAGACTTGGCAAACAGACCCAGTTGCCTTATCCTACCAGTGAGTCGGTATCTCAGTGTCCTTTTGACTTAGTTCATTCTGATGTTTGGGGTCCCGCTCCCTTTGATTCGAAAGGTGGTCATCGCTATTATATCTTGTTTATTGATGATTTCTCTCGCTACACTTGGCTTTCATGAAATCTCGTAGCGAGGTTCTCTCTATATACAAACCTTTTGCTGCCATGGTTCACACCCAGTTTTCCACGCCCATTCACACTTTTCGTGCTGACTCCGCTGGTGAGTTTATCTCCTAGCTGTTGCGTGGTTTTCTTGCGGAACAGGGTACTCTTGCCCAGTTCTCGTGTCCTGGTGCTCATGCTCAGAATGGTGTTGCCGAACGCAAGCATCGTCATCTACTTGAGACGGCTCGTGCTCTGATGATTGCCGCTTCTCTTCCACCCCACTTTTGGGCTGAGGCTGTTTCTGCATCCACCTATCTCATCAACATACAGCCATCGACTGCTCTGCAGGGTGGTATTCCTATGGAGTGTCTCACTGGTCACTCTCCTGACTACTCCACTCTTCGTATGTTTGGATGTGTGTGCTATGTCCATCTTGCCCTGCGAGAACGCACCAAACTGACTGCTCAGTCGGTTGAGTGTGTTTTTCTTGGCTACAGTGATGAGCATAAGGGCAATCGCTGCTGGGATCCTGTTGGTCGTCGTTTGCGCATCTCGCGTGATGTGACCTTTGACGAGTCTCGCTCTTACTACCCACTTCCTTCTACCTCGAGCTTCTCTGTGGATGATCTTTCCTTTCTTCTTCTCCCTGATACACCCCGCTATGTGCCTCCTCATGTCTTTCCTCCTGCGCCTGCACCTTTCCTTCCTTCTCCTTCACCTACGACCCTGACTTCTCCCTCCTCCTCCTCCACCTCTCCCCCATCCACTCCAGTCTGACGCCCTCTCTCACCGTTTCCTCTCCACTATACTCGACATTCTCGTACTGAGGATATTGCCTCTGACGAGCCTTCCACCTCTGGTGCACCTCCTCTCACATCCCCTCCGGTTCATAACCTCCGTGCTCGGCCTCGCCCTCTGCCTGATCGCTTCTCCCCTGGTCGGTACGGTCTCTCTGTTTTGACTGAGCCCACTTCCTATCGCACTGCCATGACTCAGCCTGAATGGCAACTTGCGATGGCCGAGGAGCTTGCTGCCCTTGAGCGCTCTGGCACATGGGATCTTGTTCCCCTCCCTTCCGGTGTCCGTCCCATCACATGTAAGTGGGTCTACAAGCTAAAGACTCGCTCCGATGGTTCTCTTGAGCGCTACAAAGCTCGTCTTGTGGCCCGTGGATTTCAGCAGGAGCAGGGGCGAGATTATGATGAGACTTTCGCTCCTGTGGCCCACATGACCACTATCCGCACTCTTCTTGCTGTGGCTTCTGTTCGTCAGTGGTCTATCTCTCAACTTGATGTTCAGAACGCTTTTCTCAATGGCGAGTTGCGTGAGGAGGTCTATATGCAGCCACCACAGGGGTACTATGCTCCTGATGGTTTGGTCTGTAGGCTTCGCCGCTCTCTATATGGTCTCCTGGTTTGAGCGCTTCGCATCTGTGGTAACCGCGGTTGGTTTCTTGCCTAGTGACCATGATCCCGCGCTGTTTGTTCACACGTCTCCTCGTGGTCGGACTCTTCTCCTTCTCTATGTTGATGACATGATCATCACTGGTGACAACACTGATTACATCGCCTTTGTTAAGGCCCGCCTTCACGAGCAGTTCCTTATGACTGATCTTGGTCCTCTTCGCTATTTTCTTGGGATTGAGATCTCCTCCACCTCTGATGGCTTCTACATCTCTCAAGAGAAATACATTCAGGATCTTCTTGCTCGAGCTGCTCTCAGTGATGACCGCACTGTTGTGACTCCTATGGAGCTCCACGTTCAGCTTCGTGCCTCTGATGGTGACCCTCTTCCTAATCCCACTCGCTATCGTCACCTTGTCGGCAGCCTTGTCTATCTTGCTGTTACGCGTCCTGACATCTCCTATCCCGTTCACATTCTGAGTCAGTTTGTTTCAGCCCCCACCTCTGTCCACTATAGTCACCTCCTCCGTGTTCTACGATATCTTCGTGGCACGATCTCTCAGCGCCTTTTCTTTCCTCGCTCCAGTTCTCTTGAGCTCCAGGCTTACTCTGATGCTACCTGGGCTAGTGATCCCTCTGATCGACGCTCGCTGTCTGCCTACTGTGTCTTTCTTGGTGGCTCTCTGATTGCCTGGAAGACAAAGAAACAGACTGCAGTTTCTCGCTCGAGTACAGAGGCTGAGTTGCGAGCCATGGCTATGTTGACGGCTGAGGTGATCTGGTTGCGATGGTTACTTGAGGATTTTGGTGTGTTGGCTACTACCTCGACTCCCTTACTGTCATACAAGATCTGGTGCTATCAGATATGCTGCGTGACCGGTGAAACATGAGCTCACCAAGCACATGGGTTTGATGCCCACTTTGTGCGTGCTGCTGTGCAGATCAGACTCTCGCTCTTCACTATGTGCCCTCGAGTTACAGTTGGCTGACTTCTTCACGAAGGCACTGAGACTCGGCTGCATACCTTTTCCTCTCCAAACTCAGTGTTGTTGATCCACCATGAGTTTGAGGGAGGGGGGTGTTAGATGTGTATAGTCTCTTTTCGGTATATCCCCATTGTATAAGGGGTTTTCTGCACTTTGACACACATGTATATGTAATGGCCTTTGGCCCTCAGGAAATGCAGTTGCTCACTTATCCAACACTGTACAGCAGCATACTCAATAGCTGTCTGCACAACTTCAAAAGCTAGTTTTGTAGTGTAGTTGAAACAAGGAGAATTGCAGCTCAACTGCACAAACATGTAGAACTAAAGCAAGCAAAGCTACCTCCTGAGCATTGTGATCCCATGCACCCCTTAGGCTCTTCAACAGTATAAAATGCATTAATTCTGGGCAGCTGGCACCTGAAGACCTTCACACTGCAGCACAATTCACCGCAAGCGATCATGACAAGAAATGTGAAACTTTGGGTCAACACACTAGACAATCAACAGCTATGCTACCAATACCTCCTTCTAGGGTTTGCTGCCCTGTCCTTCCCCTGCTCACGCTGGTCTAGTTGTAAGCATGACATGGATGGACACATAAACACAAAGAATGTGCGGTGGTAGGTCGTCTCCTTCCACCCATCTGGCACGTATACCTGCATGTGTGACCAGATTAATTTTGTTGGCAATCCTAGACATAAACGATCGGGTAGAGTCAAGATTTAGGAATGAAGCAAACCTGCATGACAAAATGCAGCGGGTCACCACAGAAGTCACAGCAACTGGACTTTTCAGATGGCAAATTGGCAGGATCAAGCCAGGCCTGAAAAATGCAATATGTTTCTCACAATTAAAGAACAGTTCAAACGGCATCATGAAAACCTAAGGTTGGGGTAAGCGTATGCACCGGGGCACCGGCAGCTTTACTGGGGAAGTGCTGGGGGAGAAGAGAATGAAAGTCTCGTGGTTCCTCTAGTTCCCGCAAGACACCTAAGGTCACTTCAGGCTCCAATTCCTCGTCGTCGTAGTCTAGGTAGTCCCTTTCAAGTATGGCGTCGGGCTCTGCTCCCGCCTTGGCGCCATCGTCCATCTTTCTGGTCATATCTGAGGTTATGGTAAGATCTTGAAGCTTGCTGGTGCAAACTTCCATGTTTCCTGATACTTGGGCGGCAGGGCAATTACAAGACTGGCAACATGGAAAAAGGAAACGCATTAAGAACTATAGATCACGTTTCAATTGATTCAATCAAGGCATCAAAGTATTATCAAACAATGGCGTTTTGCACTTTTGCTAGCAAGAGATATTGGGATTTGGGAATTGGGAGAGGCCAGATGGGGGATACGTACCTGCGTTGCTGCTACTGAGGCGGAATGCCGAAGTGCGCCGGCCGCCGGGGTCGCTCCTCCTCGATCCTGTTCTAGGACGAACGGCAATGAAGGGGAACGGGACGGCAATGAAGGAACGGCCGGACGGGGCAGGCGGCGGCAGCCGGCAGGGGTAGGTTTTCGTTTGTTCTTCTCAGCGCCGGCAGTCCCGTCGTGCTGCTTCCACTTATTTTCTCGATCGATAGCGTGGTGTTGGGCTGAGATTTGAGGCCCAGCTAGAGGTTTGTGTTTTTTATAGGGCAGGTTTTTTTTAGGGCAGGATAGGTGTTCGTTTGTTCCCCTCATAAAAAGGGTCCGACTATGTCATATCTAGATGTAAGATAATATCTCACATCTAACTATGACATCATTCCATATCATTAACTAGTCCACCAGATTGTTCTATTATTTGTTTTTTTTTTCCTTTGATTTTTTTAGTGCGGCCCCGAAAAGACACGCAGACGAGCCCACGAGGTCCTTCTATTATTTGTTCGTGTCTTTATCTTTGTTTTAATGTGACAAAACAATAGATACGCACAACGCTACCGTGAGGAATTGAACTCGGATCTCATACTGAGGAGCACTAACTCCTACCAGTACGACAAATTGATGGTGCTGCAATTCTGTAAGCAGGAACGTTTAATAACATAGTAGTGCGTCTCAGATTAGCAGGGTTTTTTCTTTTTGAGAAAAACGACAACTTTTTAGCAAATTGTGAATTTTGAAATGACGGATATTTATGAAAAACAAATAATATTTAAAATTTCAAATAGTTTTTGTGACTATGGCTCATGTAAGATGATGTCACCCCTAGTCCACTACGTGTAAAGCGTAAGAGTTACTTAGATATGATTAGTGTTGGGCCTCGGTTACGAGTCAAAGGTGGACTTGCAACTCCAACAAAAGAAAGTGTTGGGTCCGAGTTGTGAGTCGAAGGTGGACTTGCAACTAAAACAAAAAAGGTCTAGCCCAGTTGCGAGTCAAGGGTGGACTTGCAACTGGGACAAAAAAGATTGGGTCCAGTTGCGAGTTGATGATAGACTTACAACTGGAACAAAAAAGGTTAACCCCCAGTTGTGAGTCGAGGGTGGGCTTGCAACTCAAACAAAAAAGTGTTGGGTTCGAGTTGCGAGTCGAGGATGGACTTGCAACTGAGACAAAAAAATGTTCGGCACCAATTGCGAGTCAAGGGTGGACTTGCAACTGGGACAAAAAAGATTGGGCCCAGTTGCGAGTTGACGATAGACTTGCAACTGGGACAAAAAAGGTTGACTCCCCAGTTACGAGTCAAGGGTGGACTTGCAACTCCGACAAAAAAAAGTGTTGGGTCCAAGTTCTGAGTCGAGGGTGAACTTGCAACTAAGACAAAAAAAAGGTTCGACCGCAGTTGCGGGTCAAGGGTGGACTTGCAACTAGGACAAAAAAGATTGGGCCCAGTTGCGAGTCGACGGTAGACTTGACTGGGACAAAAAAGGTTGACCCCCAGTTACGATTCAAGGGTGGACTTGCAACTCCAACAAAAAAAGTGTTTGGTTCGAGTTGCGAGTCGAGGGTGAACTTGCAACTAAGACAAAAAAAGGTTCGACCCCAGTTGCGAGTCAAGGGTGGACTTGCAACTAGGACAAAAAATGGTTAACCCCTAGTGCTGAGTCGAGGGTAGACTTGCAACTCAGAGAAAAAAGTGTTGGGTTCAAGTTGCGAGTCGAGGATGGACTCGCAACTAAGACAAAAAAGGTTCAACACCAGTTGCGAGTCAAGGGTGGACTTGCAATTGGGACAAAAAAGATTGAACTCAGTTGCGAGTCGAAGATAGACTTGCAACTGGGACAAAAAAGGTTGACCCCCAGTTGTGAATCGACGGTGTACTATCAATTGGAAAAAAAAGGGTCGGGCCCCAGTAGGAAGTCGATGGTGGACTTGCAACTTGAACGAGAAAAGTCGGGCCCCAGTTGCGAGTCGAGGTGGACTTGCAGTTGGGATTAAAATAGACCGGACTCCACTTGTGAGTCATGGGTGAACTTGCAACTGGTCCTCAGTTGCAAGTCGAGGATGGACTTGGGTGAAATGAAAAACAAAATCACAAAAAAAAATCCATTGAGGTGGGAAACCGAGATACTGAAAAAATATTAACCAAACGACGACAAACCTAGATTAGGCACTATTTCCATTAAAATATTCACAAATTTAAAAGGTGTGCACAAACTTTTATAAAAATACTAAAAATTCCTATTCAAAATTTAAAAATAAAAAATGGACAAAATGAAAGTGAAATAAAGAAATAAAAAACAGACACAAAAAGAATAAATCAAAAGAAAAATGGATAGAAAAATAGAGAAAAGAAAGAAAAACTAAAAAGAACTAAAAACGTTGCTAATAGTATTTAGAAACAAAAAGACATTAAAATGTATATGTACAAAACACTCAAAAAATGAAAAAGAAAATTGGGGTCATAACTGAACCACACAAATTCATTTGTATGATGCAAAAATTATTGTGTCACAACTGAAACACGCACAAAAAAAGTCTGCACAAAACACAACTGGAATCACAACTAGAATGTACGTCCGTTGTTACCGATTTAAATATACAGTATTTTGTCTCAATCAAGAAATACTGGACGTGATAAAAAAGAATAAAAAGGTCACATGGACAACACCACTCGCTGCATCCACCCAGTGCGATCTCTTTGTTCGTGGACAACGATCTATCCATCCTGTGTTGCAGCGCAAGTAAAAAGCAGGCCCGATGCGGGACAAAGCACCACACTGAAATACAATTGCCGCGTATAGTAAACAAGGGCCAGCCAGCGAGACAAGCACGGCGCAAGACAACCGCGACATCAGTAGTAAACAAGGGCCAGCCAGCGAGACAAGACATCAACCCGCGCACGAATTTTAAAGACAACAATCCAATGATGAGATACTTAGATTGTGAGATAACTATTTCACATCTAGATGTGAAATAGCAAATCTGTTTTTTTAGACTAGACTAGAAAAAGAAACATACCATTTTTATGAGGCAATTGTATGTACATACATGTCACGTAGCATGCTCTCGCCTGAACCACGAGTTACCCCCGCAAAAAAAGAGAACCAAGAGTTTTTTCTTTTTTTTAACACAACAGACACAAACGCTCATATACAAGCGCATACACTCATCCCTATGAACAACACACACCCTATTCCTATGAGCACCTTCGAAAGACTGAGCCGGCATATCATCTTGAAATTTATGAAGTCACCGTAGGCACCTCGTCGTCGACGGGAACGTCTCCTCCCACCGAATGCGCATCACCCGAAATCCTGAAATAAGTCCACAAATAAATGCGAGCACCAGGATTTACATGTGTACAGGCATTTCACCAAACACTTGTCTGACGTGGTGACCCCTGATAACCCACAAGTGTAGGGGATCGCAACAGTTTTCGAGGGTAGAGTATTCAACCCAAATTTATTGATTCGACACAAAGGAAGCCAAAGAATATTCTCAAGTATTAGCAGCTGAGTTGTCAATTCAACCACACCTGGAAACTTAATATCTGCAGCAAAGTGTTTAGTAGAAAAGTAATATTATAGTAGTGGTAACGGTAGTAAGAGTAATATTTTTGGGTTTTTGTAGTGATTGTAACAATAGCAACGGAAAAGTAAATAAACAAAGAAACAATATGTGAAAAGCTCGTAGGCATTGGATCGGTGATTATGTCGGATGCGGTTCATCATGTAACAGTCATAACATAGGGTGACACAAAACTAGCTCCAATTCATCAATGTAATGTAGGCATGTATTCCGAATATAGTCATACGTGCTTATGGAAAAGAACTTGCATGACATCTTTTGTCCTACCCTCCCGTGGCAGCGGGGTCCTATTGGAAACTAAGGGATATTAAGGCCTCCTTTTAATAGAGTACCAGAACAAAGCATTAACACTTAGTGAATACATGAACTCCTCAAACTACGGTCATCACCGGGAGTGGTCCCGATTATTGTCACTTCGGGGTTGCCGGATCATAACACATAGTAGATGACTATAGACTTGCAAGATAGGATCAAGAACTCACATATATTCATGAAAACATAATAGGTTCAGATCTGAAATCATGGCACTCGGGCCCTAGTGACAAGCATTAAGCATAGCAAAGTCATAGCAACATCAATCTCAGAACATAGTGGATACTAGGGATGAAACCCTAACAAAACTAACTCGATTACATGATAGATCTCATCCAACCCATCACCGTCCAGCAAGCCTACGATGGAATTACTCACGCACGGCGGTGAACATCATGAAATTGGTGATGGAGGATGGTTGATGATGACGACGGCGACGAATCCCCCTCTCCGGAGCCCCGAACGGACTCTAGATCAGCCCTCCCGAGAGAGTTTAGGGCTTGGCGGCGGCTCCGTATCGTAAAACGTGATGAATCCTTCTCTCCGTTTTTTTCTCCCCGAACACGAATATATAGAGTTGGAGTTGAGGTCGGTGAAGCGTCAGGGGGCCAACGAGGCAGGGGGTGCGCCCAGGGGGAGGCGCACCCCCCACCCTTGTGGACATGGTGTGGGCCCCTGGCCTTGATTCTTTCGCCAGTATTTTTCTTATTTTCCAAAAATACATTCCGTGGAGTTTCAGGTCATTCCGAGAACTTTTGTTTCTGCACATAAATAACATCATGGAAAGTCTGCTGAAAACAGCGTCAGTCTGGGTTAGTTTCATTCAAATCATGCAAGTTAGAGTCCAAAACAAGGGCAAAAGTGTTTCGAAAAGTAGATACGACGGAGACGTATCAACTCCCCCAAGCTTAAACCTTTGCTTGTCCTCAAGCAATTCAGTTGATAAACTGAAAGTGATAAAAAAACTTTTATAAACTCTGTTTGCTCTTGTTGTTGTAAATATGTAAAGCCAGCATTCAAGTTTTCAGCAAAGATTATGAACTAACCATATTCACAGTAACACTTAGGTCTCATGTTTACTCATATCAATGGCATAATCAACTAGCGAACAATAATAATAAATCTCGGATGACAACACTTTCTCAAAATAATCATAATATGATATAACAAGATGGTATCTCGCTAGCCCTTTCTGACACCGTAAAACATAAATGCAGAGCACCTTTAAAGATCAAGGACTGACTAGACATTGTAATTCACGGTAAAAGAGATCCAATCTTAGTCATACCCAATATAAATTAATAGTAATGAATGCAAATGACAGCGGTGCTCTCCAACTGGTGTTTTTTAATAAGAGGGTGATGACTCAACATAAAAGTAAATAGATAGGCCCTTTGCAGAGGGAAGCAGGGATTTGTAGAGGTGCCAGAGCTCGATTTTAAAATAGAGATATATAATATTTTGGGTGGCATACTTTCATTGTCAACATAACAACCAAGAGATGGCAATATCTTCCATGCTACACACATTATAAGTGGTTCCCAAACAGAATGGTAAAGTTTATACTCCCCCACCACCAACAAGCACACACCACGGCCATCCGAAACAACGGGGTACCGTCCAACTAGCAACAACCCTGGGGGAGTTTTGTTTGCAATTATTTTGATTTTAATTTGCTTAAAGAATGGGACTGGGCATCCGGTGACCAGCCATGTTCTCGTGAATGAGGAGCGGAGTCCACTCCTCTTGAGAATAACCCACCTAGCATGGAAGATACAGACAGCCCTAGTTGATACATGAGCTATTCGAGCATACAAAACAGAATTTCATTTGAAAGTTTAGAGTTTGGCACATATAAATTTACTTGGAACGGCAGGTAAATACCGCATATAGGAAGGTATGGTGGACTCACGCTTCAGAGAATCAAACTCAGGTTCACTATACCATTTTTCATATGCTTATGCTTGAATTGGAGGTGAAGTCTCAGTGTATCAAACCACACAGTGAAACACATATACACATACGACTATACAAGGAAGTGTAAAGAGGTGTGAATGAATAGCATCGGTTATGTGAGTTAGGAATATGCTCTATTATTTTTGCAAGAAGAAACTTGCTCTAAGCTCGGTGTGATCAATTTTATGTGTTTCTGCTATACAGTGTCACAGGCAAAAGGACCAAGTGCGGGCGGGTGAGCATCAGGAGTCCAGTTGATTGGCTTCGGCCTTTGAGTTGCTGCTGGCTAGCGGTGCCGCTTCTGAGCGTCTCCTCACCCCTCACTCATGTGGCCCCTTCAGCTGGTAAGATCCCCCCCCCCTCTCTCTCAAGACTTTGCTGATTAAATATTTAATAACAAATACATACCATACATTGAGCTAGATTTGGTTGCCTGAAAAAGGAAAAATATGTCTCTTTGTGTAATTGTGGTAATCAATTTTAATCTTTCTTGCTTTTACCTTAGTCTTGCTCAATATGGTCTTATACTTTGAAAGTTCTAATCTGGTTAACATTAAGCTTTTGAAGTTTTAGTTATACCTGTGTTGATAGTCATTAGAAGACAACTAAACAACAAAAGGTTAGAGTTCAGTTTCAGTTATGTATCAAATTATTTATTTCATTGAGATGTCTGAGATTTAAATTAGAAGAAATTTTATTAGCTTTGCCATGTGGCTACAAAATCCCCTCGCTATTGTTTGATCTTGACAGTCTCTGAACCTGTTATATTCTGTAACTTTGGAGAACATACTGGACATTCATTGTTGCTTGAGATATATTAATCTGTTCTATTTGAGATATATGGGTCATTTGATAAGTAGGATCCACTATACCGAAATGAACATGTTAGAAGTATTTACTAGCTCTCCTCTGCTTTTTTCTGCAGGTGGCACTTTTGCTTGTGTCTTGTTATGTTTTCGAAATGGTGAAGCTGACAATGATAGCCTGTATCACTGATGGCCTTTCATTTGCGGAGTGCTTAGATGGTGGTTATGTTAAGGATGTTGTCTTCTACAAGCAGCAAGCAAAATTGTTGTTCAAAAACATATATAAAGGCCAACATGAATCGTCAAGACTATCAACTGAGACTGGACCATACCGTTCCAGGTTAAGGTATGTATTTACATTACATGATACATTTTTTGCTTTCAGCCAGATGAGGATAATGTGACTGTTTGTGTGCGTGCGTGCTATATGATACATTTTCGCTTTCATCAAGATGAGGATAATGTTACTATTTGTGTGCGTGCATGCTATATGATATATTTTCGCTTTCATCAAGTTGAGGATACTGTGACTAATTGTGTGGGTGCTTTAGTGGTTCTAGGTTATTGTAGTAGTATAACTAGGCTTCGTTTACACAAAACCCAACTAGGCTTCGTTTACACAAAATCCAAATAGAATTTAGTTTGGAGCTGGTCAGATCCATGTTGTCCTAAATTGTAAAGTACAGCTACAAGTCTAAACCTGGACATTTTCAGAAACTGGACATTTTTAGAACCTGAACATTTTCAGTTAGTGGCTCAAAATTGTTCGTATCTTAACGGGCATTCTGATCTGTCTTTTTTGGTAGCCGCGGGTTCAAAAGCGCAGTAATGATATTTGCTTACAGTTACTTCAATTACTACACTTGGTTTATCTTTTAAGGGAAATCAGTTTTGTTTACAAAATAATTTGTGTGCTTATCCCATTAACTTGAGTGTGTTATTACAGGTTGCAGGAATAGCTTTATATTAGGAGCAGCTTCTCCACCACCACTCAGCGGTAGAGGAGGTGTGCTTCTTCCCCAACACAACATAGCGTCAGCCACGGTATCCTCGGCCCTCTCCCTCTATCTACCCTCTTCTGTTCCTTACCGAAAAATCATTTTTTTACCTTGTATAATACTTGTGATTTGGACCGATTTGTGTTTTGGGGGGCATCAATTTGGTGCTTCCCCCGTCCATGTGCTGCAGAGAAAAGGAGAAGAAGGGGATGGATGAGCAAGGAGCAGAAGGACCTGAAGAAGAAGGGCAAGGGAGGTGTGGCGATATGCATGTCCAGGGAGGTCCGTCCCCCTCTCCTCCTCTTACTTTCCTTGTACTGCAGCAGCCCTTAATCATCTTTGATTTGTTTTATTCAGTTGTGTTACTTGTTCTCTCCTAAGAAAAACTAGAAACCTGAAGAAAATTGTATTGAAAGTAGTTGAACTTCCAGATTGTACATGTTTTTATTTCTCTTCTCACTGTAAATTAGCGAAACAAAAACTGAGATCTTTCCATCGTGTATGAATGATCCGTTGGAAATATGAAATGACCCTGAGGTTGTGCAAAAAAAATTGTGCAGGGTATAGAAAACCAATTAGTGTCGGCTGCCTTGAAGGGAGCCACAAGGAAGAGAGAGATCAGTGTACATGACATGAAGATGATAAGGCGCCACTTCCACGATGACATCAACATCGCCGTGGTCTGTCTTCAATGGCACCTGGGGCGACATCAAATCATGTAAACACCTAATATTTGTACATGGTTATGTCCACCTTCAACGGAAGGCACACATATCCCCATTTGTGGTTTCAGCTTTACGGGAAGTTTTTAGTCGTGTAAGACTAACGCTTATAGTTTATTTTCAAGTATTTCTATTGCTGGGCTTATTTTTAAACTATAGTTTGGTTTATGAACTATTTCTACTGAAAAGCTTATTTTGAAAATATAGTTTGGTTGGCGAAGTTGCCTACTATATCACTTATCTCGTAGAAAGGTTTCTGTTTCTTTCTTCATCTCAATATTAGCCATTTCAGTATATGTCCATTATTCATTATATTTCTGAAACGGCATTTTTTATTAGGAGTCCTCATTATGTGTCTTTGTTTATATTATATATGTAAAGGCAAGAATCAAACAATTTTATTTATGTGCCTATGTTTGTAGATTGGTAAATCATACTTCAGTTGTTTTGACCTGCAACAATAGTTCTATGATTTGAGCTTATAGTTTATTGTCAACTACTTTACTGATGACACTTTTTATTTATATTGTGAGCTGCTGGTGTTGCTTCCTGTTGGACATAGCTCGTTGTCCAGCCCCCACCTTCGATTTGTGACACAGATTGGTTTATTGTGATGTTGCTTTGAACAAGGAATGGGTGATGCTATCCCACTAGGATTGTGTCATCACCACATATATAATTAGTCCCAGGAAAAATATAAAGCATACCAAGGTATTATTAAGATCGATTGAAATGATTTCCTCTGTCCTGGGGTCTAGATAAGTTAATTATCTTCATATGTAAAGTTTACACCATCAGAGAATGTACTAAGATAGAGTCTAGATGCTAGAGATTTTGCATACATGTGTACTATTCCCTATGTCAAAGTGTGACATCACGCTGGAGCATCCAGTAGGGGGTTGTCGTCGTCATCGTCGCCATTTCGACCTGACCCGTTGCCTCCGGCGTGGCCGATCTGTTGCTCCTAGGGTATGGTGGATGACCAGTTCCGGCAGCTGCAGTCGCTGTAGGAGGATGGCGGCAACGCGTCGGGCTTCGTCGCCGGGGTCGCCACCCTCTTCATCGACGACGCCGACCGGATCATCAACGACATCAGCAGCCTGCTGGACGCAGGCGGAATCTAGCCACCACTCCCCGCCGTGCCACTCGTTGGTAAGATTCGCCTCTCTCTCTCTCTCTCTCTCTCTCTCTCCCTCTCTCTCTCTCTCCTTTGCTAATTATATACTTAGTAAATATACGTAACATACGCATGGGCATCAGTAATAAATTGCAGAGGGCTACTCATGTTATTCTAGATGTATGGTACATGCTAAAAAATCTTCAGTGCTCATTGTACCCTTGTACTGAGATTCATATTAGTGTCTTGGCCTGGTCTGGCTCTACTTTTTTGGATTGAGACTCATATTGGTGTGTGGCGGAAGCTTTATATTTGACGCGTGGTTTGCACTGCAGGTTACTTGTCGTGCTCGATTTTTCCTTCCACGGACGATTCTGTCATTCGCCTCTACTGTCGGTGGTCGTGCCAGTCATGCTCCTACTGGGTAAGCTCGTTTCCTTCTTTAATTCATGTACTATTTGGCAGGACTGGCTATGTTGCTGTAAAAATGTCTTTGGTTTCTTCTTGTGTGGAGCAGATTCTTTTTAGAGGCCTTGCCTTGGACTTCCTGGATCCTGATTGTTGTTTCACGTATCTGCTTTGGGCCATTGCTGTTCTTCTACCACTCATACATATATTATTTGACCATTTGCTTTGCTAAGATTCAAGTATGATGTAATTTAGATTTGTTCTCTTCAAACTTGCACCAATCAATATTTCTAGCTCTTAGCATTGTCTAATATACAATTTTATTGTATGCGGGACATGCATCCTTTAGCTAGATTCATCTTTGTTTGATGTAGTTCTTTGTGATCTGAAAGCAACTGACTACTCAATACCAATCAGTGCATGGAGGGAACTCCTGTCCACCACGCCGGCGATAGGAACATGGAAAACGCAGTCCACGGTGCCACCAATGAACAAGGTAAACACGAGCTGTCGGTCGCTTATAAATTCTGTACTTCAGTAGTATCGATCTAGGGTTCACGTGAGTGATCTTACTGTTATTCGGGCTGTGTATAAAAATGCTGCCCTTTTCAGAGAGAATACTCCAAATCTATTTATTATAGTTTAGTTGTGGTATTGAGTTTTACTTAGTATGAATACTCACATAATGAATCTATTAAACGATCTAAAGGCCACCTATTCACATATTAACTTGTGCCACCGTTGTTTTCTTACTTATCGTGTCATTCTTGTTTTTGAGCCTGGCCTGACACGTTCTGTTTCCAAATATATTATACCTATCGAATCGTTTGGTGTCTCATTAACTGAAGAGCTGATCAGCCCAAAGTCTATGGTTAATGCCATTCTTGGTAACATTGGTCTGCCTGATGCAAAACAAACAAGGACTACAAGAACTACAATGGACGTGTGAGTGCAATCATCTTTTTCTGGCCGTTCCTGGCGCATTGTTGAATTAGTCACCTTGCCTCTCTTGCACTTAACATTGTCTAATTAGACATTTCAAAATGATTATCCAGGACTGCTTGGCCTCTCGTTTCGATTAGCCTATCATTAAAGTTGGAAACACCAGAATTGACGCTTGCGTATGAGTGTGTACAGGTTGTCCTTAGGATTTTCTTTGTAGCAAACTCGCTGGATTGTGGATTGGTTTCCTAGGCCATTGTTCTTTGCACAATACTTGAAGCGATCTGCTCGTGTGTGTGACTTTGTCCGATGATTAGGCTTTAGATTTTCTGCTGGTTTATCTTATGATTCATGGTAGCATTTGATTTTTTTTTTCAATTACTATGTCTCAATTGTCGAACAGGACAGTAAGAATCTAATAGAACTCTTGCACAACAAAGATTGTTGTCCTTTAGTTACCCAGACCTTTGTTTTCATGGTATAAAACAACCTGCTGTCAACTTTAGTACTCTGGAAAATTATATAACCTTCTGAAATTTCCTATGACACAGGCCGAGACAAGCATTGTAAGGATCCCAGTTAGAATGATGCTTGATCTCCTGGTAGAGCATCTTGGGCTTCACAAGGCCATATGAGACTCGGGCTCAATGAGAACACAATGAGAGTCATCATTCTCTCTGACACTGCTGTTCAAGACGACCGAACCTGTCCACCGCGCATGCCCATTACCGGTGTATGAACATTGCATCCTTTAATTTACCCTGTATATGAACATTCCATTCTTCAAATGTGTTGTACTATCATTCTGGTGGCTATGGAGATGTGTTGTACTGTAGTTTTGGTATCCATTGATGATATCTTGCTCCGATTACACTTGAATCTGTAGTTTTGGTATCTATTGATGATGTCTTGCTCCGATTACACTTGAATATTTATTTTTTTTATTTTTTTATCCTGATTGAATACATATGATAATCCTGGCTTTCTACTAACTTCACCATTACATGCATGGCCACATTGTTGAAACCGGCACCCTCGCGCCAAGGCGCGCTGCTGATCTAGTATATAGGAAGAAGAAGTACGTCGGTGGAGCAACAGGGGGCCCACGAGGGTGGAGGGAGCGCCTGGGGGGGGGCTCCCCTACCTCGTGCCTTCCCAGTTGGTTGCTTGACGTAGGGTCCAAGTCTCCTGGATCATATTCGGTGAGAAAATCACATTCCGGATGGTTTCATTCCGTTTGGACTCCGTTTGATATTCTGTTTCTTCGAAACACTGAAATAGGCAAAAAACAGCAAATCTGGGCTGTGCCTCCGGTTAATAGGTTAGTCCCAAAAGTAATATAAAAGTGTAAACTAAAGCCCAATATGGTCCAAAACAGTAGATAAGATAGCATGGAGCAATCAAAAATTAAAGATACGTTGGAGACGTATCAGGCATCCCCAAGCTTAATTCCTGCTCGTCCTCGAGTAGGTAAATGATAAAAAGAGAATTTTTGATGCGGAGTGCTACTTGGCATAATTTCAATGTAATTCTTCTTAATTGTGGTATGAATATTAAGATTCGAAAGATTCAAGACAAAAGTTTAATATTGACATAAAAATAATAATACTTCAAGCATACTAACAAAGCAATCATGTCTTCTCAAAATAACATGGCCAAAGAAAGTTATCCCTACAAAATCATATAGTCTGGCTATGCTATATCTTCACAACACAAAGTATTTAAATCATGCACAACCCCGATGACAAGCCAAGCAACTGTTTCATACTTTTGACATTCTCAAAACTTTTTCAATCTTCATGCAATACATGAGCGTGAGCCATGGATATAGCACTATATGTGGAATAGTATGGTGTTTGTGGAGAAGACAAAAAGGGAGAAGATAGTTTCACATCAACTAGGCGTACCAACGGGCTATGGAGATGTCCATCAATAGATATCAATGTGAGTGAGTAGGGATTGCCATGCAACAGATGCAGTAGAGCTATAAGTATATGAAAGCTCAACAAAAGAAACTAAGTGGGTGTGCATCCAACTCGCTTGCTCACGAAGACCTAGGGCAATTTGAGGAAGCCCATCATTGGAATATACAAGCCAAGTTCTATAATGAAAAATTCCCACTAGTATATGAAAGTGACAAAATGAGAGACTCTCTATTATGAAGATCATGGTGCTACTTTGAAGCACAAGTGTGGTAAAAAGATAGTTACATTGTCCCTTCTCTCTTTTTCTCTCAATTTTATATTTGGCCTTTTCTCTTTTTTTTTATGGCCTCTTTTCTCTTTTTTTTAGTTTTCGTCCAGAGTCTCATCCCGACTTGTGGGGGAATCATAGTCTCCATCATCCTTTCCTCACTTGGGGCAATGCTCTAAAAATGATGATCATCACACTTTTATTTACTTACAACTCAACAATTACAACTCGATACTTAGAACAAAATATGACTCTATGTGTATGCCTCCGGCGGTGTACCGGGATATGCAATGATTCATGAGTGACATGTATGAAAGAATTATGAACGGTGGCTTTGCCACAAATATGATGTCAACTACATGATCATGCTAAGCAATATGACAATGATGGAGCGTGTCATAATAAACGGAATGGTGGAAAGTTGCACGGCAATATATCTCGGAATGGCTATGGAAATGCCCTAATAGGTAGGTATGGTGGCTGTTTTGATGAAGGTATATGGTGGGTATATGATACCGGCGAAAAATGCGCGGTATTAGAAAGGCTAGCAATGGTGGAAGGGTGAGAAAAGTGCGTATAATCCATGGACTCATCATTAGTCATAAAGAACTCATATACTTATTGCAAAAATCTACAAGTTATCAAAGAAAAGTATTACGCGCATGCTCCTAGGGGGATAGATTGGTAGGAAAAGACCATCGCTCGTCCCCGACCGCCACTCATAAGGAAGACAATCAATAAATAAATCATGCTCCGACTTCATCACATAACGGTTCACCATACGTGCATGCTAAGGGAATCACAAACGTTAACACAAGTATTTCTCAAATTCACAACTACTCAACTAGCATGACTCTAATATTACTACCTCCATATCTCAAAACAATTATCAAGCATCAAACTTTTCTTAGTATTCAACACACTCAAAAGAAAGTTTTACAAATCTTGAATACCAAGCATATTATTATTATTAAGAAAATTACCATGCTATTTAAGACTCTAAAAATAATCTAAGTGAAGCATGAGAGTTCAATAGTTTCTATAAAACAAATCCACCACCGTGCTCTAAAAGATATAAGTGAAGCACTAGAGCAAAACTATATAGCTCAAAAGATATAAGTGAAGCACATAGAGTATTCTATCAAATTCCAATTCATGTATGGCTCTCTCAAAAGGTGTGTACAGCAAGGATGATTGTGGTAAACTAAAAAACAAAGACTCAAATCATACAAGACGCTCCAAGCAAAACACATATCATGTGGTGAATAAAAATATAGCTCCAAGTAAAGTTACAGATGGAAGTGGACGAAAGAGGGGATGCCTTCCGGGGGCATCCCCAAGCTTTGACTTTTTGGTGTCCTTAGATTATATTGGGGGTTCCATGGGCATCCCCAAGCTTAGGCTCTTTCTACTCCTTGTTCCATAATCCATCAAAAAAATTCACCCAAAACTTGAAAACTTCACAACACAAAACTCAACAGAAATCTCGTGAGCTCCGTTAGCGAAAGAAAACAAAAGACCACTTCAAGGTACTGTAATGAACTCATTATTTATTTATGTTGGTGTTAAACCTACTGTATTACAACTTCTCTATGGATTATAAACTATTTTACTAGCCATAGATTCATCAAAATAAGCAAACAACACACGAAAAAAAGAATCTGTCAAAAACAGAACAGTCTGTAGTAATCTGTAACTAACGCAAACTTCTGGAACGCCAAAATAGGAAGACCTAGGAAATTTGTTTATTGATCAGCAGCAATTGTAATCACTATTTTATCACGTTCTGGTGATTTTTAACAATTGTTTTCGTGAACCGAAAGTTTCTAGAAATTACAGCAAGATCAAATAACTATCATCCAAGAAGATCCTATATGTTTAACTTGGCACAAACACTAACTAAACATAAAACCACATCTAAACAGAAGGTAGATGGATTATTTATTCCTAAACAGAAACAAAAACAAAAAAACTAAAAATAAAATTGGGTTGCCTCCCAACAAGCGCTATCGTTTAATGCCCCTAGCTAGGCATAAAAGCAAGGATAAATCTAGGTATTGCCATCTTTGGTAGGCAATCCATAAATGGCTCTCATAATAGATTCATATGGTAATTTTATTTTATTTCTAGGAAGTGTTCCATGCCTTTCCTTAATTGAAATTGTAATCTAATATTCCATTCCTTCATATCAATGATTGAACCAATCGTTCTAAGGAAAGGTCTACCAAGAATAATAGGACATGAAGGATTGCAATCTATATCAAGGACGATAAAATCTACGGGCACATAATTCCTATTTACGACAATAAGAACATCATTAATTCTTCCAATAGGTTTCTTAATAGTGGAATCCGCAAGGTGCAAGTTTAGAGAGCAATTATCAAATCACGGAAATCTAGCAAATCACACAAAGTTTTGGGAATAGTGGAAACACTAGCACCCAAATCACATAAAGCATAAAATTCATGATCCTTAATCTTAATTTTAATAGTTGGTTCCCACTCATCATAAAGTTTTCTAGGGATAGAGACTTCCAACTCAAGTTTTTCTTCATAAGATTGCATCAAGGCATCAATGATATGTTTAGTAAACACTTTATTTTGACTATAAACATGAGGAGAATTTAGCACGGATTGCAACAAGGAAATACAATCAATTAAAGAGCAACTTTCATAATTAAATTCCTTGAAGTCCAAAATAGTGGGTTTAGCAACATCTAGGGTTTTACTTTCTTCAATCCCACTTTTATTAATTTTAGCATCAAGATCTAAAAACTCCGAATTTTTGGAACACCTTCTAGGTAAAGGTGGATCATATTCAGTCTCATCATTATCAAGATTCATATTGCAAAACAAAGATTTAATAGGGGACACATCAATAACTTTTAGATCTTCATCTTTATTTTCATGGAAATTGGAAGAACACGCTTTAATAAAGGCATCTTTCGTAGCACGCATCCTAGCGGTTCTTTCCTTGCACTCATCAATGGAAATTCTCATGGCTTTGAGAGACTCATTGATATCATGCTTAGGAGGAATAGATCTAAGCTTTAAAGAATCAACATCAAGAGAAATTCTATCAACGTTCCTAGCCAATTCATCAACTTTAAGCAATTTCTCTTCAAGCAAAGCATTAAAATTCTTTTGCGAATTCATAAACTCTTTAACACTATTCTGAAATTCAGAGGGCATCTTATTAAAATTTTCATAAGAGTTGTTGTAGGAATTTCCATAATTATTAGAAGGATTACTAGGATAAGGCCTAGGATTAAAGTTCCCTCTATACGCGTTGTTACCAAAATTATTTCTACCAACAAAATTCACATCCATAGATTCATTGTTATTCTCAATCAAAGTAGACAAAGGCATATCATTAGGATCAGAAGAAACACTCTTAGTAGCAAATAATTTCATAAGTTCATCCATCTTTCCACTCAAAACACTAATTTCTTCTAGCGCATGCAGTTTTTTATTAGTAGATCTTTCAGTGTGCCATTGAGAATAATTAACCATAATATTATCTAGGATTTTAGTAGCATCTCCTAAAGTGATTTCCATAAAAGTGCCTCCCGCGGCCGAATCTAGAAGGTTTCTAGAAGCAAAATTCAATCCTGCATAAATTTTTTGTATAATCATCCACAAATTCAAACCATGAGTAGGGCAATTACGTATCATTAATTTCATCCTCTCCCAAGCTTGTGCAACATGTTCATGATCAAGTTGCTTAAAGTTCATAATATTGTTTCTAAGAGAGATGATCTTAGCGGGAGGAAAATACTTAGAGATAAAAGCATCTTTGCACTTGTTCCAAGAATCAATACTATTTTTAGGCAAAGATGAAAACCAAGCTTTAGCACGATCTATAAGCGAAAAAGGAAATAGCTTCAATTTAACAACATCATTGTCAACATCCCTCTTCTTTTGCATATCACATAAATCAAAGAAACTATTTAGATGAGTAGCGGCATCTTCACTAGGAAGGCCGGCGAATTGATCTTTCACAACAAGATTCAATAAAGCAGTATTGATTTCACAAGATTCAGTATTGGCAATAGGAGCAATTGGAGTGCTAAGGAAATCATTATTGTTGGTATTGGTAAAGTCAGACAATTTGGAATTATCTTGAGCCATCGTGACAAGCAAGCAAAATAATACACGAGCAAACAAAAAGCAAACACAAAGAAAGGCAAACGGAAAAGAGAGGGCGAATAAAATGGCAAGGGTGAAGTGGGGGAGAGGAAAACGAGAGGCAAATGGCAAATAATGTAATGCGAGAGATAAGGGATTGTGATGGGTACTTGGTATGTTGACTTTTGCGTAGACTCCCCGGCAACGGCGCCAGAAATCCTTCTTCCTACCTCTTGAGCACTGCGTTGGTTTTCCCCGAAGAGGAAGGGATGAGACAGCAAAGTAGCGTAAGTATTTCCCTCAGTTTTTGAGAACCAAGGTATCAATCCAGTAGGAGGCCACGCGCAAGTCCCTCGTACCTACACAAAACAAATAGCTCAACGCAACCAACGCGATTAGGGGTTGTCAATCCCTTCACGGTCACTTAAGAGAGTGAGATCTGATAGATAATATTTTTGGTATTTTTGGTATAAAGATGCAAAGTAAAATAAAAGCAAAGCAATAATAAGGTGATGGAAGATTAATATGATAGAGAATAGACCCGGGGGCCATAGATTTCACTGGTGGCTTCTGTCAAGAGCATAAGTATTCTACGGTGGGTGAACAAATTACTGTTGAGCAATTGATGAATTGAGCATAGTTATGAGAGTATCTAGGTATGATCATGTATATAGGCATCACGTCCGAGACAAGTAGACCGACTCTGCCTGCATCTACTACTATTACTCCACTCATCGATCGCTATCCAGCATGCATCTAGAGTATTAAGTTAATGAAAACAGAGTAACGCTTAAGCAAGATGACATGATGTAGAGGGATAAATTCATGCAATATGATAAAACCCCATCTTGTTATCCTCGATGGCAACAATACGACACGTGCCTTGCTGCCCCTACATCCTTGGGAAAGGACACCGCAAGATTGAACCCAAAGCTAAGCACTTCTCCCATTGCAAGAACTACCAATCTAGTTGGCCAAACCAAACGGATAATTCGAAGAGACTTGCAAAGATAACCAATCATACATAAAAGAATTCAGAGAAGATTCAAATATTGCTCATAGGTAATCTTGATCATAAACCCACAATTCATCGGTCTCAACAAACACACCGCAAAAAGAAGATTACATCGAATAGATCTTCACGAGAGAGGGGGAGAACATTGTATTGAGATCCAAAAAGAGAGAAGAAGCCATCTAGCTACTAACTATGGACCCGAAGGTCTGAAGTAAACTACTAACACTTCATCAGAGAGGCTATGATGATGGAGAAGCCCTCCGTGGTGGATTCCCCTTCTGGTGGAGCTCCGGAACAGGCCCCAAGATGGGATCTCGTGGATACAGAAAGTTGCGGCGGTGGAATTAGGTTTTTGGCTCCGTATCTGATCGTTCGGGGGTATGTATATATAGGAGGAAGAAGTACGTCGGTGGAGCAACAGGGGGCCCACGAGGGTGGAGGGCGCGCCTTGGGGGAAGCGCCCCCTACCTCGTGCCTTCCCTGTTGGTTGCCTGACGTAGGGTCCAAGTCTCCTGGATCATATTCGGTGAGAAAATCACGTTCCCGAAGGTTTCATTCCTTTTGGACTCCGTTTGATATTCCATC
This sequence comes from Aegilops longissima, assembly GCA_021605205.1. NCBI lineage: Eukaryota > Viridiplantae > Streptophyta > Magnoliopsida > Poales > Poaceae > Aegilops > Aegilops longissima. Next base: position 741,065,817 of record CM038679.1, read on the forward strand.
TCTTCGAAACACTGAAATAGGCAAAAAGCAGCAAATCTGGGTTGGGCCTCCGGTTAATAGGTTTGTCCCGAAAGTAATATAAAATTGTAAAATAAAGCCCAATATGGTCCAAAATAGTAGATAATATAGCATGGAGCAATCAAAAATTATAGATACGTTGGAGACGTATCAAGGGCTGATCTGGAGTCCGTTCGGGGCTAACCTATCGGCATCACTATTAGCAGTTCTTCCTTCAAAAGCAATATTACAATTAAAAGCAAATAAACGGTGTTTGATCTCATTGATAATCGCGCCATAACCTCCTCGGCTTCCTCTCTGGATGTCTTCAACCGCCTACTTGGAGTTAGAAGCAATAACAAAATTTTGCAGCATCAAATCTTGCACAAGAGATAGTCCTTCCCGACATGCAATTGTCTCCAAGGTCGCCACATCTGTTGTTCCATGTATAACAAGCATAGAACTTCCAACAAAATTGCTTGCATTGTCCCTACAGACCGCCGCTGCAGCTCCTCGTTTGTGTAGTTTTGAAACTGCAGCATCAACGTGGACTTTCAAAAATCCCGATGGTGGTGCTTTAGGACGTCCAGGTCCTCTTCTATGCGGAGATGGGATCTTAACCGATTTCTTCGGTAGGAGCTCAAGATCAGCCAGGAACCTATTTATGAATTGGTGTGTCGACGAAGGGCTCTGATAGACTTCTTCATGTATCACCTTGCCGTGAGCCACCATATCGCCCATAATGTGACCGCTAGCCGGACAAAGGAGGCATGCGATAATGTTTCAATCATCGGAAACAACCATTGTTTAGCACTTGGTTCCGTTCTTTCACATAGATGTTCTGCCAATTCTCTATCCATCAACGCCCATATACATCTCGTCACTGGGTCTGTTACTCCATCGAAGACAATTGCCAACACACCCAAGAAATGGACCCCAAGAAAAGGTCACTCGCATTGCCATCATGCCATGACTGCAGGCGCACCAATGGATATAATTTTTTACAGGATTGCAATGGCCTTATTTTTTCTTCCTTGATGGGCTTTTATTTCTGGATTGCAATGTTTATTTTACTTGATAGGCCTTTTTAATGGTCAGACTAGGTCAATCGGCCACGTGTCTCTCCCTGGCGTTTACCAAATTTTGCACACTCAAGGTCGGGGGACCCCAACTTTCAAAAAAAGGCCGGGGGACCCCTTCTCCTTCCTTTACTTCTTTTCTAGTTCTATTCAAAATTTTCTCTTCCTTGCAGAAAACCCTAGCCTGTATTTCCCCCTCCCAATAGAACCCTAACATTCCCTCGGAAAAAATGGAGAGAGAGGAGAGGGTGCTGCGGCCGACGGAGATTCCCCAATGGCAAGACATCCAGTTTCTCTCGTCATTATATTTGGTGACTACAACCATGCATTAGTGCAGATGCATGTTGATGCTTGCGACTGCTTGCATTGATTGATTGATTGAAGAAACCAATGGATTGATTGCATTTTCTTTGTGTGGCTGCTGCTTTTTCAGGGCCAATGGCAATAGGCCACAGGCCGACCCCGTATCCAAGGTGCTCGGCGACAATGATCTCCTCATGGAGATCATACTCCGGGTCGGTTTTCCTACCACTCTCATCCACGCCGCTCTCGCCTGCAGGCGCGGGCTCCGCCGCACCTCGGACCCCGCCACACCTCGGACCCCGCCTTCCTCCTCAGGTTCTGCAGTCTTCACCCGCCCCGCCTCCTTGGCTTTTACGTCCACGCCATGTCGAAGCAATCGAATACGAAGCCCCCATTGTTCATGCCAAATCTGACAGTGCCCCCAGAGCTTAGCACCGTCATCCACCGTCCAAACTTCAGATTGGACGCCTACAAGGGCAAGAATATCTACATCACAGACTGCCGGCACGGAAACGTTTTCATCCACTTGTATGACGGCAGGACATTCACATACACAAAAGTAGTCCATAAACCACTCTGCCCTAATAGAGGAATGCCTAGCATCCCACATTCCCACCTCACCAACTCCAGGATGGCAATACCTGCACTTGGAGTGACCTCGTCTTCAAAGGAGAAGATGACAACTTGTCCTACTTGTATGTGTGGATCGAGGCTACCAGGGGTTCCACAAAATCTACAGTGCATGTATCTGTTTTACAAGACAATGTCTGGTGCATGCATACCTCATTCACAAGTACACACCACCCTTTTTTGCTATGGGTACCAAGACATGTGGTCGTTAACAATAAAATATACATCGCCTCCATGAACAACATCCATGTCTTGGATTTGTCAGCCTCAAGTCTCTCCATAGTTAAGCTCCCACACATGGTCGTGAACTATGGCATGAGAAGCGCTGTGATGTCACGGGCTAATGATGATTCTGGTGTATATCTTATCCATGCTAAGGAGCTTCAACTAGGCATATAGTTCCACAAGAAGGACAAATGGTTGCCAGTGGATACAATTTGTTTGCGTAAGATGCTTGATAATTTGAGGATATCTCATAATAGAATGTCTATCTAAACCAAGTGGGGAACAATGCCGAGTTTGTGCTTTTGCAGGCGGGTCAATCTATACTCTACTTGGATATTAGGTGCAGGAAGTTGCGTAAAGTGTATGAGCTTGAAAGATATGATATACTGCATTCTATCCATCCTTTTATGATGATATGGCCTCCGACATTCCCTGTGGTTGAGGATGGTTCCGTGATGTCTACTACGCAACCTTCTTCTTGTAGACGTTGTTGGGCCTACAAGTGCACAGGTTTGTAGGACAGTAGCAAATTTCCCTCAAGTGGATGACCTAAGGTTTATCAATCCGTAGGAGGCGTAGGATGAATATGGTCTCTCTCAAGCAACCCTGCAACCAAATAACAAAGAGTCTCTTGTGTCCCCAACACACGCAATACATTGGTAAATTGTATAGGTGCACTAGTTCGGCGAAGAGATGGTGATACAAGTGCAATATGGATGGTAGATAAAGGTTTTTGTAATCTGAAATAATAAAAACAGCAAGGTAACAAGTGATAAACGTGAGCGTAAACGGTATTGCAATGCTAGGAAACAAGGCCTAGGGTTCATACTTTCACTAGTGCAAGTTCTCTCAACAATAATAACATAGATAGATCATATAACAATCCCTCAACATGCAACAAAGAGTCACTCCAAAGCCACTAATAGCGGAGAACAAACATAGAGATTATGGTAGGGTACGAAACCACCTCAAAGCTATTCTTTCAGATCGATCTATAAAAGAGTTCGTACTAGAATAACACCTTAAGACACAAATCAATCAAAACCCTAATGCACCTAGATACTCCATTGTCACCTCAAGTATCCGTGGGCATGATTATACGATATGCATCACACAATCTCAGATTCATCCAACCAACATAAAAGTACTTCAAAGAGTGCCCCAAAGTTTCTACCGGAGAGTCAAGAACGTGTGCCAACCCCTATGCATAGGTTCATGGGCGGAACCCGCAAGTTGGTCACCAAAACATACAGCAAGTGGCACATGATATCCCATTGTCACCATAGATAAACACGACAAGACATACATCAAGTGTTCTCATAAAAGACTCAATCCGATAAGATAACTTCAAAGGGGAAACTCAATTTATCACAAGAGAGTAGAGGGGGAGAAACATCATAAGATCCAACTACAATAGCAAAGCTCGGGATACATCAAGATCGTGCCATAGAGGGAACACGAGAGAGAGAGAGATCAAACACATAGCTACTGGTACATACCCTCAGCCCCGAGGGTGAACTACTCCCTCCTCGTCATGGAGAGCGCCGGGATGATGAAGATGGCCACCGGTGATGGGTTCCCCCTCCGGCAGGGTGCCGGAACGGGCTCCCGAGAGGTTTTTGGTGTCTACAGAGGCTTGCGGCGGCGGAACTCCCGATCTATCTTCTGTTCTGGGAGTTTTACGATACGTAGGTATATATGGGTGCAGGGGGTACGTCGGTGGAGCTATGGGGGCCCCACGAGGCAGGGGGCGCGCCCTACGGGGGTGGGCGCGCCCCCATCCTCGTGAGCACCTCCCGTATCTTCTGACATGGAGTCCAAGTCCGTCCGGTGGGTTTCCTTCCAAAAATAACTTCTCCAGTTGATTTCGTTCCGTTTTGACTCCGTTTGATATTCCTTTTCCTCGAAATACTGAAATAGGCATAAAACAGCAAATCTGGGTTGGGCCTCCGGTTAATAGGTTAATCCCAAAAGTAATATAAAAGTGGATAATAAAGCCCACTATTGCCTAAAATAGTAGATAATATAGCATGGAGCAATAAAAAATTATAGATACGTTGGAGACGTATCAAGCATCCCCAAGCTTAATTCCTGCTCGTCCTCGGGTAGGTAAATGATAAAAAAGATAATTTTTGATGTGGAATTCTACTTGGCATAATTTCAATGTAAATCTTCTTAATTGTGGTATGAATATTCAGATCCATAAGGTTCAAGACAAAAGTTCACATTGACATAAAAATAATAATACATCAAGCATACTAACTAAGCAATCATGTCTTCTCAAAATAACATGGCAAAAGAAAGTTATCCCTACAAAATCATATAGTCTCGCTATGCTCCATCTTCCCCACACAAAGTATTTAAATCATGCACAACCCCGATGACAAGCCAAGCAATTGTTTCATACTTTTGACGTTCTCAAAACTTTTTCAATCTTCACGCAATACATGAGCGTGAGCCATGGACATAGCACTATAGATGGAATAGAATGGTGGTTGTGGAGAAGACAAAAAGGGAGAAGATAGTCTCACATCAACTAGGCGTATCAATGGGCTATGGAGATTCCCATCAATAGATATCAATGTGAGTGAGTAGGGATTGCCATGCAACGGATGCACTAGAGCTATAAGTGTATGAAAGCTCAACAAAAGAAACTAAGTGGGTGTGCATCCAACTCGCTTGCTCACGAAGACCTAGGGCATTTTGAGGAAGCCCATCATTGGAATATACAAGACAAGTTCTAAAATTAAAAATTCCCACTAGTATATGAAAGTGAAAACATAGGAGACTCTCTATCATGAAGATCATGGTGCTACTTTGAAGCACAAGTGTGGTAAAAGGATAGTAGCATTGCCCCTTCTCTTTTTTTTGTCTCATTTTTTTTTATTTTTTTAGTTGGGCCTTTTCTATTTTTTATGGCCTATTTTTTTTCTTTTTTTCTTTTTCGTCCGGAGTCTCATCCCGACTTGTGGGGGAATCATAGTCTCCATCATCCTTTCCTCACTAGGACAATGCTCTAATAATGATGATCATCACACTTTTATTTTTCTTACAACTCAACAATTACAACTCGATACCTAGAACAAAATATGACTGTATATGAATGCCTCCGGCGGTGTACCGGGATATGCAATGATTCATGAGTGACATGTATGAAGAATTATGAATGGTGGCTTTGCCACAAATACGATGTCAACTACATGATCATGCTAGCAATATGACAATGATGGAGCGTGTCATAATAAACAGAATGGTGGAAAGTTGCATGGCAATATATCTCGGAATGGCTATGGAAATGCCATGATAGGTAGGTATGGTGGCTGTTTTGAGGAAGATATATGGTGGGTGTATGATACCGGCGAAAGGTGCGCGGTATTAGAGAGGCTAGCAACGGTGGAAGGATGGGAAAAAGTGCGTATAATCCATGGACTCAACATTAGTCACAAAGAACTCATATACTTATTGCAAAAATCTAGAAGTTATCAAAGCAAAGTATTACGCGCATGCTCCTAGGGGAATAGATTGGTTGGAAAAGACCATCGCTCGTCCCCGACCGCCACTCATAAGGAAGACAATCAATAAATAAATCATGCTCCGAGTTCATCACATATCGGTTCACCATACGTGCATGCTACGGGAATCACAAACTTCAACACAAGTATTCTTTAAATTCACAACTACTCAACTAGCATGACTCTAATATCACCATCATCATATCTCAAAACAATTGTCAAGCATTAAACCTTTCTTAGTATTCAACACACTCATAAGAATTCTTACAAATCTTGTATGCTTAGCATATTAGGATTATTTAAGCAAATTACCATGCTATTTAAGACTCTCAAAATAATATAAGTGAAGTATGATAGTTCATCTATTTCTTCAAAATAAAACTACCACCATGCTCTAAAAGATATAGGTGAAGCACTAGAGCAAATGACAAACTACTCCGAAAGATATAAGTGAAGATCAATGAGTAGCTAAATAATTATGTAACTATGCGAAGACTCTCTCTCATTTAAGAATTTCAGATCTTGATATTGTATCCAAACAGCAAGCAAAACAAAATAAAATGACATTGCAAGGATAGCACAACTCATGTGAAGAAGCAAAAACTTAGGCTCAACCGATACTAACCGATAGTTGTTGAAGAAGAAAGGTGGGATGCCTACCGAGGCATCCCCAAGCTTAGATGCTTGAGACTTCTTGAAATATTATCTTGGGGTGCCTTGGGCATCCCCAAGCTTGAACTTTTGTGTCTCCTTAATTCCTCTCATATCATGGTTTCTTTTTTTATCAAAAGCTTCATTCACGACAAACTCAACAAGAACTCGTGAGATAGGTTAGTATAAACCAATGCAAAACCTTATCATTTTCTACCGTAACAAATCACTAACATTATTATTCAACATTGCATACTAAATGCCTCTGCATATTTAATACTCCTATCCTTAAATAAAATCATTAAACAAGCAAACATATGCAAACATAACAGCAATCTGCCAAAACAGTACAGTCTGTAAAGAATGCAAGAGTATCAATACTTCCCTAACTCCAAAAATTATGAACTAAAATTCCCACTGTAGTAAATTTATCAGAGCTCATTATGCAAAAAGATTCAACATTATAACACTCTCTGGCTTTTCTAGGGAATTTTTGCAACAGCGGGAAACTTTCTGTTTTCAAACAGCAACATGTATACTAGCAAAATAAGCATGGCAAAGGCTATCCTTGACTTTTTTATTGAAACTAAAGATGCAAAACATTATTCTGAATAACAGCAATCAGAAACTAACAAAATAAAATGACGCTCCAAGCAAACCACATATCATGTGGTGAATAAAAATATAGCTCAAAGTAAAGTTACCGATGAATGAAGACGAAAGAGGGGATGCCTTCGGGGGCATCCCCAAGCTTAGGCTCTTGGTTGTCCTTGAATATTACCTAGGGGTGCCTTGGGCATCCCCAAGCTTAGGATATTGCCACTCCTTATCCCATAGTACATCGAATCTTTACCCAAAATTTGAAAACTTCACAACACAAAACTTAACAAAAAACTCGTGAGCTCCGTTAGCAAAAGAAAACAAAACACCACTTCAAGGTACTGTAATGAACTCATTCTTTATTTATATTGGTGTTAGACCTACTGTTTTCCAACTTATCTATGGTTTATAAACTATTTTACTAGCCATAGATTCATCAAAATAAGCAAACAACACAATGAAAACAAAATCTGTCAAAAACAGAACAGTCTGTAGTAATCTGTAACTAACGCAAACTTCTGGAACTCCAAAAATTCTAAAATAAATTGGTGGAACTGAGGAATTTGTCTAGTAATCATCTGCAAAAAGAATCAACTGAATATCACTCTCCAGTAAAACGTTCTAGCTAATATCGTGAGCGCTAAAGTTTCTGCTTTTTACAGCATGATCATAAAGACTTCACCCAAGTCTTCCCAAAGGTTCTACCTGGCACAAACACTAATTAAAACATGAAACCACATCTAAACAGAAGCTAGATGGATTATTTATTCCTAAACAGAACCAAAAAGAAAGAAACTAAAATAAAATTGGGTTGCCTCCCAACAAGCGCTATAGTTTAACGCCCCTAGCTAGGCATGATGATTTCAATGATGCTCACATAAAACATAAGAATTGAAAGATAAAAAGAGCATCATGAATAATATGACTAGCACATTTAAGTCTAACCCACTTCCTATGCATAGGGATTTTGTGAGCAAACAACTTATGGGAACAATAATCAACAAGCATAGGTAGACAAAACAAGCATAACTTCAACAATTTAAGCACATAGAGAGGAAACTTGATATTATTGCAATTCCTACAAGCATATGTTCCTCCCTCATAATAATTTTCAGTAGCATCATGAATGAATTCAACAATATAACCAGCACCCAAATCATTCTTTTCATGATCTACTTGCATAGAAATTTTACTACTCTCCACATAAGCAAAATTCTTCTCTTCAATAGTAGTGGGAGCAAACTCAACGAAATAACTATCATGTGATTGAAAATTAAGATCAAGATGACAAGTTTCATGGTTATCATTATTCTTTATAGCATACGTGTCATCACAATATTCATCATAGATAGGAGGCATGCTTTCATCATAGTAAATTTGCACATCAAAGCTTGGGGGACAAAAAATATCATCTTTATCAAACATAGCTTCCCCAAGCTTGTGGCTTTGCATATCATTAGCATCATGGATATTCAAGGAATTCATACTAACAACATTGCAATCATGCTCATCATTCACATATTTCATGCCAAGCATTCTATGTAATTCTTCTTCTAGCACTTTGGCACAATTTTCCTTTCCATCATTCTCACAAAAGATATTAAAAAGGTGAAGCGTATGAGACAAACTCAATTCCACTTTTTTGTAATTTTATTTTATAAACTAAACTAGTGATAAAACAAGAAACAAAAAGATTCCATTGCAAGATCTAAAGATATACCTTCACTTACCTAGCCTCCCCGGCAACGGCGCCAGAAAAGAGCTTGATGTCTACTACGCAACCTTCTTCTTGTAGACGTTGTTGGGCCTACAAGTGCACAGGTTTGTAGGACAGTAGCAAATTTCCTTCAAGTGGATGACCTAAGGTTTATCAATCCGTAGGAGGCGTAGGATGAATATGGTCTCTCTCAAGCAACCCTGCAACCAAATAACAAAGAGTCTCTTGTGTCCCCAACACACGCAATACATTGGTAAATTGTATAGGTGCACTAGTTCGCGAAGAGATGGTGATACAAGTGCAATATGGATGGTAGATAAAGGTTTTGTAATCTGAAATAATAAAACAGCAAGGTAACAAGTGATAAACGTGAGCGTAAACGGTATTGCAATGCTAGGAAACAAGGCCTAGGGTTCATACTTTCACTAGTGCAAGTTCTCTCAACAATAATAACATAGATAGATCATATAACAATCCCTCAACATGCAACAAAGAGTCACTCCAAAGCCACTAATAGCGGAGAACAAACATAGAGATTATGGTAGGGTACGAAACCACCTCAAAGCTATTCTTTCAGATCGATCTATAAAAGAGTTCGTACTAGAATAACACCTTAAGACACAAATCAATCAAAACCCTAATGCACCTAGATACTCCATTGGCACCTCAAGTATCCGTGGGCATGATTATACGATATGCATCACACAATCTCAGATTCATCCAACCAACATAAAAGTACTTCAAAGAGTGCCCCAAAGTTTCTACCGGAGAGTCAAGAACGTGTGCCAACCCCTATGCATAGGTTCATGGGCGGAACCCGCAAGTTGGTCACCAAAACATACAGCAAGTGGCACATGATATCCCATTGTCACCATAGATAAACACGACAAGACATACATCAAGTGTTCTCATAAAAGACTCAATCCGATAAGATAACTTCAAAGGGGAAACTCAATTCATCACAAGAGAGTAGAGGGGGAGAAACATCATAAGATCCAACTACAATAGCAAAGCTCGGGATACATCAAGATCGTGCCATAGAGGGAACACGAGAGAGAGAGAGAGATCAAACACATAGCTATTGGTACATACCCTCAGCCCCGAGGGTGAACTACTCCCTCCTCGTCATGGAGAGCGCCGGGATTATGAAGATGGCCACCGGTGATGGGTTCCCCCTCCGGCAGGGTGCCGGAACGGGCTCCCGAGAGGTTTTTGGTGTCTACAGAGGCTTGCGGCAGCGGAACTCCCGATCTATCTTCTGTTCCTGAAGTTTTACGATACGTAGGTATATATGGGTGCAGGGGGTACGTCGGTGGAGCTACGGGGGCCCCACGAGGCAGGGGGCGCGCCCTAGGGTGGTGGGCGAGCCCCTCACCCTCCTGAGCACTTCCCGTATCTTCTGACGTGGAGTCCAAGTCCATCAGGTGGGTTTCCTTCCAAAAATAACTTCTCCAGTTGATTTCGTTCCGTTTTGACTCCGTTTGATATTCCTTTTCCTCGAAATACTGAAATAGGCATAAAACAACAAATCTGGGCTGGGCCTCTGGTTGATAGGTTAGTCCCAAAAATAATATAAAAGTGGATAATAAAGCCCAATATTGCCTAAAACAGTAGATAATATAGCATGGAGCAATCAAAAATTATAGATACGTTGGAGACGTATCATTCCGCAAGGTTTGCGTCTTGACCTCTAGGTGATGCTACTAAAATTGTTTTTGCCTAGTCGTAGTAGAAGTTGTTTGTTCATTTTATCGTAGAGGAGAAGCATTGAGAATAATATGGGTGTTGCACAGGAGGACCAGGTGTCCTCTATGCATAGGTGCATGATTGTCGAGGTGAGAAGGACAATGGGGATTGGGAATAGTGGAGAGAAATTAGAGGGATATGGGTAGGCATGTGAAATGTGATCCTCAAACTATTGTGTCTCTTATCTTTAATACTTGGTATTTTTGTTAGAGGATACTTGCTTGAGTGAGTTGTTGCTCACACATATTTCAATTATAGATCCTACATCCTACAGTGGCAAGCTTATGCTTATGCTTGTTTCTGGTTTAGATATATCAAATTGAAGATGCTCGTCTTATACACGAGAAGTGTATAATCCGATCTTGTGGGACCAGCTTGTATGTTTAGTGGACTAACTGTTTGTTTGGGACATTCATACATTTTTTGCTAGAACAGTTGCATCATTTTGGCATTTCAGTGCCATGTAACATTTAATTTTTTGTTGTACAGCTACTTGCCTTTTTGGTTGTCTAGATCTTTTGATGCGGAATTATCTCTGTCCTAATTTATGTTGTGTTTTGCTTGGAACAGTGATGGCATGTGAAGGGTCCTGGATCAAAGAAAATTGAGCGAAGCTACATTTCTTTGCTGCTAGCAAGATAATAATAATTACAGAAACGGAAGTGCAGAATCGCTATGTTTGCTGTTTTTGACTTAAGGCCCGTTCGGCAATCAACCGGCTCCTTAAAATCCGCTGATCTGGGGAGCACCTTTTTGCCCGCTTTGAGATTTCTAACTGCAGCTCCGTCTGCTCCAGGAGTGGAGGCACGTAGCGGAGGGAAACCGAACAGGCCCTTAGCCACGAATTAACTTGGTGCTGGATTAGGATGTTGGATGGAAATGGATCAGGCGTTCCTATTACTGGTGGAAAGACCTATATATGTATTGGTCGTGCACTGCCTTTGCTTTCAACCGTGTTGTCATCAACAAAATCTGTTCTAATTATCAATGTGCCAGTGGGATTCGTGCACTGTTGTGGTAGTTGATAAGTGCCTACTTTATCTTTTCTGTGTTGTACTGTAGTATGATGCAAACTATAGCATGAACTCTGTCACCTATTAGTTTGCTTTAGTGAAAGCAGGCCCAAACAACCTTCAGTTTTCTCAGATATGGTGGATTGCTATTAATACGTGGATGCAATAAACAAAAGAAAATCAATCTTTTTTTTGTGAATAATATGAGAGTTTTGTTCCAAGTCACAGGGTTAATTACAATCGAGAGGCAATAAGTCCTCACAACATGGAGGAAATCTGCTCATCCATAATGCAATACATGACTTGGTACGGCTATAATTTGCCATACAATCTGCTACCCTATTTTGAGTCCTACTATTTTTTGTGGAACAAACTCCTTCTTCATCTATAAAAGATTTAATTTCTCTAATAGATGACCACAGGCCGATTGGGACATACTATCACCAGAGAGGATCAAAAGTGCATTATAGGAATCAGATTGCACCCTAACTGGTAGATCAGTATGTTGTAAAGCTAGGGCCATCCCCTGCAATATTGCATGTATCTTCACCTCGAGCTCCTCATTGCAATTGAATATAACACGGTAAGCAACAAAGATAATAGAGCCATCATTACGATGTAAGATCATACCAACACCGACCTGCCTTGCCATCATAACCTGAGAAAAATCCATCAACAGAGAGCGCAACCCAATTTGCTGGAGGTGGTGGCCAAGGAACAGGAGCCGCGACCTGTTGAATACTAATAGGAATAACCTCCTCCCGTGCCTACATCTTCCCTTTTAAAATTTCTTCCATACTATAATTCCTGGCTAGATCAAGGGACTTATAATTGTTAAACATGGGATAACGTATGCTCAAGGGTCTATCTTGCACAATACTTCTGTATTAGGATGCATTCCTAGGATAGAGATAGACTGGTTGTTTAACTTCTTATCTCTCTATCTCTAGCTGAGATCCTGTAAACCGGTTCTACTGAACTCCCTGTACCTCTCGAGAGATCCTCCCGCTACATCGATATAAACCATGTGGCCTCCCTTGTTGGGAGTTGAGATGCTTCAACCATCGTTGACATGTTATACAAAGCATGCCTTTTCCCATCGCATCTAGCTGGACTCCCATCCGCCATTGAAGTTTTTCTTATCGGCCATTAAGCTTCCCTGCCCACCTCAATCCCTCCCGTAGCCATGTCTTCCTCCACCTACACCACAAATTCCGGCCACAACAACACCACCTCCGAGCCTCTAACCCGTACGAACTATGTTCTGTGCCAATCTCAAGCTCGATCTCAGGTCATGTGCGCCAGGTTATTTGGATATCTTGCCAAAACCATAGAAGAGCCTCCCGAAACCATTACCACCAAAGACAAAGGTGGCAAGAAGCAGGTTGTATTGAACCCTGACTATGCCCCCTGGCTCATTCAGGATCAACAAATAGTTGCCTATCTCCTTAGGAATCTCTCCAAGGAAGTACTTCTCCAAGCAGCATGATGGAAACATCACATGTGATATGGACCGCGCTTGGGAATATGTTTTCCGCAGTGTCCTTCTCCCGCGCCAACAACATCAAGGTCGCCCCCACCAACGCCCAGAAAGGCTCCGATTCCGCGTCCGTCTACTTCGGCCACATGCGCGCACTCTTTGATGAACTTGCGGCGGTGGGCAAACCCATCGGGAAGGGCAAGCTAATTTCCTTCATCGTTGCGGGCCTGGACATGGAGTACCAGGCCATCGTCTCCGCGTTGGATGTCTCCCCTGTCCGGGTTTCTATTGATCAACTCTTTTCTTTGGTTTCTAACTGTGACCAGAGGATGGAGATGTTTCATGGCATAGGCTCTGGTGCGTTCAAGTCGTCGGCAAAATCTGCTTCGCCAAGGGTCCAACAAAGGCTACCGCAACCAGAACAAAGGCGGCGGTGGTGGCGGATCACGCAACAATGGTGGCCACTACGGTGGTGGTGGTTACAGTAGCAACTCCAGCAATGGTGGCGGTGGCTACAGTACTGGTGGCAACGGCTACGGTGCTAGTAGCGGTGGCTACCACCAAAATAGTGAAGGTGGTGGTTACAATGGTGGTGACAATGGATATCACCATCAAGGAGGCTTAGGCCATGGTAACAACATACATCATCAAGGGGCGAAATTTTCAAGGCTATGAAGGGAAGTGTCAAATCTTTAAGAAAACAAACCATCTATCTAAAGATTGTAATTGGCGCTATGCCGATGATCCGTCCCAAAAGAAAAAAAAATTGCATGCAGCCAATGCATTGTATGGTGTTGATACCAATTGGTACTTAGACACTGGTGCAACAAACCATATCACTGGAGAGCTCGAAAAGGTGATGATGCATGAAAAAAACCGTGGCCAGGATCAAGTTTACATCGCAACAAATGGTGCAGGTACGAAGATTAGTCGTATTGGTCAATCAATTTTCAAAATTAACCCCACATAAAGACATTTTTCTAAATGACATCCTATATGTTCCTAGTGCCTCTAAAACTCTTCTTTCCGTTTACCGAGTTGCCCTTGATAACAATGTTTTTCCAGACTTTCACACATATTTCTTTTTGATCAAGGACCAGGCCATGAAGAGAGTTCTTCATACATGCAGCCGTGTGCAAGTTTGCTCCCCAAGTATTGCAAGTTCAATAAACAAGTATATGGTGCCATCAAGCTTTCTGCTGAAATGTGGCACGATCGTTTAGGCCATCTGTATTTTGCTACGATTCACTAAATTCTTAGTAGAAATAAACTGCCAGTTGTTGAGGAGAGAAACTCAAAAACTATTTGTGATTCCTCTCAAAGAGCAAAAAGTCATCAATTGCCATATCATGTGTCTACTGGTGTGTCCACTAAACCTTTGCAACTTATTTTTCTGCCTTTTGTTAGGCACAATTATTATGTGAGTTTTGTTGATGATGTTAGCAAGTACACTTGGATCTACCTTCTCAAAAGACGTTCGGATGTGTTTCAAGTCATTCACAATTTCTAAGCCCTTGTTGAACGCAAATTTGATGGTAAAATTCTTGTTGTGCAATCAGATTGGGGTGGTGAATATGAGACACTGAATTCTTTTTTTTTCAAAAGATAGGTATTTCTCATCATGTTTCATGTCCCCATACTCATCAACAAAATGGTTCTGCCGAACGTAAGCATAGGCATATTGTTGAGGTTGGTTTAGCTCTTCTAGCTGCCGCTTCCATGCTCTTGAAATTTTGGAATGAAGCTTTTCTTAATGTTGTCCATCTCATCAATATGTGGTCTAGTCGCACCATTGCAAATGAAACCCGTACTGAACGTCTTTTGCATGTCACACTAGATTACACCACTCTTCGAATTTTTTGTTGTGCTTGTTGGCCTAATATTTATCCTTAAAATCCTCCCAAGCTCATGTTTCGCTCCAAGCAATGTGTCTTTCTTGGCTATAGTGCACAACACAAGGGTGTCAAGTGTGTCGATGTTTCTACCGGTCGTGTGTATATTTCACGCGATGCCATTTTTGATGGAACTCAGTTTCCATTCGCCAAACTCCATCCGAACGCCGGAGCTCTTCCTAGAATAGAAAATCTCATTCTTCCTTCTCAACTTTCTAATGTTGAAAATGTGGGTAATGATGATTGTACTGACCCAATATTGACTAACGCCTCTGATCAAGTTTTTGAGTCTATTGCTACAGGAGAAAATAGTGCTCAAATCGGTGTAGAAAATGGTGATTTTTTTGTTGAAACCCGTGCTTTGGATGGTTCTGTGGATGTCACAGAAAATCAAACGCAATCCTCTTTGGGATCCACACACCTAACTATGCAAGGGCTGACAACATTAGCTCCGAGATCGCCGCCCTGTCAGATGGCCCGTGATCCTGCGTCGCCCGCCCCACACCGACCCCACGGCGCCACACTCCGCGCCAACCCCGCGACACCCGCCTCGCACTAACCTCGTTGTGCCACATCTGTTGTTGAGCCTGCCATCACAGGTGGAACGCACCAATCCAACTCTGGGGTCGTGCATCCAATAACGCCCTTTGCACCTACGCCCCTCCTCGTCTACGCCAAGCGTCCGCACCGCACGGACTCGGTGCGGTCTAATTCTGCCGCGGCTCGCACACCAGGATCTCCTAAGGCCCTTCACCAACTACTATGCGTTTGGCCACAGAAGATCCGGAGGGCCTGGAATGCACCACCGCGTCGCCTCGATCTGCCTCCGGATCGCATGGCTCCTCTGATCCCGCGCCCGAGTCTGCCACAGATTCGGCAATTCATCCTGGATCTTTTGTGCATGTTCCAGCTACACCACCGCGTACACGTCTTCAAGTAAGTGTCATTCAACCAGTTAATTACAACATTAAATTTGGTTTGGCTACATCCACAAGAGAACCACACACACATCATGAAGCTTTTGTTGATCCAAAGTGGAAGAAAGCTATGGATGATGAGTTTGAAGCTCTTCAGAAAAACAACACTTGGCATCTTGTTCCTTCACGTTTAGGTAAAAATGTGATTTATTGCAAGTGGGTGTTTATGATAAAAAGAAAGTATGATGGTACCATAGAACGCTATAAATCTAGGCTTATTGCAAAAGTATTTAAGCAAAGATATAACATAGATTATGATGACACTTCTAGCCCTGTTGTTAAAGCTGCCACTATTTGCCTTGTGCTGTCTATTGCCATATCTAGAGGTTTGAGTCTCAGACAGCTAGATGTGCAGAATGCATTCCTTCGTGCTGTTCTAGAAGAGGAGTGTATATGAAACAACCTCCTAGGTTTGAAGACAAAAATAAACTATTTCATGTATGCAGGCTTGATAGGTCTTTCTATGTGCCGAAGCAAGCACATAGAGCATGGTACTCTCATTTGAGCACAAAATTGCAACAACTTGGTTTTGCACCCTCTAAGTCTGGCACATCATTGCTATTTACAGACAAATACATCAATTTTAGTGCCGATGATGTGTGAGTAGTTTACCGCAGACCTTCGGGTCCATAGTTATTAGCTAGATGGCTTCCTCTCTCTCTTTGGATCTCAGTACAAAGTTCTTCTTGATTCTCTTGGAGATCTATTCGATGTAATACTTTTTGCGGTGTGTTTGTCGAGATCCGATGAATTATGGGTTTATGATCAAGATTATCTATGAACAACATTTGATTCTTCTCTGAATTCTTATATGCATGATTTGATATCTTTGCAAGTCTCTTCGAATTATCAGTTTGGTTTGGCCTACTAGATTGATCTTTCTTGCAATAGGAGAAGTGCTTTGCTTTGGGTTCAATCTTGCGGTGCTCGATCCCAATGACAGAAAGGTAAACGACACATATTGTATTGTTGTCATCGATGATAAAAAGATGTGGTTTATATCATATTTCTTGAGTTTATCCCTCTACATCATGTCATCTTGCCTATGCGTTACTCGGTTCTTATGAACTTAATACTCTAGATGCATGCTGAATAGCGGTCGATGTGTGAAGTAATAGTAGTAGATGCAGAACGGTTTCGGTCTACTTGTCACAGACGTGATGCCTATATACATGATCATGCCTAGATATTCTCATAACTATGCGCTTTTCTATCAATTGATCGATAGTAATTTGTTCACCCACCGTAGAATATGCTATCTTGAGAGAAGCCACTAGTGAAACCTATGGCCCCCAGGTCTATTTTCCATCATATTTATCTCCCGCCTACGTGCAATTTCTGTCGCCGTTTATTTTGCAATCTTTACTTTTCAGTCTATACAACAAAAATACCAAAAATGTTTATCTTATTATCTCTATCAGATCTCACTTTTGCAAGTGGACGTGAAGGGATTGACAACCCCTTTATCGCGTTGGTTGCAAGGTTCTTAATTGTTTGTGCAGGTACTAGGGATTTTCGTGTAGTCTCCTACTGGATTGATACCTTGGTTCTTAAAAACTGAGGGAAATACTTACACTACTTTGCTGCATCATCCTTTTCTCTTCAAGGAAAAACCAACGCATGCTCAAGAGGTAGCACCAAACACAAGGAATGAATGGTCTCATCCCAAGAAAACTGTTCGGCCGAGTCCAAACCCATTCATATCGCAACTGCAACCAAACACATCCTTACTTTATTATTGGGGCTCCCTTAAAAGTTTTATTGGGGTTTGCAGGTGTTGTACTATTTTATATCTCAATACTCAATATGACCTAGCCTCACTTGTCAATGTGAAATATCTCCTTCTCTCTGTGGTGGTGGTGCGGCAATGGATTGTAGCAGTCAGCTCTGGCGGCACGATGGTCGTGCGGCGCCGGCTGTAGTGGTCGGCGGTGGTGGCATGATGATTGCCAGTGGCGTTCGCGCGGTGGCGCAAGGTCTTTGCTGATGGTGCGCTAATGTGGCACTTATTAGGAGAAATATTGGAAGAGACCAAATTTCTCTATATATTGAGGAGTTACGATTAATTATTAGAAAAGGCTGGTGCTCAACCGACCGATCTTTCCTCTAACGTTTGCCGCGTTCTACGTCTGCCACGCGTCTTCATCGGTCCACACACCACATCTCTCCATTCATCCTTATCTTCACTGAAACGCTAGCCACATATATTCTTGCAAATGGCACCAGTTTCAAAAGGCAGACCGCAACAAGAGGTTTGTTGCAGACCCATCAGGAAGGAACCGCATGAGGGAGGGCAACAACGACGACACAACCTCCGCCGGCGGTGGCCTCCCCGACCATGGCGGGGTAACCCGGGCGGCCGGGACTGAGCGGTCGCTGTCGAAGCCACCCAGGTGCCGATGGGAAGTGTTGGGGAACGTAGAATTTCAAAAAAATTCCTAGGCACACGCAAGATCATGGTGATGCATAGCAACGAAAGGGGAGAGTGTGTCCTTGTACCCTCGTAGACCGAAAGCGGAAGCGTTAGCATTACGCGGTTGATGTAGTCGTACGTCTTCACGATCCGTCCGATCAAGTACCGAATGTACGACACCTCCGAGTTCAGCACACGTTCAGCCCGATGACGTCCCTCGAACACCGATCCAGCCGAGTGTTGAGGGTGAGTTTCGTCAGCACGACGGCGTGGTGACGATGTTGATGTTCTACCGACGCAGGGCTTCACCTAAGCACCGCTACGGTATTATCGAGGTGGACTATGGTGGAGGGGGGCACCGCACACAGATGGGAGAGATCAACTGATCAACTTGTGTGTCTCGGGTGCCCCCTGCCCCCGTATATAAAGGAGCAAGGGTGAGGTGCGGCCGGCCAGGGAGGAGGCGCGCCAGGAGGAGTCCTACTCCTACCGGGAGTAGGACTCCCCCCCCCCTTTCCATGTTGGACTAGGAGAGAGAGAGGGGGAAGAGGTGTAGGGGAGGAAGGAAGGGGGGCACCGCCCCCCTCTCCTTGTCCTATTCGGACTGGGGGGGAGGGGCGCGCGGCCCTGCCCTGGCCTCCTCTCCTCTCTTCCACTAAGGCCCATTAAGTTCCCGGGGGGTTCCGGTAACCTCCCGGTACTCCGGAAAAATCCCGATTTCACCCGGAACACTTCAGATATCCAAACATAGCCTTCCGATATATCAATCTTCATGTCTCGACCATTTCGAGACTCCTCGTCATGTCAGTGATCACATCCGGGGCTCCGAACAACCTTCGGTACATCAAAACATATAAACTCATAATATAACTGTCATCGTAACGTTAAGCGTGCGGAACCTACGGGTTCGAGAACTATGTAGACATGACCGAGACACGTCTCCAGTCAATAACCAATAGCGGAACCTGGATGCTCATATTGGCTCCCACATATTCTACGAAGATCTTTATTGGTCAGACCGCATAACAACATACGTTGTTCCCTTTGTCATCGGTATGTTACTTGCCCGAGATTCGATCGTCGGTATCTCAGTACCTAGTTCAATCTCGTTACCGGCAAGTCTCTTTACTCGTTCCGTAATACATCATCCCACAACCAACTCATTAGTTGCAATGCTTGCATGGCTTAAGTGATGTGCATTACCGAGAGGGCCCAGAGATACCTCTCCGACAATCGGAGTGAAAAATCCTAATCTCGAAATATGCCAACCCAACATGTACCTTCGGAGACACCTGTAGAGCACCTTTATAATCACCCAGTTACGTTGTGACGTTTGGTAGCACACAAACACTAGTAGAAAAAGGGCCTATTGTCCCAGTTGGTGAGGGCCTTTAGTCCCGGTTCATGAACCGGGACTAAAGGGTCGGTACTAATGCCCTGGCCCTTTTGTCACGGTTCAATCCAGAACCGGGACAAATGGGCCTCCACGTGGCCTGTGCGCTGAGCCCAGGCAGGAGGGCCTTTGGTCCCGGTTGGTGGCACCAACCAGGACCAATAGGCATCCACGCGTCAGCATTTCTGTGGCTGGGGTTTTGTTTTTTTAAGGGGGGTTGGGGGTTTTGGGGGTTAATTTAGGTGTTTCATATATTGTGTTAGCTAGCTAATTAATAGAGAGAAGTGTCCTCTCTTTTGTCCGTGCTTGGTCGAAGACGCACCATATACATACGTATAGAGAGGACTAGCTAGACACGCTAGCTAGCTAGTAAGCAAACGAAGGAAACAGAAGATCGTCATGAACATATATGCATACAGAGAGAAGTGATATTGACCACCTCTCCTTCTCCGAGAGATTGGTCGAACAACAAGTTCACGTATATCTATCCGACACTACCGGCTACATATATACAATAATTATCTTTTACAAATATAATCTCCTAACATACGGACGCGTGGTCCACATAGTATTCTCTGTCTTCAGCGATCGCGTGGTCAAGAAAGAATGCCGCCAATTCCTCTTGAATTGCTCGCAGGCGATCTGGTGCTAGGAGTTCATCCCGCATCGGAAACATCTAAGTTTAAGAAGGGGGCCAATACATATATATTTGAATGAATGAAACTCAACACAAATGATGGTAATAAAATAAAAATGTGAATATTGTTATTTACGCACTTCATATTGTTTGTCAGAGTAGCCCCGCTCACAGGTCGTGTGGCGGATGGACTCGCAAATGTAGTATCCACAGAAATCATTCCCTTGTTCCTGCCACAACCACTTTACAAGAAATAGAGGTCAATCAAACTGATAATTAGCGAGCATGTTAAATGGTATTGATGAAACTAGCGCTTGAATCACTAGGAGATGCGTGGAATATGCTACTATAGTACTTACTTTCGGGTGTCTAAATTGCAGCTTCTTCGGCAGTCCCGGAGCTTTTTTGGTGAATTTTCTCCAAACCCTGCCATACAAAGAAAACAATTACTTGATATCAGAAATGAACAAAGTTGCTGATATGGTGGATAATGATCGATTTAACTTACTTCTCGAGCATTTCAGTCATGTCCGTATACTCCTTGGGATCTTTTCGTTTGGAGTCTAAGACAGTTACTACTCCCTGCTCAAGCTTAATCTCTAGGAGAATATAGTGGTACATGCGCACGCATGCATAACTCATCAATATTACATTACTATAACCTGGACTAATAAGGGAAACCGAATATGCCACAAGATAGTAACACTCACTTGAAGTTGTAAGGAAAGAGTATTAATTCAACCTCAGTTGCATCTATGAGATATGTGTTAATGAACCCAATATCACCCACTTGTCTTTTCTTCAATTCGGCGATCTTCAATCTGCATAATATAGTGAGGATAATTATAAATACATGCAATGAAAGAGCTGAGTTATATAGAGACTTAATGATGAAGTAGTACTACTTACAGATAGTAGCAGGTGACCGTTGCTTTATCGAGGGCCAATTGATTGAAAAACTGATAGAACTCCTCAAATGGAATAGGCAACAGTTCAATTCCAACGAGGTCATGCTCCTTTTTAACTCTCACATACAAAGTACTCCTCCCCTTAGACTCTCTGCAGGTTTTCATGTACCAATCATGCAATCTTCGCATCATCGTTGATAGAGATTTTTCATCTTTGACGAGAGGCTTCCTGTACTCGTATCTTTGTATCAGCACCACCAATAAATCATAATGTACATCGTCGGGCAGGTAATTTCAGGATTGCCATAACCGGGCACCATCCTCGAATCGACGATGTCGCTAGCAGGCACCTTGAGCGGGGGGCACGATTGCTTCGCTTGTTCGCCGAGCTGGGCAATTTGTTTCCTAGCTCGTCGTTCTTTCATTCTTTCATCAACTTTAGTACTTCCCGACCTCTCCGCTTCGGCAAATGCCTTTCCAATAATGCGCTCATAGTTGCCTTTCGGCGGAGACTTGGGTGGTTTTGTCAGGGCAGCCAGAGTGCGCTTCGCTTTCACCGGATCTACCTTCTCCTCCGGAGGTGGATGTCTCTTTGCTTTCAACCCTTCAAACCATTCATCCACTTCGGTCTGCGTGATCTTCGCGTTTTCCTCCTCGGTCCTCTCGTACGGTAACTTCTTTGGAGTCTTCCGCCCTTGCTGACGAGGCAGAGGAGGAGGCTGGCTGCTCGGGCGCGTCGGCGCAGGCGGAGAAGGAGGCGGAGTGCCGCCACGCGCCGGAGAAGGAGCCGGCCGAGTGCCCTGATCGTCACTCGCCGGAAGAGGAGGCGGTGGAGGAGGCAGAGTGCCCTGACTCGCCGGAGGAGGAGGAGGAGGCGGAGACGTCCAATTCGGAAGGTTGATGAGATCCTTCCGCCATAGGCATGGAGTCTTCAGAGCAGAACCCAGCCGATACTCCCCTTCACCGGTAGGGTGGTCAAGCCTGAGGTCCTCAAATCCCTCTGTTATTTCATCCACCATCACCTTAGCATATCCTTCTGGAATCAGCCGGCAGTGAAAAGTTGAGTCGGGTTTAGTAGGATAAACAGAGCCAACGGCCGCCTTGACCTTCAAATTGCTCCATTGCGCCATAAGGTGGCAATTTTGAGACTCCGTGATAGCATCCACGGGATAGCTGGCAGGAGCCGTCAAGGCATGCTCCGGCTGAAGCAGCTCGGTGGAAGCCACGCTGCTTCTCCGCTGAGATGACGGGGAAGCTTCGGCACGTCGTTTGCTCCGTTCTTCTTCTCGTTCCTCTAGCCCCATTACCCTTTCGTGCAGCGCCTGCATTTGGCTCTGCTCTAGTTTCTTCCTCCTCTCATGGGTTTTGTAACCCCCTGCGTCCGGAAATCCAGCCTTCCACGAAACGGAGCCTGGCGTGCCTCGTGTCCATCCAGGGTGCTCAGGATTCCTGAGGGCCATTGTGAGCTCGTCCTTCTCCCTGTCTGGAACGAACTTCCCTTGCTGTGCTGCTTCGATATATTGCTTTAGCCTCTTGACTGGTATGTCCAATTGATCATCCGTCCAAATGCACTTCCCTGATATAGGGTCCAAGGTTCCGCCAGCCCCGAAGAACCAAGTCCGGCAACGGTCTGGCCAGTTCATTGTCTCTGGTTCGATCCCTTTATCAAGCAGATCATTCTCAGCCTTGGCCCACTTAGGCCGGGCTATGAGGTAGCCACCTGACCCCATGCGATGGTGAAGCTTCTTCTTCGCAGCTTTTTGCTTGTTTGTCGCCGACATCTTTTTACTCTTTTCCGATGTCTTGTGGGCCACAAATGCGGGCCAGTCATCTCTGATCTTCTCATATTTGCCCTTGAATTCTGGTGTCTCTTTTTTATCGACAAACTTATTCAGGTCTTTCTTCCAATTCCTGAATAGGTCTGCCATCTTCTTAAGAGCAAAAGACTTGATTAATGGCTCTATAACTGGCTTCTCCGGATCATCCTCTGGCGGTAGGGTGAAATTTGACTTCAGCTCAGTCCAAAGATCATTTTTCTGCAGATCATTGACATAAGACACCTCAGGGTCTTCGTTCTTAGGCTTATACCATTGCTGGATGCTGATCGAGATCTTCTCCCTAACCAGAACCCCGCACTGAGCAACAAATGCCTTCTTTGTCCGGATGGGTTCAATCGGTTGGCCGTCGCGCGCGATTTCTATGATCTCAAACCTTTCATCCGAGCTCAACTTTTTCTTTGGGCCTCGTCTCTTTACCGAAGTTGTGCTCGATCCGGAGGGCTAGAAAAAAGAAACAAAGACGAGAGTTAATTAATATGTGTACATACCAAAAAAATGAATGCATCAATTAGCTAGTCAGCACAGGCTTAACTAATATATATACCTGGCCGGACTCAGTTCGGTGATCACCGGAGCAGTCCTCACGGTCTACTTATTCACCCTCTCCTTCTTGCACCGGCATTGGGTCATCAGAGCCGTCATAATCATAGCCAACTGCTTCTTCACCCTCTCCTTCCAGACCATCGGTGTCGTTGAGAAACATCAACGAGCAGACGACATCACTTCCTTCTGCGATTATGTCCCTCAACAACGCTTCTTGTGCTTCGTCTCGGGGCGGGTGTCCATAGTTTCTACAAATATTTACAACATGACAATTATTATTCAAACATGACAGATATGGATATATTAGTGGCAAACGTAGAACTAGCTAGCTAATCACAATAAGGAATCATATTAATTAGTGGCCTCGACGCTGCTTCTCTAGGGTTTTGGGTGGCCTCGACAACGCTTCAAGGGTTAGGGG
The DNA here is from genome assembly GCA_021605205.1 of Aegilops longissima. Classification (NCBI taxonomy): domain Eukaryota; kingdom Viridiplantae; phylum Streptophyta; class Magnoliopsida; order Poales; family Poaceae; genus Aegilops; species Aegilops longissima. The sequence goes on from CM038679.1 coordinate 741,089,792, forward strand.
TGGCCTCGAGAACTCTTCAAGGAGGGGGTAATATCGCCCCCCCCCCCCATGTTATGAAGCTATCGGGAGGGGGTATATCGACAACAACAACGACGACACTACATCTATGTCCCAAGTGACGTGGGCATCGACGCCCGCGTCACTTGTGGGACGTGGATGTAGTGTCCGACAGCGACAGCCACATGTATCTCACACCGACGATACTTGCTATTTAATTAGGGTTTCCTCTACCGCTCGGCGACCCTCGACGACCCTCTCGTTCCCGATACAAAAAAGAGGAAGAAGAAAAAAAAAGAGGAGAAGAAAGAATAGAGGAGAAGAACTCCCACTACTAGAAAAAGGGCTATAGATGGGATTGACACTAATGGCGCACCAGACAGTTGGTGCGCCATTAGTATATACTAATGGCGCACCAGCTGCTGATACGCCATTAGAGTTGAAACTACTAATGGCGCACCAGGCAAAGGGTGCGCCATTAGTATCAATTTTTTTTGAACTAGTGCGCCTGTCCAAACATACTAATGGCGCATCCAGATAAAGTGCGCAATTAGTAGTTGTAACTACTAATGGCGCACCCGTCCGAAAGTGCGCCACTAATGTTGTTTTTTTATTATATTTTTTGTTCCTTTTTTTGCAATACTACTAATGGCGCACTGATCAACCGTGCGCCATTACTAGTTTAAACTAGTAATGGCGCACTGCTGATCAGTGCGCCATTAGTATTGTTTTTTTTTGCAAAACTACTAATGGCGCACCGCCAGAAGGTGCGCCATTAGTAACCTGGATTACTAATGGCGCATTTAGTGCTGGTGCGCCATTAGTAAGTGGGCAGCAACAAGATATTTTGGACAGCCTCTCCTACCCACACTCACTTTCTCCCCACTTCATTCTCTCCACCTCCTCCTTGTCTCGGGTGCCTCCTCTTTTTCACCTCATTTCCACCATAGATTCATTCAAATTAAGTGGTTAAATTACCTTGTTTTAATAGGTAAGTAAGGGGAAGCTATATTTATGTTGTTCTCCTATAACAATGTGCACATGCACTTTTTATGGCCTAGCTAGATCTATGTATGTTCGTGGTGTTGCATATGTTTGTGGTGTTGCATATGTGTTTGTGTTTGGAGGTGTACGGTATTTGAAATGCGATAGTTGCCAATATTTTGCCGGAATGTTGATTCATTTCCGTTTGGCGAGAATTTTGGCATTAAGCATTCTTTTTGGTCCTATTTTTAGGGAAAGTCATGCCAAATTTTTGTTTGGTTCTAAAATATCGTTTTGCTCTACCCATGAGCGACCATAGTCCGCACGATGACCGAAGGCATCGTGAATAGGTTTTTGAGGTCGCGAAGGCGAGATGCTTCAAAAGAACGAGACAGAGATAAGATGTCCGTGTCGAAGATGCAAGCTGAAGAGCCTTATTGCGGACCCGGATTCCGGGCAGGTGCGGGACCACCTGCTCTTGCGTGGTTTCATGGATGGCTATCGGTGGCAAGGTGATGAAGATGACTACGAAGTCGTCCATGGGGCGGGCAAGAAATGAGGAAGGGCAGCAAGACAACCACCGCGGCTCGGGCGGGCGAGAAGACGAAGAATCCCCGGAGATGATCACGACGGTGATGTTGTACACGATCATCATGTAGAAGATGCAGGACATGATGATGAGGAAGATGCGGAGCAGACGACGGGCATGATCATGAAGATGATGATGCGGAGGAGCGACGACGCTGGACCATCGATGGGCTGGGTGCAGGACCCTCATATTCAAGAGCTGCTTCTCAAGCGGACGGATAACGCCAGAGCTGCCGCCCGAGAGAAAGCCAAGATGGATCAACTTGAGTTAGGCGTGGTTACTCCATTGTATGAAGGATGCAGGCCGAGGATACCCTCCTGAAAGTGCGCTCATGGCTCTGGAGATGAAGGTAAAACACAAAATGACCGACGCATGCTTCGACGAGAACATGTCATTCTGGCACGAACGTCTTCCCAAGGGGAAAAAGTGCCCGACCAGTTTGGAGGAGGCGAAGAAGATCGTGTGTCCTCTCGATTTACCGCACGTGAAATACCATGTGTGCATGAACAATTGCATCATTTATCGGGACGAGCACGCGGAGTCTACCATATGTCCGGTGTGCGGCGTCACTCGATACAAGAAGAGGAAGAAAGCTCCTCGAAAAGTGGTGTGGTACTTTCCGTTCACTCCTCGTCTGCAGGGGTATTTCGCGGACCCTAAGGTAGCAAAGCTCCTGCGTTGGCACGCGGATAGGGAGGAGAAGAAGCGAGAAGATGATGCAAATGATCCGGAGATAGATAAAAAAGACAAGATGCTGTGTCACCCTAAGGATGCGAGCCAGTGGCAAGCGTTGAACTTCGAAGACTCAGAATTTGGGAACGATCCAAGGAACATCATGCTGGGCGCGAGCACCGATGGAGTCAATCCGTTTGGCAGCCAGAGAAGCACACATAGCACCTGGCCTGTGTTTGTGTGGATGTACAACCTTCCCCCGTGGTTGTGCATGAAGAGGAAGTACATTCACATGAGTATGCTAATTGAAGGGCCGGAACAACCAGGGAATGACATCAATCTGTATCTGGGGCTGCTGAAAGAGGAGCTTGACACGCTGTGGAAAACGCCAGCCAATACGTGGGACGCCGCAGAGAAAGAATATTTCCCTATGAGAGCCGACTGCTCACGACGGTGCACGACTATCTCGATTACGGATATCTCGCGGGGCAGGTAGTCCACGGATTTTACGGATGCGTAAGGTGCATGGGTGACACAACGTATCGCCAGCTAGATAGAGATCCGGGTCTTGAAAACCGTGTTCATGGGACATCGAAGGTGGCTTCGCGACGATGACCCGTGGAGGAAACGCAAGGATCTGTTCGATGGTGAAACCGAACCCAAAACGCCCGATGTACGAGGAGCGGCGAGGAAATAGACAAGCTGTTGAAAAATTGGAAAGACTGCCCACCGGGAAAGAAGCAAAAGGCGCGAGAGGGAAAGAAGCGAAAGGCGCCAGAGCCGCTGCTGAAGGTATGGAAAACGAGGTCTGTTTTACGGGACTTGCCGTCTTGGAAGATCCACCGTGTGCCTCACAGCCTTGATGTCATGCATATCATGAAGAGCGTGTGCGAGAGTCTGCTTGGTACCCTGCTCAACATGCCGAGAGGACCAAAGATGGGCCGAAAGCAAGGGCAGACTTGAAATCAATGGGCATCAGGCAAGAGCTTCACGCTAATGATGATGATGATGATGATGATGATGATGATGATGATGAGGCGAAGCAGGACACAGAAAGTCGTCGCAAAGGCAAAAAGGCCAAGAAGACCGGAAATGACTACCCTCCGCGTGCTTCACTCTAAGTCAGGAGGAGATCGAGCAGTTTTCACCTTCCTCCTAGGAGTAAAACTTCCTTCTGATTCTGCTGGGAAGATAAGCAGATACCTAGACCCAGCGAAGCGAAGTTCAGTGGGATGAAGTCTCACGGTATCACGTCTGATGACGCAGATACTTCCAGTTGCAATCCGTGGGATCATGGACACGCACGTCCGTGAAATGCTATTTGGCCTATGCAACTTCTTGACGTCATCTCGGAAGTCGATTGGCGTGAGGCAACTCGAAGGCTACGAGGAAGAGATCGTGGTGATACTATGCGAGCTTGAGATGTACTTCCGCCCGCATTCTTGATGTTATGGTGCATCTGCTGGTCCATATAGTGGAGGATATCATCCAACTCGGGCGGACGTTCCTGCACAGCATGATGCCGTTCGAAAGGATGAATGGTGTCATCAAAGGATACGTTCGCAACATGTCACGTCCAGAAGGAAGCATAGCCAGGGGCTTTCTGACCGAAGAGTGCATCTCCTACTGCATGAATTATCTAGGAATCGAGAACCCCGTTGGTCTGCCCGTCAACAGGCACCTCGGCAGGCTCGCTGGATGGGGTTACCGTGAGGGTCGCCGCGAAATGCATGTCGACTTCGAGGGTCGACTCGCCGACTTTGAAAGAGCAAACCTAGTCGCGCTACAACACATAGACGTGGTCGATCCTTGGGTGGTAGAACACAAAACCTTTATTAAGAAGACGTACAATGACCGAGGCCAATAGAGGACGGACGGAGATATACTCAAAGAGCACAACTCATGTTTCACGCGTTGGTTCAAGCAGAAGCTTCTGTCTTACCCTTTACATGAGGATTCTTCCGCGGAAGAACAACTCATATTCGCCTTGTCACAGGCGCCGAGCACAACCTCGATGACCTATGAGGCGTCACGATATCAATGACTACACATTCTACACCGAGGCCAAGGACATGAAGAGCGATGGTTATCAGAACTCCGGGGTAACGATGGAATCCTACACCGGTAACGACAAGGACAGATACTACGAAAGGATCGAGGAGATTTGGGAGCTGAGCTACGCTGGAGAGAAGGTCCCGATGTTCCGTGTCAGATGGGCCAAGAACGTCATAAAAGAAGACCGGTATTTCACCACCATGGTTATACCCAAAGCTAAATCCAAGACCGCGGGCGCAAACGTCACCGCGAAAAATGAGCCATGGGTACCGGCTTCCCAAGTGGACCAATGCTTCTTCATTACCGACCCGCCAAAGCCCAGTCGTGTTGTCGTGAGGAGAGGCAAAAGGAAGATCATCGGAATGGATGGAGTAGCCAATGAGCAAGACTTCGACAAGTACGGCGACCCGAGGATCGAACATGACGATGATGATGAAGTAGCAGCATACACCACAAGAAGAAGCAGGAGCACCCTACCTAAAGGACGTCCTTTCCATAGAAGAACTCCATTTGCGAAAAAGAAGGGCAAGAAGATTGTGAAGAGATAGCTAGCTAAGATCGATTGTATTTAAATCGTAGACTTCATTTCTCGATTGTATTTCATGGGCGCTTTCTGAACTATCATGAATATTTTTTAATTTCATGGACACTCGATCTCGATCCCCCTCCATCTCGATCGCTATCCCACCTCGCCAGATCCGGTCCACCGCCCGCACCCTCGATTCCCCTACTCAACCGCCGCCGCCGACCCCCGCACCCTCCCTACTCAACCGCCGCCGACCCCCGCACCCCGCACCTCCCCGCTCCACGGGCACTTTTGAACTATCATGAATATTTTTAATTTCATGGACACTCGATCTCGATCCCCTCCATCTCGATCGCTATCCCACCTCGCCAGATCCGGTCCACGGCCGCCGCCGCCGACCGCCCGCACCTCGATTCCCTACTCAACCGCCGCCGACCCCCGCACCCCGCACCTCCCGCTCCACGGGCACTTTTGAACTATCATGAATATTTTTAATTTCATGGACACTCGATCTCGATCCCCTCCATCTCGATCGCTATCCCACCTCGCTAGATCCGGTCCACCGGCCGCCGCCGTCGACTGCCCGCACCCTCGATTCCCCTACTCAACCGCCGCCGCCGACCCCCGCACCCTCCCTACTCAACCGCCGCCGACCCCCGCACCCCGCACCTCCCGCTCCACCGGCATGCATTACTGTTTGATGATATTTTTAAAAATTATTACTGTCTTATAAAAAATATTACTGTTATGATTTAAACAAGTTTGAACATATTTAAACACAAATAAGTATCAAACAACATTTTAAATGCATAAAAAATCATGGAGCACAGGAATCGAACCCAGGACCTCTGGTGTGAGAACTAGCTGCTGACCGGTCGAGCTAGTAGAGAAGACTTGATGTGTATCAGGTCGGTGGTAGATAACCTGTTGGCTCAGCGAAGTAAAAAAATACTAATGGCGCTGGGTGAGGTGCGCCATTAGCATGTATGTACTTATGGCGCACCGAGGGTGGTGCGCCATTAGTATTGTGCCGCCTACTACCGTGTCGATCCTCTCTCTCCCTCGCCCTCGCAATCCCTTCCCCTCCTCTCCCCCGCCGCCCGCCCGCCCTCGCCGCCGCCGACACCAGCGCCGCCCGTCCACACCATGCGCCGCCCGCCGACACCACCGTCGCCCGCCGCCCTCGACGCCGCCCGTCCACACCACGTCGCCAGCCGCCCGACACCACCGTTGCCCGCCGCCCTCGACGCCGCCCGACACCAGCGCCGCCCGACACCACCGTCGCCCGCCGCCCTCGGCGCTGCCCGACACCAGCGCCGCCCGGCCCACACCTCCTCCTCTGCTTCCTCTGCTCCCGGCTAGCTAGGGTTTGCTCCCTCGCTTGGCGCCGTGGCCGTCTGCAGATCCATCCCATCCAGGTGTGTCTCTCTTTCTTCCTCGCCCCATCATGAACCTTTAAAGCATGAATAACATAGTGATTCATTCTAAGGGCCAGTTGTCCAAATAACCTCCATTAGCTTTATCTTTCCCTTTTGAAGAAACAATCTCCAGTCTGTTGATCTCATCAACTACCCTTTGTGGTTATTTGATGCAAGGCATAAGATAAGCAGGATAACCCACATAACCTATTTAGTAAGAGAGAGGTGACCACCCTTCGTTGGGAAACCCAAGGAGAACCCGGTAAAACATTTTGCATCAGAAGAACTGGCAGAAAAGCCTCTCTTGGCAACTTGGAGTCAGACAAGGGCAGCCCGAGGTAGTTTTGAGGAAAAGATTTGATCGGGCAGCCCAACACTCTAGAAATATTTGTAGTCTCCACATCGTCAAGGTTGATGGGGAGAAAAGGGGATTTAGAGAAGTTGATCTTAAGTCCAGCCGTATCGGCCAAGGCATCAAGAATTTCCTTAAGAAGTTTAGCCTGATGAACATCACCCTACAAAACAATCGACTGTAAATGCGCATCTTTGTAGCTTGGAGGCAGCATCTCGATAAGCGGGTGTCGAAGAGCTCCATTGCTGCAAATTTTTAATGACTTGCTGCGGCACATCAACCACAATAATGAACAAAAGGGGTGAGAGAATAGCAGTTTATCCACTTGCCCAGGATTCCATTCAACAGAATAAAAGTTTTAGCGGTTGTAAGAAGGGAGTCGATCCACATAATCCATTTACCATCGAAACTTCTAGCTTCCATAATAGCAAACAGAGCATCCCAAGAAACTGTATCAAAGGCCTTGTTTAATTCTAGTTTTAGCACAATAGCCTTTCTTTTCTAGTTTTCCTTTTTCTGCCTGTCTGAACAAGATCCATTTGTGCATATAAGAAGTTATAAGCGATGCACCTGTTTTTGACAAAGCCAGATTGATCATTATCAACTAGTACAGTAATAAGAGCTTGAAGCCTAGCCGCAAAAACTTCCGTGATTCATTTCACCTGGCAGTTAAGAAGCGAAATATGCATGAAGTTACTGGGGAGCAGCTATTTTCTTTTTTTTGAAACATAATCATGTAGGATCTGTTGTTTCTTTCTAACCATATTAGTTGGTTAGTTTTGAGTTCCACTATGGCTAAAGTCTCGATTAAGTAAGCAAAGTGTGAATGGTAACATAAGGAATAAGCACACGGAAGACTCTAAATAATTGTTGAGTATTTGCAGCTTGTATGATTCTCACGCAATCATGCTTCATTTATTGTTTTCCTTCTAAATTTTATTATTAATCATCCTCTTAGAGATCTTAGGTTTTTTGGGGGTATTATGGTTCAAGTCCTTATAAATGACATTGGTATCTTTATGTTCCGTACTTGAACTACTTTTCATAGTTTGTTAACAATATCTACTTATATGCATCAGGTATCTCATTGTTTACTTAACTGAGTAATAAGAAATAGTCTTGTCCTCCAAAAAGAATCACTAGTGCTACCTTATTAATGATTAAGAATCACTAATCCTACTTATTGATGATTTCATCGTTGTACACTCACAACATGTATCTGAACAAGTGGTTGAGCCTAAGACATGCTCTCTTATGCAAAATTGCTGAATGCCCATGGGTACAATGTAGGTGTCGCCGGAGCACCACCACCACCCGGACCTCGTCGCCTCCTCCCCTGCGTGGTGAGCACAAAGCAAACTGTTCTTTCGCCATTTTCTTCAACATTTGTCAGTCAGATTTCCTCCCTGGCCATTTCAAACTATGATATACAAAATGAGTCTCAATGTAGTCTCCGGGTCTTTTACAACTCTTTAATATAATTTTACGAGATTCCTCCCCGATGGACTTGATTAAAATATATGAATATGATTAAAATATGATTACTGCTTTGCCAATAGATTACTGCTCCCTTCCTGCCTTCTTGTATGATTACTACTTTGCCAATAGATTACTAGGTTGTTTCCTGATGTAGGGTTCAGTGTTTCCTCGTCACCATGCATGTTATTATATATGAAAAGAAGGCACTTTGTCTATGCAGAGTATGTGTACAAAGTTGTGAATTAACAAAAGAATTCTGTACTTATTTTGCTGCACTCCACTGTGCTTATAGTTGGACAAAGCACCTGGATAATTGGGCTTGGTCATCATCAGCAGCATCACGCATGCAATTTGTTTTAGTGTTTGTTTCATAACATATGTGGACCCATATATCAATGACTGATATTCTCTAATGCATAAACTTTGATCAATTTTGAGTAATTGCTTAGAGGGATGATCAAGTTGGCAGCAAATGTATGGTAGATTGGACATGAACTGTACTGGGGAGACTACAATAGAAGCACCACTTTGTGTGCAAACATAGAAAAAAAAATCAACGACAGCCGTCAAATCTTGGGTGAATGTCTCTGATGGATCCTGTGTGAGCTGGTGGAGTGATTTGTTTTCTACATAAAGCTCTTTAGTCAGGCTGGTTTTCGTGAAATACACATGAAGCTTCACCAGCTCCTGTGGGTGTGGGATCCATGTGACATGTGATATTGCATCCATGTCCACCTGGGATAATGATTTTCCAGGTACCCCGAGAGGCCCTTGAGTTTTCCGGAATGTCGATTAACTTCCGTTCCGGCAAATTCGGGTACTCCATATGTCCTATTTTCAGCAAAGGTCATGCTGAAATTTTCCGTGAATTTTAGCATGACTTTGCTAAAAATAGGACATATGGGGTACTTGTGACTAATGCATGGGCCGGGGTATCTTAGTAGTTAATTAAGTAGGATCAAGTGCCCCGGCGTACTTGTGACTAATGCATGGCTTTTAGGGTGCCTCGGTGTCGATAAAAACCAAAATGATGAAAGCTTAGGCTTTTAGGGTGCCTCGGCGTCGAAAAACCCTCAATGATAAAAGCTTAGATTTTAGGACGCCTCGGTGTCGACAAACCCTAAATGATGAGACCATGATCTTGTTCCTTGACAATAACCAACTTTTTGACCAAACTTTGTTTCTATTTAGAGAGAAACATGGCCCACAACGATGAGGCCGGGGTTGGGCGGCAAGGCATTCAGGAGCTGTCCCGGAGATGGAGGAACAACCTCACTTGTATGAGGACGCCGCCTTCCCACCGATCCCGAGACCACCGATGGTACCGCCGAGGATGACCCCACCGAGGCCACCACCGATGGTGCCGCCGAGGATGCCACCATCGATGATGGCGGCGCGCGCGCAGATGGCAGCCAACAGAAGAGGAAACGGAAGGACCGGCGCCCGACCGTGCTCCGCACCCTCAAGGAGGAAGTTACTGAAGTGGACTCCGACGGGAATCCAACGGCGCCCGAACGAATAGTCAAGGGGTACTCGCTTCAGCTCGGGTGCATTCTCGGGAGCACCGTCTCGATCAACACCGAGAACCTGAGGCATCCTGACCGAGGGAATTTGCGCAACCTCCTCTTCACGAACCTGCATGAACGATACAAGTTCCCCGCTGCTTTTGAAAACACAAGCCTCAAAGGGAATAAAGTGAACAACGTTGCCCTCACGAAGATGAGCAAGGCCCTGTCTACTTGGAAAAGCAATGTGAAGAGAATGATCGAGAAAGGTGAGAGTTATGAGAAGATCAAGGAGAAAAATCCTTCGATCACCGAAGATGACTACAACGACTTCAAGATCAATTGCTCGAGCACCGCAAACTCCCAATCAAGTCGAGTGGGGAAAGAAATGCGGGAGCTGAACTTAGGGAACACACACTCGGTCCCGGCGGTTCTGAGTGGCGGAGCCTATATGGGACAAGGAGGGCGCGGGCGTGCCGAGCAAGGCCTACCGCCCCTCTTCGATAAATACGGTGACAAGCAGACCAGGAACTTTGTCGGGGCCGGTACAAGAAGGACCGAAAACAAAGGATCTTACCACGGATCCGAAGACCAGGGCGCTTGAGGTTGTTACAGTAAGAATACCACCCCGGGGTAATTAGCTCCATATGGTTGCATTCTAATTAATGAAGCCAAATTTCTAAATGGTTCACATTCCTTCCATGAGTATTTGGAAGCGATGGCGCTGGGTCGACTAAAACAACCCTTGGGACACCACTCTAAATAGGGCGTTGAATGTAATGAAGAACAAGGATAAGCTCGAGAAGCCGGCGTCGGCTGGTCGTGTGCCCGGCAAAGGCTTGTCCACAAAATGGGGTCATACTATACCGCTGGTGTGCGGAAGGAGCAAAAGACCAGCTCGAAAAGCCAAGTAGCGAGGTTCAAGAACTCAAGGCACAGGTGGCGCGGATTCGGAGATTGTCCAAGAGCAAGTGCAACAACAACTCGGGCGGCGATCACCGCCATTGTGCCTACCTTGATCCAGGGTTGAGTCGTGGATTGCGGGCGCCAACGAGGCCGCCCGATTCCTAGCTTCACGGCCAGCAACTTCGCAGAATGCGATGGCGGGGGCCATTGGTGTCTCCGGCGGGCGGCATTGGTGTCTCCGACGCCGCACGGAGCTTAATGCACCGGGTGTCGCCGGCGGCACCTCTGCAGCAAGCGGCCCCTCCGTCAAGCTGACGCCCGCCGTTGGCGGTGCCTCGACATTAGCCGAGCTCGGCGCCATCATCACGGTAACTAATTAAGCTCTCTCGGTCGAGGACTTCATCTCCTTGCCTTTTGTTGGGCATCCCGGCGCCCTACATGTTTTCGCAGGGCGCGCCGACGTTCCGGGCACTCTCCGCGCCGTGAACAATGAGTTGGTCGATGTCGCCAAGGGCAAAATCGTTCAATCGGGCAACCCTTGTTCCACGGTACCAGATGCCACCCAACTTGTTTAGGGTTGAACTGGTTGGTGCTGCCAGGCTGCGACGAGTTGTTACCTCCGATTCGACCCGTCGGGGCGGCGATGATGGCGTGATGACCCTCGGCGCCTGCTGAGCTGGCCCTGCTTTGGCGAAGAGCCAGATTCGTTTGGGGCGGGGACACCACCCAAAGACAACACCGCCCGGTCGTGTAAGCCGCTAAGTCGGCCCCATGGCAAGACCGCCGCAGCGGTGCGGACATCCCTATGCGCTGGATCCAAACATGCATATGGCACAGGATCGAACGGCGGCGACGACGATACATTTGCCAACGTCGATCAGTACTTTGCCGATCATGGGTACGGTGGCGACTTCATGGGGCCTCCTTCTCAAGAACCCAACCCAACAAAAGACGTGCGCGATCTAGCTGGTACCGCGGAGAAGCCAAGTTGCAACAGGCGTCGTCTGCCGTTCAGCTCTCAGGAGGCGCCTCCAGCTGCCGACTTCACCGAGCCTCAGATAGGCGAGGTGCGAAATATTATCAGCCCCAACACACTCAAGAAGGCGGTCTGTGAGCAGAACTCGGTCCCATTACAGGAGAAGAAGAAGGCACGCAAAAGAAAGACTAACAAGGGTGCGGGCCAGCCCGCACCGAGTGCGATCCGTGCTCGGGGCGGGCCACCTTCACGAGGATATCTCGAGGAGGGTGCATGTGGCGGGTAGGGCGATGCTACCGACAAATATGCTCAATGCTGCAACCGGTGCTATCGGAGTCTGCATGACGGTGTTCTTTCTTTGGAGAAGCGGCGTCTCGAGAGAAGGATGTGGCATACCCGGTTTCGTGGCCAAGGTGCGGAGGGCAAGGGCTTTGTGGATAACTCCATCGGGTGTACGATCGTCCTGCGGTTTGATGACATCCACGCTATGTTGAACCTTCATCCGCTGCACTACACCTTCGTTCGGCTATTTTCGTTGAGTATGGAGATGCGGATCATTAGCGACAAGACCCGGACATCGTGATAGTCGACCCCTTCTACATGCGTGCCAAGATCTTGGGCAGCGCTGGGGACCGCAAGTCGCGAGTTCTTACCTCGAAGGCGTCATTCGGCAAACCAAGATAAGGATAACTTCCTCGTGCCTTACTTTCCGAGTAAGTCCTCCCTCAACCAGCCCGTAACATATGAATTCTTAGATTTGATCGTTTTCTTTTAACATTCCGTGTTTTCTGCGTGTGACACATTGCACGCTCATCCTCCTAAGCCCCAAATATTCCATGGCCACGTATTTCGACCCGACCGTCGATCGAGCGTAGACTACACAAATGTCAAGAAGGTTCTTGATGATGTTCTCCCGGCTCGCCCAATCTGGAGCACCTTCACCAGGCCTATTCGTAAGCACGGCAAGCACGTGTTCTCCCACAATCTGACGTTCGCTGCGTCAAGCAGCCGCTGGCGGTCGAAGGGTGCCTACTCGCCATCCATCACATGCGAGGCGATCATACGGGACCATCATCAACTTCGCTACCGAGTAAACTCAAAGATTGGGCGCGGCGTGTCGGCAATCCAGGGCGCGGACATCGACAAGAATTCTTTCACATCCGATCGGAGTTTGCGGAAATCATCCATCAAGATGTCCTTACCTCGGGGCAGTTCTACCTCGAAATCAACCGTCGAACAGTGACATCGACACAATGCTACAAATGCAGGCTGACAACGCCCGTTCTTTCATGACTCCCACAATAGGCGGCGGCTTCATCCACGCTCCGGTCCCTTGAGTCGAGTCGAAAGCGGTGATGCTGTGTCTAGTTCGAAACATCGATTGGCTCATGTTGTAATTAAACTTTAATGAACTTGTAGTATGTCTCTTTGGTTTGAGAGTCGTTCAACTTAGATGTAATCGATGCTATTAATGTCTTGCTTTTCTCTTCCGATCGTTCTGTTGCATACTTATATATTGCTTATGTATTATGCGTGAATTGGTACTAACGTTTACGTTTGGCTAGTGCATAGCGATGCCGTCGTATGTAGTGTACAAGGGTAAGGTTCGGAGTCTCTGACGATCGGGAGGAGTGTCGGAGACAGATTCACCGATTCAGCTGTAACAGTTACAAAGGTACACCACTAGGGCGAGGCGAATCTAGATCGCCCGCTATCTAGCGGGAGAGGGAGGGCGTTGGAGGAACCGGATGAAGGCGAGTTTCATCGTGATGATGCTCATCGTGTTGACCGCAGCTCTCTTCTATGTGATGGTAGTTTAGATGATCGATATCGACTTGTAATGTGAAGACAAACTCGCTACTCGCGGTCTCGAGACTTGTAATATAATGTTCTATCTTTGTTCGGTCTTTTCAATTCGGAGACTAATATGATGAATTGTATTCAGAGACTAATATGATGAATTGTATTCAGAGACTAATCTTCTATTGTATTCGATGAATCTGTTGTTGTTGTGTGCTGTCTATATTTTGTCCAATTATACATTTTGTAACCTGTGCAAAAAACAGAAAATAAAAAAATAAAAAACCTAATATTCATACTAATGGCGCATCACATCACAGTGCGCCATTAGTATGCCAAAGGATACTAATGGCGCATCATTAAACAGTGCGCCATTAGTATGCCGAAGTTACTAATGGCGCATCATGCCGTTGTGCGCCATTAGTATGCCAAAGCACCTGGGTATACATGGCCCCCTGGGAGGCATACTAATGGTGCACTGTTGTATATACTAATGGCGCATCCAGTGGTGCGCCATTAGTACCAGAATACTAATGGCGCACGGTGGTGCGCCATTAGTAAAATATACTAATGGCGTGGCACTAATGGCGCACCACTAATGCGCCATTAATGGCCAAATTAGGTGCGCCATTAGTAGGCCTTTTCCTAGTAGTGTCCTCTATTCTTTCTTCTCCTCTTTTTTTTATTCTTCCTCTTCTTTTTTTATCCTCTTCTTCCTCTCAGGGTCAAGGGGTCGAGGATCGCCGAGGGTCGGGAGGTTGCCTAGTGTCAAAGTTCAACAAAACCATGTCTTCATCATTGGTAAAAGTAACAGGTGCATGATGGTGCGAAGCTCTCCAAAGTTATTTTGGAGCGGAGTCCCAGATAGGATAATTAAGCTTTTTGGTACAAAGTTCAGCAAGAACCTTCCGAATATCGTTATTTGGAAGGCCTTTGCTGAAATTCATACAAAAAGGCAAATTATCCTATCCGGGACTCCATTCCAGAATAACTTTGGAGGACTTCGTACCATCATGCCCTGGTTACTCCGACTAATGACGAAGCCATGGATTTCTTCAATACTTTGACACTGAAACCTCTCGACCTCGGCGATCCTCGACCCCTCGAACCCTCGACGACCCTAGAACCCTCGACCCCTAGACGACCCTGGAACCCTCGACCCTCGATCCCTCGACCCTATAGAACCCTCGAACCCTCCACCCTGAAACCCTCGACCCTTGACCCCTTAACGACCCTCGACCCTCTACCCTAGTTCCCGACCCTCGACCCCTCGGCGATCCTCGACACCCTCGACACCCTCAAAAAAAAAAAGAGGAGAAAAAAAAGGAGAAGAAGCTCCTCTATTCCTTCTTCTTCTCCTCTTTTTTTCTTCTTCTTCCTCTTCTTCCTCTCCTCCTCTTCTCCTTCTTTCTCTACTTATTTTCCTTTTTCCTCTCCTTCTTTTTCTTTTTCTTCTTCCTTCTTCCTTCTTCCTCTTTTCTTCATTTTCCTTATTTTACTTTTTCCTCTACACTAACCTAATTAAAATGCACTAACCTAAAATCGATATCTACTAACAACCTAAATAAAAAATTAATACATATATGAAAAAATATATATAAACAAAAAATGCTATAAACATTATATTCATACATACATAGCCACATCCATTCATCATATAGCTACCACATACATATATACATTATATATCTGAAAAAATGCAATGAACAAAAATATATATAAACAAAAAATGCAATGAACAAAAAATGCAAGCCTTGAACACAGAGCCTCGGCGGCAGCTCTGTGAGGCGGCGGGCGAGGGCGACGGCGGGGCGGCGAGGCGTCGGCGACGACCACGGCGGGCAGGGCAGGGGCATGGCGGCGGCAGTGGGGGCGGGTCGTGGGGCGAGCGCGACCAGCGCGCTCGAGGCGACAGCGACGCATCGGCGGGGCGGCGATGAGGCAGCGCTGGCGGCGACGGGCAGGGCGACGACGGGCGCAGACGGCGTCGGGGCGCGCATGGACGGCGTCTGGGCGGCGGCGGCGGGCAGCAGACGGCGTCGATCTGGGCAACTGGCGGCGTCGATGAGCTCGGCGTCGTCAGGCGGGCCGGGGGGCAACTGGCGATGTGTTCGTCAAATTTTACTAAGTGCTGTATATATAGCAAGTGAATTAGTCCCGGTTGGTGCCACGAACCGGGACTAATGCCCCCCTTTAGTCCCGGTTGGTGCCACCAACCGGGACCAAGGGCCTATTTTCAGCAGCCCAAAGGGAGGGAAGCGGCGGCCTTTGGTCCCGGTTGGTGGCACCAACCGGGACTAAAGGTGGGCATTAGTCCCATGAAACGGGACTAATGCCCACCTTTAGTCCCGGTTGGTGCCACCAACCGGGACCAAAGGCCGCGTGCTGCCCCGCACCCAAATGTTTAGTCCCACCTCGCTAGTTGAGAGGGAGTCGCACCTGTTTATAAGGTGTGGTGCGCCTTCCCTCTCGACCTCCTCTCTAAAGCAGGCTTTCGAGCCTAACCGTGCAATATGTGCCTGTGGGCCTACTCGGCCTCCCGCGGGCCTGAATCCTGGCCCATGGTAGGGTTTCTAGTCGTAATCAGGCCGTGGGGCCCAGTAGGTAGCACTTTTTTTGTTTTCTTGTTTTATTTGTTGTTTTATTTAGTTTATTTTGTTTCTATTTACAAAAAAATACTTATTGTTGCTATATTTATTTATTTTCCTGTTTTTTTGTTTTGTTTTCTGCATTATTTATTTTCTTTTGGTTTTTTGCTTTATTTTTAATTCTTTTTGCTTTTAGTTTTAGAGAAAATATAAACTTTCTGTTAGTGCCATTAGTTTTCAAATTTGAAAACACTTTTTTGTTTTCTTTGTTGCTTTATTTATTTTATTTTGTTTCTACTTACAACAAAATACTTATTGTTGCTATTTTTATTTTTTTTCAGTTTTTTGTTTTGTTTTCAGCATTATTTATTTTCTTTTGGTTTTTGCTTTATTTTTTAATTCTTTTTGCTTTTAGTTTTAGAAAAATATAAACTTTCTGTTAGTGCCATTAGTTTTCAAATTTGAAAACACTTTGTTTTTCTTTGTTGCTTTATTTATTTTATTTTGTTTCTACTTACAACAAAATACTTATTGTTGCTATTTTTATTTTTTTCTAGTTTTTTTGTTTTGTTTTCTGCATTATTTATTTCTTTCTGTTAGTGCCATTAGTTTTCAAATGGATAATCGGTTGGCGAGGTTTTCAAATTCATAATTTTCAAATGAACTCTGAAAAAGTTGGCATAGCATGTGCATGTACAAAACGGACAATGGTATCATACTCGTCTGTTACAAAGTTGGCATGGTATCATCATAATAGTTGGGGGAGAAAGTCTTCACTTTTTCTTCGCTTGTATCATTTGCTTATTCGCCAGTAACCATGGATAATCTTCATCATTTATCAGGATGCTTGGGTCAGCCTTGACTTTGAAGGAGGAATTTCATGAAACTTTTCATACTCTTGTGCATGTCTGTCTTGCCCTCCACTCCTAGGATGTCCCTTTTCCAGAAAGAACTATGTGGCGCTTTGGCTCATCGTATGATGTATTCGCTTCCTTATCTTTTCTTTTCCTCGATCTGGTAGACATGTCCTTCACATAGATAACCTGTGCCACATCAATGGCTAGGACGAATGGTTCGTCAGTGTACCCAAGATTTTTCAGATCCATTGTTGTCATTCCGTCTTGTGGGTCTACACATACCCGCCTCTGACAGATTGACCCACTTGCACTTAAACAAAGAGACCTTAAAATCTACTCCGTTGTCAAGTTCCCATATGTCTACTATGTAACCATAATATGTGTCCTTTCCCCTGTCGGTTGCTGCATCAAAGCGGACACCGCTGTTTTGGTTGGTGCTCTTTTGATCTTGGTCAATCGTGTAAAATATATTCCCATTTATCTCGTATCCTTTCCAATTCATTACAGTCGAAGATGGTCCCCTGGACAACAAGTACAGCTCATCACAAACAGTGTTGTCACCTCGAGGCGTGTTTCCAACCAACTGCTGAAAGTCTGATGTGTTCACATGTAATCCAGTCGTCGTGACTTTGCTCCGGGTGTTTGGAGCGCAGACTGTTCTTGTGTTCATCGACATACGGGTCACCAAGGTAGAGTTCTGTAGAACTGTGTAGTGTGCTTGAGACCAAGAATATCCGTCCCTGCATATTATTGAGTCCCTTCCAAGCGTGCCTTTTCCAGTCAGTCTCCCCTCATACCGCGATTTAGGGAGACCTATCTTCTTAAGGCCAGGAATGAAGTCAACACAAAACCCAATGACATCCTCTGTTTGATGGCCCATGGAGATGCTTCCTTCTGGCCTAGTGCGGTTTCGAACATATTTCTTTAGGACTCCCATGAACCTCTCAAAGGGGTACATACTGTGTAGAAATACGGGCCCCAGAATGACAATCTCATCGACTAGATGAACTAGGACGTGCGTCATGATATTGAAGAAGGATGGTGGGAACACCAGCTCGAAACTGACAAGACATTGCGCCACAACACTCCTTAGCGTTGGTACGATTTCTGGATCGATCACCTTCTGAGATATTGCATTGAGCACTACTAGGAAAAGGGCTATAGATAGGATTGATACTAATGGCGCACCATGGAAGTAGTGCGCCACTACTATATACTAATGGCGCACCTGTTGGTGATGCGCCATTTCTGTGGAAGACACTAATGGCGCACCAGAAACAGGGTGCGCCACTAGTATTCATTTTTTTCCATTTTTCCATACATACTAATGGCGCATCAGGTCGAAGTGCGCCATTACTAGTTCTAACTAGTAATGGCGCACAGTGCGAACGAGGCGCCATTACTGTAATTTTTTTATTCTTTTTTGCAAAACTACTAATGGCGCACCGTTTCACAGTGCACCATTACTAGTTTAAACTAGTAATGGCGCACTATTGCCCGGTGCGCCATTAGTATATATATTTATTTTTTTATCTTTTTCTGCAAAACTACTAATGGCGCACCACCTGCAGGTGCGCCATTAGTAACCAGGGTTACTAATGGCGCATTTGCGGGTGGTGCGCTATTAGTAACCTGGGACCCCAACAAGATATTTTGGACAGCCCAACACCTAACCACTCACTTTCCCCACTTCATTCCCTCCACCTCCTTCTCCAAGCTTTCGGCTGCCTCCTCCTCTTCACCTCATTTCCACCATAGATTCATCAAAATTAAGTGGTGAAATTACCTTTTTTTGATAGGTAAGTAAGGGGAAAGTTATCTTCATGATGTAGATCTACTTTTTTTCTCCCTAGCTCGCTCCAACAACGTGCACATGCACTTTTTGTGGCCTAGCTAGATCTATGTATGTTTGTGGTGTTGCATGTGTTTGTGGTGTTGCATATATGTTTGTGTTTGCAGGTACCGGTATTTGAAATGCGATAGTTGCCAATATTTTGCCGGAATGTTTTGATTCATTTCCGTTTCGGCGAGAATTTTGGCACTATGCATTCTTTTTGGTCCTATTTTTAGGGAAGGTCATGACAAATTTTTTCTTGGTTCTAAAATATCCTTTTGCTCTACCCCGCAGGCGACCATGGTCCGCACGATGATCGAAGGCATCGTGAATAGGTTTTTGAGCTCCGCGAAGGCCAAGATGCTTCAAAAGAACGAGACGGAGATAAGATGTCCGTGTCGAAGATGCAAGCTGAAGAGCCTTATTGCGGACCCGGATTCCGGGCAGGTGCGGGACCACCTGCTCTTGTGTGGTTTCATGGATGGCTATCGGTGGCAAGGTGATGAAGATGACTATGAAGTCATCCATGGGGGCCGGGCAAGAAATGAGGAAGGGCAACAAGACAAGTACCACCGCGACGAGGGCGGGCGAGAAGACGAAGAATCTCCAGGACATGATCACAAAGTAGATGCAGTACACAGTCATCATGTAGAAGATGTCGTACATGATGATGAGGAAGATCAAGACGAAGGGCATGATCATGAAGATGAAGATGCCGGAGCAGACGACGATGGAGGCTGGGTGCAGGACCCTCATATTCAAGAGCTGCTTCTCAAACAGACGGATAACACAAGAGCTGCCGCCCGAGAGAAAGCCAAGCTAGATCAACTGGAGATAGACGCGGTTACTCCATTGTATGAAGGATGCAGGCCCGAGGATACCCGCCTGAAAGTAACGCTCATGGCTCTGGAGATGAAGGTAAAACACAAAATGACCGACGCATGCTTCGACGAGAACATGTCATTCTGGCACGAACGTCTTCCCAAGGGAACAAGTGCCCGACCAGTTTCGAGGAGGCGAAGAAAATCGTGTGTCCTATGGATTTACCGCACGTGAAATACCATGTATGCATGAACAATTGCATCATTTATCGGGACGAGCACGCGGAGTCTACCATATGTCCGGTGTGCGGCGTCACTCGATACAAGAAGAGGAAGAAAGCTCCTCGAAAATCGGTGTGGTACTTTCCGATCACTCCTCGTCTGCAGCGGTATTTCGCGGACCCTAAGGTAGCAAAGCTCCTGCGTTGGCACACGGATAGGGAGGAGAAGAAGCGGGAAGATGACGGAAATGATCCGGAGATAAATAAAAAAGACAAGATGCTAAGTCACCCTAAGGATGCGAGCGAGTGCAAGCGTTGAACTTGAATACCCAGAATTTGGGAAGGATCCAAGGAACATCGTGCTGGGCGCGAGCACCGATGGAGTCAATCTGTTTGGCAGCCAGAGAAGCACACATAGCACCTGGCCTATGTTTGTGTGGATGTACAACCTTCCCCCCTGGTTGTGCATGAAGAGGAAGTACATTCACATGAGTATGCTAATTGAAGGGCTGAAACAACCAGGGAACGACATCAATCTGTATCTGGGGCTGCTGAAGGAGGAGCTAGACACGCTGTGGAAAACGCCAGCCAATATGTGGGACGCCGCAGAGAAAGAATATTTCCCTATGAGAGCCGCACTGCTCACGATGGTGCATGACTATCTCGGTTACGGATATCTCGCGGGGCAGGTAGTCCACGGATTTTCGGATCGTAAGGTGCATGGATGACTGGCGTATCGCCAGCTAGATAGAGATCCGGGTCTTGAAAACCGTGTTCATGGGACATCGAAGGTGGATTCGCGACGATGACCCGTGGAGGAAACGCAAGGATCTGTTCGATGGTGAAACCGAAGCCCGAAAACGCCCGTGTAAGAGGAGCGGCGAGGAAATAGACGAGCTGTTGAAAAATTGGAAAGACTGCCCTTGCCGGAAAGAAGCAAAAGGCGCGAGCCGGAAAGAAGCGAAAGGCGCCAGAGCCGCTGCTGAAGGTATGGAAAACGAGGTCTGTTTTCGGGACTTGTCGTCTTGGAAGATCCACCGTGTGCCTCACAGCCTTGATGTCATGCATATCACGAAGAGCGTGTGCGAGAGTCTGCTTGGTACCCTGCTCAACATGCCGAGAGGACCAAAGATGGGCGAAAGCAAGGGCAGACTTGAAATCAATTGGCATCGGCAGGAGCTTCACGCTAATGATGATGATGATGATGATGATGAGGCGAAGCAGGACACGAAAGTCGTCGCAAAGGCAAAAGGCCAAGAAGACCAGAAATGACTACCCTCCGCGTGCTTCACTCTAAGTCGAGGAGATCGAGCAGTTTTCACCTGCCTCCTAGGAGTAAAACTTCCTACGATTCTGCTGGGAAGATAAGCAGATACCTAGACCCAGCGAAGCAGAAGTTCAGCGGGATGAAGTCTAACGACTGTCACGTGCTGATGACGCAGATACTTCTGGTTGCACTCCATGGGATCATGAACGCGCATGTCCGTGAAACGCTATTTGGCCTATGCAACTTTTTTGACGTCATCGCTCGGAAGTCGATTGGCGTGAGGCAACTCAGAAGGCTACAGGAAGAGATCGTGGTGATACTATGCGAGCTTGAGATGTACTTCTCGCCCGCATTCTTCGATGTTATGGTGCATCTGCTGGTCCATATCGTGGAGGATATCATCCAACTCGGGCCGACATTCCTGCACAGCATGATGCCGTTCGAAAGGATGAATGGTGTCATCAAAGGATACGTTCGCAACATGTCACGCCCGAGAGGAAGTATAGCCGGGGCTTTCGATCAAGAGTGCATCCCCATGCACAAATTATCTAGGCATCGAGAACCCGTTGATCTGCCCGTCAGCAGCACCTCGGCAGGCTCGCTGGATGGGGTCACCGTGAGGGTCGCCGCGAAATGCATGTCGACTTCGAGGGTCGACTCGCCGACTTTGAAAGAGCAAACCTAGTCGCGCTACAACACATAGACGTGGTCGATCCTTGGGTGGTAGAGCACAAAACCTTTATTGAGAAGACGTACAATGACCGAGGCCAACAGAGGACGGACGGAGATATAATCAAAGAGCACAACTCATGTTTCACGCGTTGGTTCAAGCAGAAGCTTCTGTCGTACCCTTTACATGAGGATTCTTCCGCGGAAGAACAACTCATATTCGCCTTGTCACAAGGCGCCGAGCACAACCTGATGACCTATGAGGCGTACGATATCAACGGCTACACATTCTACACCAAGAACAAGGACATGAAGAGCGATGGTTATCAGAACTCCGGGGTAACGATGGAATCCTACACCGACAATGACAAGGACAGATACTACGGAAGGATCGAGGAGATCTGGGAGCTGAGCTACGCTGGAGAGAAGGTCCCGATGTTCCGTGTCAGATGGGCCAAGAGCGTCCTAAAAGAAGACCGGTATTTCACCACCATGGTTATACCGAAGCCAAATCCAAGACCCATGGGCATAAGCGTCACCGCTGAAAAATGAGCCATGGGTACTGGCTTCCCAAGTGGACCAATGCTTCTTCATTACCGACCCGTCAAAGCCCAGTCGTGTTGTCGTGAGGAGAGGCAAAAGGAAGATCATCGGAATGGATGGAGTAGCCAATGAGCAAGACTTCGACAATTACGGCGACCCGAAGATCGAACATGACAACGACGATGAAGTAGCAGCACACACCACAAGAAGAAGCAGGACCACCCTACCTAAAGGACGTCCGTTCCACACAAGAACTCCATTTGCGAAAAAGAAGGGCAAGAAGATTGTGAACAGATAGCTAGCTAAGATCGATTGTATTTAAATCGTAGTCTTCATTTCTCGATTTTATTTCATGGGCACTTTTTGATATCATGAATATTTTTAAATTTCATGGGCACTTTTTGAATTCATGAGGACACTTGATCTCGATCCCCCTCCATCTCGATCTCAATTCCCCCTCCATCTCGATCTCGATCCCCCTCCATCTCGATCCCACCCGCACCCTCCCCCGCTAGCTCCACCGTCGCCGACGACCCACCGCAACCCTCCCCCGCTCCACCGCCGCCGACGAGCACCCGGCCCTCCGCACCCTCCCCCGCTGCACCGCCGCCAGCAGGCACCCCGCACCTCCCCACTCCACCGCCGCCGCCGATGATATTTTCAAGTAACAAATTTGAACATATTTTTTAAAAAATTATTACTATTTTTATAAAAAAATATTAATGTTATGATTTAAACAAGTTTAAACATATTTAAACACAAATAAATAAAAAAACAGCATTTAAAATGCATAAAAAAATATTGGGGAGCCTGGGAATCAAACCCAGGACCTCCCGGTGTGTGTGCTGTGTGCTGACCAGTCGGGCTAGTGGGTGGGTTCTATTGTAGATAGGGTTAGGTTGTAGATAGGGCTAGTGGC
The DNA here is from genome assembly GCA_021605205.1 of Aegilops longissima. Classification (NCBI taxonomy): domain Eukaryota; kingdom Viridiplantae; phylum Streptophyta; class Magnoliopsida; order Poales; family Poaceae; genus Aegilops; species Aegilops longissima. Next base: position 741,112,770 of record CM038679.1, read on the forward strand.
AGGCTAGATTAAAACAAAATTCTAATGGCGCACCGAGGGGTGGTGCGCCATTAGAATAGTCGTACTTATGGCGCACGAGGGGGTGCTACGCCATTAGAAAGCTTTCCCCCCACACTAAATCCCCAATCTCTAATCTCTCCCTGCCTCATCGATCTCACCCGCTGCCCCGTGTTCGCCGTCCCCTCGCCCCCCCTCGCCTCCTTCGCCGTCCCGAGCCAGCGCCGCCTCCCTCGCCGTCCCGAGGCAGCGCCGCCTCGCTCGCCGTCCCGAGCCGAGTGCCTCGGCGTCCTCCCGCCCAAGCGCCCCCTCCCCCCGCGGCCCCGCCTGCGCCCTCGACGTGCTCGCGGTCCAACACTGCGCGGCCTGCCCAGGAGGACCGCCGACGTCTTCCTCTTCGACTACGAGGACCCGGACGAGCTCGGACGCCCAAGAGGACCGCCACCGCTCGACGCCCTCGACTGCGCGGCCTGCCCAGGAGGAACGCCACCACTCGACGCCGATTTCACGCCGCCTCGACTAGCTCCGGCTGCCCCGAGTCGCCCTCGACCTCCCAAGTGAGCACCCGAGCCGCTTCCCCCTCTTCCCCCTCTTATTTCCTTCTGATGTGTTCTAGGGTTGGGGGTTGGAGAAATTTGGACAAGGAAAGTGGGTTGGAGAATTAAGTAGCTAGGGTTTTCCAAATGTTCAAATCTCTGAGCTTGCATTTACATGCATTTTTGAGGATACTAGTCTCAACTAAGCATCCGCCTAGAGATTCTTTCTTTAAGTAGCTAGGCTCAATTAGTGAATATTCCAGTGAGTTTGGATTCATGCAACAATATGAAACATTAATTACTATTCTTTCTGGCCACTAATGATAGATGTAACATGTAAGAAGTCCATAATTGATTAATGGATCTGTTAGTTTGATAGTTTTTTTAGTGTTGCACCTTTTCCTTCTACAACTTGCAGATGTGCACACAGTTTTTTGTGTTCAGTTTAGGAGTTGGTCCTTGGGAAGCATAAATAAAACATTATTGGCAAGTGCAGTCTTGTTACTCCTAGGTATCTACAAATGAGTAGATGAATATTTGTTACCAGGAGGGGTTACAATATCTTTCAAACTGATGTTGTTCTCATGATCATGCTTTCTAATGGTTTGATATCACCCAAAGTTTGGCATGGAAACTACAGAGGTACTATGTAGTGTTGTATTACTACTTCTGGATTCAGGGTGTTTAAATGTGCATTAGTTCTTCTGATAATTAATGGTTAAAGTCCTTTGACAAGAATGTGAACAATAAGAGATGTAACCAATCCCAGAAGTAGAACCATGTATCTTTTCTCTCTGCAATTCTCATGCAACAATACGGAACTAATTCTTTAAGTAGTTAATGAGAACACTTGGTCCATATTCATTTGCAGTGAACATACATTTTCACTGTTCTTATAATATTTGCTTGATGTCAGATTATGTTATGAGGATATTAGTCTAAGCCCAGTCTTGGATGCATTGTTTTATCCTGCGGTGGTTAAACCGGTTCTGAAAATTATCTAGTTTGACCTGTACTTGTCCAGCTATCATAATCTATTCTTTGACCATGGCAGTAGCTGGCATTTTGTTATGATAATTTCAGTATATATCTTACTGTCCTTTGCTGATCTCGTTGTATTTTCAATTCACAGGCAACTCTCCGACGAAGTCTCCTCCAGGTAATATATGTCTCATGCTTTCTAAAGAGTACTAGTATACTGAGTAAACTATCCACTTGCTATGCTTAGCTGCTCTGTTGTCTGAATCGTGACACTTTGCCTATCATAATGCAACTAAGCATACTAGTCTCAACTAAGCATACTAGTTTTTTGTAGTGAGACAGTAAGATAGTGAGACAGTAAGAAGGAAACTTCCCAGATTATGTAGAAAGAAAATACTTGGTTTGACAGCAAGTACCATGACATGAATCAAAAAACATATACGGTGGGAAAAATAAAATGGCAGAAACCTGGGAGGTTCTGGTTTGCTGTATCTCCACCAGTTTGGGTTGGTGAATGTGGATGATTTTTTTATCCTGTGAACTCATTGTACTGCTACAAGAATTTGGTATCATCATGGTGTAATTTTGTTAACATTCTGGTTTTGTTAGATAGTGGCTACACTAATCTAGAGTGATACAATTTTCCTTCCCATTTGGTATCATCATGTTCAGTGTATACAGTTATAACATCATGTGGGTTTTTTAAGTCTGTTTACAGCTCTAGTACACTTCTCTTACACTTACTGAGGACTTGTATTTGCTACTGTTGTGTTGTTGTTCCTATACTGTAATTGCTTCAGCGCACACTACCATGACTTAATGTTTACAATAGCTGTTTTCTTTGTGTCCAATAGTCAGCGTATATTTTTCTTCAGAGGTAACTGGTCAAATGTTCAGTGTGTATGTCTGAACTTGAATGTTGCAATGTTGTTTTCTTCAGAGGCTACTGTCAAAAACTTGAGCTACTGTCTTGCAAAGATGATGATCATCTTGCTAGTTTGCTGGGTTTTGTCTCCGACCATTGTGTCGTGATGAATTTGCAGGTACCCCGAGAGGCCCTTGAGTTTGCCGGAATGTCGATTAACTTCCGTTCCGGCAAATTCGGGTACTCCATATGTCCTATTTTCAGCAAAGGTCATGCTAAAATTTTCCGTGAATTTTAGCATGACTTTGCTAAAAATAGGACATATGGGGTACTTGCGACTAATGCATGGGCCGGGGTATCTTAGTACTTAGTTAAGTAGGATCAACTGCCCTGCCATTCTTGCTGCATTAAACCATAGGTGGCAATAGAGCCAAGTGATTAGGCCCAACTTAGAATTCTCCTTAGCATCGATAAACCCTAGATGATAAACCCAACATAGGTGGCAACAGAGCCAAGTCATTAGTGCCAAGTGATTAGGCCCAACCTAGGGTGCCTCGGCATCGATAAACCCTAAATGATGAAAACTTAACTTGGCTGTCCCGGATGCCTCGGTGTCGATGAGAACCTAAATGATGTATGCTTAGGCTTTTAGGGTGCCTCGGCGTCGACAAACCCTAAATGATGAAAGCTTTGGCTTTTAGGGTGCCTCGGTGTCGACAAACCCTAAATGATGAGACCATGATCTTGTTCCTTGACAATAACCAACTTTTTGACCAAACGTTTTTCCTATTTAGAGCGAAACATGGCCCACAACGATGAGGTCGGTGGTTCGGGCGGCAAGCAATTCTGGGAGCTGTCCCAGGAGATGGAGGAACAACCTCACCGCTATGAGGACGCCGCGGAAGACACCGATCCTGATTACACAACCCCTAGTGGCGTGGGATGACACCACCGATGGTGCCGCCGAGGATGCCACCATCGATGATGGCGGCGCACACACAGATGGCAGCCAACCGAAGAAGCAAAGGAAGGACCGGCGCCCGAATGCGCTCCGCACCCTCAAGGAGGAATTCACTCAAGTGGACTCCGACGGGAATCCAACGGAGCCCAAACGTATAGTCAAGGGGTACTCGCTTCAGCTCGGGTGCATTCTCTGGAGCACCGTCTCGATCAACACCGAGAACCTTAGGCATAAGGACCGAGGGAATTTGCGCAACCTCCTCTTCACGAAGCTGCACGAACGATACAAGTTCCCTGCCGAATTTGAAAACACACGCCTCTCAGGGAATAAAGCAAACAGTGCCGCCCTCACGAAGATGAGCACGGCCCTGTCTACTTGGAGAAGCGCGGTGAAGAGAATGATTGATAAAGGTGATAGTTATGAGAAGATCAAGGCGAAATATCCTTTGATGAGCGAAGATGAGTACAAGGAGTTCAAGATCAAGTGCGAGAGCAGTGCAACCTCCGAGCTGGTCTTTTTCTCCTTCCGCAGACAAGGAGTTCCACGGTAATCCGATGCCACCCACAGTGTATAGGGTTGAAGTGGTTCGGGTGCTGCCAGGCTGCGATGAGCTGTTACCTCCGATTCGACCCGCTGGGGCCGACGAAGAAGATGAGATGACCCTCAGCGCCTGCGTAAACTGGCCCCTGCTTTGGCCGAAGAGCCAGATTCGTTTGGGGGTGGGGGACAACACCCCACAGACAAGACCGCCAGTCGTGCCGGCGCCAAGCCATGGCAAGAACGCCGCAACGCTACCGGACCTACCGGACATCCCTATGGCATAGGATCTGGACAGCCCTATGGCACAGGATCCGGACGGCGACGACAACGACGACGGTACATTTAATAAAGTTGATAAGTACTTTGCCGAACATGGGTACGCTGACGAGTTCTGCGGGCCTCTTTCTCAAGAACCCAACCAAGACGACCGCGATCTAGCTGGTACGACGGAGAAATCCAATTGCAATAGGCGTCATCTGGCGTTCAGTTCTCAGGACACGCCTCCAGCTCCCGCCTTAACCGAGCCTCAGATAGCTGAGGTGCGAAATATTATCAGCCCCAACACGCTCAAGAAGGCGGTCTGTGAGCAGAACTCGGTCCCATTACAGGAGATCAAGAAGAAGGGACGGAAACGAAAGACTAACAAGGGCGCTGGTGCGAGCCAGCCGGCACCGAGTTCGATCCGTGCTCAGGACGGGCCACCTTCACCTAAGGATATCTCGAGGAGGGTGCATGTGGCGGGTAGGGCGATGCTACCGCCAAATATGCTGAATGTTGCAACCGGTGCTATGCGGAGTCCGCACGACAGTGTTCTTTCTTTGGAGAAGCGGCGTCTCGAGAGAGAATGATGTGGCATACCGGTTTTCGTGGCCAAGGTGCGGAGGGCAAGGGCTTTGTGGATGGCGACATTGAAGTGCGATCGTCCTGCGGTTTGATGACATCTTTGCTATGTTTAACCTTCATCCGCTGCACTACACCTTCGTTCGGCTGTTTTCGCTGAGTATGGAGATGCGGATCATTAGAGACAAGACCCGGACATCGTGATAGTCGACCCCTTCTACATGTGTGCCAAGCACTTGAGCAGCGCGGGGACCGCCAAGTTGCGAGTTCACACCTCAAGGCGTCATTACGCAAACCCAGATAAGGATAACTTCCTTATGGCTTACTTTCCGAGTAAGTCATCCCTTAACCGCCCGTAACATATGATTTCTTAGATTTCGATCGTTTTTTTTTTCTAATATTCCATGTTACGTGTGACACACATTGCACACTCATCCTCTTAAGCCGAAATATTCCATGGCCACGTATTTCGACCCGAACCGTAACTCCAAGATAGACTACACAAATGTCAAGAAAGTTCTTGATGATGTTCTCCCGCCACGCCAAATCTGGAGGCACCTTCACGGGGCAGCTCGTAAAGCACGGCAAGCACATGTTCTCACACAATCTGAAGTTCTGCTGCGTCAAGCAGCCTCTGACGGTCGAAGGATGCCTACTACGCCCTCCATCACATGCGAGGCGATCGTAAGGACCATCATCAACTTCGCTACCAGATAATCTCAAAGATTGGGCGCGAGCTTGTCGGCAGTCCGGGACGCGGACCTCAGACAAGAATTCTTTCGCATCCAGTCGGAGTTTGCGGACATCATCCATCAAGATGTCCTTCATACCTCGGGGCAGTTCTTCCTCAGATATCAACTGTCCAACAATGAGATAGATGAAACGCTACAAATGCAGGGTGACAACAACCGCGATTTCATGACCATCACGACAGACGGCGGCTTCATCCACGCTCATGTCCGATGAGTCGAGTCAAAAGTAGTGATGTGTAGTTCTGAAACATTGATTGGCTCATGTTGTAATTATACTTTAATGAATTCGTATGTCTCTTTGATTTGGACAATCGTTCAACTTAGATGTAATCAATGCTATTTATTAGTAGGACCATGAATCGTGCTATTAATGTCTTGCTTTTCTCTTCCGATCCTTTTGTTGCATACTTACATATTGCTTATATATTTGTCTATTGTTTGGCTTGTGCATAGAGATGCCGTCGTATGTCGTGTACAAGGGTAAGGTTCCCGGAGTCTGCGACGACTGGGAGGAGTGTCGGAGACAGGTTCACCGTTTCAGCGGTAATAGTTACAAAGGGTACACCACTAGGGCGGAGGCCGAATCTAGATACGCCCGCTATCTAGCGGGTGAGAGGAGGGAGCGTTGGAGGAACCGGATGAAGACCAGTTTGATCGCGATGATGCTCATCGTGATGACCACAGCTCTCTTCTATGTGATGGTAGTTTAGATGATCGATATCGACTTGTAATGTGAAGACAAACTCGATACTCGCGGTCTTGAGACTTGTAATGTTTTATCTTTGTTCGGTCTTTTGAATTCGGAGACTAATATGATGAATTGTATTCGGAGACTAATCTTCTATTGTATTCGATGAATCTGATGCTGTTGTGTGCTGCTGTCTATATTCTGTCCAATAATATATTTTGTAACCTGTGCAAAAATCAGAAAAGCAAAAAAAGAAACAAATATTCATACTAATGGCGCATCACCACCAGGTGCGCCATTAGTATCTAAAGGATACTAATGGCGATCAACACAGAATCGCCATTAGTATGACAAAGCACATGCTTACGTATGGCCCCGGAGGCACACTAATGGCGCATGGTTTTACATACTAATGGCGCATTGCTTGTGCGCCATTAGTACCTATATACTAATGGCGCACCAGTGGTGCGCCATTAATAAAGAATTCTAATGGCGTGCTACTAATGGCGCACTGGTAATGCGCCATTAGTAGGCAAAACCAGTGCGCCATTAGTAGGCCTTTTCCTAGTAGTGGAGGAATGCACATAGCTTCACAATGGCTAATCGGACGTTTTCCGGTAGAAGCCCCCTCAATGCAACCGAAAGCAGTTGCGTCATAATCGCGTGGCAGTCATGAGACTTTAGGTTCTGGAACTTTTTCTCTGGCATATTTATTATTCCCTTTATATTCGACGAGAAGCCAGTCGGGACCTTCATACTGAGCAGGCATTCAAAGAAGATTTCTTTCTCTTCTTTCGTAAGAGCGTAGCTGGCAGGACCTTCATACTGCTTCGGAGGCATGCCCTCTTTTTCGTGCAAGCGTTGCAGGTCCTCCCGTGCCTCAGGTGTATCTTTTGTCTTCCCATACACGCCCAAGAAGCCTAGCAGGTTCACGCAAAGGTTCTTCGTCACGTGCATCACGTCGATCGAAGAGCGGACCTCTAGGTCTTTCCAGTAGGGTAGGTCCCAAAATATAGATTTCTTCTTCCACATGGGTGCGTGATTCTCAGCGTCATTCGGAACAGCTAGTCCGCCGGGACCCTTTCCAAAGATTACGTGTAAATCATTGACCATAGCAAGTACGTGATCACCAGTACGCATGGCGGGCTTCTTCCGGTGATCTGCCTCACCTTTGAAATGCTTGCCTTTCTTTCGACATTGATGGTTGGTCGGAAGAAATCGACGATGGCCCAGGTACACATTCTTCCTGCAGCTTCCCAGGTATATACTATCGGTGTCAAGTAAACAGTGCGTGCATGCGTGGTATCCCTTGTTTGTCTGTCCTGAAAGGTTACTGAGAGCGGGCCAATCGTTGATGGTCATGAACAGCAACACCTTTAGGTCAAATTCCTCCTTTTTGTGCTCATCCCACGTATGTACACCATTTCCATTCCACAGCTGTAAAAGTTCTTCAACTAATGGCCTTAGGTACACATCAATGTCGTTGTCGGGTTGCTTAGGGCCTTGGATGAGAACTGGCATCATAATGAACTTCCGCTTCATGCACATCCAAGGAGGAAGGTTATACATACATAGTGTCATGGGCCAGGTGCTGTGATTGCTGCTCTGCTCCCTGAAAGGATTAATGCCATCCGCGCTTAAAGCAAACCATACGTTCCTTGCGTCCTTTGCAAACTCATCCCAGTACTTTCTCTTGATTTTTCTCCATCTGCGACCCGTCAGCGGGTGCTCTCAACTTCCGTCTTTCTTATGGTCCTCCTTGTGCCATCGCATCAACTTGGCATGCTCTCCGTTTTCGAGCAGACGTTTCAACCGTGGTATTATAGGAGCATACCACATCACCTTCGCAGAACCCTCTTCCGGGAGGCTCACCGTCAACATCACCAGGGTCATCTAGTCTGATCTTATACCGCAATGCACCGCATACCGTGCATGCGTTCAGATCCTTGTATGCACCGCGGTAGAGGATGCAGTCATTAGGGCATGCATGTATCTTCTCCACCTCCAATCTTAGTGGGCATACGACCTTCTTTGTTGCGTATGTACTGTCGGGCAATTCGTTATCCTTTAGAAGCTTCTTCTTCATTATTTTCAGTAGCTTCTCAAATCCTTTATCAGGCACAGCATTCTCTGCCTTCCACTGGAGCAAGTCCAGTACGGTACCGAGCTTTGTGTTGCCATCTTCGCAATTGGGGTACAACCCTTTTTTGTGATCCTCTAACATGCGATCGAACTTCAGCTTCTCCTTTTGACTTTTTGCATTGCGTCCTTGCATCGACAATGACCCGGCGGAGATCATCATCATCGGGCACATCGTCTGGTTCCTCTTGATCTTCAGCAGCTTCGCCCGTTGCAGCACCATCATGCACATCGTCTGTTTCCTCTTGATGTTCAGTAGCATCACCGTATTCAGGGGGCACATAGTTGTCATCGTACTCTTCTTCTTCGCCGTCTTCCATCATAACCCCTATTTCTCCGTGCCTCGTCCAAACATTATAGTGTGGCATGAAACCCTTGCAAAGTAGGTGGGTGTGAAGGATTTTCCGGTCAGAGTAAGACTTCGTATTCCCACATATAGGGCATGGACAACACATAAAACCATTCTGCTTGTTTTCCTCAGCCACTTCAAGAAAATCATGCACGCCCTTAGTGTACTCGGAGGTGTGTCTGTCACCGTACATCCATTGTCGGTTCATCTGCGTGCATTATATATAATTAAGTGTCTCAAAAATCATTACAGAACATCATGGATAGATAATTAAGTGACCAAATTAATAGAAGTTCATCATCACATTAAAACCAAAGTAAATACATAGTTCTCATCTAACAACATAAAGCTCTGCAGAGCATCTAAATTAATTAAACCATACAGTGAAACTATGTAAAACATTTCAATGCGAAAACAAATGCGATCATAATCGCAACCAAGGTAACAACTGATCCAACGGCATAATGATACCAAGCCTCGGTATGGATGGCATATTTTCTAATATTTCTAATCTTCAAGCGCATTGCATCCATCTTGATCTTGTGATCATCGACGACATCCGCAACATGCAACTCCAATATCATCTTCTCCTCCTCAATTTTTCTTATTTTTTCCTTCAAGAAATTGTTTTCTTCTTCAACTAAATTTAACCTCTCGACAATAGGGTCGGTTGGAATTTCCGTTTCAACAACCTCCTAGATAAATAAAATCTATGTCACGTTGGTGGCATAATTTTCATAAACAATAAATGAACCAATAGTTATGAAAAGATAATATATACCACATCCGAATGATAGACAGGGACGAGGGCCGACGGGCGGATACCAAAACCATCGCACTATATAAGACTTAATAATAAAAGTAAGAAAATAATACAAGTATCTATATAAACATACAAGTAAGAATATTTTTCCTTTCGAAAGAAGATAAGAACAAGAGGCTCACCACGGTGGTGCCGGCGATGAGATCGGCGCTGGTGATCGACGGCGGTGAAGACGGGACGGGCGTGACGGACCGCTAAACATAGATAAATATTGAGGAAAATGGAGCTTGGCGGTCGAGCTTGAGAGGAGAAACCTTAAGTAGTGTGGCTCGGGCATTCCATCGAACACCTTGTGTGCATAGGAGGTGAGCTAGAGCACCACCAAGCCCTCTCCCCCTCGGCCAGAAAAAATAGAGCAGTGTGCTCTGCTCTTGCGCGAGGGGGTATATATAGGCACCACTATTGGCCCCGGTTGGTGGCATGAACCGGGACTAAAGGGAAGCCTTTGGTCCCGGTTCAAGCCACCAACCGGGACCAATAGTGGTGGGCCAGGAGCCAGGCCCATTGGTCCCGGTTCGTCCCACCAACCGGGACCAAAAGGTCCGGACGAACCGGGACCAATGGCTCACGTGGCCCGGCCGCCGCCCTGGGCTCACGAACCGGGACAAATAGCTCCATTGGTCCCGGTTCGTGGCAAAACCGGGACTAATGGGCTGAACCGGCCTGGGCCATTGCCCCCTTTTCTACTAGTGAAAGTGTTCCTCCGATAAACGGGAGTTGCATAATCTCATAGTCATAGGAACATGTATAAGTCATGAAGAAACCAATAGCAGCATACTAAACGATCGCGTGCTAAGCTAACGGAATGGGTCATGTCAATCACATCATTCTCCTAATGATGTGATCCCGTTAATCAAATGACAACCCATGTCAATGGCTAGGAAACATAACCATCTTTGATTAATGAGCTAGTCAAGTAGAGGCATGCTAGTGACACTCTGTTTGTCTATGCATTCACACATGCATCATGTTTCCGGTTAATACAATTCTAGCATGAATAATAAACATTTATCATGATATAAGGAAATAAATAATAACTTTATTATTGCCTCTAGGGCATATTTCCTTCAGTCTCCCACTTGCACTAGAGTCAATAATCTAGATTACACAGTAATGATTCTAACACCCATGGAGCCTTGGTGCTGATCATGTTTTGCTCGTGGAAGAGGCTTAGTCAATGGGTCTGCAACATTCAGATCCGTATGTATCTTGAAAATTTCTGTCTCCCACCTGGACTACATCCCGGATGGAATTGAAGCGTCTCTTGATGTTCTTGGTTCTCTTGTGAAATCTGGATTCCTTCACCAAGGCAATTGCACCAGTATTGTCACAAAAGATTTTCATTGGACCCGATGCACTAGGTATGACACCTAGATCGGATATGAACTCCTTCATCCAGACTCCTTCATTTGCTGCTTCCGAAGCAGCTATGTACTCCGCTTCACAGGTAGATCCCGCCACGACGCTTTTTTTAGAACTGCACCAACTGACAGCTCAACCGTTCAATGTAAACACGTATCCGGTTTGCGATTTAGAATCGTCCGGATCAGTGTCAAAGCTTGCATCAACGTAACCATTTACGATGAGCTCTTTGTCACCTCCATAAACGGGAAACATATCCTTAGTCCTTTTCAGGTATTTTAGGATGTTCTTGACCGCTGTCCAGTGATCCACTCCTGGATTACTTTGGTACCTCCCTGCTAGACTTATAGCAAGGCACACATCAGGTCTGGTACACAGCATTGCATACATGATAGAGCCTATGGCTGAAGCATAGGGAACATCTTTCATCTTCTCTCTATCTTCTGCAGTGGTCGGGCATTGAGTCTTACTCAACTTCACACCATGTAACACAGGCAAGAACCCTTTCTTTGCTTGATCCATTTTGAACTTCTTCAAAACTTTGTCAAGGTATGTGCTTTGTGAAAGTCCAATTAAGCGTCTTGATCTATCTCTATAGATCTTAATGCCCAATATTTAAGCAGCTTCACCGAGGTCTTTCATCAAAAAACTCTTATTCAAGCATCCCTTTATGCTATCCAGAAATTCTATATCATTTCCAGTTAGTAATATGTCATCCACATATAATATCAGAAATGCTACAGAGCTCCCACTCACTTTCTTGTAAATACAGGCTTCTCCAAAAGTCTGTACAAAACCAAATGCTTTGATCACACTATCAAAGAGTTTATTCCAACTCCAAGAGGCTTGCACCAGTCCATAAATGGATAGCTGGAGCTTGCACACTTTGTTAGCTCCCTTTGGATCGACAAAACCTTCCGGTTGCATCATATACAACTCTTCTTCTAGAAATCCATTCAGGAATGCAGTTTTGACATCCATCTGCCCAATTTCATAATCATACAATACGGCAATCGCTAACATGATTCGGACAGACTTAAGCATCGCTACGGGTGAGAATGTCTCATCGTAGTCAACCCCTTGAACTTGTCGAAAACCTTTTGCAACAAGTCGAGCTTTGTAGACAGTAATATTACCGTCAGCGTCAGTCTTCTTCTTGAAGATCCATTTATTCTCAATTGCTTGCTGATCATCGGGCAAGTCAACCAAAGTCCACACTTTGTTCTCATACATGGATCCCATCTCAGATTTCATGGCTTCAAGCCATTTTGCGGAATCTGGGCTCACCATCGCTTCTTCATAGTTCGTAGGTTCATCATGATCTAGTAGCATGACTTCCAGAACAGGATTACCATACCACTCTGTTGCGGATCTTACTCTGGTTGATCTACGAGGTTCAGTAACAACTTGATCTGAAGTTCCATGATCATCATCATCAATTTCCTCACTAATTGGTGTAGGTGTCACAGAAACCGGTTTCTGTGATGAACTACTTTACAATAAGGGAGCAGGTACAGTTACCTCATCAACTTCTACTTTCCTCCCACTCACTTTTTTCGAGAGAAACTCCTTCTCTAGAAAGGATCCATTCTTAGCAACGAATGTTTTTCCTTCGGATATATGATAGAAGGTGTACCCAAAAGTCTCCTTTGGGTATCCTATGAAGACACATTTCTCCGATTTGGGTTCGAGCTTATCAGGTTGAAGCTTTTTCACATAAGCATCGCAGCCCCAAACTTTCAGAAACGACAACTTTGGTTTCTTGCCAAACCACAGTTCATAAGGCGTCGTCTCAACGGATTTCGATGGTGCCCTATTTAACGTGAATGCAGCCGTATCTAAAGCATAACCCCAAAACAATAGCGGTAAATCAGTATGAGACATCATAGATCGCACCATATCTAGTAAAGTACGATTACGACGTTCGGACACACCATTACGCTGTGGTGTTCCGGGTGGCGTGAGTTGCGAAACTATTCTGCATTGTTTCAAATGTAGACCAAACTCATAACTCAAATATTCTCCTCCACGATCATATCGTAGAAACTTTATTTTCTTGTTACGATGATTTTCAACTTCACTCTGAAATTCTTTGAACTTTTCAAATGTTTCAGACGTATGCTTCATCAAGTAGATATACCCATATCTGCTTAAATCATCTGTGAAGGTGAGAAAATAACGATATCCGCCACGAGCCTCAACATTCATCGGACCACATACATCTGTATGTATGATTTCCAACAAATCTGTTGCTCTCTCCATAGTACCGGAGAACGGCGTTTTAGTCATTTTGCCCATGAGGCACGGTTCGCAAGTACCAAGTGATTCATAATCAAGTGGCTCCAAAGGTCCATCAGTATGGAGTTTCTTCATGCGCTTTACAACGATATGACCTAAACGGCAGTGCCACAAATAAGTTGCACTATCATTATCAACTCTGCATCTTTTGGTTTCAACATTATGAATATGTGTATCACTACTATCGAGATTCATCAAAAATATACCACTCTTCAAGGGTGCATGACCATAAAAGATATTACTCATATAAATAGAACAACCATTATTCTCTGATTTAAATGAATAACCGTCTCGCATCAAACAAGATCCAGATATAATGTTCATGCTCAACGCTGGCACCAAATAACAATTATTTAGGTCTAAAACTAATCCCGAAAGTAGATATAGAGGTAGCATGCCGACCGCGATCACATCGACTTTGGAACCATTTCCCACGCGCATCGTCACCTCGTCCTTGGCGGTGTTAAGCAATCCGTAGTCCTGTTTGAGTTGCAAATATTAGCAACAGAACCAGTATCAAATACCCAAGTGCTACTGCGAGCTCTAGTAAGGTACACATCAATAACATGTATATCACATATACCTTTGTTCACCTTGCCATCCTTCTTATCCGCCAAATACTTGGGGCAGTTCCGCTTCCAATGACCAGTCTGCTTGCAGTAGAAGCACTCAGTTTCAGGCTTAGGTCCAGACTTGGGTTTCTTCTCCTGAGCAGCAACTTGCTTGTTGTTCTTCTTGAAGTTCCCCTTCTTCTTCCCTTTGCCCTTTTTCTTGAAACTAGTGGTCTTGTTGACCATCAACACTTGATGCTCCTTTTTGATTTCTACCTCCGCAGCCTTTAGCATCGCGAAGAGCTCGGGAATCGTCTTTTCCATCCCTTGCATGTTATAGTTCATCACGAAGCTCTTGTAGCTTGGTGGCAGTGATTGGAGAATTCTGTCAATGACGCTATCATCCGGAAGATTAACTCCCAGTTGAATCAAGTGATTATTATACCCAGACATCTTGAGTATATGCTCACTGACAGAACTATTCTCCTCCATCTTGCAGCTATAGAACTTATTGGAGACTTCATATCTCTCAATCCGGGCATCTGCTTGAAATATCAACTTCAACTCCTGGAACATCTCATATGCTCCATGACATTCAAAACGTCGTTGAAGTCCCGGTTCTAAGCCGTAAAGCATGGCACACTGAACTATCGAGTAGTCATCAGCTTTGCTCTGCCAGACGTTCATAACATCTGGTGTTGCTCCTGCAGCAGGCCTGGCACCCAGCCGTGCTTCCAGGACGTAATTCTTCTGTTCAGCAATGAGGATAATCCTCAAGTTACGGACCCAGTCCGTGTAATTGCTACCATCATCTTTCAACTTTGCTTTCTCAAGGAACGCATTAAAATTCAACGGAACAACAGCACGGGCCATCTATCTACAATCAAACATAGACAAGCAAGATACTATCAGGTACTAAGTTCATGATAAATTTAAGTTCAATTAATCATATTACTTAAGAACTCCCATTTATAAAGACATCCCTCTAATCCTCTAAGTGATCACATGATCCAAATCAACTAAACCATAACCGATCATCACGTGAAATGGAGTAGCTTTCAATGGCGAACATCACTATGTTGATCATATCTACTATATGATTCACGCTCGACCTTTCGGTCTCTGTGTTCCGAGGCCATATCTGCATATGCTAGGCTCGTCAAGTTTAACCTAAGTATTCTGCGTGTGCAAAACTGGCTTGCACCCGTTGTAGATGGACATAGAGCTTATCACACTCGATCATCATGTGGTGTCTGGGCACGACGAACTTTGGCAACGGTGCATACTTAGGGAGAACACCTTTATCTTAAAATTTAGTGAGAGATCATCTTATAATGCTACCGTCAATCAAAGCAAGATAAGATGCATAAAAGATAAACATCACATGCAATCAATATAAGTGATATGATATGGCCATCACCATCTTGTGCTTGTGATCTCCATCTCCGATGCACCGTCATGATCACCATCGTCGCCGGCGCGACACCTTGATCTCCATCGTAGCATCTTTGTCGTCTCGCCAATCTTATGCTTCTACGACTATCTCTACCGCTTAGTGATAAAGTAAAGCATTACAGGGCGATTGCATTGCATACAATAAAGCGACAACCATATGGCTCCTGCTAGTTGCCGATAACTCGGTTACAAAACATGATCATCTCATACAATAAAATATAGCATCACGTCTTGACCATATCACATCACAACATACCCTGCAAAAACAAGTTAGACATCCTCTACTTTGTTGTTGCAAATTTTATGTGGCTGCTACGGGCTTTGCAAGAACCATTCTTACCTACGCATCAAAACCACAACGATAGTTTGTCAAGTTGGTGTTGTTTTAACCTTCGCAAGGACCGGGCGTAGCCACACTCGGTTCAACTAAAGTTGGAGAAACTGACACCCACTAGCCACCTTTGTGCAAAGCACGTCGGGAGAACCGGTCTCGCGTAAGCGTACGCGTAATGTCGGTCCGGGCCGCTTCGTCCAACAATACCGCCGAACCAAAGTATGACATGCTGGTAAGCAGTATGACTTATATCGCCCACAACTCACTTGTGTTCTACTCGTGCATATGACATCTACGCATAAAACCAGGCTCGGATGCCACTGTTGGGGAACGTAGTAATTTCAAAAAATTCCTACGCACACGCAAGATCATGGTGATGCATAGCAACGAAAGGGGAAAGTGTGTCCACGTACCCTCGTAGACCGAAAGCGGAAGCGTTAGCACAACGCGGTTGATGTAGTCGTACGTCTTCACGATCCGACCGATCAAGTACCGAACGTACGGCACCTCCGAGTTCAGCACACGTTCAGCCCGATGACGTCCCTCGAACTCCGATCCAGCCGAGTGTTGAGGGAGAGTTTCGTCAGCGCGACAGCGTGGTGACGATGTTGATGTTCTACCGACGCAGGGCTTCGCCTAAGCACCGCTACGGTATTATCGAGGTGGACTATGGTGGAGGGGGGCACCGCACACGGATGGGAGAGATCAACTGATCAACTTGTGTGTCTAGGGTGCCCCCCTGCCCCCGTATATAAAGGAGCAAGGGTGAGGTGCGGCCGGCCCGGGAGGAGGCGCACCAGGAGGAGTCCTACTCCTACCGGGAGTGGTAGGAGTAGGACTCCCCCCCCCCCTTTTCCATGTTGGACTAGGAGAGAGAGAGAGGGGGGGAAGAGGTGGAGGGGAGGAAGGAAGGGGGCGCCGCCCCCTTCTCCTTGTCCTATTCGGACTGGGGGGAGGCGCGGCCCTACCCGGCCTCCTCTCTCTCTTCCACCAAGGCCCACTAAGGCCCATTAAGTTCCCGGGGGTTCGGTAACCTCCGGTACTCGGAAAATCCCGATTTCACCCGGAACACTTTCGATATCCAAACATAGGCTTCCAATATATCAATCTTCATGTTTCGACCATTTCAAGACTCCTCGCCATGTCCGTGATCACATCCGGGACTCCGAACAACCTTCGGTACATCAAAACATATAAACTCATAATATAACTGTCATCGTAACGTTAAGCATGCGGACCCTACGGGTTCAAAAACTATGTAGACATGACCGAGACACGTCTCCGGTCAATAACCAATAGCGGAACCTGGATGCTCATATTGGCTCCCACATATTCTACGAAGATCTTTATCGGTCAGACTGCATAACAACATACGTTGTTCCCTTTGTCATCGGTATGTTACTTGTCCGAGATTCGACCGTCGGTATCTCAATACCTAGTTCAATCTCGTTACCGGCAAGTCTCTTTACTCGTTCCGTAATACATCATCCCGCAACCAACTCATTAGTTGCAATGCTTGCAAGGCTTAAGTGATGTGCATTACCGAGAGGGCCCAGAGATACCACTCCGACAATCGGAGTGACAAATCCTAATCTCGAAATACGCCAACCCAACATGTACCTTCGGAGACACCTGTAGAGCACATTTATAATCACCCAGTTACGTTGTGACGTTTGGTAGCACACAGTGTTCCTCCAGTAAACGGGAGTTGCATAATCTCATAGTCATAGGAACATGTATAAGTCATGAAGAAAGCAATAGCAACATACTAAACGATCGTGTGCTAAGCTAACGGAATGGGTCATGTCAATCACATCATTCTCCTAATGATGTGATCCCGTTAATCAAATGACAACCCATGTCAATGGCTAGGAAACATAACCATCTTTGATTAATGAGCTAGTCAAGTAGAGGCATGCTAGTGACACTCTGTTTGTCTATGTATTCACACATGCATCATGTTTCCGGTTAATACAATTCTAGCATAAATAATAAATATTTATCATGATATAAGGAAATAAATAATAACTTTATTATTGCCTCTAGGGCATATTTCCTTCAGGAAGAGCCATGCCGCCTCCGCCACGGCATGATCCCGACCGCAGGTCCCCGTCGCCGGCGACGAAGCGGGTGCGGGACTAGCGCCATGATACCATTGGGTCGGCCTCGCGCAGCACAAGCCACCCATGCCCGCCAGGTCGTGCGGATGCACCCCGACAAATTTCCGCAACAACGATGGAGTTGCAAAACGGTGACGGAAACGACGACGGTGCGCTGCGACATCCTTTCATTGAAAAAAAAATCTGCAACATCATTCATGTTGCAAAAGTTCTTTCCGTAACATCACCTCTGTTACAAAAAGATGAAGCGAAAAAACAACCTCCGTTACAAATGTTTCTGCAACATAAGCTTTGTAGCAAAGGTAGGTCTAACGGCTATCAAGACGGCGGATCTTTTAAGGCCAAACCTTAGCACAACCTCAATTATTGGATATCTAGGGGCCGTTCGGAGGCCCTTCGCTCTGCGCCTCCGCTCCCGGAGCGGACGGAGTTGCGGCTAGAAAATTCAGAGCGGCCGAAACGGTGTTCCCCAGCTTCGCGTATTTTGAGGAGCTCTGGTGGATCCCCGAACAGGGCCCCTACTAGGAGTATTTTTTAGGAAGAAGGAATTTATTAAAGTACGTGTACAACTTCTGCAATACTACTTCAATAAATAATTTATTTTATTGGAGTAGTACAATTTTATATATTGGAGAAAAAAGGAAGCCACTCGGAGATGCTCACAAAACCATTACCAATCCAGGGTTGCTTCTTCCTCTCCACGACGACACAAGAGAAGGGAAGGGAAGGGAGCACTGCCAACAATGGCCACCAACAACAACGGAGATCAGACCGCATCCTCCTCTCCTCCGGCCAGCAGCTGGATCATCTTGGACTGCAAGGCTGGCATCGCCGACGCGTCCATCACCCGCGACGACAGCACGGCCGCAGCGACCAGGAGCAACGGCGAGCCCATCGAGGTGTCACTGCTGACCGCTCGCCCGCCGGCTCCCTCCCTTCTCTTCGTGCGCTGCCCCGGCCTTGAGGAAGCCGGCGATGTCCTCCTCCAGGAGCCCTGCATCGTCGCCACGGAGCAGCAAGGTGGTGGTGGTGGACCGGCCATGGCCGGCACCTTACCCGCTGCCGGTCCCCAAGGACGCGTGTCGCCTCTTTCAGCACCACACCAGCAGCGCCATCACCGTCGGTGGCGAACGCGGCACCGTTGGCTTCGTCGACCTATGGCACGGCATCCTGCTCTGCGACCTCCTCACCGACAACTACAACCTCCAGGACGTGCCGATGCCGCCGGTCCGGGCATGCAGGCTGGAGAACGGCGAGGCGGGCATCGACTGCTGCCCCAAGCCTTTCCGGGGCATCGCCGTCGTCGGGGGCTCCCTCCTCAAGGTGGTAGAGCTGGACATCGACGGCGACCGGCTCCCTAAAAACGACCACGAAACCTGGGCCCCAAATTTCAGAATCCATGACAGGACACTCACCACGTACACCAAAAGCTGCAAGAATGGCAACATCACTGCTACTTGGTGCGATTGGGTCACAGACTGCGCCGTCAAGGCTTCTGACATTGGGATATGCGAAACCGCGCGGTCAGGATTGCGGCGCTGCGGAATCCCATGGCTGGAGAATACCTACACATGTCAGCCCGTTCCCAGCATGGATGATAATGGCGCCGTTTACCTGATCACCAGGCTCAAGTTCATGCACCCCAAGGCCTGGCTCCTTGCTCTTGACATGAGGAACAACAGATTCCAGGCAATGTACAGGATCCCAGCTAGAAGAAGCGACGACGTGTCGCTTGCATATTGTGCCACTACCATCTCCAGATATATGAATGCGACCACGCCAGGTAATTATGTTATAGCCATGATGATCATATGCCCAATCCTGTCATTAGATTTTCTTTGTATCAACAATTCAACATAGATATGTAAAATATAAATAATGGTGAAGTTAAACACGTTTTAGTGGAGACCATGTCAGTATTTGAAACATCAACTTTTTGTTCTCAGCATAGGAATTAGAAGTATTATCTTACACTTTCATCTGGTTGTTTGAGAATTATTTAGTACCCTGTGTTGACCTATCTAAGAAACAGATGCTATTATTAATTAGCAACGAGCCTATGACAGCCATCAAACACTTTTGTTTCCTCATGGCAACCATCTAGTCAGTTGTAGAGTTAGTACTATGAGGGCATCCGTGCTCTGTCAGTGACCCAACATTTCCTATATGCATGCTTCTTGTTAGTTTACATGACAGGCTGATTTATTCTATTACAAACATTCAAGTCAGATTCAAGTCTTAAATGCATCTTCCTTTTACAAAGGAAGGCAGGAAGCTAACACCATCCCTTTTTTGTGCGGTTGCAAGATGATAGCAATCTTAGTGATGATGCATCACACTGGGTGAACACCAAGGAGGAGGAGGCGAGGAACGGCGAAACCACCCTTGCTAAGGTGGCCCGACTTGAAGAGCAGTTGTCAGACGAAAGGGCCGAGAAACTTGAGCTAAGGCAAAAGCTTGGACAGATACGAGCAGAGAGAGACCTGCTGGCCAAAAAGATCAATGAGATCAGAAGCATACTTCATTAAATTCCATCCCAACTACTGTATGTTACAATCAAAGAGGTTTTACAGATCGTGTGTTGGCACCTTGAAATTTTGAATACAGGTGGATTTTTCTCCTCTGCTTCTTGTGCTGTTTGAGCCCGATGTTGTTCATCCTCAGGGCCAGACCCCGCCTGATCTCTGCAAACTGAATATTATTACAAACTTGTTGATATGATGCCTTCATAAGAACAAATAAAAACACCTAACTGAAGAGTGGCTTGCACTAAATTGGTCAAATTGAGTCATACAAAGGGCCAAACTTACCCTGCATATATCAAGGGATAACAACATTGAGCATGACTTGCACATGCACCAGAAGCGATTTCTCGCAACTGCAACTTAGCTCATAACAATAATTTGATCTTTGGACTTGTGCCATCTACAAGTGAGTGAGGAACAAAACTGACAGAGCCCGCCAAGCTTTTCAACATTTTGAACTGAGAGATCAGTAGTACACCGAGGAAGACTAACTGACGCATGTAGTGTACACACAATATCTTTTATGGGGATTTTGACTGCTATCAGGAGCTGTTGCTTGTTGGATTTCAGGTTGTTGGCGCCTTACTGCACATAACATGGACAATCAACAGAAAATTAAGAACTCTTGTGCTGAAGCCCAGTAATATATTCTCCTCAAAGCAAATCATCACATACCCAAAGAGTCGTACAGAAAGGAGCGAATTCCCCTGCACCTATCATCATATCAGACAACAACATTGAGCACCGTTTGCACAAGTACCAGCAGCAATTTCCTACACAAGCAGATTTGTTGCTAACAATAGTTCTGACCTTTTCGTGTCAAAGAAACAGCAGCTAGCAAGGGGCAACAGCATGTTCTCTGACCTTTGCTGGGGTACCAAGAAAGTGTGTGCCAAGTCAAACTAGATTAGGATGATCATTTCACTTGTGCTGAAAACATCTGACAAATGATTTAACTGCAACGGACTTTAGTGCTGAAGCTCATACATTACCAGCAAAAAGCAGAACATCTTCTAACAAACGAGTTGTACAGAAAGAAAGATGCAAACTTTCCTTGAACACACATATTATCAGATAACAACATTGAGCATCGCTTGCACACATTGATTTGATACACAAGCAGCTAGTGTGCTAAGAATAATTTGGTCTTCTGTGTCAAAGGAACAACTAGTAAGGGGTATGGTCTCAGAGTTTTGCAAGAGGGGCTAAGAAAGAGCACGATAAATCAGATGAGATTCAGGACGGTCACTTCTGCTTCTTAGATTTCTTGGGCGGGTTTTTGGCAAGCACCTCGCCCTCCTCATCGGATGGGCCTTCGATGGATTCATCAGGGACATCGTTTGGGACGTTGTGCTTGGTGATGTACTCCTTGAGGATCACCATGCTCTTCTCCCTCATCGCTGCCAGCTGCTCCGACAGGGTGCCGGACTCGGAGCTGACTGCAAACGATTCCCCTCCGAGAACCAGGGTGGCCTTGGCTCTCGGTTCTAGGCATGTCGCTGTATTCATCTCCATCGTCCAGGGATTAACCTGAGAATAAACATGGCAGCAGAGGTAAGGAGAGGTTGACACCGGTTCCACAGTTTCAGTTGTACGGTGTATTCAGAAAATGTCGATTCCACAATTTCACTAGTATGGACTATGGAGTATTCAGGGAATGATCTGTAAACTGTTCACCGGTGCAAAGCAAAATGCTGCTGGTTATCATCCTAGCATGGCAATTAGAGGCAGTTCTGAAGCTTTTTTTAGTTGAGGTCTGAAACTAATGATGGACTCTGCAGACGAAGATCGTTCCGCTGCCTTCCAGAGACGCAATCTAGGGAGAATTGAGGATGGAACGAATACTGGAGTGAGAGAAGCACTGATGGGGATTAGAATCTGGCTAGGTGTTGACATTGCACATTTGAGCCAACACAGCTACCCCTTACAGAACAAACTGCAACCAAATCCTTTCTACTCCTACATAGCTAAAAAATGCTTGCATACAGAACCAAACACACACAAAAAAACATATGCCGCAGTCCATGATTACAGAATTTTGGGGCTCTCCAGACCAATTTATACATGGATCGAACACACAGATGAGAGCCCCCATCACACATATCCTACCTACCTACGGTGCGGCGATGCCGCAGGCAACGGATACGGGGGCCGGGGAGCTAGGAAGAGAGGTTGAGTGAAATCTTACGCGTGGGCTGTGGAGAGGCGGCGGCGGCGGCGACTCGGCTGGGGAGAGAGCGTGCGGCGGCGCGCGCTTCGACGGCGTCAGTTTTTTTCCCCTGAGACAATTCGACGGCGTCAGTTAGGGCAGCACGCTCTTGAGACGGGTGGGTAGGAGAGGAGCAGCTGGCCTGGGCCGCGCCGGATGTAGTAGTGGGCCGGAAAACGAAGTGGGCCTAGCATAATCCGTGGACTGTGGACTCATTCTTCACACCTAAAAAAAACAACTCTTCAATGTCTAAAAAAACCTAGAAAAACTCTTCACCTCCAAAAGCAAAAACAAAAAAAAAACCAAGAAAGCTTTTTTAGTGAAAACTTTTTCATTTTTCTAAGAAAAAGTGTAATTTATTCTTCATCATATATCAAGATGAAGTTTTGCTTCTAGCCTATGCATCAGAGATGTAAATCCACGCCAACTAGGACACACCCAGTTAAATTGTCGCTATATAAATAACAAAAACAAACACCTAGTTATACTAGAGAACTTGCTGGAGAGCTACCGGCGGACGAGCACTGCCGATCTCAGATGTGCTAGAGACGATCATGGTTGCGGCGTGGTACCTTTGGTGGGATCTCGGGAAGAAAACCCACGACGAGACTGCTGACTCCCCTGCCAAATCGGCGTTGAGCATTAGGGGAATTGTCGCAAACTCCCTGGTTATGGAAAAAAATCCAACTAAAAATTTGAAGTGGGAAAGACCGGCGACGAGTATTATCAAGCTTAATGTAGATGCTTAGCTTCCATTCAAATTCAGGAGCAGGAGCTACATGGGCATTGTTGAGAGATTCAAGCGGGGCTTTTATAGTTGCTTCTTGCTCTTATAAGGAGTTCGCCATTGATGTATGATCAATGAAAGCAATAGTAGTTCTGGAAGGACTGTGTGTTGCTGAAGCTATGGGGATCTTCTCGGTCGCAACTCCGTGGCTATGAAGATCCTCGTAGCTCCCAAAGCGTGATAATCGCTGGATCAAGTATGGCTCCCTGGAAATTGTCCAAGCCAGACTTGATCTAGCGGAGACCAATGACTGTCGGGAGATGATGAGCCCTTTTGGCAGGGCAACTATAGTGCATTGTGCTCGAGAGAGTAATGGCGCTGCGCATACGCTGGCTCGAGCTTGTTACAGAAGGAAGTTCTTGGAGGCGTAGAGTGATAAACCTCCGGATTTTCTAATTCCTTCTCTTGTAACATACCTGATTTTAGTTTAATAAAGTTGCAAAAGTTTAAAAAAACACTTCAATGAAATAAAAACACACTTCTAATGCCATTAGCAGGCTTAAGATGTGTTTAAAAAATAGCTTAAGATGCCGCAACGCGAACGACTAGACTGCTATCTCTCTTGTGATAACGGGTCTCTGACAACCAGCTCCAGCTATGTACATGGCGGGGCCATCAACTCGTGGTACTCTTGTCGCTGAACTATAGATTATATATATATGGAGCGAGTGTCAAGGGCATCTCCGAGTTTCGACCCTCAAACCGCCCGCAATCGTCCGGACCGAGCGGTCCGAACACGTTTTGCATCCAAAGCGGTATCCTATGGGTCCGCGAACTGGCCCGAACATTCGTTTTTTGCAAAGCAGAAGCAAACTAGGTAGGATTTGCGGGAGTCAAGACCGCCGCCACGTAGGACACTAATACCTCTGGTCCACCCAAAACCCCGGTCCAACCCTGCGTCTCCATCCTTCCTTTTTCACAACATCCGCTTCCTCCCTCGCCGTCATCGTCGTTGTACCACCGCGGCTGCCCGCCAAGCCCTCCCGAACTTCCGCTACCTCCACCACTACACCCGGTCCACACGCCGCTTGTCCTCCGCCATTGGTCCACATCTCTCGTCCATCCGCCACGCAGGTAGCATACCATCCGCCCATATGGGGGTTTATACGTCTCCGTCGTATCTATTTTTCCAAACACTTTTGTGAAGGAAATATGCCCTAGAGGCAATAATAAAGTTATTATTTATTTCCTTATATCATGATAAATGTTTATTATTCATGCTAGAATTGTATTAACCGGAAACATAATACATGTGTGAATACATAGACAAACAGATAGTCACTAGTATGCCTCTACTAGACTAGCTCATTAATCGAAGATGGTTATGTTTCCTAACCATAGACATGTGTTGTCATTTGATTAATGGGATCACATCATTAGGAGAATGATGTGATTGACATGACCCATTTCGTTAGCTTAGCACTTGATCGTTTAGTATGTTGCTTATGCTTTCTTCATGACTTATACAAAGTTCCTGCAACTATAAGATTATGCAACTCCGTTTACGGAGGAACACTTTGTGTGCTACCAAACGTCACAACGTAATCTGGGTGATTATAAAGGTACTCTCAGGTGTCTCCAAAAGTATATGTTGAGTTGGCATGAATCGAGATTAGGTTTTGTCACTCCGATTGTCGGAGAGGTATCTCTGGCCTTCTCGGTAATACACATCACATAAGCCTTGCAAGCATTGCAACTAATGAGTTAGTTGTGAGATGATGTATTACGGAACGAGTAAAGAGACTTACCGTAGCGAGATTGAACTAGGTATTGGATACCGACGATCGAATCTCGGGTAAGTAACATACCGATGACAAAGGAACAACGTATGTTGTTATGCGGTTTGACCGATAAAGATCTTCGTAGAATATGTAGGAACCAATATGGGCATCCAGGTTCCGCTATTGGTTATTGACCGAGAATGGTTCTAGGTCATGTCTACATAGTTCTCGAACCCGTAGGGTCCGCACGCTTAACGCTTCGATGACAGTTCATTATGAGTTTATAAGTATTGATGTACGAAGGTAGTTGAGTCCCGGATGTGATCACGGACATGACGAGGAGTCTCGAAATGGTCGAGACATAAAGATTGATATATTGAAGCCTACATTTGGACATCGGAAATGTTCCGAGTGAAATCGAATTTACTGAGTACCGGAGGTTACGGAACCCCGGGAACTATATGGGCCATAGTGGGCCTTGGTGGAAAGGAGAAAGGGCCAGCCCTAGGTGGCATGGCCTCCCCTTCCCTAGTCCTATTAGGACTAAGAAAGGTGGGCGGCCCCTCTCTCTCTTTCCCTCAGGAATCCTATTCCAACTAGGATTGGGGGAATCCTACTCCCGGAGGAGTAGGACTCCCGGCGCCCCTCTTGGCCGCCAGCCCCTCCCCTTGGCTCCTTTATATACGGGGCAGGAGGCACCCTAGAACACACAAGTTGATCTACGGATCGTTCCTTAGCCGTGTGCGGTGCCCTTCCACCATATTCCACTTGGTCATATCATCGCGAGCTTAGGCGAAGCCCGCGCGGAGAAGTCATATCGTCGCGGAGCTTAGGCGAAGCCCTGCGTCGGTGGAGCATCATCATCGTCACCACGCCGTCGTCTTGTGGAACTCATCCCGACACTTTCTTTGGATCGGTCCGGGATCGTCATCGAGCTGAACGTGTGCGAGAACTTCGGAGGTGCCGACGTTCGGTGCTTGGATCGGTCGGATCGTGAAAACGTCGACTACATCAACCGCGTTGTTATAACGCTTCGCTTTCGGTCTCACGAGTGCGTGGACGGACACTCTCCCCTCTCGTTGCTATGCCATCACCATGGTCTTGCGTGATCGTAGGAAATTTTTTGAAATTACTACGTTCCCCAACATTTTGCCCTTGTTTTGAACTCTAAGTTGCATGATTTGAATGAAACTACATCACTTTTGTTTTGACACTCCCCACGATCCCTTTTTTATCCCACATTATGTTGACTATAAGTAATAAAATTTGGTTTAACCCCTCAAGAAAAGAGAAAAAAAACAGGCCCAATGACACTTGAAACTCAAGCTTGTAGGAAGCTCTGACACTTGCTGAGGACCTGCAGATAAACAAAGAGTGTATCCCATCTGGTTGTCTGAGAATCGTTAACGAGTTTTAGTCCTCTGCTAATCGTGGGAAGTATTGCATGATCCCGAAGGTAACTAAAGCTAGAGTTTCTAATTTCCAGGCATGTACCTTCTGTCACGAGAAGCATGATTGTACCTTCTGAGCAAGAGAGGGGTTCCAATAGCGAGCGGCTTTTTATGGATCCTATAAATAGCGGGTTCATTATGTGAGATTGTAGTTGTCGCTAGGTGGTCCACGAATCTGGATGTAATTTTTATTATTTCTTGTGTTCGCTATGTACTACCATAATTACACATGAAGACCTAGACGTGCGGGGGTGGCCGGTGATGTTGCCCGCGCCTCCTTCACCCTCCTTTGCTACTGGCAGCTGTGGAAGCACAGGAATGCCGTGGTGTTCCAAGGCGCCCGGCCTTCTCTGGCCCGCTTACTCGGGTGCTGCCGGGAAGACTCGGTCCTTTGGAACGGCCGTTTGAAGGCGACCGACCGGGCGTGCGTAGATAGGTGGCTCCGCGCGTTCTCTCGGGAGAATTAACTTTGGGTTTTTGTTGGCGCTGGTGCGCATGGCCCCCCCCCCTCCCTCTCCCCGGACATGTGTGTAATAACCCCCCTTTTTCTAAGGGTGTGATGCAATAGAAAAAGAAAAAGATTCAGGTGGAGGCTTCGCCTCCCCGTGACCTTCAAAAAAAAAATTACACATGAATGGATCGAAAAATTCCCGTAAAAAATAAATTACATGAGGTTTTTTTTTTCTCTTATCTGATTCTTCTGGTTTAATGGTATTTTTTATTTTCCTTCTAGTTTTGTTTTTTCTTGCACCTTTCACATATAGTATATTCCTAAAAAATACAAGTGACCAGGAAAGCATAGCTATGCTACCACCAAAGTACAACATACACCAAATGTGAAGTTAGGGCAAAGGTGGCCATGGCCCAGCCCATCCCAAGAGTTATCCTGCTACATTACCCAATTCCGGGGCGTGAAAGGTCAGCCAAGAGCAAGTCCCCTAAGCTTGGCCCGACCAGCAGTTTATTTCAAACTCTGCCACTTAGCACCCCTATACTACCATGAAAAGTAAACTATACTAGCATGAGAACACAGCTACCTTATAATCAGAGACTTTTTACGGTACATCATGTTACTCCTGATACCGTGTAGTATTGAATCATCTCAGCCATTGAATAGGTGGGTAGTTATGGGACGCGGAGTATGTGATCACGTGCACACAGGCTCTCGTAATCTGTCCCACTCCATATGGCTTCGTGATTCGTTTCGGCGAGCACGCATGACAGTTGCAGGCCCCACCAGAAATTGTGGAATCAAAATATACATGGCAATAAAGTCTTGTACGGTGGGTGTATTTTTATATTTTTGTACAGGTGTTTGTATAAGGATTTATGGTTCTTAATATATGGCCTTTGGCCTTTCCGAAAAATAGAAGATGACCATCAAATTTCAGCCAGACAAAGTGTGAATGAGGAAGATCCAAGCGAAGAAGAGAAAAAGATGTATGTCATCCCTACAAGCTCCAAACATCAAGGCCTCTCACCGAAGAGCTGCGCCGAATCCGTTTCAAACCACTCACAACCTAGCTTCCAACAAAACAAACATGTTAAGAAGACCGACTTGCCTCATAAATAGTCTAGAGAAACCTTCAAGTTCATGGAGGGAGAAGAGGCTTCTAGGTTACGACTCTAGCAAGGAAAATGATGCTCGAAGGCATCATCATCACCGGCACTGGCCATAGCCAAGCAAAGCTTCGATCTGCTGAAGTCCAATCTTGAGGAGCAACCACGGCGCTACCCAAGCAATCATGGTAGGCAACACATTAAGTAACTACTGGTGATTATCATGGCATGATGACAGCTCTGCTTGTCCCTTTGGATCGAGAAAGATTGGGCAAACCGACAAACTTACCGTTTAAAGGAAGTTGAACTAATTGTGACAATGGTGATCAACTATATATAGAGAAATCATAAGGTTCCTGAGGATGACGGAAGGAATGATATGGAACCACCAGCTAAATGCAAGCAGGTAACTTTCAGCACATAAGACAACCAAGGGAAAGTACTGGACCCTACCGCATTGGTCGAAAGCCTTGCACCGTGGAGCCATACTCACATACCCATCTCCGAAGCCAACATCCCTGGCAGCAAGGACAACAAAGGGAAAGAGACAAGACCATGTTGCAACACCCCCGATAAGTGCTAACAGTCCTCCGGTCACTGGACCTCCAACAAACCTCACGTCCGGTCCCAAAGGTAAATTTATGGGAGACACAACAACTAGTTTTGATTGAGACTTCAAAATTGACCTTAGAGCATGTATAGTATTTAATAAGATGGACCTTTCTCATTCAATTCAAGTTAATTGGAGAAGAAAAAATAATTAGGCAATGAATCATCTCTTAGTGTCATGTCTAATAAATAATGTTTGCTTGTTCAAACTATGGAAAGTTAAAACTAAAACTTATGCAAGTATGACATCTTGTATAATGGAGGTGAATTATCTTATCGAGATCATCACTTAGACAAGATAAGAACATTTCTCTCTCTCTCTCTCTCTCCCTCTCCCTCTCCCTCTCCCTCTCCCTCTCTCTCTCTCTCTCTTCTACTTCAAAACCATCTTTTTTTTTTGCAAATTCAGCAACGATCTCGTATGTGTTTCACGGCTAAGATACCACCATTAGAAATGCTATTAGATTTCTAGAAACTACCAAATTGTTCTTCTTTCCGATACATATTTGTGACAATCATACATTCTAGAAACCTTTGTGAAAATATTTGTCAGATAATACACTTAGAGCTCTGTAGATATTTAAAATTTGTTCTGAATGCATGCAAGTACACTAATACATTACGCTAATACATCGACCAACACATATTAATCCATAGACGAATGTGACTTTCTGTTTGTTGTTTATTTTTGTATGAAAGAGATTCAATGGAAAGAATGGTTTTATTATAAAAAACATTAAGAGAAAATAACATAACATTTGCCACACAATACAGTTTTAATTTGAAGAAAATGTACTAATAATGCTAAATATTTGTATTGTATATTAATATTTTGCTATATAAATTATGCTGATAATGCTAAATATTGGTATTGTATATTAATATTTTGCTATATAAATTATGTTGATTAAAATTTATGTTAACAAAAATAAATTATAAATAAGTAAAAAAGTTTATTATAAAAATAAACATTTTACACATGCTGTAGAGTGTCTACATCCTAAAACAAGAACCTAGTGTCTCACCGGATGCTCACAACGATTAGAAATATATGATCGTCTGTTTTGTTTGTTTGATGAGACCTGAATCGTCGGATCGAGCCGCTGGAGGACTCCGCCGTTGGATCGAAGAGGTGACACTGTAGGAATGAATAATTTAACTCTCATTGTAAATATCTCGTGCCGCCGCTTGACGTTTGTAATTCACGTGTCTCGCCGAGGGTATTTTAGGTATTTCACCGGGTGGGTATGTGCATGTCGCTGGGTGGGTGACTGCTTTCTCTCATTCCGGGTCCTAAATAAATATTCGGTAATCTCAAACTTATTAAAATTTGGGAAAAAATTTGTGGCAAAAAACATCCTGTTGTAGTCTCTTAGGCTTGAAAGGACACAACATCCATCATATGTCTGTTGCTGTTGTTCGAGCATTACAAATTTTATAATTAAATGATGATCTTTTATATTGCACAATCAGAATAAAAATGTAACCGCAATTAGTAAGATTATTATGTATATTTTCTTTAGGAACTACTGAATCATGATGAATTATGTACGAGCTAGTACGATGTAGGTCTAATTGAACAAACATAGTACCAATTTATTCTATGTCCTATGCATACTATAAACTTCTTCCTTTTTATATAAAGTAGCTAGCCCATGCATGCGCACGGGTTGTCGACTAGTACCCCTCTAATTTCTCTCATTTATCCCCAATCCCCATTGTCCTTCTCAACCTGTCAATCATACACCTATGCACAGAGGACACCCTGATCCTGTCGACAACACCTTTTTTGGATAAAGAGAGCTCTTTCTCCTATTTCTATTATCAGAAACCACTTGTCTTTGTTAGAAATTACCCAAACTGAAATAAAGGAGAAAAAAACAGCAGAGGTGCATGATCTACATGAGCTGAGAAGGATAACCCCCGCCACAACCAACTAAGGGCATTGTGCTAAAATGCTTTCAACACGCTTGATTAACCATGCGGTTTTCCCAGGTTCCTTAAACATAGAAAAAGAGCACTAAAATATGTCCCCAAGCCTTGTCAAAATTCCTGAAGCTTCTTTCTTGGTGTCGTGCTCATCTCTCGTTGAACATGATGAAAAGCTTGACGACCTCTCCGTCAGTTTGGCCATTCACTCAGAGATGGCACAAGTCCAAAGACCTTCAGGTCAAACATACCATACCTGAAGCAGCATTTTGTGTTTTCACCATTTGCATTAATCACACTTGAGCAGCACTGTCGCTATCTTGGCCTTCACTTGTCGGTGTAACACGACGCAGCTCATCAAGTACCTCAGTAAAATCATCTGGAGGGGGACACGAGAATTCAAGTACCTTTCCAGAGTGAGGATGCTTGAATCTGAAAAGGGAACAGTAACCAAAGTCAAATGCAAGAAAAATATCCCAAAAGGAAAATGAGATCCAAAAAAAAAATTGTCAGTAAGATGCAGTAAGATGCATCTTGGAATTGGATAATACATACCCAAGCAACGCAGCATGGAGACATGGCCTGTCTATCTTTGATACCAGATTTGAAAGATCACCATGATATTTTGAAGGAGTTCTGGGTCTCAAAAGTGACAATGCCATGCTTTTGGTACCTCCATATGTTTCATCACCAAGTAGGGGGTTCCCTAGATATTTTGCATGTGCCCGGATCTGAAAACCGGTTGGTGCGGGATAATTAACAAGATAAAATAAGTGGTTGCATTTGAGAATCATTTTCCAGCATTGAGATGTACACTGTATATAATTCAGAATTCCAACCGTTGCCTAGAATGCTTTTTAAGCCACAACAAATTCAAACAAATATTGTAGCTAGTTCTTAAAATATGAGACTATCGTGTAATGTATCACCTGGTGAGTGCGCCCTGTCTCCAATCTCCACTCTACCAGTGCAGACCCACCAGCACAAAAGACCTCTCTTACTTTATACCTGTAAAATTTCTTGAAATAGCAGAGAAATAAATTTCTGGTCTTGAGAAGAAAAAACTAAGCAACTAAGCCTGAAAACATTTGAAAGTTGCATAAGCGATATATAGTATTTTCAAAATAAAATGATGGGGACAGTATTTATGTGGAGAAGTTCTACTCTTGTGAGCGAGCTATGTATAATTACATGAAACAGCAAGGTTTAACTTCATAACTCTTCGCCAGCACAGCTAATGCTAGGAGTAAGGAGTCAAAAGCAAGGAATTAAGTTGAATTAATCCCTCTTCACACTACTCAGCATAATAATCTAAACAGTATGAACCTTTTGGTCATCTTGCCTGTATGACTATGACATCAGGCTGGTTTCATCCAGAAGAACTTGTCTTTAGGGACAACAGATCATTTTAACTGGAAGAACTTTCTTTTAAAAAGAAAACCATGAAGTATTTATTCAAGAAACATTATTTTAGTATGTATGCTTGGCTGTCCTAGTAAGTATTTATATTTAAACTAAACAGCTTTGGAGAAGCAGCATCATATATGTAACCACAAGTCCACAAAAGAGAAGGCACAAGTCAAAAGCATGAATCACCTACTAGCAGCATGCTTTGCGTATCTGTGGCCTGATCCAGGAGCAGCAACCATACGTATCCGGTTGTTAGGATCACGAGATATAGGAACTTCAATTCTCGCAGAATTTGGGCTAGGTACACCACAAGTAAGACTGATGTATACCCTACTTATTGTATGCAGCTTGAATTGCTCTGCTAATTGAGCATGTGAATGCTCATCCTGTCAACAAGGTGAATCCAAAGTAAGTCCATAACAAACTTGATACAACAAATAAGAGAGACCAATGTTAATAGGTAAACAATAACAATTTCATTTTCATATACTCCCTCCGTCCGGAAATACTTGTCGGAGAAATGGATGAATCTAGATGTATTTTAATTATAGATACATCCAATTTTATCCATTTCTCCGACAAGTATTTTGGGACGGAGGGAGTACAACAAGTCCAATGGGAAGCTATTAGTGTTTATATTTTGGGACAGAACCAACTGGGCAATACCTTAGCTACAACAAGGAGTCCGCTTGTCCCCTTATCAAGCCTATGCACAATACCAGGGCGCACAATAGCTTCGCGGACCTCTGAACTTACTTCACCAATAGTAAATTGGTCAACATCAAATACGTCAACATCATCATCTGAAGATTCAGGGCACTCATCATAAATTGGGCTGCGTGCTAAACAGGTAAAAGTTGAAATCTTGCAGTGGTGAAGTATAGCATTGACTAAGGTGCCATTTGCATTCCCTGGTGCTGGGTGAACAACCTAAAAGTCAAAACACATAGAATGCAAGAATAATTATTCTCCCTACCAGTAGTAAGAAAACTTCATGTAAGAGTTTAAAAAACTAAATAGAATTAGGATGGGGAAAATGTTTTGTGGAAAAGGTCGTTAACAGGACAGTATAACCAACATTAACTTGAATGTCGATGTAATACGCAAAACACGTGAATGAACAAGCCCCAAATTTTGAAGTAGAACGAGCTACCTTTCAGTATACACTGATTTTACAGGTAGCCAGAGACTTCTCATCAACTGTATGTGTGGTTATCTACTGGGTATTTTTTTAATCATTATGTTTCTCGTTTAACTAGACACCCTCATTAAGCTCACAACTCTTATGCTGAAGGTCCAGCTATGTAGAAAATAGGCTCTCCACAAACTAGTGTGTACATAAAAGTGATGAAACCTTATTGAGACATTCCTAAGAACAAGGTAAGTACAAGTAAAATCTTACTCCTTCGTATCACTGCAAAAGACGGTGCGTACCATATGAGCCGGTTTGTTCACGACGAGAAGATGCTCGTCCTCGTAAACAATGTCGAGCGGGATGTCCTCCGCCTCTGCCCTCAGCGGCTGCAGCTCCGACACGGTGCAGCTGACCTTGTCCCCTCCCTTCACAGTGTGCGAAACCTACTACGTGCAGAAGCGCAAAGCAAGCCAGCTTTAGAATACCAGCAAATCTGCAAATGTTAACAACAAACGGCATCTGCGCCGAAACTTGCACTATTTTTGTACAATATAATGCATTGTCTCCTCAGCTGTTTAGCATGAAGATTTCTAGTTTGAGCACATAGTTGTTGTTTTTCAATTAATATACAGTAGCACTCTAGTTTAAGCGAATGATTAACAAACAAGAAATGCTTAAGAAGCTTCCTACTAGCTGAATTTTGCGACGGCAAGATGTAAACTTCCTAGTACGTAGTAGGAACCAGGTTAGGTGTTGACGGCGGCACCTTGGAGACGGGGCGGCCGTTGACGGCGACGAGGCCGGCGCGGATGCTGGCCTGCACGCGGGCGCGGCTGACGCCCCCGCCGCCCAGCCGCGCGGAGATCCACGCGTCGACCCGCGACCGGCCCTCCGCGGCCGGCACGGCCTCCTCCAGGCGGGTCCCGGCGTGGCCTCCCCTCCGCGCCGGCGCAGGCTCAGCCTCCGCGACCGCGTCCGAGGAGACGCACCTGGGGCGAGAGGAGGCCCGGAGGGAATGGCTTCGGCTCGCGCTCGCGCCGCGGCGGAGGAGGACGGAGAGCGCGGTGGCGACCGCCGGCGGCGGCGCCGCCGCCGTCGCTGCTGCCGCCATGCTCTCGGGTGGGTTGGTCCGTGGCGACGAGTGAAGAAGTGGAGAGCGGAGAGGATAACGTTTGGGTATTTTTGGGCCTGTAAATGGGACCCGGTATGGATCTCTGTCAAACTATGGGTATGGGTTGGGCTGAATTCGATATCTGTTTTCTTTTTCATCTTGTGGGATTTGTCATCTTGTACAAGTTTGAAGATTATTACCTAAAAAAATTAGTCACCCTAAAAAAACCATAAAAAATAAGTTTGAAGAGGAGCTAAAAAAAGAGTTTGAAGAGTCCCCAGATCGACGAGTACTTCTATGCTCGTCGTTTAACTTGGAAAGACGGCAGACGCAGGGCGGCATAAAGCCCCAGGCAGCCAGAGCCTCGGCCTGGGGGGGCGTGGCCGGCTGATCCTTCGTCGTGTGTATAGATACAACTACAGTAGTATGACACAGTTTGTCACACATACATGGACGCGGAGGAATTGATTGGAGTTATTGGCCCTCTACAATAATTGTTGTTGGGAGCCCCATAGCAAAGCCTGGCTCATCAGGTTGATTTCCAATGCCATCGACGAATCCGCTCATGGATAATCAGCCGACCAGCACCAACCAAAGTTTGTCATACTTGGAAACAGACGAGAAGCAAAATAGTCTAGCTCAGCTGAAATCATTCTTCTATAGGTTCCCTCAATAATATGTAGCCGCCACATGTATAGCCTATTCTGAATAGTACATATTCAGTATATGAATTTGCTTTTCACTATTCATATACCAGAAACAATACTAAAAATATTTAAAATATTTTTTGACAAAGCCCAAAATAATGCTAAAAGTTTTCAAAAATAAAAAAGATCATCTCAAACGACTTTGATATAATATCTCTTTTAGGGTCCGATTTTTTTCCCAAAAATTTCAGTGATATACAAAACTTTTGGAACAATTTTACCAAAATTTCAGAAGCACAAATTCAACTATTTCCTACATATTTCAAAGCATTACAAATATAAATCATTTTAAGGGACATTCCACAGGAAAATCAGTTTCAATTTTTTTTAGCACAATCTTCAATTGTTTGAAAAACAATTTTACTTTCACCTCATAGTTTTCTCACACAGGTTGAAATTATTTCAAACATATTTCATTTGATTTCAACCTCTCTAAACATACACCAACAAATTTAAAAAAGTATTCCACGCACAGTTTCACAATATTTTTGCCAAAAAAGATTTTCAAATAATAAGAAAACTCGTATTTCAAAAATATTTTGTACGTACTTTGTTAAGTCTTTTAAAAAATATATGCTATGAAGCATTTTCGTTGTTCCTTTAGAAGCTGGCTCATTTTGCTCAGAGGAAACGGCAAGTCTTCTATTGGGCCGAAATTCTTGAAGGCGCGCAGCAAAGCCTTTTCCCCGACGCGGCCCATAACTTAAACCCATAAACTCTCCTCTCCATCCCCCGTTCACCTGCAGCAGCTGCTAGGGTTCCTCTCGTCCGCCCCGCCGCCGCCGCCGCCCGTCCACCCGCCGCCGCCGCCGCCGCAATGGCCGCCGACACCACGAAGCCGCTCTTCCCGGCGGCGCCGCACACCTCGCTCCTCCCGTCCCACGGCAACGCCAACCGCCTCTCGCCGGAGGCCGCCTACTGGCGCAACTTCCGCTCCTCCGAGCTCGACACGGGCTCCACCACCTTCTCCGTCACCCACCTCGCCTTCTCCCCGGCGCACGCCCGGCCCACGCTCGCCGCCGCCTGGTCCAACGCCGTGCACCTCTTCGCCGGCGACCCCCTCGCGCCGCGCCCCAAGGTGACCGTCTGCAAGGACGACGCCGCCTTCTCGCCCTCCTTCCGCTGCGACGGGGCGCTGCTCGCCGCCGGCGACGGGCGGGGCGTCGTGCGCGTCTTCCGCGTCGACAAGCCCACCGCGGGCCCCCTCCGGACCCTCTCCGCCCACGCCGCCCAGGCCCGCGTCGTCCGCTACCCGGAGGCCGGCGGCGACAAGGTCCACCTCCTCACCGCCGGCGATGACGCGCTGCTCGCCTACTGGGACGTCCCCTCCGAGACGCCCGTCTTCACCGTCCCCGCCGCGCACCGTGACTACATCCGCGCCGGCGCGCCGTCCCCCGTCGACCACAACCTCTTCGCCACCGGCTCCTACGACCAGAGCGTCAAGCTGTGGGACGCCCGCACGGGGAAGGCCCCGGCTTTGTCCTTCTCCCACGGCGCCTCGGTGGAGAGCGTGCTCTTCCTGCCGTCCGGCGGGCTGCTTGCCACGGCCGGAGGCACCACGGTCAAGATTTGGGATGTGATTGGTGGTGGCCGGCTCGTGCACTCGGTGGAGAGCCATGTCAAGACAATCTTCGCGCTCGCGCTCGGGAAGATGGGCGCCACTGGGGAAACTCGGCTGCTTAGCGCAGGGAGTGATGGTTATGTCAAGTGCTTTGATTATGGGGAGCTCAAGATGACACACTCGATGCGGTATCCCAAGGAACTGCTGTCCGTGGCTTGCTCACCGTGTGGGACGGTGCTTGTTGCCGGGTCTTCAAAGGGAGACATCTTTGTGCGCAGAAGGAAGAAGAATGCAACAGAGGAGGAGGAAGAGGAGGTTGTAAGCAGCGAGTTCGCTTGGACAATGCCCAAGCCAGAGAAGCAAGCGCTCAAGCCGAGCTACTACAGATACTTCCTCCGCGGCCAGAATGAAAAGGCCAAGGAGGGCGACTTCGTGATCTCAAGGCCCAAGAAGGTGAAGTTCGCAGAGCACGACAAGCTGCTGAGGAAGTTCAGGCACAAGGACGCTCTGGTTTCAGCATTAGCCAAGAACAATCCGAGGAGCGTCGTGGCGGTGATGGAGGAGCTGGTTGCGAGGAGGAAGCTGGTGAGATGCATCGGGAATCTGGACGTGGCCGAGCTCGGGCTTCTCCTCGACTTCCTGCATCGCAACGCTACCCTGCCAAGGTACGCAAGGCTGTTGCTTGGGGTGGCGAACAAGGTGCTGGAGATGCGCGCGGAGGATATCATAAGCGATGATGGGGGGAAGCTGAGGGGGTGCGTCAGGAACCTTAAGCGGATGGTCGTGGAGGAGATTAAGATACAGCACACGCTGCAGGGGATCCAGGGGATGATATCTCCCATGCTCGCGCTTTCTGCGAGTAGATTAAAGTGAATTTTTGCTACCTGGTTGGGCTGCCATAAGTGCTCATGTATGTTCATTTACGCTTCATAGACAACGCTTGCTTGTTGGTGAAATTTTGGCTTGTTTCTACTGAGTGAGATCCTAGTGCCTAGAGACTTTTGATCAGATTGTTCTTCTAGTATGTCCCCTTATTTTGATGATGTTCAGTATCGATTCAAGTGATGTGGTCGCTTATTCCTTGTGCTTCTCTTCCACAAAAAATATTATCAATCATTCAGTTTCCAAGGTGAGACCATGCATCCTGTGCTGATCATCATGCCAGAGCTAGAATGGTTACATTTGTCTGGAAGAAATTGACAGTTTTGCTGTTCCAGAGACTGGAGCTTTTCTTGCAGGCCTGTCTTGATATTTTGGTAAACTTTGCAATGCATCGTCCAACGAGTTCTGGACAATGGCAATCTGTCTCCTGTCACGACAAAATTCGCGAAAGTTGGCTGCTTCTTTCGCACTCCTTAATCCATCCCAAAACATGCTTACTTTCACCTTGCATCTGGCTGTCAGGTATTTTGGATCTTACCTCTTTCAATTCTCAATTCAATGCTCTGTAATTACCACATGGCCATAATCCTGAGTTTTGATCAGATTATTTCTCTAGCATGTTTATCTTGATGATATTCAGTTCAAGTGGTGTGGTCGCTTATTCCTTGTGCTTCTCTTCCAGACAAATATAATCAAGCATTCAGTTTCTAAGTTTTGAGACCCTGTGGCCTGTGCTGATCATCGTGCCAGAGCTAAAATGGTGACATTAGTCTGGAAGAAATTGATGGTTTTGCTGTTCCAGAGAGCATCTCTTTGGCTTCCAATCATTCTGAACCCAAACTTCCGTCCATTACGTGCCTCGGATCATTTTGAAACCTGCTGTTTCATGTTGGCATTCTCCCAAGCTGTTGATCAATGAGTAATACTGGTGTTTTTGTGATTCTGTGTACGTGTGGTGGTAACCTGCACCTTTGCTGTCAACCTGTACTGTACTGTGCATATTCTGAATGTTGCATTCTACAGTGCATGTACTGTGTACTGTTAACCTGCATCTCATGGTCTGAATTTTATGTTTTGTGCTGCATTCTGGTGTACTGTCTCTACTGTGTATTATGCGTATATACTGCTTAAAAAGCTGATCTCACCTGTATGAGTGCTCTAAAAATACTTGTACCCGTTGTACACCCTGCTAATTACTCCCTCTGTAAACTAATATAAGAGTGTTTAGATAACTGCTTTAGTGATCTAAACGCTCTTATATTAGTTTACAGAGGGAGTATAATGTATGGTTCTTTCTATGTGAAAGCTGCTAGATCCGTCCAATTTGAAAGCTGCTCGGGCCATGATTGTACTCTCCACCATTGCAAAGCTCTAATGGAGCCAGAGTCGACAGGCATATTTGGGGAAGAACACTTGGTCATCGGATTCGCCGAGAAGCCCCACCATCTTGCTCAGACCATCACTTTGTTCTCCACCTCTTCTTGTTATCTGTACTTGTCTTCAGAAGATGAACAGTGCTGATGGCACAGGTTAAGGGCCTTTGTTTGCTCCAGCATATACCCGGCATTGTTTCCTTCCATGCTACTCACAAGCAAGCAAGCACATTTTTGCTCACACCACACCATTATTGTCCTCTCCAGCTTGTGCTTCTCTGTTATTACGCCGTGTTCCAATGGCGGGGTCGGTGGTGGTCAACGTCCTTGTCCAACCACTGGTCACAGTCGTGATGGAGAAGGCGTCCAACTACATCCTTGAGAAGTACAAGGTGATGAAGGGCATGGAGGAGCAGCATGAGATCCTCAAGCGCAGGCTGCCCGCCATCCTCGACGTCATCGCGGACGCCGAGCAGGTGGCTGCCCACAGGGAAGGGGCAGCAGCCTGGCTCCAGGCCATCAAGAAGGTGACTTACCAGGCGAATGAAGTCTTCGACGAGTTCAAGTATGAGGCGCTTCGTCGCAAGGCCAAAAAGGAAGGACACTACAAGGAGCTTGGCTTCGGTGTGGTAAAACTCTTTCCCACCCACAACCGTTTCATATTCCGTAACAGGATGGGAAGAAAGCTCCGCAAGATTGTGCGGGCCATTGATGTCCTTGTGACTGAGATGAATGCCTTTGGCTTTAAGTATCAACAGCAACCGTTGGTGTCCAGTCAGTTGCGGCAGAAGGATCATGTTATGTCCGATCCAAAGAAAATCACCAGCAGGTCGAGAGGCAAACATAAGGAGAAACTTGTTGATATGCTAGTTGGTCAAGCTAACAATGCAGATCTCACAGTTGTTCCCATCGTTGGAATGGGGGGTCTGGGAAAGACCACGTTAGCACAACTAGTTTACAATGAACCTGCAATTAAGAAACACTTCAATTTGACTCTATGGGTGTGTGCCTCTGACTGCTTTGATGTGGATACTCTGGCTCAAAGTATAGTTAAAGCAGCTCCCAAGAAGAAGAAGAAGAAGAAGAATGATGGTAAAGAAGTTGATGCTCTGGCTGACAGTATAGTTAAAGCAGCTCCCAAGAACAAGAATGATGGTACAGAAGAAGCTTCCGGGAAGAATAATGATAGTACAAAAGCAACTCATGGGAAGAATAATGATAGTACAAGAGCACGTTCTAGGAAGAAGAAGAAGGATGGTACAGAAGCAGCAGCTACTTCCAAGAACAACCTGCAGAAATTAGTGAGTGGGCAGAGATACCTCCTTGTACTGGATGATGTTTGGGAACGAAAGGATGATATATGGGAAAAGCTCAAGGCCTGCCTACAACATGGTGGCAGGGGTAGTGCGGTCTTGACAACAACTCGTGATGGAGGAGTGGCTAAAACAATGGGTACCGTTGAAGCTTATAATCTCACAGCTGTGGAGGATGAATTCATAAAGGAAATTATCGAGACAAGTGCATTCAGCCGTTTTCAGAATGAAGAGGAAAGGCCCGCCGGGTTGGTGAATATGGTTGGTGAGTTTGTGAAGAGATGTGTTGGCTCTCCTTTAGCCGCAACAGCACTGGGCACAGTACTGCATACCAAGACCAGCGAGGAAGAATGGAAGGATGTACTAAGCAGAAACATCATTTGCACTGAGGAGACTGGTATCTTACCAATACTCAAGCTCAGTTACAATGACTTGCCTCCTCATATGAAGCAATGCTTTGCTTTTTGTGCCATGTTTCCCAAAGGTTACCGGATTGATGTGGACAAGCTGATCCGACTGTGGATCGCACATGGCTTTATTATCCAGGAAAAGCAAGTTTGTCTTGAAACCATTGGCAAACAGATTTTCGATGAGCTGGTCTCAAGGTCATTCTTTCAGGATGTGAAACAAGTCCATGAAATTGAGAAATTGAGAAACAAGTCCATGAAACAGATTGACTCGTCCAGTGAAATTGAACATGACGGGGCATGTTATTCCAGAACTACATGCAAAATCCATGATCTTATGCATGATGTTGCACTTTCTGTAATGAATAATGAATGTGCCTTGGCAACTGAGAAACCTTGCAAAAATGATGCTGTTGTTACAACTGCGGAACCAAGTCAGAGTGAGTGGCTTCGAGACACTACTCAGCATTTATTTTTGTCATGCAAGGAACCAGAAAAAGAATTGAATAGCTCTCTGGATAACAGCTCTCCAGCTATCCGAACACTTCTGTGTGATAGTCGTATGGAAAATTCATCATGGCAGCATCTATCAAAATACAGCTCTTTGCGAGCATTAAAGCTCTGTTTGCGGGGTTCATTTCCGCTGAAACCAAAGCATCTACATCACCTGAGGTACCTAGATCTCTCAAGAAGTAGATATATCAAAGCACTTCCTGAAGATATGAGCATTCTATACAACCTGCAAACGCTGAACCTCTCTGGCTGCATATGTCTTTGTCGACTTCCGAGACAAATGAAGTATATGACTGCCCTCCGTCACCTTTACACTCATGGTTGTCCAAAGCTGGAGAGCATGCCTGGAGACCTCGCAAGACTAACAGCCCTACAGACACTTACATGTTTTGTAGCGGGCAGTAACTCTAATTGCAGCAATGTTGGTGAGCTCGGGAGCTTGAACCTTGGTGGTCAACTGGAGCTATGTCATCTGGAGAACGTGGAAGAAGCTGCTGCAAAAGATGCAAACCTCGTGAAGAAGAAGGAACTAACAGAACTGACATTAAAATGGAGCTTTGGATCGGATAACATTGTTGGTGAACGTAGCAGTCGGGATGATGCTAGACTGCTCGAGCAACTTAAACCTCATGATGGGTTGCATGCTATAAGGATACACGCCTATGGAGCCACCACCTTTCCAACATGGACAGCTATGTTGCAAAACATTGTTGCGGTCCATCTTTATGGTTGTAACAAACTGCAATGGTTCTTTAGTGGTGACACTAATACATCCTTTGCATTTGCAAATCTGAAGATGCTGACGTTGCAAGAGCTTGTCTGTTTTGAGAGATGGTGGGAAATAGATAATGGAATGCAAGCAGAAGTGATCATGTTTCCTCAGCTTGAGAAGTTGTGTATTAGTCACTGTGAAAAGTTGACGGCATTCCCAGGGCTGCCGACCTTCCCTAACCTCCAGAACACTCGTATTGAGGGATGTCCAGAGTTGACAACTATAGTTGAATCACCAAAGCTCAGTGTATTAAAGATGGAAGGACGTGATGTACAGTTGTTCCAGTGGGTAGCCGGGCATATGACTTCATTGACCAACCTGGACCTGCATAGCCTTGTGGACAGTACAGAAACAACCTCGGCGGCGGCTGAGCATGGTTTGAGGGAATTAGTGGATGGCATGGACAAACGGAGTGATCATGATTTTCCTCTGACAGTTTTGGTGTTACAAAACTTTCAGCTAGATGTAACAGAGCTGTGTTCCTGTTTTGTACACCTGCAAGATTTGTCATTTTGTAGGTGCCATGCACTCCTCCACTGGCCAGAAAAAGAGTTTGAAGGATTGGTATCCTTGAGGAAGCTTACGATTGACCAATGCGAGAATCTGACTGGATATGCACAAGGTTCTACCAAGCCATCAACATCATCAGAAACAAGTCAGCTCCTTCCACGTCTAGATGTACTAGTGCTACGGAACTGTGGAAGTTTGGTCGAGGTCTTCAATGTCCCTGCATCCCTCACGGTAATGGAAATTATGTATTGCAAGAAGCTTGAGTCTATTTCCGGCAGGAGGCTGCAGCAGGGACAGTCAGCATCACCGATTCATCAAGGGTCATCTAGTATAGCAGAGGTGTCATCATCATCATCACCCGGAGATTGCGCGGAGAACTTAGAGAAACTAAAAATAGATGAGTGTCATAGCTTAAAAGGGGCCCTCCATCTTCCCTCGCCGCTCAAGGTTCTAAACATTGTTAACTGCGGTGGGTTGACATCTCTGGAATCTCGCTCGGGAGAGCTCTCATCGTTGGAGCGCCTCATACTCCGGGGTTGCAATTCCCTGGCTTCCCTACCGGATGGGCCGCAGGCATACTCATATGTCCAGCGCCTTACAGTTAGATCCTGCCCTGGTATTAAGACGCTCCCCGCAAGCCTGCACAAACGGCTGGACAACATCGAGAAGAAAAATAATAGATGCCCATTATTATGAAGGTAAGCACGCAGCAATCACCTTTCTATTACTCCTTACTACTTTACTAGCGAGTATTAAATTTGCTAGTTAGAAAATGATAATAGCATCGCTAGTAGT
This sequence comes from Aegilops longissima, assembly GCA_021605205.1. Taxonomy (NCBI): domain Eukaryota; kingdom Viridiplantae; phylum Streptophyta; class Magnoliopsida; order Poales; family Poaceae; genus Aegilops; species Aegilops longissima. The sequence goes on from CM038679.1 coordinate 741,155,641, forward strand.
ACGGCAGAAAATTGGAGTCAAATTAAATGTTCCTTTAACCTAAATTTACCATTTCTTAATTTGTTGATGTTTCTCTGAGTGTAAGTTTTTACATTATTATTCTTTGCAGATTCATCAAGGCCTATCCCTATCCTTTTGAAACCGAAGACATGGGCATATGCCATCCGTAGAGATTAGAGAATCACAGGAATGCCAGTTCGGAAGTTGTCATGCAGGTTGGTGATCCATAAACATGCCTCCACTGCTGAAACCCTTAATTGTTCTTCTTTTTTGCAAGAATATGCTGGCGCGGTTGTAAGATGTGATTTTTCTTTGCAGAATCCACCCAGCACAAGCAGATGGGAAACAGAGATCACTTGTAGTAGAAGTATTGCCGTGCAAGACGCCCACCGGAACAGTGAGACCAGTAATCCGAAAGTGCTCCTATAATACTATTGGCTATCATTCTGTTACCAGAAATAGATGTCGTTTGAATAGTAAGTACTTGTATTTCGCCACCCCTGTTTACCAAGAGGCACGGCGACACTCTGCCCTGGGCACTGTCAGTTTTTTGTCAAAATTCTGTCGCAGTTTCCCAATTTTATTTATGGACTTGTATATCAGTGCTAGACTGTATGGATGGAGTTATCCCTGATTGTGCAAAGAAATATAGCTGATGATCTTGAAAATGTAGCTTGCTTGTGGACTAGCAACAGTAAAAATATCGTGATTAACATGGTTGCTGCTGCAATGATGTGGAGCACAGGAATGGCATTTTCTTTGGGCGATGCATGTGGCCTGGTTTACGGGCATCGCCTGGTTGCTTGTGGACTATTGTCTTGAGAGACCCACCACGAGAAGTGATTGTGGTTGCCGGGATCATACGCCCACAGGAATGTTGCTGCCATGCTGAGTTGCAAGATCAGCAATCAGAATGATTTTTTCCTGCCAAAAGAAAAGATCAGTAATCAGAAAGTGGTTTGAACACTACTGTTTTATCCCCAGAAAGAGATCATGCTTGAATAATTACTACTTGTTGTTACCACTTGTGTTTACCTATGGGCTCTCATTGTATTTCTTTTCAACTGTCAGTTTTTTTTTTTTTTGCCTTGCAGCATTTTCTTTGAGCGCTATACCCAGAAGAGGCAACTTATTAACTTGTATTTTCCCACCTCTTTTTACCTACAGTCATGTCATTGTATTGCCTTTCCAACAAGCATGGCGGTATTCTTCGCTGTGCACTGACAGTTTTTTGTCGAAATTATGTCTATGGTTTTCCTGGTTTTATCTATGGGCATGTATAAACAGAGTACCACCATTTACAGTCAATATTCCATTTACCACGTATTTCAGAAGTGCTATTTATGATGCTATTGAATTCCCCTCGTACTCTGCACCAGATTTTATGGAGGGGACTATCCCAGATTGTGCAAAGAGACATAGGTGCAAACAGGAAAAATTGTTTTGATCAACATGGTTGCTGCTGCAATGGTGGAAACTCAGAAATGATATTTTTTTTTCTTTGGGCGATGCATGCGGTCTGGTCTACAGGCTCTACGGCACATCTGGAAGCCCCAATGTTAACCCGCTGCTGGTGAAGAAGAGAACTTCGGACACAGGCCCTGTCGCGGTGGTCAGGCGGCTGTTGAAGACTGTTTACTGAAGAATTAGGCTGCCCTGTTTTTTTGTTCAGTTTCTGATGGTTTTTGCAATGTCTTTTTTTGGCTGCCTTTTATTAGTAGTAGTACATACTACTATTACATCCACCAGGAGAAAATGGATCAAAAACTGCAAAAGAACAGAAGACAAAAAAAGCTCTGTAAATTTATGGTTTCATTCTATAGATATGTGAGCCTCAGAGCAGCTGCAGCAGCAGCAAGCAGAGCCTCCTTCCTAATAGCAGACAGAAGTTTCTCATCCTCATCGTCGATCGCCGTCGAGGATGAGGATCCTGATCGAGAGCTTCCTCCTTCACAGCAGGCATGATCCGTGTGTCAGGACCTAACCCTGACGGACCTGAAGAAATCAACGCATTAACTGTAGCTGCGCCTGTTTCCGTTACTGAAGTCCGTCGAATCTGCATCCAAGGGCTCTCCTGGCGTGGTTCGGCAACGGCTGGCTACTCGAGCCGCAGATCCTCCATCCAACGGCCGAGGACAGCACAACTGTCGCTGTTTACCTTTCCGACAACGCAGGCATAGCATGCACACACAGGCACAGGCTTTAAGGTCTGCAAACATTTCTGAATTCATACAAAGACCCAAAGATCAAAAGAAAATCAGATTAATTACAACAGAATGAGCAAAGAAAAGAAAAATAAATAATGGGGCGCAGATTATAAAATAATGCATGCAAATTGAAAATGTTTACAGCGACACCAAAGCTCCAAAAGAAATCCAGCATGATAGAACGGTAAGAAAATATAATGAATGAGCTCCAGATTATAAAAGCATGAACATAAATTCAGAAGGTTCACGTTATAGAAGGCAATGATACGGTGGCCAGTTATTTCTTTTTGAAAACAAAAGGTAGATTGGCATCTACTCCCTCCGTTCCTAAATAATTGTCTTTCTAGAGATTTCAACAAGTGACTACATACGAAGCAAAATGAGTGAATCTATACTCTAAAACATGTCTACATACATCCGTATGTTGTAGTCCATTTGAGATGGCTAGAAAGACAAATATTTGGGAACGGAGGGAGTACCTTATATATTTCAAAACAGGCAAAGCCTGAGGATCCTAAGGTCGATTACATGAGCTTGTAATATGCACCAAGGTGCAAAGGCCACAAGCAGCCTGTTAGGACATGAAAGCAAGGAAGCAGAAGTTTACAGGAGCAGATTACAACATCTTATACAGTTATACCGAAAAAGGCTTCCGCCCCGTTTTATATATAAAGCACGATCTGAACAACCCAGTACAAACGCACGACACCATAATACACGCACACACCCAAGGCATGATACATAGGCGCTGAGCACGACAACACCACCCCTAGCACTACCACCGCGAAGAGATGAAGCCGCATATGACGGACCGTGGGCTTCAAGGCGGCGCCTTCAGGAAGGATACGACACCGGAGCGCCGCCGCCGCCCAATCCAAGGATTAGAGTTTCCCCCGGAGCCGCACGACGGGCAATGAGAGCCGCGACGACGCCTTCAAGAAGGGAACGAGCTTCGCCGCCGCTGGTCCGTCTGAAGATAGAGCGGGTTTTCACCCCGGCCAAAACTCACCGCCACCGAACGCCACACCCCGGCGACCATGCCACCCACACGGCCATGGCCACCGGGCAGCACCAAGCCACAACCTCCGCCCGAGAGTACCGGGCTACCACCACCAGGGCCGCCGCCCCGGCATCCAAGACCTTGACACCACCTCACCCGAGACCTGCCGCTATCCTACCAAAGAGACGAGCGGAAAGGTCCCACCTTTCGCACCCCTGGGCGACCCCCAGCGCCGGACCCAATAGGCCGGCCACCTGGCCTCCCTCGACCTGTCCTGCAGCCAGTGGCGGAGCTAGCTCAAGTTTAGAGCCCGGGCAAGATTGACGTGAGGTCATGTTAATAAGGTTTTGCCCAAGCAAACTCTTCACTAATCTAATTTTCTCTACTACAGTTCCATGGACATGCAACATGGGAGCCCGGGCAGCTGCCCCAGCTCGCCGGGTGCTGGCTCCGCCACTGCCTGCAACACCGGGCGCGAGGCGAGCTTGGTTCCGCAACACCGTGCGCGAGACGAGGTCAGTCCTGTTGCACCGTGCTCGAGACGAGCTTAGTCCTGCGACACTATGCACGAGACGAGCTCGGACCTGCGCACCGGGCGCGAGACGAGCGATCGACCGCAGCTGGGAGAAGGACAGCCCTTCGCCGAGCGTAGCGACCGGACGACGAGGAGGGGGGTGTCGGGGAACGTAGTAATTTCAAAAATTTTCCTACGATCACGCAAGACCATGGTGATGGCATAGCAACGAGAGGGGAGAGTGTCTGTCCACGTACCCTCGTGAGACCGAAAGCGAAGCGTTATAACAACGCGGTTGATGTAGTCGTGCGTCTTCACGATCCGACCGATCCAAGCACCGAACGTCACGGCACCTCCGAGTTACGCACACGTTCAGCTCGATGGCGATCCCGGACTCGATCCGGCAAAGTGTCGGGATGAGTTCCGTCAAGACGACGGCGTGGTAGCGATGTTGATGCTCCACCGACGAGGGCTTCGCCTAAGCTCGCGACGATATGACTTCTCCGGCGCGAGGCTTCGCCTAAGCTCATGACGATATGACCAAGTGGAATATGGTGGAAGGGGCACCGCACACGGCTAAGGAAAGATCCGTAGATCAACTTGTGTGTCATGGGTGCCCCCGCCTCAGTATATAAAGGAGCCAAGGGGTGCGGCCAGCCTTGGGAGGCGCGCCGAGGAGTCCTACTCCCAGGAGTAGGACTCCCCTGTCCTAGTTGGAGTAGGATTGGGGAGGGAAGAGGAAGGCGCCCCCTCTCCTTGTCCTATTCGGACTAGAGGGGAGGGGGCGCAGCCCACCCGGCCGGCCCTTCCTCTTCTCCCTTGTGGCCCATGAAGGCCCATATACCCCCGGGGTTCAGTAACCCCGGTGTTAAATAACTTCTGTTTTCACTCGGAACCCTTCCGTAGTCCAAACATAGGCTTCCAATATATCAATCTTTATGTCTCGACCATTTCGAGACTCCTCGTCATGTCCGTGATCACATCCGGGACTCCGAACAAACTTTGGTGCATCAATACTTATAAACTCATAATGAATCTGTCATCGAAGCGTTAAGCGTGCGGACCCTACGAGTTCGAGAACTATGTAGACATGACCTAGAACCATTCTCGGTCAATAACCAATAGCGGAACCGGATGCCCATATTGGTTCCTACATATTCTACGAAGATCTTTATCGGTCAAACCGCATAACGACATACGTTGTTCCCTTTGTCATCGGTATGTTACTTACCCGAGATTCGATCGTCGGTATCCAATACCTAGTTCAATCTCGTTACCGGTAAGTCTCTTTACTCGTTCCGTAATACATCATCTCACAACTAACTCATTAGTTGTAATGCTTGCAAGGCTTAAGTGATGTGTATTACCGAGGAGGCCTAGAGATACCTCTCCGACAATCGGAGTGACAAAACCTAATCTCGAAATACGCCAACCCAACAAGTACCTTTGGAGACACCTGTAGTACTCCTTTATAATCACCCGATTCGTTGTGACGTTTGGTAGTACCAAAGTGTTCCTCCGTAAACGGAGTTGCATAATCTCATAGTTATAGGAACATGTATGGGTCATGAAGAAAGCATTAACAACATACTAAACGATCAAGTGTTAAGCTAACGGAATGGGTCATGTCAATCAGATCATTCAACTAATGATGTGACCTTGTTAATCAAATAACAACTCCTTGTTCATGGTTAGGAAACATAACCATCTTTGATTAACAAGCTAGTCAAGTAGAGGCATACTAGTGACATACTGTTTGTCTATATATTCACACATGTATTATGTTTCCGGTTAATACAATTCTAGCATGAATAATAAACATTTATCATGATATAAGGAAATAAATAATAACTTTATTATTGCCTCTAGGGCATATTTCCTTGATCTCCCACTTGCACTAGAGTCAATAATCTAGATTACAAAGTAATGATCCTAACACCCATGGAGTCTTGGTGCTGATCATGTTTTGCTCGTGGAAGAGGCTTAGTCAACGGTTCGCAACATTCAGATCCGTATGTATTTTGCAAATCTCTATGTCTCCCACTTGGACTTGGTCCCGAATGGAATTGAAGCGTCTCTTGATATGCTTGGTCCTCTTGTGAAATCTGGATTCCTTTGCCAAGGCAATTGCACCAAGATTGTCACAGAAGATCTTCATCGGTCCCGATGCACTAGGTATGACACCTAGATCGGAAATGAACTCTTTCATCCAGACTCCTTCATTTGCTGCTTCAAGCAGCTATGTACTCCGCTTCACATGTAGATCCCGCCACGACGCTTTGTTTAGAACTGCACCAACCGACAGCTCCACCGTTTAATAAAAACACGTATCCGGTTTGCGATTTAGAATCGTCCGGATCAGTGTCAAAGCTTACATCGGCGTAACCATTTACGACTAGCTCTTTGTCACCTCCATATCGAGAAACATATCCTTAGTCCTTTTCGGTATTTCAGGATGTTCTTGACCGCTGTCCGATGATCCACTCTGGATTACTTTGGTACCTTCCTGCCAAGCTTACAGCTAAGCATCGTCAGTCCGGTACACAGCATTGCATACATGATAGAGCCTATGGCTGAAGCATAGGAACATCTTTCATTTCTCTCTATCTTCTGCTGTGGTCGGGCATTGAGTCGACTCAATCTTACACCTTGTAATACAGGTAAAAACCTTTCTTTGCTCGATCCATCTTGAACTTTTCAAAACTTTATCAAGGTATGTGCTTTGTGAAAGTCCAATTAAGCGTCTTGATCTATCTCTATAGATCTTGATGCCCAATATGTAAGCAGCTTCACCGAGGTCTTTCATTGAAAAACTTTTATTCAAGTATCCTTTTTATGCTATCCAGAAATTCTATATTATTTCCAATTAATAATATGTCGTCCACATATAATATTAGAAATGCTACAGAGCTCCCACTCACTTTCTTGTAAATACAGGCTTCTCCAAAAGTCTGTACAAACCCATATGCTTTGATCACACTATCAAAGCGTTTATTCCAACTCCGAGAGGCTTGCACCAGATCATAAATTGATCGTTGGAGCTTGCACACTTTGTTAGCACCCTTTGGATCGACAAAACCTTCTGGTTGCATCATATACAACTCTTCTTCTAGAAATCCATTCAAGAATGCAGTTTTTACATCCATTTGCCAAAATTCATAATCATAAAATGCGGCAATTGCTAACATGATTCGGACAGACTTAAGCATCGCACGGGTGAGAAAGTCTCATCGTAGTCAACCCTTGAACTTGTCGAAAACCTTTCGCAACAAGTCGAGCTTTGTAGACAGTTATATTACCATCAGCGTCAGTCTTCTTCTTAAAGATCCATTTATTTTCAATGGCTTGCCGATCATCGGCAAGTCAACCAAAGTCCATACTTTGTTCTCATACATGGATCCCATCTCAGATTTCATGGCTTCCAGCCATTTTGAGAATCTGGGCTCACCATCGCTTCTTCATAGTTTGTAGGTTCGCCATGGTCAAGTAACATGACTTCCGAATAAGATTACCGTACCACTCGGGTGCGTATTTTACTCTGGTTGACCTCGAGGTTCGATAGTAACTTGATCTGAAGCTTCATGATCATCATCATTAGTTTCCTCACTAATTGGTGTAGTTGTCACAGAACCATTTCTTGTGATGAACTACTTTCCAATAAGGGAGCAGATCTGATTATCTCATCAAGTTCTACTTTCCTCCCACTCACTTCTTTCGAGAGAAACTCCTTCTCTAGAAAGGATCCGAATTTAGCAACGAAAATCTTGCCTTCAGATCTGTGATAGAAGGTGTACCCAACAGATCTCCTTTGGGTATCCTATGAAGACACATTTTTCCGATTTGGGTTCGAGCTTATCTGGTTGAAGTTTCTTTACATAAGCATCGCAGCCCCAAACTTTAAGAAACGACAACTTTGGTTTCTTGCCAAACCACAGTTCATAAGGCGTCGTCTCAACGGATTTTGACGGTGTCCTATTCAACGTGAATGCGGCCGTCTCTAAAGCATAACCCCAAAGCGATAGCGGTAAATCGAAATAGACATCATAGATCGCACCATATCTAGTAAAATACGATTCGACGTTCGGACACACCATTTCTCTGTGGTGTTCCGGGTGGCGTGAGTTGCGAAACTATTCCACATTGTTTCAAATGTAAACCAAACTCGTAACTCAAATATTCTCCTCCACGATCAGATCGTAGAAACTTTATTTTCTTGTTACGATGATTTTCCACTTCACTCTGAAATTCTTTGAATTTTTCAAATGTTTCAGATTTGTGTTTCATTAAGTAGATATACCCATATCTGCTCAAATCATCTGTGAAGGTGAGAAAATAACGATACCGCCAAGCGTGCCTCAACATTCATTGGACCACAAACATCGGTATGTATGATTTCCAACAAATCAGTTGCTCGCTCCATAGTTCCGGAGAACGGCGTTTTGGTCATCTTGCCCATGAGGCACGGTTCGCAAGTACCAAGTGATTCATAATCAAGTGATTCGAAGCCCATCAAGTATGGAGTTTCTTCATGCGTTTTACATCGATATGACCTAAGCGGCAGTGCCACAAATAAGTTGCACTATCATTATCAACTCTGCATCTTTTGGCTTCAACATTATGAATATGTGTATCACTACTGTCGAGATTCAACAAGAATAGACCATTCTTCAAGGGTGCATGACCATAAAAGATATTACTCATATAAATAGAACAACCATTATTCTCTGATTTAAATGAATAACCGTCTCGCATTAAACAAGATCCAGATATAATGTTCATGCTCAACGCGGCACCAAATAACAATTATTTAGGTCTAAAACTAATCCGAAGGTAGATGTAGAGGTAGCGTGCCGACCGCGATCACATCGACTTTGGAACCATTTCAACGCGATCGTCACCTCGTCCTTAGCCAATCTTCGCAATCCGTAGTTCCTGTTTGAGTTGCAAATATTAGCAAGAACCAGTATCAAATACCAGTACTCTGCGAGTATTAGTAAGGTACACATCAATAACATGTATATCACATATACCTTTGATCACCTTGCCATCCTTTTTATCCGCCAAATACTTGGGGCAGTTCCGCTTCAAAGTGTCCGGTTTGCTTGCAGTAAAATACTCGGTTTCAGGCTTAGGTCCGGACTTGGGTTTCTTCTCTGAGCAGCAACTTGCTTGCTGTTCTTTTGAAGTTTCCTTCTTCTTCCCTTTGCCCTTTTCTTGAAACTAGTGGTCTTGTTGACCATCAACACTTGATGCTCTTTCTTGATTTCTACCTCCATGGCTTTTAGCATTGCGAAGAGCTCAGGAATTGTCTTAGTCATCCCTTGCATATTATAGTTCATTCTGAAGCTCTTGTAGCTTGGTGGCGTGATTGGAGAATTCATCAATGACACTATCATCCGGAAGATTAACTCCCAGCTGAATTAAGTGATTGTTATACCCGGACATTTTGAGTATGTGCTCACCGACGAACTATTCTCCTCCATCTTGCAGCTATAGAACTTATTGGAGACTTCATATCTCTCAATCCGGGCATTTGCTTGAAATATTAACTTCAACTCTGGAACATCTCATATGCTCCATGACGTTCAAAACGTCGTTGAAGACCGGTTCTAAGCCGTAAAGCATGGCACATCGAACTATTGAGTAGTCATCGCTTTGCTTTGCAGACGTTCATAACTTCGGCTCGGCATCTCGCAACTGTCACCCAGCGGTGCTTCCGGGCGTAATTTTTACGTGCAGCAATGAGGATAATCCTCGTTACGGACCCAGTCCGTGTAATTGCTACCATCATCTTTCAACTTTGCTTTCTCAAGGAACGCATTAAAATTCAACGGAACAACAAAGACGAGCCATCTATCTACGAGAAACATAGACAAGCAAAATACTATCGGTACTAAGTTCATGATAAATTTAAGTTCAATTAATCATATTAAAACTCCCACTTAGACAGACATCTCTCTAGTCATCTAAGTGATTACGTGATCCAAATCAACTAAACCATGTCCGATCATCACGTGAGACGGAGTAGTTTCAATGGTGAACATCACTATGTTGATCATATCTACTATATGATTCACGTTCGACCTTTCGGTCTCCGTGTTCGAGGCCATATCTGTTATATGCAAGGCTCGTCAAGTTTAACTTGAGTATTCGCGTGCGCAACTGTTTTGCACCCGTTGTATTTGAGCGTAGAGCCTATCACACCCGATCATCACGTGGTGTCTCAAAGACGAAGAACTTTCGCAAGCGGTGCATACTCGGGAGAACACTTCTTGATAATTTTAGTGAGAGATCATCTTATAATGCTACCGTCAATCAAAGCAAGATAAGATGCATAAAAGATAAACATCACATGCAATCAATATAAGTGATATGATATGGTCATCATCATCTTGTGCTTGTGATCTCCATCGCGAAGCAACGTCATGATCACCATCGTCACCGGCGCGACACCTTGATCTCCATCGTAGCATCATTGTCGTCTCGCCAACTATTGCTTCTCGACTATCGCTACTCCTTAGTGATAAAGTTAAGCAATTACATGGCGTTGCATTTCATACAATAAGCGACAACCATATGGCTCTCGCGATTGCCGATAACTCGGTTACAAAACATGATCATCTCATACAATAAAATATAGAATCACGTCTTGACCATATCACATCACAACATGCCTGCAAAAACAAGTTAGACGTCCTCTACTTTGTTGTTGCAAGTTTTACGTGGCTGCTACGGGCTGAGCAAGAACCGTTCTTACCTACGCATAAAACCACAACAATACTTCGTCAAATAGACTCCGTTTAACCTTCTCAAGGACCGGGCGTAGCCACACTCGATTCAACTAAAGTGAGAGAGACAGACACCGCCGGTCACCTTTAAGCAACGAGTGCTCGGGCGGTGAAACCAGTCTCGCGTAAGCGTCTGGCGTAATGTCGGTTCGGGCCGCTTCATCTCACAATACCGCTGAACCAAAGTATGACATCTTTGGTAGGCGGTATGACTTGTATCGTCCACAACTCACTTGTGTTCTACTCGTGCACATGACATCAACGCATAAAACCAGGCTCGATACCCTTTGCCGGGGAGCGTAGTAATTTCAAAAATTTTCCTACGATCACGCAAGACCATGGTGATGGCATAGCAACGAGAGGGAGAGTGTCCGTCCACGTACACTCGTGAGACCGAAAGCGGAAGCGTTATAACAACGCGGTTGATGTAGTCGTGCGTCTTCACGATCCGACCGATCCAAGCACCGAGCGACGGCACCTCCGAGTTTCGCACACGCTCACTCGATGGCGATCCCGGACTCCGATCCGGCAAAGTGTCGGGATGAGTTCCGTCGAGACGACGGCGTGGTGGCGATGTTGATGCTCCACCGACGCAGGCTTCTCCTAAGCTCGCGACGATATGACTTCTCCGGCGCGAGGCTTCGCCTAAGCTCATGACGATATGACCGAAGTGGAATATGGTGGAAGGGGCACCGCACACGGCTAAGGAAAGATCCGTAGATCAACTTGTGTGTCATGGGGTGCCCCCCCCTCAGATATAAAGGAGCCAAGGGGTGCGGCCAGCCTTGGGAGGCGCGCTGGAGGAGTCCTACTCCCACCGGAGTAGGACTCCCCCTGTCCTAGTTGGAGTAGGATTGGGGAGGGAAGAGGGAAGGCGCGCCCCCTCTCCTTGTCCTATTCGGACTAGAGGGGGGGGGCGCAGCCCACCCGGCCGGCCCTTCCTCTTCTCCTTGTGGCCCATGAAGGCCCATATACCCCGGGGTTCCAGTAACCCCGGTGTTCGGTAACTTCTGTTTTCACTCGGAACCCTTCCAAGTCAAACATAGGCTTCCAATATATCAATCTTTATGTCTCGACCATTTGAGACTCCTCGTCATGTCCGTGATCACATCCGGACTCGAACAAACTTGGTGCATCAATACTTATAAACTCATAATGAGCATCGCCGAAGCGTTAAGCGTGCGGACCCTACGGGTTCGAGAACTATGTAGACATGACCTAGAACCATTCTCGGTCAATAACCAATAGCGGAACCTGGATGCCCATATTGGTTCCTACATATTCTACGAAGATCTTTATCGGTCAAACCGCATAACGACATACGTTGTTCCTTTGTCATCGGTATGTTACTTACCCGAGATTCGATCGTCGGTATCCAATACCTAGTTCAATCACGTTACGGTAAGTCTCTTTAGTCGTTCCGTAATACATCATCTCACAACTAACTCATTAGTTGTAATGCTTGCAAGGCTTAAGTGATGTGTATTACCGAGAAGGCCTAGAATACCTCTCCGACAATCGGAGTGACAAAACCTAATCTCGAAATCGCCAACCCAACAAGTACCTTTGGAGACACCTGTAGTACTCCTTTATAATCACCCGATTCGTTGTGACGTTTGGTAGTACCAAAGTGTTCCTCCGTAAACGGAGTTGCATAATCTCATAGTTATAGGAACATGTATGGGTCATGAAGAAAGCATTAACAACATACTAAGCGATCAAGTGTTAAGCTAACGGAATGGGTCATGTCAATCAGATCATTCAACTAATGATGTGACCTTGTTAATCAAATAACAACTCCTTGTTCATGGTTAGGAAACATAACCATCTTTGATTAACAAGCTAGTCAAGTAGAGGCATACTAGTGACATACTGTTTGTCTATATATTCACACATGTATTATGTTTCCGGTTAATACAATTCTAGCATGAATAATAAACATTTATCATGATATAAGGAAATAAATAATAACTTTATTATTGCCTCTAGGGCATATTTCCTTCAGGGGGGGGGGGGGGCAAAGGCCGATACAAGCCGCCTACGGACGAACCGACACTAGGACGTGCCAGCTGTTGCCGAAGCTGACTTGCCAAGCCGCTGTGGAGCCATCCACGACTGGAGCAGCGGCCACCCCGGCCACTGCCCAACCCGCGCCGCCCGCCGGGCACGCACCCATGCGTCGAGCCGCCGAAGGGGAGGGACGCCGCCAAAGTCCCCAAACATGTATAGAAAAAATGTTGACTGTGTTTTTGAAAAAAATGATGAAATTTTTTGATCATGTATATAAACATGTTAATCAAGCATTCAAAAAATGTTGATTAAGTATTTGAAAAACGGTGATCACGCAATTGAAAAATGTGACATCTATTAAAAAATGATGAGTTTTTATCATGTATATAAAAATGCTAATCGAGCATTTGAAAAAAATGTTGAGAAAATATTTCTAAAATATTGGGCAAGCATTTGGAAAAATATTTACTGTGTATAGAATTTATTTGACCATGTGTAAATTTTTTTCTTAATGTTGCATTTAGAAAATGTTAATCAAGCATTTGAAAATGTTAAAATTTATATAAAATATTGACAATGTATTAACTAAATGCTAAATCTATAATATAAAAACGTTAAACATATATTAGAACATTATTGTTGACATATACAAAAATGTAGGAATTAAAACATAAGAAACAAAGATAACGAACAAAATAAAAACAGAACAATAAACAAAAACTAAAAAGGAAATAGAAAAACAAAACCAAATAATCGAATGAAAAAAGAAAGAAGAAACAGAGAAAAAAAGAAAAATAAATGAAAACCAAGAAAGAGAGAAAAGAAAAAAAAAACAGTAAAAGGGAGAAAGAAAGGAAGAAAACCGACGAAAACATGAAAAAAAAACACAAAAATCTAAAAAGCTAGTGCAAATCCGATTTTATTTACTTCAAGTAGTTTGCTCCCTTCAATTGAAACATGAAAAGAGCGACGACTTACTGCTAGAAGAGCAATGAAGTAACGAGGTGATCGAGGGATTAAATCCCACGCCCTCCCTTTTTCCTGTGATTATTTATTTTAAGAGCGATAACGGGCTGGCCCAGTAATGACCAGAGAGAGGAAAAGCTCGACGCGAGAGGAACCACTGGTCTCGCATAACGCGAGATATAGCGCTCGCGCCCTATAGGAGCACCCTTGGATTCTCCCGTGAAAAAAAGGAGAGCGTGGACCTGGGCCTAGTGGGCCTGGATAATTCCACCTAGTTGAAGTAGAAGAAAAAAAGACATTGCCTCCTCGTCATCTACAATGGATAGGAAAAGGAGAGAGTGATGGACCTGGGACATTTTTCTAGTGGTGGGCCGGGACATTTTTCCTTCTCGTTCCCCTTGAAAGAAGAAGAAGGGGAATTGTTTCCTCAAAAAAAAAAAAAAAAAAAAGAAGAAGGGGAATTGTCTAAAAAAAAAAGAGAAAAAAAAGACACTACCTCCTCGTCGTCTACAATGGTCGATCCCCCAATCCCACAGGACGCCGGCCGGAATCCGCCGCCGCCGCCGCCTGCGCTGTGTTTCCTTGCTTCAAAAGAGCACCGCAAAAGACGATGCTCCTCCCCCTCTTCCTGTACCGTACATCGCTGAAGCGCTCTCGCGCCGGATCCCGGGGCCGTCGGGGTGGGGGATCGAGCGACCAAGCCGGGACTTTTCGAGGCCGGCGGCGGAGCGCCAAGGGGAGGAGGCCGCGGCGAGTAGAGGGAGTGTGCGAGCATCCTCGAGACAAAGCAAAGCGCATCCAGATCCACATGTGCGTGCGTCTCCCCGGAAGTCAAGAACAGTAAGCGTCTTCTTGCTTCCATTTTCCTCACCAGCAATCAAGCACCCCCATCCTGCCCAGCCCAGGCCATTATTGCGTTTGAAACAAAGCTGCTAGATTCGTCGCATGCGCCAGATTGGTCCTGCAAAGTTCTAATAATGGCGGCGACAGTGGTGGTCAGATTTGGGGAAGAACACTTGGTCCTATGCGCGTCCGATCCGCGGAGAAGCCCATTCAAGAAGCCCCACCATCTTGCTCAGCTGAGGCCATCATTGCCGGTGCCCACCTCTGCATGCTCTCTGCACTTCGGTACCTCTGCTCACAAGATGAACAGCGCTCAAGCCACAGGTGAAGTGAAAAATTGCTTGCTTCCATTATTTGCTTCCACGTATACTGGGCATTGTTTCATTCCATGCTCCCCACAAGCAAACAAACACATTTTTCCTCACACCATATTTGTCCTCTCCACCTTGCGAGGCGCTCCAATGGCGGCGACGGTGGTGGTCAACATCGTGGTCGGGCCGCTGGTCAAGATCGTGCTGGAGAAGGCGTCCAGCTACCTCCTCGACAAGTACAAGGTGATGAAGGGCATGGAGGAGCAGCATGAGATCCTCAAGCGCAGGCTGCCCGCCATCCTCGACGTCATCGCCGACGCCGAGCAGGCAGCAGCCCACCGTGAAGGGGCGGCAGCCTGGCTCCAGGCCATCAAGAAGGTGACCTACCAGGCCAATGAGGTCTTCGACGAGTTCAAGTACGAGGCGCTTCGTCGTAAGGCCAAGAAGGAGGGACACTACAAGGAGCTTGGCTTCAGTGTGGTAAAACTCTTTCCCACCCACAACCGTTTTATATTCCGTAACAGGATGGGGAGAAAGCTCCGCAAGATTGTGCGGGCCATTGAGGTCCTTGTGGCTGAAATGAAGGACTTTGACTTCAAGCATCAGCAACCACTGCGGGCGTACAGCCAGTGGCGGCAGAAGGATCATGATATCTTTGATCCGGAGAAAATCACCAGTAGATCGAGAGCCGAAGATAAGAAGAAACTTGTTGATATACTGGTTGGTCAAGCTAACAATGCAGATCTGACTGTTGTTCCCATTGTTGGAATGGGGGGTCTGGGAAAGACCACGTTAGCTCAACTTGTCTACAATGACACTGAAATTCAGAAGCATTTCAATTTGCTGCTATGGGTGTGTGTCTCTGACAACTTTGATGTGGATTCTCTGGCTAAAAGTGTAGTTGAAGCAGCACTCGAGAAAAATGGTACAGAAGCAGCTACTTCCATGAGGACGAAGATGCCGCTGGATGGCCTTCAGAATGTATTGAGCGGGCAAAGGTACCTCCTTGTATTGGATGATGTCTGGACACGAGAGGTTCATAAATGGGAGCAGCTCAAGGCCTGCCTTGAACGTGGTGGCATGGGGAGTGTGGTCCTGACAACAACTCGTGATAAAGGAGTTGCGGAAATAGTGGGGACTGTTGAAGCTTGTAATCTCGGAGCTTTGGATGGACAATACATAAAGGAGATTATCGAGACAATGTCGTTCAGTTGTTTGAAGAAGGCAGAGGAAAGGCCAGCCGTGTTGATGAATATGGTTGATGAGATTGTGGAGCGATGTTCTGGTTCTCCTTTAGCTGCAATGGCTCTGGGCTCTGTACTGCGTAACAAGACCAGTGAAGAAGAATGGAAAGATGTATCAAGCAGAAGCAACATTTGCACCGTGGAGTCTGGAATCTTACCGATACTCAAGCTCAGTTACAATGACTTGCCGCCACAAATGAAGCAATGCTTTGCTTTTTGTGCCATATTTCCCAAAGATTACGAGATTAATGTGGACAAGCTGATCCAACTATGGATTGCACATGGCTTTATTATCCAAGAAAAGCAAGTTCGTCTTGAAAACATTGGCAAACAGATTTTCAATGAACTAGTCTCAAGGTCATTCTTTCAGGATGTGAAACAAGTCCAGACCACAATCGGTGAAATTGAACAGGACGGGGCGTGTTATGTCAGAACTACATGTAAAATCCATGATCTTATGCATGATGTTGCACTGTCTGTAATGGAGAATGAATGTGCCTTGGCAACTGAGGACTCTGGCAAGATTGGATATGTTGTCTCAACTGAGGACCCAAGTCAGAGTGAGTGGCTTCCAGACACGGCTCGGCATTTATTTTTGTCATGCAAGGAACCAGGAAGAAAATTGAATAGTTCTCTCAAGAACAGTTCTTCAACCATCCAAACACTTCTGTGTGATAGCTTTATGAGCAGATCATTGCATCATTTGGCAAAATACAGCTCCTTGCAAGCATTACAGCTCCGTTTGTTGGGATCATTTCCGCTGAAACCAAAACATCTGCATCACCTGAGGTACCTAGATCTCTCAAGAAGTTTAATAAAAGCACTTCCTGAAGATATGAGCATTCTATACAACCTGCAAACGTTGAACCTCTCTGGCTGTGTATCTCTTTGTGAACTTCCAAGGCAAATGAAGTATATGGCTGCCCTCCGTCACCTTTACACTCATGGTTGTCCAGAGCTGAAAGGCATGCCTAGAGACCTAAAAAAACTCACATCCCTACAGACACTTACATGTTTTGTAGCAGGTAGTGGCTCTAATTGCAGCAATGTTGGAGAGCTCGGGAATTTAAACCTCGGTGGTCAACTAGAGTTGCATCATCTAGAGAACGTGACAGAAGAAGCTGCAAAAGCTGCAAACCTCGTGATGAAGAAGGAACTAACAGAACTGACATTAAAATGGACTGTTGGATCGGATAACGTTGTTGATGAACCTAGCAGTCGGGATGATGCAAAAGTGCTCGAGGAACTTAAACCTCATGATGGGCTGCATGCTATAAGGATACACACCTATGGAGGCACCACCTTTCCAACATGGACAGCTATGTTTCAAACCATTGTTGTGATCCATATTTCTCATTGTAACAAACTGCAATGGTTCTTTAGCGGTGACATTAACACATCCTTTGCGTTTCCAAATCTGAAGGAGCTTACGTTGCAAGAGCTTGTCTGCTTTGAGAGATGGTGGGAAATAGATAATGGAACGCAAGGAGAAGTGGTGATGTTTCCTCGGCTTGAGAAGTTGCGCATTAGTCAGTGTGAAAAGTTGACAGCATTGCCAGGGCAATCGACCTTCCCAAACCTCCAGATCACTCGTATTGAGAGATGTCCAGAGTTGACAACTAGAGTTGAATCACCAAAGCTCAGTGTATTAAAGATGGAAGGACGTGATGTACAGTTGTTCCAGTGGGTAGCCAGGCATATGACTTCATTGACCAATCTGGAACTGCATGGCCTTGTAGACAGTACAGAAACAACCTCGGCGGCGGCTGAGCATGGTTTGAGGGAAGTTCTGGATGGCAGGGAAAAATGGAATGATCATGATTTTCATCTGACAGTTTTGGTGCTACAAAACTTTAAGCCAGGTATAACAGAGCTGTGTTCATGTTTCGTACACCTGCAAGATTTGTCAGTTTGGAGGTGCCATGCACTCCTCCACTGGCCAGAAAAGGAGTTTGAAGGATTGGTATCCTTGAGGAAGCTTGTGATTCACCAATGTGAGAATCTGACTGGATATGCACAAGCTTCTACCGAGCCATCAACGTCATCAGAAAAGAGTCACGTCCTTCCACGTCTGGAGTTACTAGTGATAAGGAAATGTGAAAGTTTGGTTGAGGTCTTCAATGTCCCTGCATCTCTCAGGGTAATGGAAATTCTTTATTGCAAGAAGCTTGAGTCTATATCCGGCAGGAGGCTGCTGCAGGGACAGTCAGCATCGTCGATTCATCAAGGGCCATCTAGTATAGCAGAGGTGTCATCATCATCATCATCACCATCATCATCTGGACATTGGGCGGAGAATTTGGAAAAATTGAAATTAGTCGAGTGTCATGGCTTAACAGGGGTCCTCCATCTTCCCTCGTCCCTGAAGGCTCTAGACATTGATAGTTGCAGTGGGTTGACATCTCTTGAATCTAGCTCAGGAGAGCTTCCATTATTGGAGTGCCTCTATCTTTGGAGTTGCAATAACCTGTTATCCCTACCGGATTGGCCACAAGCATACTCATATCTCCAATGTCTCTACATTATGAACTTCACTGTTATAAAGACGCTCCCTAGAAGCCTGCAGCAACGGCTGGGCACCATCCAGGAGGAACATGTAGATGCTCATTATTATGGAAGTAAGCATGCAACAATTTCTTTGTTACTCCTTACTGGTGAGCTAATTGTGCTAGTTGGATAACTATAATAGCATCACTAGTAGTATGAGAGAAAAATGAAGCAAAGTAAATGTTCTTCAAACCTAAATTCATCATTTCTTAATTTATTGAGGTTCCTTGAGTGTAATTTTTTGCATTATCAACCTGTGCAGATAAGCCAAGGCCTATCCCTATCCTGCTCAAACCAAAGACATGGAAATGCGCCATCCGTAGAGATTAGAGAGCTATAAACAGAATCTCAGGGCGAGAATACCAATATCGAAGTTATTCCAGAGGTTTGTGATGTAGAAATATGCCGACGCTGCCGGAACCTTTGATTGGTCTTCTTATTTCTTGCAAAAAGAATTAAGCTCGTGGAATTGTTTGCAGAATTCTTCCAGCACACAGAGACCGGAAAGTGAGATCACTTGGGGTGGAGCTATTCTCCTGCGAGACGCACACGAGAAGTTGTTGCCATGCTGAACTGCGAGATCCGTAATAAGCGCTTCTATTGGCTATCAACATTCTGCTCC
Source organism: Aegilops longissima (assembly GCA_021605205.1). NCBI lineage: Eukaryota > Viridiplantae > Streptophyta > Magnoliopsida > Poales > Poaceae > Aegilops > Aegilops longissima. The sequence continues at coordinate 741,174,693 of CM038679.1, forward strand.
CAGAAAAGATCTTGTTTGAATGATAAGTACTTGTACCCACCTCCTTTTACCTAAGGTCATGTCATTGTATTTCTTTTCGAACAAGCATGGCGGTATTCTTGCCCGGGGCAGTGCCAGTTTTTTGTCGAAATTCTGTTGCAGAGTTTCCCAGTTTTATCTATGGAGCTGTATAAACAGAGTACCACTGCCATTTAGAGTTAGTGTTCTGTCTGCTGCATATATCGGCAATGTTATTTATGAAGCTGTTGATTTCCCCTCATACTCCGCACCAGATTTTAGGAAGGGGATTATCCCAGATTGTGCAAAGAGACATAGGTGCTGATTTTGAAGATGTAGGTTGCCTGTCGATTATCAACAGGAAAAATGCCATGATCAACATGGTTGCCGCTGCAATGGTGTGGAAACAGAGGAATGACATATCTCTTTGGGCGATGCATGTGGTCTGGTTTACAGGTTCTCTGGCACATCTGGAAACCCCAATGTTAACCTGCTGCTGGGAAGAACAGAACTTCGACCACAGACCCTGTCGCGGTGGTCAGGCAGCTGTTGAAGAATGTTCACTGAAGAATTAGGCTGCTCTGTTATTTTCTTCAGTTTCTGATGTTTCTTGCAGTGTTTCTTCAGCTACCTTAGCAGCGATATGCATCTATCTGGAGTCTTATGACGCCTGTTACTATGCTTTTTATTTTCAATGAAAATGGAGCGGGGCGGGGCGTGCGCCTTTTGATCGATTTTTAAATTTTTTATGTTCAGTACAATCTAAGCTAGAGATATAAAATTTCAGTTTCTCAAGATACGGCGTTCATCCGAATCCAGCCTTGACTTGTGCATACATAATCCTTTGTTTATTGACCATCTTATGCATTTGAATCTGTTTATTGCACACCTCATACTCTGCTTTTATTTGTTTCTCAAGAACAGCTGCTGGAATGTTGTTCTCAAAATGAGGCTAGGAACTTTGGTATACAAAATGCGTAGCCACGAACTGCTTCAAATTATCAGTACTAACTAGACAGCTGGGACTTCAAATTTTCAAGCTATGATGTTCATCACCAATTTCATCCTGCTAACCGATCGTCGAGTAAATCAACAGCTTCACAGTCCATACACGCAATATGTATATTGTACAATAGCAGTGCAATAACATATACGTATAATATTACTTGATTGAGCGGCGTTTTGGCTCCTAGGTGCATATGCACCCATTGTCGAAATACACATTTCGAAAAGTTAAAAATTTCGGAACAAAAATCCCACTTGTATATAATTACCGTTGATGAGGTGAGTTCATTTGTCTGGACAACAGCGCAAGCTGGTCCGGGTGCTTTTATTTTTTGTCAGTTTTCAGTAGTAGTATATACAGTACTAAATTACAACAACGGGGAGGGAGATCAAAAATCAAAAGCGAAAACAAAATGTAATACAGAAGGAGCTCTTTAAATTTAGGGTTTGTTCTATTTTTTTTTGAAACGAAGGCAAAAGCTTTGCCTCATCTCATTAATAAAGCAGAAGAGTATTGCCCGGTTAATAAACGGAAAACCAGGCGAAAACCGTCATAAACCGCTGAGCGGCACACACATAATACCACACACACCTCACATAGAGGGTCTCGTCAACATCACACGCCGGTGTCACCGTCATCACTTCTCCCCAACAGGCGTCATCGCCCTCCCTAATCTCCGAGCAAGCGACTCCGACTTTTCTGAAGACAAAAGTCGACCCAACCCACACCATAGAGGCTGTGTGAAACACAAGAAGCCCCGGCCAAACTCAGCCACCCGTGCCAAGGACAGCACAACTCCGACTCTGAATGATAGCTTCGAAGGAGAACTATGCAAGGTTGGCGTCGCGGAAGACCACCGAACAGACCACCTGCTACCTGTCATCGTCGCCACAAAGGCCCCGCCGCCGCAGCTCCGACTTCATCACAACAAAACAACCTGAGGTAATCCCACGAACACGCCGAAGAAGAGCCAACTATCGCAACCATTGTCGCATCTCCGTCATCGCACACACCCATCATTGTTGCCACAAAAGCCTCGATGCCAACTCCACCAACTTCCATCGGTCCCACTTGATGATGCCTAGCTCCAAAGACGAAGCCCCCGAGAGGGGATACGATGCTAGAGCACCGTCATCGTCCGATCCCATGGATCTAGGGTTTCTTCCGAAGCTGCGAAGATTGGAGCTGAGAGTACCTCGACGATGCCAACAAGAAGGAAACGACGCTTGAAAGCGTCGCCATCGCCGGCTCCGGACACGCCGGGGACAAGCTTTCGCCCGGGTCAACCTCTCGAGCCCTGCACATCAAGCATCAGCAAGCCCTCCATCGAGCCACCGAGGTCCAATAATCCGTCCGGATCTGACCGCCTTCACACTTCGCAGCAGATCCGCTCCGCCCAGCACAGCAGAACTGCGTTGTCTCCACCCCGGGCTGCCGCACTGCCCAAGCAGCAGCCACCGACCGCGTGGCCACGCATCCTCACGACGGTCGAACCATGCCGCCGGGCACCTCGTGCCGAACCTTCCTGCACAGATGCAGCACGACCCGGCCACGCCCGCACCTCGTGCTGCACCTTCCCTCTGGCCGCACCTCCCAGCCAGAGCACCACCGCCCACGCCCGCGCCGTGCTGCGCCGGACCAGATCGGCCGCAACACGGGTTTGTTCTATAGATATGTCAGACTCCTAGCAGCAGCAACATCAACAGCTCAACACAGATATAGCTCGCGCACACGGCATGCAAAGCAGCAAGCAGAGCCTCCTTCCTAATAGCAGCAGACAGAAGTTTCTCATCATCGTTGATCGTCGTCGAGGAGGGTGACCACAATCTAGAACCTCCTCCTGAGCAGTGAGCAGGTGAGCTTGATCAGCCAGCAAATCCAGCAAGCTCCGCACCTTCTCCCTGATCTGGAAATGCTGAGAACGACCACCAGAAAGTTCAGAAAAAAAAACATGCAAGAACAAGTTCAGAAAAACATTTACATTACTCTAAACAACCAATGAGGTACTGACTACTGACTACAACAGAATAAGCAAAATGTCTGAGTAATTACAAGATAGAATGCAATGAACACGACGATCAATTAGCCATAGCCCGGTTAAGAAGAGAGGTTTATGGGAGTTGATAAAGGCTCAGATATGCTTATGCGTGTGGGCATGAAATGGTAAACGTAAATTCAAACTCCTTTTCAGTCTAGAAACACATTTCTGTGTATATTAAGTAGAAGCATATGCTTATTCTTTGAGATATTTGTAGGAGCCACAAATTCATAGACATATTTCTGCTAGTTGTAAAGAGGATGGGCCGAGAGACCGAATATCATCCATCAAGCAGCAAGAGACGCCTTGCCTATGGCGCCACTCTTGCCTTTGCCTACCTTCTTTTGTTTGCCTTTTATTGGCGTTCCTGTCAGGAGGCAAGCAATTGACCTGCCCAAACCAGGTCTAGCAACCTCCACACTGGCAAGCAAGTCACAAAGTTCTTTCGCGAAGAGAGCATTTGAATTTGGAGTAGGTGCCTACACACTTGGCTCAATGGCCATGCCACTCACAGGCATCACTTGATCGATGGTCGCAGGCGAGGGAAGGGCATCAACATCTAAAACTATGTGCTCCTTGACGCCCAGAGGTAAGCTAGTCGACACCTGACACCCAACGGACTTAGGCGAGCGAGAGATTGCAACATCGAAATCAACACACTCCTCGGCATCCATTATCTTGCTAGACTCCAGGGATGATGCTGGCGGTAAAGCAACAATTGAGATCTCGGGCAGGTCTACCTTCAAGTGTTCGACGGATAAAGGCAGAACCGGGCCCCCACACAGTTCCCGAAGCTCAGGCATGATCTGCAGTACCGGAGTCACAACCACATCATTGTCCAATCCCTCAGAGGCTGACGACGGTGATCTGGCTCTAGCACGAGGGGAGAAACAACCATGAAGCTCAGCTCCCCTCTCGATCTCGAAGCTGTCACCAGGCACAACCAAAGGGCGCGACACATGAGCACTCTGCAACACAGGCAACGCCAGGGAGAGCTCACGCAATGCAGCCTCAGCACGCTCCATGAAGCTCTGCATTCGCAACATCCAACCTTGCATGGAGTTAATGACATCACGCAGAGGCTGGACCGTCTCCTCGAACCGAAAGGAAGCCATACCAAGCAGCTCAGAACGCAGCAGCTCGGCCTGGCTCTCCAAGGCAAGCCACAACGGGATATCCGTCGAGGCTACAGAGCTAGCAGGAGTAGCAACGATCGATCCGCAAGAATCATGAGAAAATGCCTTCGAGAGGGGTGAGGCTTCTTTCTGGACCTTGCGAGGAGCTGAAACTTGTTGATGTTCAATGGGAACGCGAGGCAACGACGACACAGTAGGGCTTCCCAAGAAGCTGAGGGGACGCCAGACATTGCGGCACTCACGAGCTCGATGACCATTCTCAAGGCACCGAGAACACCTAAAAGGATCTCGACAAACCACTGCACGGTGACCAGAAAGGAGGCATCTGCAACATCTACCACGAAGCCAAGCGGGGACAGGACGGGGAGCCAATGCAGGGGCTAGTGAGTCCTGGCGCTGCATGTTGCGCCGCGGCAGCACCTCCTGCCAACCTCCGCACGAATCCGCATCACTTGTCATGTCCGGCCGAGTAGCCGGAAGCGGAACTGAGGATTTGGTAGCCGGTGGCGGTGTCTGCGGGGCCAGCTAGTCGCCATCTTCATCTTCTTCGTTGTCGGTAAGAGAGCTCCACGAAACAGGTCTCTCGGTGCCCAGATCCGGCGAAGTATTGACATGAGTTGAGGACGGCGCCGCTTTCACAAGAGTCGAGGACGCTGTGACGGAGCCAGCAGGCGACATGGATGGCGCTTCAGCAGTCACAGTCGAGGGTGGCGAGGCTTCAGCAGGAGCCAAGGATGACGTAGCAGCGCCGCCAGGAGTCGGGGGCGGCGCGCCCACAGCAGCAATCGGGGTTGACGGCGCGGCGCTGGCAGGAGCAACATCAGCAGAGGTCGGGGACGGGAAACACCCAAGCCGTGGCGGCGGCGGCAGCCCAAGCCCTCCATCCACCAGGCAGGACAACGTAGCGACGCCGGCCGGGGGAGGCCGGGAGACCAGCAGAGAGAGCATGCCCGAATTTGCCGCCGGAGATGCTGCCACGAACGGCCGCGGCGGGAGCCCAGCGCCAGCGCGGGACAGACGCCCACCAGCAGCCGGGGCAGCCTTGCGGGAGGCAAGAGCAGCCGAGGCCATCGCGGCAGCAGCAGTCGAGGCGGCCGACGGAGTCGGAGACGACGACGCGGACGCAAGGGCCATGGGCAGCACCGCGAGAGCCTGGAGAGGAGAAGGAGTGTAGCTGAGAGAGGACACGGAGAGCAGCCCGGATCTGATCTCGGCTGTTGAAATGGCGGCCGGAAGAAGGAGATCAAGGCGGAGCCGCCGGCTGCGGGCGCGGGGTCGCGGGAGCCATGGCTAATTTGAGAAACTGAACTTGGAAGGACTTACTGCATGGTACATAAACAGAAATACAGCTCGATTTTCAAGGCTGACAGCGGTAAATAGAAGCACAAAAATATGTTGTAAAATGGGGTCTGTCCATAGAATAAGTAGCTGGGTGTACCCATTCCAGGATGCAATCCCATTCCTAGCTGCAGCCCAGATTTTGTGTTGCTCATCTTGATATCAAGGCTTTTCTTGCTTAGACTGTAAATAGACCAAGGCACCGATACGGCACCAGCACCAGCACCAGCGCCGGTTATGAAGCTGTGTTGCCGTTTGAGGTGTTGGTGCTGAAGCTGAATGCGAACGGAATATGCAGGTGTTGGTTGTTCCCTGCAAGCAAGGTAAGCTGGTGATAATGATCCTGCACATGGGATGGAAACTTGCGATAAGGAATGCACAAGGAACATCAACTAGAAAGAGCATCAGTAATACTCGAAAAAAGGCATTAAACAAGACGAGCCTTGACATTTGGATTCTGTACAGGCAATTGATCGGAAAGGATTCAGAAAACATTGGAGAACATACAACTGAATAATGATATGATTGATAGAATCGAGGGCCTGTACTCACTTTATTTTCAGCTAGGGCCCAAGCAAAAATCCTCTTTGGTATGAAGAATTGTTTTATGTGCCATTCCCTGCAAGTGACCAGGAATGCATGCTTCAGATAAGTGACCAGAAATATATATGCACTAGTAGATTGGATGATTGAAACTGTATAAAGACTGAAGAGCAGGGAAACAGTAACAAAGATGGTGACCAGACCTCCAACTTGAGTGCCTGCAGTTTCTTCACTTCTTCACACTCCAAACATCTCTTTGCAAGCAACAAGCTATGCTGCCATTTCCCTCGCTAGCCGATGTAACAAAGCAATCTTCGCTAGTCTCATCATCATCACCACAAGCAAAGAACACGTGGAAAAATAATAATTCTTTGCATTAGCAAAGTTCAATTGACTTTCACTTGACAGTTGACACCACTAAAATGTACTGACTGAGCTATTCGATGTACAAAATATGTGGAACATACGACGGTACCAGGATGGTATAGACTTCTGAATTAACGAATTGTACACAGTTTGAACAGGGCATGCAGACTAGCTTGTACTCCCTCTTAGCTAATATCTACATTACAGATATGTGCAATCTTAACCCAATCAAGTCCCTTATTCTTTTGGCATTGCTGTTTGAGCTCAGAGTCGCAATTGTTTATTCGTAGAGTCCTCAGAGAAGCAGGCATGTCAGGCAAACTCCGTATCAACTTCGCGTTGGATATATCGAAGGATTCAATAGAGCTCAGTCGTGCTACTTGTGGGGGCAGGCATATCAGATGAGAAGCATCAGACACCACTAGTTCTTTAAGTGCCTCATTTTGCAGTAACCACTCCTCAGGTAAGTGTCTCAGTTCAGGACCACCAGCAATTATAAGTTTCTTGACACACGAGATGCTTCGTAATGGCTCACTTAGCAAGAGTGATGGATTGTCAATATCAAGCTCAGTCAGGCTAGACAAACTAGCAGGGTCATCCACCCTCTCAGCGGATAGATCTGCGGTGATCTTTTTGCATCCCTGGATTTGCAGTGACATTAGTGATGGACTCCCATGGATCCCACTGATTGAGACTAGCTCTTGGCAATCCCATATGGACAAGTTTTCAAGATTTGTCAATCTTGCAAAGGCTTCAGCCAAGGGAAGAGATGTAATTGCACAATTACCAAACACCATATTAGTTAACCCTGGCAAACATGCAAGCACTTCTGAAGGGAAAACTGACAGTGCACAACCATCTAAAAATAGCATTGCCAACGAATTAAGACCTTTCATTGAATGAACTAGTGGTTGTTCAGCTTCACCGCACAATCCGAAAATGATGGTTCTCACGGTAGGGGGCAACCTGATTTCTCCTGTCACCAAATTTGGGCACTTCACTACTTCAAAGGTTTCCAGGGAGGCAAGTGAACCAAATGAATCCTCCGGTAGACATGACAAGCTTGCGCATTGTTGGATGGACAACTCCACGAGTGCAGATAGAGAACACCCCTGCCACAGAGTTTCTAAACTTTGGCAGCGGGAAATCATGAGCTTAGAGAGAGCCAGCTCCAATGATGGTGACGAGCTTGTATCGGAACCCCAAAAAAATGTTGGCATAGCCAACAAACCAGCATTATGGATTTCAACATGACAAATACTGGTAGGTACACTTGGCAATGTTCTCAGCGCCTCACAGTCACGCACTTTCAGCATCTCAAGCCTAGGGAATACATTCTTACCCTCCAATCCAACCCATTCCAGGCATTTTGGCATGCTTTCAATCTCTAGCACCTTCAGATTGTGCAATCCACAAGGATTTTCACCTCCATAAAATGAGGAATCCACACCCTTTACTGATTCCATGTTAATCATGTAAAGATACTGTAGAGAATGTAACTGCCCAAGAGGTGGAAGACGCTCCAATCTTTTACAATCACGTATGTGAACATATGTCAAATTAATGAGAGTGGGATTTTGCAGCCAACATGGAGATCGAGAGCCAGGATATCCTTCAATCTTCAATTTATGGGAATTATGGTGTGGTTCAAGTTTGTCGAGAACCAACTCAGCTTGGCTTGGTGTGCATGAATTTGAAGAGCCTGGAGACCAACTTAATGTTACAGCTGACAGACACTTTTTCTGGCCCAACATAGCTTCAGCAGCTTCTTCTGCGCTGTTTACCTTGTCAAGGCCAGAAACATATAAATGACGGATGTTTGCCAGATTCTTTAGTTCACCAATTGTGTAACCTCCTTCTTGTTTGACGCAGAAACCATATAGTTCATGGAGAGAAGTAAGCTTTCCTACACAAGGAATCGTTGGTATTATTCCGTGAGATAGTTGTAGATGACGTAAATTAACAAGGTTGCACGCTCTGTCCATTTCTCTTTTCTGAGGAGCCGTTTGTTGGTGATCATCGAACTTCAGTACTTGTAAGTGATAAAGCTTGTACACAGGCTTGGGAAACCAACAGCAATGCGACATTTTTTCCGCCCCACTTAAGAGACAAATAGCGAAGGTGCATTAAACCTCCCACCGAATCAGGAAGCTTACACCGTGAGTTTGTTATTATGGATAACACTCGTAAGCTTCTGGCCACACCCAACACTTCACTGAGCATGCGCACTTGGTCTGCCTCGTGATGGTCTTCAAAATGCGTAAGAAGCGTGCGCAGTCTCTTTGCGTGGGAGATCTGTTCAACAACAGCAGGGTTTATCATGTCAATGCATATATGGCGGACAGTCTTCGGAATACAACCAGAGAAATTTAAGTCCACTCTTGTGCATTCACTTGCTGACACAGACCGGGCCAACTCATGCAAGAGATCATGCATAACAAATCTCTCTTCGGAATATTCATCATATAAACAGCATTTTATAGTGCGACTATCATGAGGCTCTGATTTGATGTCAAAGAAGGACTTTCTAGATAATGTGTCTAAATAATCCATTCCAATATCCTCTGGCTGTATCGTGTCATCCACCGATGGCTGGATCAGTCCTGAACCCATCCACAAGTACACCAATTCTTTCTTTGTGAACTCATAGCCTTTGTGAAATAAGCTGCAATACCTGAAACACACCTGCAGATGTGTTGCTAAATGTTGATAACTTAGCCTCAACACCGTCATAATCCCCTCACTGCCCTGTTGTGCATTATGAACGCCCGAGTCCAAAATTCTGTTCCACGTGTTACTATCCTTGTTGCCGTTCAACAATCCACCAAGAACTTTTGCTGCCAATGGGGAACCACTGAGTTTGCTTACCATTTTCTTGCTGATCTGTTGTAGGTTCCTATAATCATCAGGATTAACACCGAAAAATGCATGGCTGTTCAAAAGAAGCAGGAGGTCAGTTTCTTCCAAGCCAGGCAATGTTAGAGAGTGGCATTCCACCTGTAGTGTTGTTTCCCCCTGCACCGCTCTTGCAGCAACATCAGCTACCAACCGCATTCGGGTTGTCAGCAGGATCTTGCTTCCTTTCTTCCCACATCTCAATGGACATAAAAAGTTCACCCAATCCTGATATCTCTCGTCATTCCATACATCATCCAGTACAAGGAGAAAGGTGTTGGAACTCAACCTCTCCTTGAGTTCTTTCTGGAGTGCATTTAGACTAACCATGGGTGCCTCTCTTCCGGTCATGTCCTCAAGGATCTTTCTTGTTAGTGCCTGAATGTCGAAATCCTGAGAAACACAAACCCAGATGACGAAATCGAAGCGGTCTTTGACATCTCTAGCATTGCATACATCTTGAGCGAGTGACGTCTTCCCTATTCCACCTATGCCAACTAGTGAAAACACGGCAATGTTATCGCCGGCACCACTTTCAGGCTTGGTCAACCACTGGAATATAATCTTCCTCTCTTCCTCTCTGCCAAGCAGAAGGCCACGAGGCAGCGAGCTTGTCTGGCGCGAGTTTCTGAACTCCACATCCTGTTTATGTTTCTTCATCTGATCATTGTTCAAGTGGCTGAGAACCTGCAAGAAACGCTCTACGCCAGCCGCGACATCGTCTAGGGTCGTGACTGAATTTCTCAGCCTCTCTAGTGACCCCGTGTTGAATGCACGGTTGAACCCTTGAATGACCTTGCGCTTGTACTTACTGACAGAGCCGCGCACCTTGTTATTATCTTGCCTTCTCACCTCCTCCTCGAGCCTGTAGTACTCGAGCTCGTCGACGGCGTCTTCGGCTTCCTCCACGGCATCTCTGAGCTGCCACAGCCATGCATCCAGCGCGTTGCTCTGACCCCTGATTTCCTCCGTGTCAACGGCATCAAAGACGACCTGGATCTGTGGAAGCAGCCTCTCTAGCCTCTCCCTGGCACTCTTGAGCCCTCCGGCTTTGTGGCTGTCCTTGAGATAATCAAAGGCCTTGTTGACAATGTTGGTGATGATTGACGTCGCAATGGCTTTGCCGGCGAAAACCGCGGCGGCGGAGGCCATGGCTGGGTTATTGGGGGATCCACGGCCGGTGAAGGAGAGACTGCAGTGGCGAGCTCGCGCAGCGGGCGGACGATATGGGCGCCGCTAGGCTCGAGGAAGATGCCGGCGGACGAACGACGCGGCTTTGAGGTGGCGATGGCGGCCGGACTCGGTGGAGCTGGCGGCGGTCGTGGATGAACCGATGCGGGCGGCCGGGGCTCAGTCCAATCGAAGAGATAGCGTGCGAGCCGAGCTCCGCTTCAGATCGGGCAACTTCAGGACGAGATGCCGGCGGCGGGCGGCGCGGGTGACGCTCGGTGGAGATGCCGGCGGGCGGGCGGGCGGACGGCGCAGCCTGGAGGTGGCGGCGGCGGCGGCGGCCGTAGTCGGAGGAGGCTTCGATCAGGGAGGCACCGGCTCAGCCTCACTGCATCGCCACGCCGCCGGGACCTCTCAACCGCCCGATGCGCCACCCGCTCGGCGCTAAGCTCCTCGTCCGATCCCCTCCGGCACGGCGGCATCCACCGGACCTGGCAGCTCCCCGGCGGCGCGCTCACCTTCGCCGCTCCGCCGTCTGATGCGCACCTGGTCAACTCCTCCTCGTCTGATCCCCTCCCTCCCTCCCTCCGGCACCCAGCGGCTGTTGACTTCTGTAAAGCTGCTTTGTAATGTGCACAACCATATGTTTTTACTCCCTCCGCCCCATATTGTAATTTACTTTGACACTATATAAGCATAAAAAATAGTCTTATATTATGAGATGATGGAGTAGTTTATACTATTGTGATTAGGTCAAGATCTAACTAAGTCTTAATCAAATGATATAACACGTAAAGAAAGCATAATGAATTTTTTTCACGAATCTGAAATGGATCTCACAAATATAGTATCGAGGACATAACTAAGTCTCAGTCAACTGAGATTTATACATGTATCCATCTGGGCTACACCGATGAATAGTAAATTCAAAAATAATACTGAATAATTTAAAAAATTCTGAATTTTTTGTTGGAGAAATATTACTGAGTGTGCGAGGTGCGTGACAAATTTCAAAGCATCTGAGTATCTGAGTAGATCTCAGCCAAAAAAGAGAGAGAGAAGAAAATCAGGTCTAAACAGTGCACAAAGAGTAAACTTGCATGCCAAATTTCAAAGCATCATATCATAGTATTTTAAAAAATATAAAACCTGTTTACTTTCTGGATCGTCATGGAAAACGCACCAAAAGTAATTTTCTCAAACTTGTCATGAAAAACACTATCATATCATAGTATTTTTTAAAATATTTTTCTGTTGTATACACATATTAAATGTAACAGCCAAACATTTACTCCCTTAGTTCGAAATTAAGTGATACGGGGAGACACAAATTTGAACTGTGGTCTACACATTTCAAATCCCCAGCTCCAGGGTCCCAACTCACGATCGTCTCGAAATTAAGTGATGCGGGGAGACACAAATTTGAACTGTGGTCTCTGGATCCCTAGCCGGGCTGAAATGCATCCAAGGCTTGAAACCTGGTGGGCTGGGGATACCACGGCCCCTCCATCCAACCATAGGCTGGTTCTCAATTCACTAGGTCTATTGCAATGTGTTAGACACTCTTATATACATGATGAAGGGGTGTGTTGGGGAGACACTTCTTCCCCAATAGACACCTCCTGGGAGGCATCCTTCCCATACAATTGATCACATGTTTTTATTCATCAACACTCCCCCTTAATCAATTCGTCATATGTATATTGCAAACTGAAAACTGCTTCAAAAACTCTGGGGGAAAATTGAGGAGAAACCTTATAATAATATGCCATCGAAAACTCCTTTAAAATCCAGTGGGAAAATATATAAGGAGAAACCAATATAGCATATATCCGCACTTGTATTTATATTGTCTCGTTAAAAACCTTGTATGAGAAACCATCATGCAAAACTCATAAAGGAAAAAGGAGTACAATATGAGTGATCTGAAGATCACCAATGGGTTATAACTTGGGATTTTACTCCCCTTGAACTTTACAAACCTCAAGGTTATCTCATACCAATTCCACGGACCTAGTCTTGGAATATAAAGATTGGTAGATATATTGTGAATATCACAATAATTTGTTTGCAAATTATCCTCTTACATTTCTGTAACTCATGAGGATAAATATAACCCGTAAGCAATACAAGTGACATTATCTTGGTAGATAATAATAATCTCCACATGATTTCACATGTGCCTAATCATTCTATGAAGTCATCCACATTTTGTGATGCTTCAGATAAAATAGAATGATCATTGAAAGGACTCGTTTAGAGTCTATTCTGACGACCTCCCTCAAAATACTCTTCCAGCAAACCCAGTCTTTGATATGGCATTGTGGGACCAGATAATTAACCACTATCAATATATCAAACTATGGTCCCATCTTAATTTTCCGGATGGAATTGATCAAGACCCTTTGTGCCCTGGATATATCCGAGGGTATTCCTTACACAAACCTTATACCTTTCGAGGAATTGCACTCTCAATAAATTGCCAAAAACTATAGTGTCAGGCCTGACATATTTTGCAAGATATATGAGTGCTTCGATGATATTTAGATATGGCACTTCACGCCCAACTATCACTTCACCATCTCCCCTATGTTTGAAGGATTTCTATCCCATATTTTGTATAATATGACCATATGCGTCTTTGATATAATATATCCATATTGAACTTCTCCAATACTTCTGTATATATGAAGACTGCTATCTTAGGGGATATGCTCAAGTCATAAACTTAGCATAATTTGGTTTAATACAAATATCCGTCCTAACATGATTGTGTGTATTTCATGTCTTATATAGACTTTGATGATAAGATCATCGACACCACAAATTAAGATGATGTAAAATCCAATCCAGGATTTCTTCATGAATACACGTAAACAATCATTAATATGAGAGTAATCCTTGTCAAGGAATAACTCACTTAGTCGGTTGCACCACATAATTCTCCGACTATTTCAAGTAATAGAATGACTTCGGAAGTCCCACACATGCATGTTACGATTTACCTTTGGATTCAGAATATTAAGTCATTCAATGACTTCAATATATACATCCAAACTAATTGACCCATGGGACTATGTAGACATTACATACATCAACCATATGGATCTGTACTGCCATTAACATTCCGTATCAAAACATAATTCCACTCATACCAAGAAGGTATGCTACATTGTAGCCGATGTCGGGTCTCTATGAAAAACCCTTGTGTTACAAGCCTCGGTTTCTCACCACCTCATTTATTTTCATTTCCCAATGAAAATTCACTTCTCTTCCCTCTGGAAGATACTTATGAGGAGCAAGTTTTACAATGGTAAATACCACTCTTTTGATGAGCGAGTGCCACTCTTCCTTAATTGCTTCCTTTCATTTGAACCAACGTAAGTCCAACAACACTCTCCATGGATTTGGTTCAGGGCCCAAAAGGATTCGAGCAATTCCCGAAAGGAATTTTATGTCGACATATGTAGACTTTCTCATATATGATTCTCATGAATCAATGTCAACGTGGAATTTTTATTACGCCTCTTAACTTCTTGTGATTTCCCACAACAACGGAGTCAAGGTGTTTCGATGTCCAAACACCTAAAAATGTGTGCACATATGTGTTAGACTTTGGATGCCACGCATCCCTGAGGTGTCATTCAACCGAGGTTGAATCATATTTACTAATCGAAGCAATCTCCTCTGTTTCCGTTGAAACATATGAGAACTTAATCTCATACGACCAGAATTCTCCCCCTCATGCTTTCATCTAGGGAGACGAGTGCTTTATTAGGTACCTCTTCAGATTCTTAAGTACGTGGACAAATTGCCTATGACATTTCTCACTACTAGGAAAAGCCTGCTAGTGGCGCACCTGTTTTGCCTACTAATGGCGTGCTACAGGTGCGCCACTAGCACCACGCCATTAGAATTTTTACTAATGGCGCATCACAGGTGCGCCATTAGTATACCAGATACTAACGGCGCATCAGGCAGTGCGCCATTAGTATAGCCCACGGTGCGCCATTACTATCTGACTTAGTAATGGCGCACCACATAGAAGTGCGCCATTAGCAACAATTTTTTTCAAATATTTTTTCAGAATTTTTTTTCATTTTTTTTTGTTTTTTCTTAATCTCGGGTCACTATGGCTTAATCTCAGGTCAATATGCTTAATCTCAAGTCAAATCGCACTAAGTAGTCAAACTTTCCGGAAGGTCACCCATCCTCACACTACTCCAGCCCGAGCACGCTTAACTTCGCAGTTCTATCCAACCCCAGCACCACCTCACTTAATAGGCACTTGTTGATATATCTATCATATCAATCCTATTAAACCTTGTTGATGTCTAGGACTTTGTTCATGTTCATGAGTATGATGAATTTTTGAAAAATATTTCAAACTTCCCGGTCATATTATGTATCATTTTTAAAAAAAAATCCAAAAAAAAATTCGAAACCATTTTTTTCTGTTTGGTGCGCCACTAGTAAGTTTGAATTTTTTTGCCTCTAGATCTTGAAAGCCTCGTAACTTTTTTCTGTTAGGTTTTTGAGGATTTTGAAAATGTTTAACGGGGTTCCCCCAGTTAAATTCAGATGTAACTTTTCAAGTAGATGATTTTTCATATAAAAAACTTTTTAATCTGAGTTCGTATGCAAAAGTTATGCCCATTTTACAAATTCCAGAGAGATTTTGCAAATAAAGTCCAAATTCATATTTGTAAATTTTCCCAACAATTAGACCACATATCACTTGGGAAACTTATTTTATTTTATTTTTTGACATTTCCATCATTTTATTTTATTTTTTTAAAACTGAAAAGGCGGTCCACGAGGGGGGGGTGCATTCGTTGGAATTTTTGGGCCAAGTTAGTAATGCAAGATCGTGGGAGTGGTGCGCCATTACTAGTTCAACTAGTAATGGCGCACCACCCCATGGTGCGCCATTACTAGTTCAACTAGTAATAGCGCACCACTCCCATTGTGCGCCATTACTAGTTTTGAAAAAAAAGTAAAAAAAAATTGAAAATAAATTACTAGTGGCGCACCGTGGATGTGGTGCGCCATTACTAGTTTAACTAGTAATGGCGCACTATCCCCTGGTGCGCCATTACTAGTTTTGAAAAAAATAAAAAAAAATTGAATTTTTTTTACTAGTGGCGCACCGTTGGATGTGGTGCGCCATTACTAGTTTAACTAGTAATGGCGCACTATCCCTGGTGCGCCATTACTAGTTTTGAAAAAAAAAATTACTAGTGGCGCACCATGGATGTGGTGCGCCATTAGTATTTGGACACTAATGGCGCACCAACACATGGTGCGCCATTAGTATATAGTAGTGGCGCACCACATGTCTGGTGCGCCATTAGTGTCCATATCATCTATAGCCCTTTTCCTAGTAGTGTGTTATCCATTTCATGGCATTCTTTGTGGTACTCATCTCGCCCCTAATGCTATAAAATGTTCTTATTGCAAAGCAATCAACGTATGGGCTGCAAATAACTCCCTTGCTAGGGTTAAGGTATTCGACGGATTAATGAACATACCACATTTATTCCTCACATAGATCCTGAAGGAAATATGTCCTAGAGGCAATAATAAAGTTGTTATTTTGTATTTACTTATTTCATGATAAATGTTTATTATTCATGCTAGAATTGTATTAACCGAAAACTTGATACATGTGTGTATACATAGACAAAATACGGTGTCCCTAGTAAGCGTCTACTAGACTAGCTCGTTAATCAAAGATGATTAAGTTTCCTAACCATAGACATCTGTTGTCAATTGATGAATGGGATCACATCATTAGTAGAATGATGTGATGGACAAGACCCATTCGTTAGCTTAGCATTATGATCATTCAGTTTTATTGCTATTGCTTTCTTCATGTCAAATACATATTCCTCCGACTATGAGATTATGCAACTCCCGGATACCGGAGGAATGCCTTGTGTGCTATCAAGCATCACAACGTAACTGGGTGATTATAAAGATACTCTACATGTATCTCCGAAGGTGTTTTTTGGGTTGGCATATATCGAGATTAGGATTTGTCACTCCGAGTATCAGAGAGGTATCTCTGGGCCTCTCGGTAATGCACATCATATGAAGCCTTACAAGCAATATGACTAGTGAGTTGGTTATGGGATGATGCACTACGGAACGAGTAAAGAGACTTGCCAGTAACAAGATTGAAGTAGGTATGAAGATATCGACGATCGAATCTCGGGCAAGTAACATACTGATGACAAAGGGAATAACGTATGTTGACATTGCGCTTCGACCGATAAAGATCTTCGTAGTTCCGCTATTGGTTATTGACCGGAGAGGTGTCTCGGTCATGTCTACATAGTTCTCGAATCCGTAGGGTCTGCACGCTTAACATTCGATGACGATATGTACTATGTGAGTTATGTTTTTTGGTGACCGAAGGTTGTTAGGAGTCCCGGATGAGATCACGGACATGACGAGGAGTCTCGAAATGGTCGAGAGGGTCGTGGTTCTAAGTCCGATAGAGAATGGGGGTAGGTATGGAGAGGCAAGATCCTAGCTATGGAGTAGTTGTATACGCAAGGGATTTACGAGTTCAGCCCTTCTCGGAGGAAGTAACAGCCCCACGCCTCGGAGCCCGGAGGCGGTCGACTGGATTATATGCGTATGTGTTACAGGGTGCGAACCCTTCTACCGTGGAGGGGGTGGCTTATATAGAGTGCGCCAGACCCCAGCCAGCCCACGAGTAGAGGGTTTAAGGTGCGTTAAAGCTAGGCGCATCTGGTAACGCCTTACATAAAGTGTCATTAAGGTCATAAAGACTATTTAACTACAGACCGCTTGGACACCGAGTGGCTCTTGGACTCTTGGTGGTCGAGTGGGTCTTCATAGTCGAGTGTCTTTGAATCTGTCGAGTGGAAGCCTACCAGGTCGATCGGAAGGCTGCTTCTCTTGTGAATGTCCTTGTGGAGGGTACCTTTGGGCAGGTCTATGACCCTACCCTGTGTACATGACTTCATCATTAGCCCCGAATGGATCGAGGTTTGAGTGAGGAAGGAGTTGATAATCTTTCCGACCTGTTCTTCGTGTTGTGAGTGCGCTCTTACTCGATCAACGACCTTTTAGTGATGGCATCAACTTTCTTTCACGCTTTGATCCATTCTTCACGCTTGTCGAGTGAACTTTGTGAACCGAGGATTTCGAGCGACGGATCCGAGGAAATCTGTTATCCGACGAGTTGCTCATGTTAGCGGATTTCGCGATCCGAATTTTGGGAAGCGCGAAGCGGAGAAAACCGCGCACTCGGATGGGATAAGACGATGACGCCGATCCTCGCGCCGCCTTTTTCGCCACGTATCATGCGCGCTACCGCTATGGATTGTGACGGATTGCTCGGGCCTACCGGTCAGCCACCGAAGCGACCCCATATAAAGCGTTGGACCGGCATTTTGAACAAGGCGCCCTCGCACTTCTCCTCTCTCCGCCCAAAACTTTCTCGCCACGCCTCCGCCTGTCCAGCGCCAAGCTCGGTACTTTTTCGCCGCACCATGGTGAAGGACAAGACCGCCGCCTCGAACGGGTGAAGAAGACGGCGGCGAAGGCCAAGGGAGAGCGCCACCGGGCGGTTCTCTTCAGGGTCCAAGCTGCCGCAGGCTGGGTCCAAGGAGATCGGATCCGCCGACCATCACCGAGAAAGATCTCACCGATCCGCCAACGGGACTGATCCCCATGGGTCGGCGAGGCTTCCGGCACGGAGTGGCAACCGCAGCTCGAAGAGGGTGAGTGCGCCCTCCCGCCACCCACGAGATAGGGGGTTTTCCGCCGCCAAATCCTTTTTTCCGGGGTTTCGAACTTTTTGGAGCGCAACTCCACCATTTCACCCAAACTCCATTGTGTATCTTGTTGCTTGCTTTCGCTCATGAGAATTTCTTGGGTTGTCGATCGCATTGGGGTCTTTTCAGCACATATTCACCGCCGCCTCAGACGGTGAAGAAAACGAGCCCGAATGACGAGAGGACCCAAGTAATCCAAATGTGGGGACTGGGTCCAGATGAGGGGAAGAGCGCCTTTCCAGCTATGACTCTCCCCGACTCGGTTAGAGGGTGGCAATGACCTGGTTTTATCGCCAAGACCAGCCGACGCCGGGCGCCGACTGGCTCCCTCCTTTCTCCATGAGTCGAGTGAAAAGCCATCTTCCCCAAGGTGTTACCAGAGGAGAAGGCCCAAGTAAAGCTGCTGATGGAGCGTAGTCCAGCTTATTCGCGATGGGGTGACCGCATGGATCTCCGGAGGTTTTTCTCCGACGGCGATTCAGCCACTCCAATACCGAGGTCATCCGATGTGGATGTACTCGCACGGATGATACCACTGGTCCATCCGGAGGAGGTTGATGACGCCATACCGAGAAGTGGATGACTGCCATCACAGAAATAAAGACAACCTCGCGGAGCTAGGAGGATTCCACCACTGACCAGAGTTACCAACCGCATAAGGTATCACCGCTTATCTCCGATCGTGATTCTGCTGCATTCATTCTGTTTTGATGTCAATTTCGCCGACTGACTTTCACCTTGTTTTGTTGTCTTCTAGGTCACCACCGAGATGTACTCGATGCCCAACGGGCGCAGGAAACAGCCAAGAAGAAGAAGGAAGTGGAGGTGAGAGTCCGGAGGAATGGGAGTCCAACGGCGAGGAGGATGAGGAGGATGATGGCTCGATGATGAGGAGGAGGAGGAAGAAGAGGAGGAAGACGCCGACCCTCCTCGCCGGAGGGAAGGTCCAAGTTGACGACGACCCGGCGGGCGGGCGCGGTAAAGCTGTTGTGCCCACCGGTCACCGACGTTTACCTAGGACAACTTCTCCCGCGCCGACCGAGAAGCCGCCAAGCAACCTCGAGCGACGCCGTCAAAGCCGGGCGAAGGCCCTGCCTAAGATGCTAATGGTCATCCCCACCATCTCCGGTAACCAATGTAACCTTGTATTTCCTTTTTCAACATGAGTGAACTTTTGGTCGACTTGATGACCGATCAGCCGACTCTTGAAATCTACAGCCGCTACCTCCGAGACTTCAGCCAAGCACGATGATCAGAAATGGAGGATGCGCCACTTCCAATCTTGGTAAGATCTCGAGGTTTCACTTTTAGCCGATCGGAGCTTTTTAGTCGATTGGGCTTCCATGTTTACTCGATCTCTCTTGTAGTTCCGCCACGCCATTGATCTCCCGATGATGACGAGGAAGCGCCATTGAGGAAGAGGAGGAACAAGAAAGTGCTGCCGGCAAGGCTGCTCAAGTCGCGCGACTCGAGACGCTGATTTCGAGGGAGGCAACCCCACTCGGACTTCAGAGATTTTGCTGTATCACGACAAGTGCCCGACCCACTTCGCCGATCGCTGATCCACCATCTCTTTGCTACACACCACGCCCCGGAAGACCAAGTAAGTGCTGCTAAGGAGGCCATACGCCAGCAGGGATCATGATGGAGCAGTGAAAGCGGCTCGAGAGGCAAGTCAGCGCCTATGATGCCGCTCAGCTCTCCGAGCAATGTCCAAGTAAGTCACCGTCGCTTGCTTTGTTAGGATATACTATCCAAACTGCTTTCTTCCGAGATTTATATCTCAGACACCCACCGGGTGTGTGTGTCGCTTGAACTTTTGTGGGGGCACGCTGAGTGCACCCACTGGGTGTAGTCCCCGAGACTATGGTCGATCGCGCAATCGGCTATGGTCTTTATGTTGTGATCTTCTTCACCGACCTGGACGGACCAAGTCGAATGGAATCAGAAACCGTGGGGCACGCTAAGTGCACCCACCGGTGTAGTCCCCGAGACTATGGTCGATCGCGGCAGTTGACTATAGTCTAAAGAACTTTTTTTTATCGCGGCGATCACGACAATTAGCCATGTTTTTAGAATCATAACCTTTTGCCTCTTTTGGTCGACTGATCGAACCAAATTGGTAAACCAGTGGGGGCACGCTGAGTGCACCCGCTGGGTGTAGTCCCCGAGACTACTGTCGAATGTTTTTATTCGACCGTAGTCTTAGAAATGCTACTATTTTTCCTTAGTCACTCGGAAGTGATCTGTCTTTGATGTCTTTCGTTGGTTGACTCTTTGTAGAAATCTTATGTAGCTTGTGGCTCGCTATATCGAAGTTAGAGAAAAGCAGATTCAGCTCAACCTCGATTTGAAGCTTGCTCAGAGAATTTGCGTAAGGCAAAGGATGAAGCAAAAGGTATGGCTGGTGAGAATTTTTGACGATCGCCTCTGCTTTTTCTCGCTCATTCTCAACTCTGTTCTCATTGTTGCTTTGCGATAAACCGAAGAGACTTTGAAGAAGAAGGACCTTGACCTTGCAGAGGTACGTATAGGCGGCTTTGGAGAAAACAAAGCTCGCTGAAGAGAAGCTTGCCTCACCGACAAACTTGAAGATGAAAATGCCAAGCTGAAAGCCTCTTGACGCTGCTAACAAGGAAGTCACGATCAAGAACGACAAGAATGTTCTGTCTCGACAAGGTTGGCCACCAAGGGAAGTTAAACGACCTGGAGATTTATCTTGAGGGTTCGCCAAGAAGCTGTTTTCATGCTTGAAGGTAATCTCTTTTATCCAACTGTCTTGCTCTCACCGGCTCATCACATGATCTTCATTTTGAGTCTGAGTTGTGTTTTCAGAATTCTGCCAAAACTTTGAAGAAGAAACCAGTCGAGTGGAAACCAGCTTGGACCCCATCAACTCTCCTGTGAAGGACGAAGCTGCTATGAATGTGCTCCGACTCGAGTCTCGTGTTGCTAGCGTAGTGGATTATCTTGCTCGACTGAAAGTTGCAGTGTCGCGGATCGACTCGACTCTCCGCCGTAATGCACTCTCCGTAATGATCTTGAATCTCGATGACTCGATCGAATGAGATTCCAAGTCGAGTGCAAGAATGGAAAAGTCATCCGCCTGTGTGGTGCTGATGTTGCTCTATCTCCGGTTCGTGTCCACCGCAAAGAAGCGCAAGAGGACAAGCTGGTGTCTCTCAAGGTTGCCAATACCAGAAGCACGACTTCAGATCTTTCATGGAGACTTTCATCGCTGCTGCTACCCGTATTGTCGACGGAATCGATTCTCGACCAGTTTGTTGCACCTTCCAGTCCTCCGCCGGAGGAGTAAAAACTTCTAAGTCCCACTTTAAATTTGCCTCGAATGCCGAGTGGTTTCAGAATCGATAAACTTTTATGTGCTTAACGCTCGAGCGCCTTTGGATCCAGAGGACATTTATCCGAACTTGGTTTTTCCTTTAACATGCTTTGCTTGCATTCGAGAGAACTTTATTCCTCATTCGAAGATATTCCGCTGAAATTCCAATCGACTTGTGCTTCATCTATCCCGCAGTAGAGGTGAAACACAGATCGCGATCGACCTTGTCGCCCTTACGGATCGGGACGAACCGCACGTTGTGCTTGTGGCGAAGCTCAAGGAGGAGGTAGCAATGACCTGCACCTCGTCGCCCTTATGGATTGGGATGGACCGCACGTTGTACTTGTGGCTAAGTTCAAGGAGGAGGTAGCAATGACCTGCACCTCGCCGCCCTTATGGATTGGGATGGACCGCACGCTGTACTTGTGGCTAAGTTCAAGGAGGAGGTAGCAATGACCTGCACCTCGTCGCCCTTGCGGATTGGGATGAATTGCAGCTAAGCCTCCCGAGTGGGAGGTTTGCTTCCACTCGGTAGGATTTTTATTACTTAGGCGAGCACTGGCTGCAGCTAAGCCTCCGAGTGGGAGGTTTGCTCTCCACTGTAGGATTTTTATTACTTAGGCGAGCACTGGCTGCAGCTAAGCCCCGAGTGGGAGGTTTGCTCTCCACTGTAGGATTTTTATTACTTAGGCGAGCACTGGCTGCAGCTAAGCCCCGAGTGGGAGGTTTGCTCTCCACTGTAGGATTTTTATTACTTAGGCGCAGCACTGGCTGCAGCTAAGCCCCGAGTGGGAGGTTTGCTCTCCACTGTAGGATTTTTATTACTTAGGCGAGCACTGGCTGCAGTTAAGCCCCGAGTGGGAGGTTTGCTCTCCACTGTAGGATTTTTATCACTTTGGATGTTTAAGGCTAATCCTTGGCTGTTTAAGCCCCGAGTGGGAGGTTTGCTCACCACTCGGTAGGATTTGAATACTTAGGCGAGTACTTGACTGCAGCTAAGCCTCCGAGTGGGAGGCTGGCTCGCCACTGTAGGATTTTGAATACTTAGGCGAGTACTTGACTGCAGCTAAGCCTCCGAGTGGGAGGCTGGCTCGCCACTCGGTAGGATTTTGAATACTTAGGCGAGTACTTGACTGCAGCTAAGCCTCCGAGTGGGAGGCTGGCTCGCCACTGTAGGATTTTGGATACTTAGGCGAGGCGATACTTGACTGCAGCTAAGCCTCCGAGTGGGAGGCTGGCTCGCCACTCGGTAGGATTTTGAATACTTAGGCGAGTACTTGACTGCAGCTAAGCCTCCGAGTGGGAGGCTGGCTCGCCACTGTAGGATTTTGGATACTTAGGCGAGTACTTGACTGCAGCTAAGCCTCCGAGTGGGAGGCTGGCTCGCCACTGTAGGATTTTGAATACTTAGGCTAAGCGGATTTCAGTTAAGCCCCCGAGTGAGAGACCTGCTCGCACTGAAAGGATTTTTTTACAAACTTAGGCTAATCGGATTCGCGACTAAGCCACCCACTCGGGGAAATTTCAACAAAAAGCAATAACAATCATCGGGAAAATTATAACATTCTTGTCTTGGATAAACAAACTACAAAAGTACTTTTATTACATCTCAACCGAGTGAGTTTTAAGTGTAAAAGGGCGGAGCAGCTCCGCTCCAAGCTCGAGGCTCGCCGATCCGGCGATCAACGTTGTAGAGATGATATGCCCTGCTGTGGAGGACTCTCGTGACGATGAAGGACCTTCCCAAGTGGGAGCAAGCTTGTGTGGTTTCGCTGATCCACTCGGAGGACCAAATCTCCTCTTGGAAGGCTCGACTCTTCACATTTCTGGCATGGAATCGACGCAAGTCTTGCTGATAGATAGTCGAGCGGATCAAGGCCATCTCTCTCCTCTTCCAAGAGGTCGATCGATCTTGCCGGGCTTGTTCCGCTTCTTCTTCAGAGTATAGCTCGACTCGAGGCGCACAGAAGCAGGTCACTCGCAGAACTGCTTCAGCTCCATAGACCAGAAGAATGGAGTTCTCCCAATGACCGATTAGGAGTGGTCCTCAATCCCCGTGAGAACTGATGGAAGTTCGTCGACCCAAGCTCCCGCTGCGTGTTTGAGATCACGATCAGCCGAGGTTTTAGCCCTTTGAGAATGAGGCCGCTTGCACGCTCGCTTGTCCATTCGACCGAGGATGAGCCATCAAGCATAGTCGACCCGCGTGCCTTGAGAGGCGCAGAAGGCTTTGAACTTGTCATTATCAAGTTTGACCCATTGTCGGTGATGATGCTATGCGGAACTCCATATCTGAATATCAACTCTCCGATGAAACCGATAGCAGGCATGCATCGAGGTTCTTGATGGGCTTGGCTTCGATCCACTTGGTGAACTTGTCGATCGCTACTAGCAAATGGGTGAAACCGCTTCGCCAGTTCTCAACGGTCCAATCATGTCCAATCCCCAAACAGCTAAGGGCCAAACGAGTGGAATGGTCTTCAAGGCTGAGGCTGGCTTGTGCGACATGTTGGAATAGAACCGACATCCTTCACACTTGTCGACTATTTCTTTTGCCATTTCATTTGCTTTCGCCAAGAAAATCCCGCCGGTATGCTTTAGCCACAATGGTCCGAGAGGACGATGATGGCCACAGTCCCCGAGTGGATATCCTCAAGAATTATCTCGACCTTCTTTCGGCGTGATACACTTCGCCGACTCCCGCGCTTTCTCGTATAATTGTCCCTTGATCATCAGAAGGCCTTGGATCGACGGACGATCCGTCGAGCCTCTTCTTCATTCTCTCGGGAGCTCTTTCCTTAGGATATATGCGATGTACGGCATCGTCAATGGGAGTGATGACCACAACTTCCATAATCAGGTCGACCACGGCTGGGACCTCAACTTCACCGGATCATTGGCACTCTTTTGCTGCGGGCTTCTTCGTGAAAGGATCCTCCTGCACCGATGGAGCATGAATGTGTTCCAAAATACATCACCGGGAATGGCTTCCTCTTGACCCTATCTTCGCCAAATCATCCGCAGCTTGATTTTTCAACGGGTATATGATGAAGCTCTAACCCTCGAATTTCTTCTCCAGCTTTCTCATCAGATTACAATAACCTGTCATAGCTGGGCTTCGACATCCCACTCCTTCATCACTTGATTAACAACCAGATCCGAGTCGCCATAGACCATAAGGCGACGGACGCCGAAAGTGAAATGGCCATGCGCAACCCATACAGAGTGCTTCATATTCTCGCTTCGTTGTTGGAAGAATCAAAGTGAATCTCGAGAACATACTTGAGCCTATCTCCTCGGGGAAACCAATACAACCCCGCACTGTAACTGCTCAAAGATCTTGGAACCATCGAAAACATAGTCCAATGTTCCGAGTGAACTTGGGTCGGAAGTTGCTGTTCAGTCCACTCGGCGAGGAAATCTGCTATTGCTTGGGACTTGATGGCTTTTGCCTCGAATTTGATATCAAGGGAAGGAGTTCAATCGCCCATTTTGCCACTCGACCAGCTTGCATCTCTGTTATGAAGAATTTCCGACAAAGGGCGTCACGACGATCGTAATGGAATGATCGAGAAATAATGAGCAACCTTCTTCGTGGTCATATAGATCCCATAAACAAGCTTCGATAGTGAGGGTATCTTTGCTTTGATGGGGTCAAGATTTCGTAAAGATAATAAACCGGGCGCTGAACTTTGAAGGTTTTTCCTTCTTCTTCCCGCCGACCGTAAGTACGGCATCGACGACTTGTCCAAAGGGCTGCAATGTAAAGCAGCAAAGGCTCCTTGCTGATTGGAGCAGCAAGCACCGGTTGGTGGAGAGCAGAGCTTTGAGCTCGCAAACGCTGCATCAGCTTCTAGAGTCCACTCGAACTTGTCTCGACTTCTTCATCACCGGTAAAGAGGCAATGCCTTTTCACCGAGGCGAGAGATGAATCGACTTAAAGCGCCAAGCATCCAAGAAGTTTCGACATCGCACACACGACAGGCGCTTCATTCGAGTATGGTGCCAACCTTTTCGGGTTAGCATCGATTCCTCGCCGAAACGAGAAAACCGAGTAACTTTCCACCAGAACTCCAAATGTACACTTTGATGGATTAAGCTTGATATCATACCTCCCGAGATTGGCAAATGTTTCAGCAAGGTCACCAACAGGTCGGAACCCTTTCGTGACTTGACCACTATATCATCCATGTATGCTTCCACATTCCGACCGATTTGAGTGAGCAAACACTTCAATCATCCTCATGAATGTGGCTCCGCATTCTTGAGACCGAATGGCATGGTGACATAATGAAGCAACCGAATGGAGTGATGAACGCTGTTTTAATCTCATCGGGTCCATACAGACGGATCTGATGGTACCCGGAATAGGCGCCTAAAAAGACAACCTCTCGATCCCGCAGCTTGAGTCGACTATTTGGTCGATGCGAGGAAGAGGGAATGATCTTTCGGCAGGCCCGATTGATATGCTTGAAATCGATGCACATGCGCAACGACTTGTCCTTCTTGGGGACCATGACAACGCTGGCGAGCCACTCGAGTGGTAGATCTCTGATGAACTCTGCTGCTAAGAGCCGAGCCACCTCCTCGCCAATGGCCTTTCTTCTTCCGGACGGCGGACCGCCAAGATACTCTTTAACTGGTTTGAATTTTGGGTCGACTCAGAGGCGATGCTCAGCCAGCCCCTGAACACCCGCATGTCGCCAGCTTCCATGCAAAGATGTCCCAGTTCTCACGGAGGAACCGGATGAGCGCTTCTTCCTATTTTGAGTCGAGTGTTGTTGAGATGTTGGTCGGAGCAGCATCGGGATCACCGGTGAATGTGAACCTGTTTCGCCTCGCCAACGACCGAATGTCGACCAGAAGGGCTTCTTAGCTCGCAACAAATCACTCGGATCCGCAGTTTTCGATACTCTTGTAGCTCTACCATCGCCAACCGAGCATCGGCGATCTTAGAGCCTTTTTCGAAGCACTTTTCCGCCTTCTTCCGATTGTTCGTGATGTGATCACGCCTTGGGACCAGGCATCTTCGCTTAAGATACACGTAACATGGTCGGGCCATGAAACGCATAAGCTGGTCTCCTGAATAGCGTGATAAGCGCCTGAAATCCACGACCTCAAAGGTCAACTTTTCTTTCCGGAAATGCTTTGAATCACCAAAACTACATCAAGAGCAATTTGGCCGAGTGACTCAGCCTTCTTTCCGTGAATGACTCCGTGGAAGCTCATGTTATCGGTAATCGAGTCCGACATCGGAATGCCCATCCCTTTCAACGCCTCCGCAGATAATATATTCAAACCACTACCACCATCCATCGACTTTGGTCACCGAGTGCCTTCGACAACCGGGTCGACCATCAATGCTTGCCTCCTGTGGTGGCAATGTGCGCCGGGTGATCGACCGGTCGAATGTGATGGCGGTCCGGGACCATTTCAGATAATTGGGAGTCGCCGAGCAACCAAGTTTACTTCCGATTGATAACCTTCAATCGACTTTTGCTTTCGACGCCAAAAAAATCATCGTGGTGGAATTGACCGGGATATCCACCATCACCGCCATCTCTATCCTCAACTTTGTCTATCTCCTTATCCTTATCCTTGGGCTGTTTCCTTGAACCGCTGAATCAAGAGCCGACATCGCCGAGTGGTATGTTTCGGTAAATGAGTTTACCTCTTCATCTTTCTTTGTATGAATATGACATGGTAAATCCAACACGCCGCTCCCATCCTGGTCTTTCACCTTCTTAGGGTTCCAAGGACCCTTGGGTTTCTTGAACTTTCCCGGGTCACCGCCAAGGCCTCTCCGGAGCCGCTGGCTCGGCTTTGCGCTTCGCTCCGATCGAATTTCCTCCGCCGGTCTCATTGGCGGCCGATTTATATTTACCACTCCGAGCCGATCCTCTTCTTCACCATTTGCATATTTGGTGGCAATTCCATCATCCGACTCAGGGTCATATCTCCGGTTCGACCAAATTTCAAACTCATTCTCTCGTTTGACACCTTCCTTGAAGGCACAGATCGCCGGTGATCGATACATTCTCGATCGTGTGGTGCAAAGTGATCCACCTCCGATATAATCTCTCAAGGTTTCACTCGACTTTTGCACGCACGATCGCAACTCTCTCAAACCTGCTGGTCGCTTGCAAGTTCCTTCAAATGTCCCGACAAACACTCGGGCAAGATCTTCCCAAGTGTAAATATCATTGGTGCTAATCGATTCAACCACGCCCGGCTGAACCCTCCAACATAAGAGGTAAATGCTTCATGGCTACCTCATCGCTACACCGCCGATCTGAACCGCCACTCGGTAATCTTCAAGCCAAGTGTCGCTTGGATTCTCCAAAGGAACTTGTCGACTCAACCGCCAACCTGAAGTTGGGAGGAATCATCGCGCCCCGATGGCTCGCTGAAACACTCGTCCCGAGACATGAACTCTACTACCGAAGGAACATCTCTATCATGGCCGCCTCGGTGAGCTCGTTCTCGCCGACCAAACCTTGAACGATAATGGATCTCGTGATCAAAGCCTGGTTCCTCGGGTCGACCGAACTCTTCGCCCAAAGACTGCTTTGGCGCTCGTCGCCCCGCTGCCGAGGAGCGATGATCCACCCCTTGGGAGGAGGGCACTCGACGCCGATCGCTGCGATCGAATCGGTGCTCATACTGCTCGCGCCCTTGTATTGATCATCACGCCGCCCCCACGCTCCTCACGCCGGGGCGATCTTGGACTATGGGCCGATCGAATGAATTCGCAGCGACGGATCGGCTGTGAACCCTGTTCCGCGATCGATACAACTGAGTTTTGATCTCTCGCCGCCCGAGCAAATCCCTGATTTGCTGCAAACCTCTACCGCCTCCGATCGAAGGCTGAATTGACTCGCTATACGGGCGGCAGCTGCTAAATTCTGAATCGGAGTTCGATATACCTGGGTTGGTGGTTGAAAGAGCAAGCGCCGACTAGATTCGAACCTCGGTCACAGACGCCATCGAGTACTCGCTGAAGATTCTCCACGAAAGCGCCAGCCAGTTGGCTGCGCGCATCCTCCAAGGCGCGAGCCTCGGGGTTTCTCCAACGATAGGAGTGTGAAGTGCATCCATGTTCCGACGACGAAGCTCCTCCTCTCGAGCAAAGTGAGGGGCTCGCAAGTACTCTTCATGGGCTTGCACCGATCGCTTCCACCGCCACCTTCGCTGGTGCGGTGAATCCAGGGGACCGCGTGGTCCATCGACCATCGTAACCTCTCGCCGCGGGTCATCGCTATCGCATTCGACGCGGTCTCTCACGGAGCCAGTCGACAGTCGAACAGGCCAGAGAGATTCGCCGGCTCGATCGCCGCGACTTGGGGATGGCCGACTGGCGGGCCACCGCATGCCTCACCCACCGCTGAAGCCTCGACCGACCGGAACGCTTGCGCCGGTGGGAGACTGGGAGTGAAGACAGCGCAGGAGCCGACCCATACTGGGTCGACGGTTGCCGCAGGAGGACGCCACTGACACACGCGCGAAAGTGCGTCGCCCCGCGGATGGGGAGCGCGCCCACGCCGAGTGGAGCCTCCCGGGTTGCGGAGTCGCCGGCGATTTAACGTGAGCGCACCGAGACGGATCTCGTGGCCGTCCACAGTAACTCCACCTGAAACCATGATGCCGAGATCGAGAGAATCCCAACTTCTCCAACAATTCGCTAGAACACCTGCCCCAAGGTGGGCGCCAACTGTCGTGGTTCTAAGTCTGACAGTAGAATGGGGGTAGGTATGGAGAGGCAAGATCCTAGCTATGGAGTAGTTGTATACGCAAGGGATTTACGAGTTCAGCCCTTCTCGGAGGAAGTAACAGCCCCACGCCCTCGGAGCCCGGAGGCGGTCGATCGGATTATATGCGATGTGTGTTAGGGTGCGAACCCTTCTACCGTGGAGGGGGTGGCTTATATAGAGTGCGCCAGACCCCAGCCAGCCCCATGTAGTAGAGGGTTTAAGGTGCGTTAAAGCTAGGCGCATCGGTAACGCCTTACATAAAGTGTCATTAAGGTCATAAAGACTATTTAACTACAGACCGCTTGGACACCGAGTGGCTCTTGGACTCTTGGTGGTCGAGTGGGTCTTCATAGTCGAAAGTGTCTTTGAATCTGTCGAGTGGAAGCCTACCAGTCGACCGGAAGGCTGCTTCTCTTGTGAATGTCCTTGTGGAGGGTACCTTTGGGCAGGTCTATGACCCTACCCTGTACATGACTTCATCACCAGCCTCCTCCCTCTCATCTCTCATTGCTAGATTAGCTCTTGCAATGCTTTGTATAGTGATTAATTTGTGAGTTTTGTAATTTGGGAGGAATTATATGTGCTAGTATTTGATTTATATGCAGTTTGAGGTCAAAATAACACTTAGTTTGCATATGTAGGTGTGGTTTACTTAGTGCCTTCTAAATCTCTGTCGTAACCACCGTCGATCGCCCGCACCGTCCCGTCGCCGGCACCACCTTGTGGTGAGGCTCTTGTTCATGAATGTTTTACACCACCAAATTGATGTTTGTGTGATTTGGATATATAGTTACTCATATAATTATCTTACCCATACGTTGTTTGTTATACATAGTGCCATGGTTTTGATATCCGTCCCCATCGGCCCACGTCCTTGTTATGATTCGGATGTGGTATATTCCCCTTTAAAACTAGTTGTTGCATTTCGTGTTTATGACAAATTATGCCCATCAAGTTGACATAGATATTTTTATCTAGGAGGTATGTGAACCGGAAATTCCAACCGACCCTATTGTCGAGAGGTTAAATTTAGTTGAAAGAGAAAACGAGTATTTGAAAGAAAAATTGAAAAGAATTGAGGGGGAGAAGATGGAATTGGAGTTGCATGTTGCCGATGTCGTCGATGATCACAAGATCAAGATGGAGAAAATGCGCTTGAAGATTAGAAAGCTTAGAAAATATGCCATTAATAGTGTGGCTTGGTATCATTATGCTGTTGGATCAATTGTTACCTTCGTTGCGATCTTGATCGCGTTTGTTGTTGCATTTAAATTCTTTAGCTAGAGAGTTATTTGTATGTTGCATTTAATTAAGTGTTGTATATGAACTTTATTTATGAAATTTATGTATGAACTTGTATTAATTTGGTCTATTCGGTGTTGTGTAATGAAGATGTGCCGACAATGGATGAATGATGACCGATGCTCTCTCGAGTTCATTTATGGCGTGCATACTTTTCTTCTTGTCGTTGAGGCAAACAAGCAGACGGATGGTTTTATGCCTTGTCCATGTGCTGGCTGTAAGAATGGTCACAATTACTCTACGTCAAGAACCATTCACATCCACCTATTTGAGTCCGGTTTCATGTCCCACTATAATGTTTGGACCAAGCACAGAGAAAGAGGGGTTATGATGGAACACAATGAAGAAGAAGAGGACGACGACAGCTATCCTGGCCATGGGTTCCCTGAATACAATGATACAACAATGGGGGAAGAAGCTGAGCCGGCAATGCGGGAAGAAGCTGAAGAAGAGGCATCAGATGAGCCCGCTAATGATCTAGGTCGGGCCATTGCCGATGCAAAGAGAAACTGCGCAAGTGATTTGGAGAAGAAGAAGTTGCAGCACATGTTAGAGGATCACAAAAAAATGTTGTACCCGAATTGCGAAGCTGACAAAAAAAAGTTGGGCACCACACTGGAATTGCTGCAATGGAAGGCAGAGAATGGTGTATCTGACAAGGGGTTTGGAAAGTTGCTGGTAATGATAAAGAATATGCTTCCAAAGGACAACAAATTGCCCGAGAGTACGTATGAAGCAAAGAAGGCTGTCTGCCCTCTAGGGTTAGAGGTACAGAAGATACATGCATGCCCTAATGACTGCATCCTCTACAGCGGTGAGTACGAGGATTTGAACGCTTGGCCGGTATGCGGTGCATTGCGTTATAAGATAAGTCACGATGACCCTGGTGATGTCGAGGGCGAGCGCCCTAGGAAGAAGATTCCTGCCAAGATGATGTGGTATGCTCCTATAATACCACGGTTGAAACGTTTGTTCCAAAACAAAGAGCATGCGAAGGCGATGCGGTGGCACAGAGAAGACCGTAAGAAAGACAGAAAGTTGAGAGTACCCACTGACGGGTCGCAGTGGAGAAAAATCGAGAGAAAGTACAGGGATGAGTTTGTAGGTGACCCAAGGAACGCATGGTTTGGTCTAAGCGCTGATGACATTAATCCTTTTGGGGAGCAGAGCAGCAACCACAGCACGTGGCCTGTGACTCTATGTTTGTATAACCTTCCTCCTTGGTTGTGCATGAAGCGGAAGTTCATTATGATGCCAGTGCTCATCCAAGGCCCTAAGCAACCCGGCAACGACATTGATGTGTACCTAAGGCCATTAGTTGAAGAACTATTACAGTTGTGGAATGGAACAGGTGTACGTGCGTGGGATGAGCACGGACAGGAAGAATTTGACCTAAAGGCGTTGCTGTTCGTGACCATCAATGATTGGCCTGCTCTCAGTAACCTTTCAGGACAGACAAACAAGGGATACCGCGGATGCACGCACTGTTTGGATGATACCGACAGTGTATATTTGGATAGTTGTAGGAAGAATGTGTACCTGGGACATCGTCGATTTCTTCCGAGCAGGCATCCCGTAAGAAAGAAAGGAAAGCATTTCAAAGGTGAGGCGGATCATCGGACGAAGCCTCGCCACCATACTGGTGCTGATGTACATGATATGGTCAAGGATTTGAAGGTAATCTTTGGAAAGGGTCCTGGCGGACAACCTGTTCCGAAGGACGCTGACGGATGCGCACCCATGTGGAAGAAGAAATCTATATTTTTGGACCTGCCATATTGGAAAGACTTAGAAGTCCGCTCCGCAATCGACGTGATGCACGTGACGAAGAATCTTTGCGTGACCCTGCTTGGCTTCTTGGGCGTGTATGGGAAGACAAAAGATACACCAGACGCACGGGAGAACCAGCAGTATGCAAGGAAAAGATGACATACATCAGGGTCAGGCCAGCTACGCTCTTACCAAAGAAGAGAAGGAAATCTTCTTTGAATGCCTGCTCAGTATGAAGGTACCATCTGGCTTCTCGTCGAATATAAAGGGAATAATAAATATGGCAGGGAAAAAGTTCCAGAACCTAAAGTCTCATGACTGCCACGTGATTATGACGCAACTGCTTCCGGTTGCATTGAGGGGGCTGCTACCGGAAAACGTTCGATTAGCCATTGTGAAGCTATGTGCATTCCTCAATGCAATCTCTCAGAAGGTAATCGATCCAGAAATCATACCAAGGTTACATAATGATTTGGTGCAATGTCTTGTCAGTTTCGAGTTGGTGTTCCCACCATCCTTCTTCAACATCATGACACACGTCCTAGTTCACCTTTGCGAAGAGATTAGCGTTTTGGGTCCTGTATTTCTACACAATATGTTCCCCTTTGATAGGTTCATGGGAGTCTTGAAGAAATATGTTCATAAACGTGCTAGGCCAGAAGGAAGCATCTCGAAGGGCCATGAAAATGAGGAGGTCATTGAGTTTTGTATTGACTCTATTCCTGACCTTAAGCCAATTGGTGTTCCTGAATCGCGGCATAAGGGTAGACTGGATGGAAAAGGCACGCTAGGATGGCATCAAATAATATGTATGGACGCGCATTCTCTCACTAAAGCATACTACACAGTTCCACAGAATTCCGCCTTGGTGGCTCCATATATGGAGGAACACAAGAATTTTCTACACTCCAAACACCCGGAGCAGTCTGACGACTGGATTACACGTGAACAAACGAGGACTTTCGCCGGTTAGTTGCAGAAACGTGCCATGCATGATGGCGATATTGAAGATGACCTGTACTCGCTGTCCCAGTCACCATCTTCGAATATAATGACTTTCAAAGGGTACGAGATAAATGGGAATACATTTTACACGATTGCCCAAGATAAGAAGAGCACCAACCAAAACAGTGGTGTCTGCTTTGATGCAACAACCGACACGGGAAAGGAAACATATTATGGTTACATAGAGGACATATGGGAACTTAAATATGGAGGTGGTTTGAAGGTCCCTTTGTTTCGGTGCAAATGGGTCAATATGACACGAGGCGGGGTAACGGAATACCCGCAGTACAGAATGACAACAGTGGATCTCAACAATCGTGCGTATTGATACATCTCCGTCGTATCTACAATTTTTGATTGTTCCATGCCAATATTCTTCAACTTTCATATACTTTTGGCAATTTTTATACTATTTTTGGGACTAACATATTGATCCGGTGCCCAGTGCCAGTTCCTGTTTGTTGCATGTCTTATGTTTCTGTAAGTGCATCTAGTGCCCCTTAGTGATTTTGGTGTATTGAAGACTTATAGGTTAAGTAACTGATGCGTTTGTGAGTGTACACAGGTCTATAAGTCTATGAGGAGTTTGATATTTACAGTAAAATTCGACCCCTAAAAATGACTTTCTTCAACTGAAGAATTTGATATTCTGAAGACTTTCTGAAGACTTTGAAAGTGAAGAAATTGGTGTGATTCTGAAGATTTGGTAATCGCTTGAGGAATATGAAGCGTGAAGACTTTTGTTTTCGTAGTTTCATTTTCTCTTTCTTGAGTCATAGGAAACACCGTCATTGTTAAAGGGGTCGAGGAAATACTAAGGAAAAATTTCCATTTGATGCTCAACTCAAAATCCTCACCTACCAATCCCTTGAGTGAAGCTTTTGGAAATCTCATACAGATTCAGTCAATTTCTTGATGGATGAGACGAAGTTCTTCTAGTCCTTGAGAATTTGTTCGACCGAGGAGTTAGGAATTCGCCGGTCGAATTGCCTACGATGAGGAACATGATAGCCCCGAGGAATTTGATGTTCAAATTTCCGACCGTTCTTTGTCTTGCGCCACCTGTCCCAAATATCTTATCCACCTAACGGTCATATCATTGAAGGGCATTTATGTCTTATCATGTCGGGCTGCTCCCTAGGCTATAAATAGCCGCCCCTACAACCACTAGTTGGTTGGCTGCTCGAAAGAACTTGACACTTGTCATTTGAGAGCAACCCATCCTCTGAAGACTTTGGCGAAAATCATCAAGTGAGGAAAAACCCAAAGTGAGGAAAACCCAAAACCAAACCCTACAAACCCAAAGTGATTGAGCATCACTGAAGAAATTGATCAGCGTGGATCCGGCGCTTTTACCTTTGAAGACTGTGCTTCTTCCAGACGGTTAGGCGTCACGGTCTAGAACATCCAAGAGGAATTGTGGATCGCCGAGTGACCAAGTATGTGAAGGTTTGGAAGTCGCTGAAGACTTACCACGAGTGATTGGACGAGGTTTGCGTGACCTTAGTTCAAGGAGAATACGGTGAGGACTTGGTGTCTGAGCTGCGTGCTTTCGGTGATCGGGTGTCCGGGACTGCGTGTCCTCGAGTTTAAATACTCAGCCGCTCCAACCAGACGTACAACTGAGACAGCAGTTGGAACTGGTCTACCAAATCATTGTCTTCACCAACCTAACTGGTTCTATTTCCTCAACCCTTTCATTTCCTCATTACTGTGTTGAGTGTTTGTTCATATCTGTGTTTGAAGACTTTGACTGAAGACTTTCTCAATTTCCTCAGTTCAATTTCTTCAGTCTGTTTGTCTTCATCTTGTGTTATCCTGTGATTACGCTTTCTGTACTCTGTGAGTGTCTTCATTTCATCATGATGACTATGCTTGTAATCTGCTATGCTTACTTCTGAGTACTTATTCCGCTGCATGTATTTCTTCGCTAAGGAATTTCCTCACCAGCAAATTCCTCAGTGAAGAATTTGTAAAATTCATAAAAATCGCCTATTCACCCCCCCTCTAGTCGATATAACGCACTTTCAATTGGTATCAGAGCAAGGTACTCCCTTGTTACGTGTGATTTTAGTTTAACCACCGGAGTTTTAGTTATATCGGCCATAAGTATGATCAAGGTTTCAGCAGGGTGTCCTACCTTGATGGGACGGACTACCCCTACTGGAAGAACAAAATGCGAATGCATCTTGAAGCAATTGACAACGATCTCTGGTATGTTGTGACAAAAGGTGTTTCCTTAGTCACACCCTCTCTGAATGATGCTGATGTGAAGAGATTCAAGCAACTCGATTCTCAAGCGAAGAATGTCATATGTGGCCATCTGAGCAAAGGTCAATATGGAAGAGTGAGTGCTTTGGAATCTGCCAAACTCATCTGGGACAGGCTGTCCAAAGTAAATGAAGGTGTTTCAACTCAGCGTGACTCTCGAGTTGATGTTCTTCGGAATCTCTTCAACCGCTTCAAAAGACTCGACAACGAAAATGTTCAACAAACCTTGATCGCCTCACCGACATCTCAAATGAGCTTCAAGCACTGGTGCCACCGACATCACCGACCATGAGGTGGTGAAGAAATTGCTAAGATCGCTTGATTCCTCATTTGACACTCTGGCACTGATGATACAAGAACGAGCTGACTACAAGTCTCTTGATCCTGCTGATATCCTCGAAAGGCTAAATACTCACGAGTTCCAGCTTGCTGAAAAGAGAGATCTCTATGGTTCTGGCTATGGAAGAACACGTGCCCTGAAGGCCAAGGCTGAATCTGAATCTGAGAGTGAAGAATCTGGTAGTAGCCTTGGAGATCCTGAAGAATTTGGCCAGGAGCTAGCACTGCTCGTGAAGAAATTCCAGAAATTCACAAGGCGTGGTCGTTTTGGAAAATCCTCAAGAAGCAGTGATTCCTCATCTAGTGACTATAAGCGAAGACTTTGCCACAAATGCAAGAAACCTGGTCACTATATCCAAGATTGTCCTCAGTGGGAAAAGGAATTAAGAAAGAAGAAACACAAGGATTACAGTTCTGATGACGTGAAGAAGAAGAAGAAATCATCAAAATCTTCATCATCAAAATCCTCAAAACCTTCTTCTCACAAGAAGAGCAGCTCCAAAAAGGCTCGGGCATTCATTGGCAAGGAAATGGACTCTGAAGCTGAATCTGAGGAAAATGAGGAAGAGGAGGAGTCTGAAGAATCCGAATCTGGTGTGGCTAGTCTGGCTCTTGCTACTGCTCATGTTAGCAAGTCCATCTTCAACACTGAAGAAACTGACTCCACCGACAAACCTGATGAGGAAAATGATGACTATGCTCCCACCTATTGCTTCATGGCAAAAGGTGCCAAGGTACTCAATTACACCTCCTCTGAATCTAGTGAAAATGAATCTGATGAGGATCTCAAGCCCAGCTACTCTAAACTTGCTAAGATTGCTATAAAACAACAAAGGGCTTTTAAAAAGGTTCAAAACATGCTAGATAAGAGTGATGATATGTTAGGTGAAGAAATGGATCGCACTCAAGCCCTGACTGAAAATCTTCAGAGAGTTCAGTCTAGGCTTGACAGCCTTCAAGGTCATCATAACACTCTCTTATCTGATCATGAGAAACTTTCTTATGAATTTCTTCAAAGAAAGCAAGATCTTGAGAAGCTAAGAGCGAGTTATGAAGATCTTCGAAGGGCGCGATTCATTACTTGCTCAACAAATCAGCGCTTCTCAAGAAGAATTTGTTCCTCCATGCTTAAAGTGCATTGAGCGTGAATCGCTAATTCTTCACTGAATGTTCAAATGCTTCAACTGTTACAAATTCTTCACCTGCCTCTGCTATTACTAATTCCTCATCTGAGGACATTGCTAGTATCACTGACGATGCAGGGCTGAAGGAATTGTACATGATAGGCATGTACAAAAGCCTCAAAGGGCATCAGACTCTTTGTGATGTGCTTAAAAAGCAGATCCTCAACAGAAACCCTAGGAAAGAGGGTATTGCCTTTGAGAGGAAACTCAATGCTGATGGAACGTACTGGAAGCCTGAGCAGTATCCCAAAACCTCATGGGTTGCTGCAAAGGGACCTCCAGTTGATCCATCTACCTTATCTGGTTTTACATGTGAATTTCCTCATTCTGATGATGAGTCATTTGACTCCAATTATAAACTGTTCAAAAATCAGAATGGTGAAGTATTTGCTAGATATGTTGGTACTAACTGCAGGAACGGTCCCCCTATGAAGAAAATCTGGGTTCCCAAGAAGTGCCTTGAAAGTCTTCAGGTGAATGTCCTCATGACACCACCTGTGAAGAAAAGGAACCCCAGATCAAATTCTTCATATGGACAAAATTCTTCATATGGATCCAAATCCTCATATGGACCAAATTCCTCACGTGGATCAAATTCCTCAAAAGGATCAAAGTCCTCATATGATTATCATCGTGCTAACAACTCTGTTTCATGAGGTAGAGCTAAGGGCTATGAATATGTGCATTATTCTTCAAACCAATATGTTCATAAGTCCTCGAAGAATTTCTCCGCTTATTCATATGCTTACCCTAACCCCTCTTATGTGAAACGAAATGGTTTGGCCTCTATGCCACCATTCTCATATGGTGCTCGCAGAATGATGAACTCTTTGCCACCCCTTCAGATGTGGGTGGTGAAGAAAAAGAACTAATCTCTTCTGCAGGGTCAGGTCTCCAGACGTGCCTCAACGTCTGAAGAATTTGCTGGGGGCCTGACAAAAATGCCTGAAAGGACGCAGGCTAATCATGATGAAATGAACTTTCATTTCACACGTCCTCATACTACTTATCTAAATACTGACTGATGAAATTCATCTGATGAACTTGATATCATATTCTTCACTGATGAAGTATATGAGATCGTAAGTTGTACTAATTCATCTGCAGGATGATCAACCCAAAGCCACTGAGTGGGTTCTTGATAGTGGATGTACAAATCACATGACTGGTGACAAGAATCTATTGATGGATGCTCCCTTATCACCGTCACATCTGAAGCATATCATCTTTGCTTGACAAAGGCAAAAGTCGGTATTGGGACTTGGTAAGGTTGCTATCTCTAAGGACATGCACATGGACAAAGTCATGCTTGTTGAGTCTTTAGGATATAACCTCATGTCAGTCTCAATGCTTTGTGATCTTGATATGGTTGTTATCTTTGGCAAGTATCGTTGTGTTGTGATTATGGAAGCTGACAATTCCAAAGTCTTCGAAGGCTTTAGGAGAGGAGACTTGTATATTGTTGATTTTTCCACAGGACCACAACCAGCCGTGTGCCTACTTGCAAAAGCTTCAGAAGGCTGGCTATGGCATCGACGACTTGGTCACGCAGGCATGAGGAATTTGCACACGCTTGCGAAGAAGAAGCATGTCATTGGCATTGAGAATGTAAAATTCCTCAAGGATCACCTATGCGGAGCCTGTGAAGCTGGAAAAATGACCAAGGCCAAGCATCCAGCGAAGACTATCATGACCACTACTCGTCCCTTCGAATTGCTTCACATGGACCTCTTTGGTCCCAATCATTACTCAGCTGTCACTAATGATGCATCTCTTTATGGCTTTGTTATTGTTGATGATTACTCTCGCTACACATGGGTACACATTGTTACTTACAAAAATCAAGTGCAGGAAATCTTCAAACGATTTTCCTCGAGGGCTTCAACCAACTTTGGTGTGAAGATCAAGCACATCGAAGTGACAATGGAACTGAGTTCAAGAATTCGGTCTTGATGATTATCTTGATGAACTTGGTATTACTCATGAGTTATCTGCTCCCTATACTCCTCGGCAAAATGGCGTCGTGGGCGCAAGAACAGAACTCTTGTTGAGATGGCTCGCACTATGCTTGATGAATACAAAACGCCTAGTCGTTTCGGATTGAAGCAATTGATCTGCGTGCCATATCATCAACAGAGTATATCTTCACAAATTCTTCAAGAAGACTGCCTATGAACTCCTCAGCGACAAACAACCCAATGTAAGTTATTTCAAAGTCTTGATTGCTAAATGCTGGATTAGAGATCCTCACCACACCTCTAAATTTGCACGAAAGCACATGAAGGTTTTATGCTTGGTTACGGAAAGGACTCGCACACCTCTGAGTCTTCAACATCGCACTTCACAAGATTGTTGACCTTTGTAGATGTGCGGTTCGATGAAACTAATGGCTCGCAAAGAGAGCACCTACCTTCTGTGTTAGACGAACCAGCACCTGAGGATTCTATCAGGTTCAAGGCAACTGAGGATGTCATTCCTACTGAAGAAACTGCTGAAGAATTCATTCCTGTACGTGAAGAACGTCGAGCTGATGCACCTGAAGATAATGCTGAAGAAAATGGTGCTGAGGAAAATGATCAAATTCCTCGAAGACAACCAGCTCATCCTCGCGTTGCAAAAGAAGTGCAAGTTGACAAGATCATCGATGACATTGAAGCGCCAGGTCCTCTCACTCGCTCAAAAGCTTCACATTTATCTAACTTTTGTGGGCACTATGCTTTTGTCTCTATCACAGAGCCCACTAAGGTAGATGAAGCATTTCTGGAGCCGGAGTGGATTCAGGCTATGCAAGAGGAATTACATCAGTTCGAGCTCAACAACGTCTGGGAACTGGTCAAACGTCCAGATCCTCGCAAGCATAATATCATTGGCACAAAGTGGATCTACCGCAACAAGCAAGATGAAAATGGTCTTGTGGTGAGGAATAAGGCACGACTAGTAGCTCAAGGCTACACGCAGGTTGAAGGAATTGATTTCGATGAAACTTTTGCACCTGTTGCTAGACTTGAGTCTATTCGCATATTACTCGCCTATGCTAACCATCACAATATCACTTTATATCAAATGGATGTGAAAAGTGCATTCCTCAATGGTAAGCTTGAGGAAAAAGTATATGTTGCTCAACCCCCAGGTTTTGAAGATCCAAAGAATCCTGACAAAGTCTTCAGACTAAACAAGGCCCTCTATGGCCTCAAGCAAGCCCCTCGGGCGTGGTATGATACATTGAAGGAATTCTTCGTGAAGAATGGCTTCACACCAGTTCACTCGACCCTACTCTCTTTACTAAATCATATGATGGTGAACTGTTTGTGTGCCAAATATATGTTGATGATATTATCTTTGGCTGTACTGACCAACGTTATAGTGATGAATTTGCCTATATGATGAGTGAAGAATATCAGATGTCTATGATGGGAGAGTTGAAATTCTTCTTAGGTCTTCAAATTCGTCAACAACACAATGGCATATTCATATCTCGGAGAAATACCTCAAAGATGTCACGAAGAAATTGGCATGCAAGATTGCAAAGGCGTCAAAATTCCTATGCCCACAAATGGCCATCTATGCACTGATGAAAATGGTATTGACTTCGATCACAAGGTATACCGCTCCATGATTGGTTCTTTATTGTACTTATGTGCATCTAGGCCAGATATAATGCTTAGTGTTTGCATGTGTGCCCGATTTCAAGCTACAGAAGGAATCACACCATAAGGCTGTGAAGCATATTCTTCGATATCTAGCTCACACACCAACACTAGGATTATGGTACCCCAAGGGCTCTACTTTTGATCTCATTGGATATTCTGACTCTGACTATGCTGGTGATCGTGTGGATCGCAAGTCAACATCTGGTACTTGTCATTTCCTCGGACGATCTTTGGTCTGTTGGTCCTCGAAGAAACAGAACTGTGTATCTCTGTCCACTGCTGAAGCTGAATACATTGCTGC
This sequence comes from Aegilops longissima, assembly GCA_021605205.1. Taxonomy (NCBI): domain Eukaryota; kingdom Viridiplantae; phylum Streptophyta; class Magnoliopsida; order Poales; family Poaceae; genus Aegilops; species Aegilops longissima. Next base: position 741,215,909 of record CM038679.1, read on the forward strand.
TGGCTCGTGTTGTGCTCAATTGCTATGGATGAAGCAAACCCTCAAGGACTACGGCATCAACGTGAAGAATGTGCCTCTCTACTGTGACAATGAGAGTGCCATCAAGATTGCTCACAACCCAGTTCAGCACTCGAAGACAAAGCACATTCAAATTCGTCATCATTTTCTTCGTGATCATGTGTTGAAGGGCGACATCTCCATCGAGCATGTGAAGACTGAAGAACAGCTAGCTGATATCTTCACTAAGCCCTTGGATGAGAAGAGATTTAGCAAGTTGCGGTGTGAGCTAAATATCTTAGAATCTTGAGCGTTCTTTGAAAAGGACACACATCCTAACACTTATGCAAAATTGATGACTAAGATGTGCAACACATGAAGAAGCGTTTTCTTCAATCAATGAAGAATAACACTCTAAGTGTGAAGAAATTAATGAAGAATTTGATTCTCAGAACCCTCGACAATTGTGCGCTGTGTCTGAAATCATCATTCTTATCTGGTGGGTCACGCCACCACCAAAGTTGAAAATCTTCAATTTGAGTTTTTTTCTCAGTTTTGAAATCCTTGAGTCTTTGAAATTCTTCAGTTTTCAAATTCTTCAGTTTTCAAATTCTTCAACTTTGCAAAATCTTCACTGTTTCCGTCGTCTTTCTTCATTGGCTATATATATATATATATATGGATTTATGTCCTCTACAGCATTCACTTATGGCTATTTCTTCAAGTCGCTTTTTCGCTAAGTGAATGTGATCGGACCCTTTCCCTCTATGCTATACTCAACCCAATCCATTCACAAATTCTTCATGTGCGTTCGCTTTGAAACTTGTTCAATTTCTTCACTGTGTCCTTGACAGCTGAAGAAATTGCGAACGGAACTTTTAAAACGAATCTTATCCAAACTTGATTTTACCGCTCAAGCCGTTCCGCATCCCACGATGCATTATTATATCCACCCACGATCGCTTTACGATCTCCACTACACTGACGTGGGTGACACATGTCGTGAGAAGGAAGCGGTCAGGCACGTTAGTCCTAAATCTTGGACGATCCGTTTTCACCGTGGCTATAAATACCCCCCTCTCTCCCTTCCTCACTCTTTTACCTCGCTCGATCTCTCTCCCGCTCGAGCTCCTCGAAACCCTAGCGCCGCCGCTACTCCATCGTCGCCGGTGAGGAAAAGCTTCACTGCCTTGACCTCTTCGCCGACGTACTCGCGCCGACCGTGGAATTTCTTCACTCCGCCGTCGCCGTAGCTGATTTCCTCTGCCAAGTTAGGGCGGAGAAGATCTGAACGGACGAACTTCCAAACTGTTCATCACAGTTCGTTGTGTTCTTCACTTCGGGTAAATTAAAAGTTACTTTTATTTACTCGCTCTGATTCTCAAATTTTCTTCAAATTCTTCAAAGGTGTTTATTTCAAATTCTTCACACATATGAACACCTCAAATCACTTGACTCATTTCTCTAAGCAATGACTTTCTTCAAGATTCCTCAATTGTGTGGATCTTCGATCTATACAACTCTGGAACCTAAGATAAAGAACGCTTATTGAAATTCTTCAAGGCTCATCTGGTCAAAATCCTCAAACTTGTTCTTTTGAAAAACCCTCTGAGAACGCATATGACCTCTTCAAATTCCTCGCACCTATACTCTGTTCACAGGTACAAATGTCTGCTGCTGAATCCCTAGGTTCTCATCAACTTAACTCATTTGCAGCGTTCCTCGAAGAAAAACTGCACACTTCTTCAGAGAACTCAATTGTTCAATTTCCTCACCAAGAAAATGGCAGATGGTAAGAAGCCGCAGAAGGGAGGAAAGAAACCTGAGGTCATGACAGCATTCGAAATCCCTGAGGAAATATATGCTGACTATTGCACACCAGATGAGGAAAGCAAAAATCAACGCAAGGTGCGCATTCAGAAGATTGAACGGAGATGGGCACGGGAATGGAAGGAATACCGCTATGTTACACCTAAGTACATGAAGAAATTCGCGTTAAATCCTCCATGCCCAAGAGCTCCTTTGGCACCAGGCCAAATAGCTGATCCCACTAGCGTCAAACGCGGTGAGGACTTTCCTGATGAATGGGCTAAACGCCAAGCTAAGTTGGCTAAGCAAGCAAAGGAAGCGGTGAAGAAATTCAATGAGGATTCTGCCGCTGCTGCCGCCACTGAGGTCTCGGTCAAACCGAGGAAATCGATGCAGAAGAAGTCTGCCAATAAGCCAAGTACTTCTTCTTCTGTGCCCTCACGGCCAAGTTCCTCAGCAGCTCCCTCAAGGCAAATTTCTCAGCAGCAAATTCCTCACACCGCTGCTGTTCCATCAAAGTCCTCAGCTGCTCCGTCCAAGCCTTCAGTTCCAGTGCACCTGGCCACTTGTCAAAGGACTGCTGGTTTCTCAATTGCCTCACGCGTCTCTGCAAGTTCCTCAGCTGCCCCCAATTCTTCATCTGGCCCGACGCTGCTGAAGACAAAAGCAACAGCTGGACGTGGTCCTCGGCCTAGCCCAAGGAAGAAACAGCTTGTCGTCCACGTGCCATCTGATGATGAGGCATCTGATGACGAACTTGAAGAAATCATTAGAGACCGTCAAGCTAGAGCCGCAAGAGCCAAGGGAACAGCTGTGCCACTGCTTTTGGACCCGAAGAAAGTCCTCGATTTCATCGACCTCTGGCACAATGATCCCAATACCCCTCTGCCTGATCTTCCTTTGACACCTGGTCAAAGTCATATGTTGACTCACTTCATTGCTGAAGAAAAATGGAAGTTCGAGAAGGCGAAGGAAATCAAGAAGGCTCAATACAAGAAGGAGAGGTTCTTGAAGAAAAATGTTGTCAAGATGACACCTGAGGAACTTCTTCAAGCCCAAACTGAAATTCAGAACCTCAGCAAGGATTTTGACACGTACTATGCTGATTGGCAAGTGGTCAAGACCAGATTCGTCAATCTGACGAAGAATCTCACAAGTGTTGCTGCACCTGTGCAACATGAAAATCCTCAGGCTGAAGCATCTGCTCAGCCAAATGAAGAAAATGCCAGCAACGCTGAAGAAACTGCCAGGGCACCCACTAGTGGTGCGCCTGAAGAAACTGCACAAGTCAGGGCAACTGCATCAGTTGCGCCTGAAGAAATTGTTCAAGACAAGGGAACTGCATCAGTTGCTCCTGAAGAAACTGCCCCAAATTCCTCAGCTCCTCCAGCGCCAACTCCAACTCCAATTCTTCCATCTGCTTCTGATGTGAAGAAAACCAAGGCTGCGGAAAGAGCTGCTGTGAAGAAAAGAAAAGCATCAGCTGCGAAGAAAATGAAGCCTATGACCAGCTCTGTTGAGAACCCGATTGATGCTATTCCAATTTCCTCCATACCTTCAAAGGAAGTGGTTCCTTTTGGAGAAGAATATGAAGTGCCAACCGGATCTGATGAAGAACATCAATCTCCTGCTACGTCAGAGAAAATTGATGAAGAAATTGAAGTGGAAGCAATCCCTTCAACCCCAGTCATTCCCTCATCAGACCATGAAATTCCTCAAGATGGTGCTGAGGAAATTGAAAATGAAGATGTGGATATTGGATGCACCACTCCAGTAATCAATGATGACTTTTGGGAAAATCAACATCCCAATACTCCGCTCTTCACCCCGCTTCAACAAGTTCCTCACTCCCCTGCACAGACTGTCCAGATCGACTCTGAAGAAAATCAACCCACGAGTCCTGTGCATGAAGAAATTCCAGCCTCTGGTGCTGATGAAACTGCTGCTGCTGCTGAAAATCCTCAGACTGCACAAGTTGAGGATCAAGAAATTCCTCAAGCTGAAGAACCTGAACTTACGGTTCCAGAGGTGGTGATGCAACTGACTGACACCCCTCTGCCAAAGCAGAAGAATCCGTTCTCGACCAAGCAAAAGTTCAAGGCTAAGGATTTCTTTGCTGAGCATGTGTTCTTCACTGAATACAATCCCTATGATTCTGCTCGGATTAGGAAGAGGCGCTTCTGGACTGCCAGTCAAGCCAACTTCTATTCCTCAGTGCTTTTCAACAAGGACAAAATCTTCGATCATGCTCATATTCCTCATGTGGATATGGAGTCTTTGCCGCCAGCTTTGAGCCCGTCCTAAGTGTTCTTCACGATGCAGGTCTTCTCAACTTTTGCACCGATATATGTGATTGGAATGAAGAGCTAATTCTTGAGTTCTATGCAACCCTGCACATCACGGAGATCTGAAGATGTGACTTCATGGGTCTTGGATTGGATGACCGAAAACACCCACTACAAGGCACCGACAAGTGAATTGCCGTGCCCTTCCACTCAGTCCTCCAGTTGGCGGTGCACGTCGCATCTATGAAGAAAAGGAACTTTCAAATCACTATATGCAAGTCTTGATGAAGCCTTTGAAACCAAGGCAAGCTCAAGGACCAAATTCCTCGTCAAGGAATTGTTATATGTGCCTCGAACAGTCTATCGAATTACAGCGAAGACTATGAGTCCTATCAAGGGCCACGACTTCGAATGATGAAGAGGTCGTTGGCATCATGAAGAATATGCTTTTCAACATCATCCATGGCGTTCCCGTCAATTTCCATGATTTCTTCATGAGGACTCTGGCTAATATTGCCATGTCACCTTTTGAGCTGAAGCCTTATGCGCCTTGGATTATGAGATTCATCAGGTCAAGATCTTCACTGCATTACAAGGCTGACACTTTGAACCACTGCAGCTACCTGCCCCCGATTGAAGTCCTCAAACGGCCAATTACCTCAGCTGATGAAAAGGGAAAGGCTGCTGCTGTGATAGATGAGGGCATTCGTCCATTGGACGGACAGTTTCGCAAAGCAGCATCTTACTCCACCAATGATGACTCTGCCACACATGACTCAGCAGCAAATACCTCAGTTAAGCAAAGTCCTCAAGCTACTGCACCCAGGGTGATGACTGATCGTGAATTACTCCTCAGTCTTCATCAGAAGGTTGATCGCAATCATAAGTGGGTCAAACGTCAGTTCGGCACTCTTCTTTACAACATGACCTCAACTCACAATGCAGTGAAGAAAAACCACTACTATCTTCATGAAACCTTCAAGCGCTCCTGGGCTGTTCTTTCACATGTCTACAATGAAGAAAAACTGAAATCAATGGGTCTCAAGGAAGAATTTGACTGGTCTGCACCTCCTCCGAAGAAATTCAAGAAAGTCAAAGTTCCTTCCTTAGTGGCCAGCTCCTATTCTTCATCTCGCGACACTGATGAAAATGAAGATTTGGAAGACACTGCTGCTGGTCCTACCTCAACGAACAACCCCGACAATGCTGGCGCTCCGTCTTCAACTTGAATTTCCTCAAGAGCGTTAGTCCTCAGTTTCAATCCTTTTGGTCATTTGATGACAAAGGGGGAGAAATTTGAGTTAGTCTTCAAGCGGGTCTCGTTTTTTTGTCTATATACTATATTTTATTAAGTTACAACTCTCGTTCTTCTGAAACCTTTTATTGGATCGAGTTGTAATCTTAAACCCGATGGTGCTTTGATACTTTTGATGCATTATGCTTTTGCTCTATGCTCTGATTACAGTAGTGTTGATATGCGTTGATCCTTGTTATGCTCTGATCCTCATGAGCTCGGTGAAAATCTTCAAATCGATTTGGGATCTGATACTCATGAAGAGTTTCAAATTCCTCATACGCATTGGGCTCTGATACTCTTTATGCATTATTTTGCATGCTCTGCATATCATCAAGCACCATATTTCATCATGCATTTCAAATTCTTCAAATTATATGTTAAATGCGTGTATGAATTACAAGATATAGGGGGAGATCTCCATGATTCATTTCTTCAAATGTGCATTGCCTCAAAAGCAATTTCCTCACTATGCACATCTTGTGGGGAGTTCTTCTATATCTTGCAATCAAAATCCTCATTATCAGTATTTACACTTCATATATTTATCCCGTTGAAAACTTAACCTATGTTGTCATCAATCACCAAAAGGGGAGATTGTAAGTGCATCTAGTGCCCTTAGTGATTTTGGTGTATTGAAGACTTATAGGTTAAGTAACTGATGCGCTTGTGAGTGTACACAGGTCTATAAGTCTATGAGGAGTTTGATATTTACAGTAAAAGTCGACCCTAAAATGACTTTCTTCAATGAAGAATTTGATATTCGAAGACTTTTCAAGACTTTGAAAGTGAAGAAATTGGTGTGATTACGAAGATTTGGTAATCGCTTGAGGAATATGAAGCGTGAAGACTTTTGTTTTCGTAGTTTCATTTTCTCTTTCTTGAGTCATAGGAAACACCGCATTTGTTAAAGGGGTCGAGGAAATACTAAGGAAAAATTTCCATTTGATGCTCAACTCAAAATCCTCACCTACCAATCCCTTGAGTGAAGCTTTTGGAAATCTCATACAGTTCAGTCAATTTCTTGATGTGAGAGCGAAGTTCTTCTAGTCCTTGAGAATTTGTTCGGATCGAGGAGTTAGGAATTCGCCAGTCGAATTGCCTACGATGAGGAACATGATAGCCCCGAGGAATTTGATGTTCAAATTTCCGACCGTTCTTTGTCTGGCGCGCCACTGTCCCAAATATCTTATCCACCTAACGGTCATATCATTGAAGGGCATTTATGTCTTATCATGTCGGGCTGCTCCCTAGGCTATAAATAGCCGCCCCTACAACCACTAGTTGGTTGGCTGCTCGAAAGAACTTGACACTTGTCATTTGAGAGCAACCCATCCTCTGAAGACTTTGGCGAAAATCATCAAGTGAGGAAAAACCCAAAGTGAGGAAAACCCAAAACCAAACCCTACAAACCCAAAGTGATTGAGCATCATGAAGAAATTGATCCAGCGTGGATCCGGCGCTTTTACCTTTGAAGACTGTGCTTCTTCCAGACGGTTAGGCGTCACGGTCTAGAACATCCAAGAGGAATTGTGGATCGCCGAGTGACCAAGTATGTGAAGGTTTGGAAGTCGCTGAAGACTTACCACGAGTGATTGGGCGAGGTTTGCGTGACCTTAGTTCAAGGAGAATACGGTGAGGACTTGGTGTCTGAGCTGCGCTTTCAGTGGTGGGTGTCCGGACTGCGTGTCCTCGAGTTTAAATACTCAGCCGCTCCAACCAGACGTATAACCGAGACAGCAGTTGGAACTGGTCTACCAAATCATTGTCTTCACCAACCTAACTGGTTCTATTTCCTCAACCCTTTCATTTCCTCATTCTTGTGTTGAGTGTTTGTTCATATCTGTGTTTGAAGACTTTGGTGAAGACTTTCTCAATTTCCTCAGTTCAATTTCTTGATCTGTTTGTCTTCATCTTGTGTTATCCTGTGATTACGCTTTTCGTACTCTGTGAGTGTCTTCATTTCATCATGATGACTATGCTTGTAATCTGCTATGCTTACTTCTGAGTACTTATTCCGCTGCATGTATTTCTTCGCTAAGGAATTTCCTCACCAGCAAATTCCTCAGTGAAGAATTTGTAAAATTCATAAAAATCGCCTATTCACCCCCCCTCTAGTCGATATAACGCACTTTCAGTTTCGCAGAAACCCAATATCAAACGGAATCCAAACGGGATAAAAACGGACGGAGAATTATTTTGGAATATTTGGGATTTTCCGGTGGAAGAATCAACGCGAAACGGTGCCCAAGGTGGCCAGGAGATAGGGGGTGGGCCCTCCCCCCTGGGCGCGCCTGACACTCTCCTGGGCCACCCGTAAGGCGGTTGGCACTCTTCTTTTGCCGCAAGAAAGCTAATTTTATGAGAAAAATCTGGGCGAAAGATTCACCCCAATCGGAGTTACGGATCTCCGGATATAAAAGAAAGCGGTGAAGGGCAGAATCTGAGAACGCGAAGCAGAGAGATAGATCCAATCTCGGAGGGCTCTCGCCTCCCCGCCATGGGAGCCAAGGACCAGAGAGGAAACCCTTCTCCCATCTAGGGAGAAGGTCAAGGAAGAAGAATAAGAAGGGGGTCCCTCTCCCCCTTGCTTCCGGTGGCGCCGGAACGCCGCCGGGGGCCATCATCATCACCGCGATCTTCACCAACAACTTCACCGCCTTCATCACCAACTCTTCCCCCCTCTATGCAGCAGTGTAACCTCTCTCTTACCCGCTGTAATCTCTACTTAAACATGGTGCTCAACGCTATATATTATTTCCCAATGATGTATGGCTATCTTATGATGTTTGAGTAGATCCGTTTTGTCCTATGGGTTAATTGATGATCGTTATTGGTTTGAGTTGCATGTTTTATTATTGGTGCTGTCCTATGGTGCTCTCCGTGTCGCGCACGCGTGAGGGATCCCCGCTGTAGGGTTTGCAATGTGTTTATGATTTGCTTATGGTGGGTGGCGTGAGTGAACAGAAGCACAGACCCGAGTAAGTAGGTTGTTTGCGTATGGGATAAAGGGGACTTGATACTTTAATGCTATGGTTGGGTTTTACCTTAATGATCTTTAGTAGTTGCGGATGCTTGCTAGAGTTCCAGTCATAAGTGCATATGATCCAAGAAGAGAAAGTATGTTAGCTTATGCCTCTCCCTCAAATAGAATTGCAATAGTGATTACCGGTCTAGTTATCGATTGCCTTGGACAAATAACTTTCTCGTAACAAAAAGCTCTCTACTAATACTTACTTTATTGCTTCTTTATCTAAACATCCCCTAGTTTATATTTACGTGCTCTTTATTATCTTGCAAACCTATCCTATCACACCTACAAAAGTACTTCTAGTTTCATACTTGTTCTAGGTAAGCGAGCGTCAAGCGTGCGTGAAAGTCGTATCGATGGCCGATAGGACTTGAGAGAGTATTTGTTCTACCTTTAGCTCCTCGTTGGGTTCGACACTCTTACTTATCGAAAGAGGCTACAACTATCCCGTATACTTGCGGGTTATCACATATGCAGACGAACCATTTGTCCTAGCCAATGATGTGGCGCAGGTTTTTTATGTGAAAGACATGTCTACTAGGCCGAGAAAAAGAAAAGATAAGGAAGCGAATGGATCATACGACGAGCCAAAGCGCCACATATTTCTTTCAGGGAAAAGAAACATCGTGGGAGTGGATGACAAGACAGATATGTCAGAAGATTATGAAAAGTTTGATGAAATTGCTCCATTCACAGTGAATATTGACCCGAGCATCCAGTTAAATGATGAAGATTTTCCATGGCTACGGTGCAAAGGGACACACGCGAAGAAAAAGTTTCACACCCAAAGATCTGGGATGTGATCGGCTTCACTATCATCACTTTCTTCTGTGTTTCACACCCAGGAGGGAATCTCTATAATAGTTAGGGTAGTTATGTGTTTTGGCATTTGAAACGCGAAGAAATTTTATGTGGAAACAAATTCTTTCATGCATTTACTGATTTTTTTCCAGCTAAATGACCGTGAAATTGAAAAGCATTTCAAATGAACTCAGAAAAGGTTGAAAGTTGGCATGGTATCATAATTTCACCCACATAGCATGTGCAAAAAAGTTGAGAGGGTTACGGCAAAAACTGGATGCACTTCGTGTATAAAATGGACAATCTCTTTTGAAGTATCAGGGTTTCGGACGAAAACTCATCTGTTACAAAGGCATTTCATTTTTTAAATAACCTAAGCATTACCAAATTGAATATAATGATAAAACACATTAATATTAAACATAAGAAAAAAGAATCACTGAAAAATCTATTTTCAAAGTTAAGTTATTCACAAACTAGTGATTCACACAAATTTCAAATAATTCAAAATTTAAACTATTCAAATTTGAAAACTACCGGCACTAACAGAAAGTTTGTAATTTTTTGTACCTAAAGCAAAAATATTCACAAAGAAACTCTAAATACAGCAAAAAACAACTCAAAAATAAATAAAACAAAAATAAATAAAGGAAAAAAATAAGAAAATAAAAAAGCCCGCCTACTGGGCCAGAGCGGCCTGCATACAACTAGAAACACAACGTGTTGTTGGGCCAGGATGCAGGCCCGCAAAGGCCCACTAGGCCCACAGGGCAGCAGAGAATAGGTAGGCCCAGTAGGCTTGCTTTGGAGAGGAGCTCGAGAGAGCTACCGCACTCGGGCTTATAAACCAGTGCAGGCGCCCCTCGGCTAGCGAGGTGGGACTAAACTTTCCCGCAGTGCACACCTTTAGTACCGGGTCGTGGCTCCAACCGGTACTAAAGGGGTCTTTAGTACCGGTTGGTGCCACCACCCGATACTAAAGGGGGGGGGGTGCTTCCCGCCGCTTGGCCTGGCCAAAACAGACCTTTAGTACCAATTGGTGGCTCCAATTGGTACTAAAGGGGTGTTCTATATAAGAAAGCACTTCAAAAAAATTCATTTCTCATCTCTCCCACTGTTTCTTTCTCCTCTGCCCCGTCGCCGCCGCCCCTCGTCGCTGCCCCCGTCGCCGTCCCGTCGCCGTCGCCGCCCGCCGTCCCGCCCTCATCATCGCCCGTCGCCGTCGCCGCCCTGGCTGTCCCGTCCCGTCGTCCCCTGTCGCCGTACCCTTGATCGTTGCCGCCCGTCCCGTTGTCCCGTCGTCCCTGCTGGCCCGTCCCGTCGTCGCCGCCCCATCCCCATCCCGTCATTGATCGTCTGCAATGTATCTATAATTTTGATTGTTCCATGCTATTATATTACCCTTTGGATGTTTATGGGCTTTATTTTACACATTTATATCATTTTGGGACTAACCTACTAACAGGAGGCCCAGCCCGTATTGCTGTTTTTTTGCCTATTTCAGTATTTTGAAGAAAAGGGATATCAAACGGAGTCCAAACGGAATGAAACCTTCGGGAGCGTGATTTTTGGAACGAACGTGATCCAGAGGACTTGGAGTGCAAGTCAAGAAGCAGCCGAGGCTCCCACGAGATAGGAGGGCGCCCCCCTGTAGGGTGTGCCCCCTGTCTTGTGGGCCCCTCGGGCATCCACCGACGTACTTCTTCCTCCTATATATACCTACGTACCCCGAAAACATCCAGGGAGCAGACGGAACACAATTTCCACCATTGTAACCTTCTGTATCTGCGAGATCCCATCTTGGAGCCTTCGCCGGCGTTCTGCCGGAGGGGGAATCGACCACGGAGGGCCTCTACATCAACATCCTTGCCCCTCCGATGAGTTGTGAGTAGTTTACCACAGATCAACGGGTCCATAGTTATTAGCTAGATGGCTTCTTCTCTCTTATTGGATCTCAATACAATGTTCTCCCCCTCTCTTGTGGAGATCTATTCGATGTAATCTCTTTTTGCGGTGTGTTTGTCGAGATCCGATGAATTGTGCGTTTATGATCAAGTTTATCTATGAATAATATTTGAATCTTCTCTGAATTCTTTTATGTATGATTGAGTTATCTTTGCAAGTCTCTTCGAATTATCAGTTTGGTTTGGCCTACTAGATTGATCTTTCTTTCCATGGGAGAAGTGTTTAGCTTTGGGTTCAATCTTGCGGTGTCCTTACCCAGTGACAGAAAGGGTTGCAAGGCACGTATTGTATTGTTGCCATCGAGGATAAGAAGATGGGGTTTATATCATATTGCATGAGTTTATCCCTCTACATCATGTCATCTTGCTTAATGCGTTACTCTGTTCTTATGAACTTAATACTCTAGATGCAGGCAAGAGTCGGTCGATGTGTGGAGTAATAGTAGTAGATGCAGGCAGGAGTCGGTCTACTTGTTATGCACGTGATGCCTATATACATGATCATGCCTAGATAATCTCAAAATTATTCGCTTTTCTATCAATTGCTCGAAAGTAATTTGTTCACCCACCGTAATACTTATGCTATCTTGAGAGATGCCACTAGTGAAACCTATGGCCCCCGGGTCTATCTCTTATCATATTTCCTTCCAATCTACTTTTATTTGCATCTTTACTTTTTTGCATCTATATTATAAAATACCAAAAATATATTTATCTTATCATACTATCTCTATCAGATCTCACTTTCGCAAGTGGCCGTGAAGGGATTGACAACCCCTTTATCACGTTGGTTGCGAGTTCTCAGTTTGTTTGTGTAGGTGCTTGGGACTTTTGAGGAGCCTCCTACTGGATTGATACCTTGGTTCACAAAAACTGAGGGAAATACTTACGCTACTATTGCTGCATCACCCTCTCCTCTTCGAGGAAAATCAATGCAAGCTCAAGACGTAGCAAGAAGGATTTCTGGTGCCGTTGCCGGGGAGGTCTTCGCTCAAGTCAAGACATACCAAGTACCCATCACAAACCCATCTCCCTCGCATTTACATTATTTGCCATTTGCCTCTCGTTTTCCTCTCCCCCACTTCACCATTGCCGTTTTATTCGCCCTCTCTTTCCCAATCTCCTCCTCTCTTTCGCTTGCCTTTTTCTGTTTGCTTGTGTGTTGGATTACTTGTTGCCATGGCGCAAGATAATACCAAATTGTGTGATTTCTCGAATACCAATAATAATGATTTCCTTAGTACTCCGATTGCTCCTCTTAATGATGTTGAGGCTTGTGAAATCAATGCTGCTTTGCTGAATCTTGTTATGAAAGATCAATTCGCCGGCCTTCCTAGTGAAGATGCCGCTACTCATCTAAACAACTTTGTTGATTTGTGTGATATGCAAAAGAAGAAAGATACGGATAACAATATTTTCAAGTTGAAGTTATTTCCGTTTTCTCTTAGAGATCGTGCTAAAGTTTGGTTTTCGTCTTTGCCTAAAAATAGTATTGATTCTTGGAACAAGTGCAAAGATGCTTTTATCTCTAAGTATTTTCCTCCCGCTAAGATTATCACTCTTAGGAACGATATTATGAATTTTAAACAACTTGATCATGATCATGTTGCCCAATCTTGGGAAAGAATGAAATTGATGCTTCGTAATTGCCCTACTCATGGTTTGAATTTATGGATGATCATACAAAAATTTTATGCCGGTTTGAACTTTGCTCCTAGAAATCTCTTAGATTCGGCCGTGGGAGGCACATTTATGGAAATCACGTTAGGAGATGCTACAAAACTTCTTGATAATATTATGGCTAATTATTCTCAATGGCACACCGAAAGATCTTCTTGTAAAAAAGTGCATGCTATAGAAGAAATCAATGTTTTGAGTGGAAAGATGGATGAACTTATGAAATTGTTTGCTACTAAAAATACTCCTCTTGATCCCAATGATATGCCTTTGTCTTCTTTGATTGAGAATAATTATGAATCTATGGATGTGAATTTTGTTGGTAGGAATAGTTTTGGAAACAATGCTTATAGAGGAAACTTTAATTCTAGACCGTTCCCTAGTAATTCCTCTAATAATTATGGAAATTCCTACAATAATTCTTATGGTAATTTTAATAAAATGCCCTCTTATTTTGAGAATAGTGTGAAAGAATTTATGATTTCTCAAAATAATTTTAATGCTTTGCTTGAAGAAAAATTGCTCAAAGTTGATTATTTGGCTAGGAACATTGATAGACTTTCGCTCGATGTTGATTCTCTTAAACTTAGATCTTCTCCTCCTAAGCATGATATCAATGAGTCTCTCAAAGTAATGAGAATTTCCATTGATGAGTGTAAGGAAAGAACCGCTAGATTGCGTGCTAAAAAAGATAGCTTTATAAAATCGTGTTCTTCTAGTTTCCATGAAAATAATGATGAAGATCTTAAAGTTATTGATGCGTCTCCCATTAGATCTATGTTTTGCAATATGAATTTTGATGATTATGGGACTTATGATGAATCAACTTTGCCTAGAAGGCGTCCCAAGAATTCGGAGTCTTTAGATCTTGATGCTAAATTTGGTAAAGTGAGATTGGAAAGGTCACAACTTCAAATAACATTGAACCTACTATCTCGGATTTCAAGGAATTTGATTATGATAATTGCTCTTTAAAAGGTTGTATTTCCTTGTTGCAATCCGTTGTTAATTCACCTCATGCTTATAGTCAAAACAAAGCTTTTACCAAACATATTGTTGATGCCTTGATGCAATCTTTTTATGAAAAACTTAATTTGGAAGTTTCTATACCTAGAAAACTTAATGATGAGTGGGAACCTACTATAAAGATTAGAATTAAAGATTATGAGTGTTTTGATTTGTGTGATTTGGGTGCTAGTGTTTCCACAATTCTGAAAACTTTATGTGATATTCTAGGTTTCCATGATCTTGATGATTGCTCGTTAAATTTGCACCTTGCGGATTCCACCATTAAAAAGCCTATGGGAAGGATCAATGATGTTCTTATTATTTCAAATAGAAATTTGGTGCCCGTAGATTTTATCGTTCTTGATATAGATTGCAATCTTTCTTGCCCTATTATTCTTGGTAGACCTTTCCTTAGAACGATTGGTGTGATTATTGATATGAAGGAAGGGAATATTAGATTCCAATTTCCTTTAAAGAAAGGCATGGAGCACTTTCCAAGAAAGAAAGTCAAATTACCTTATGAATCTATCATGCGGGCTACTTATGAATCAAGTGCCAAAGAAAGCACTCGTTAGATCTATCTTTGCTTTTATGCCTAGCTAGGGGCGTTAAACGATAGCGCTAGTTGGGAGGCAACCCAATTTTTTTATGTTTTTTGTTTTTGCTCCTGTTTAGTAATAAATCTTGCATCTATCTTCTGTTTAGATGTGTTTTTATCTTTTATTTAGTGTTTGTGCCAAGTAGAACCTATAGGATAACCTATGATGATAGTTGATTTGATTTTGCTGAAAAACAAAAACTTTGCGCGCACCAATATAATTTTGTTAAATCACAGGAACGTGATTTTGCGTTGATTCTTTTTGCTGCTGTTCAATAGACAAATTGTCCAGGACTTCCTATGTTGGTAGGATTTTTAGAGTTCCAGAAGTTTGCGTTAGTTACAGATTGCTACAGACTGTTCTGTTTTTGACAGATTCTGTTTTCCGTGTGTTGTTTGCTTATTTTGATGCATCTATGGCTAGTAAAATAGTTTATAAACCATGGAGAAGTTGTAATATAGTAGGTTTAACACAAAAATAAATAAAGAATGAGTTCATTTCAGTACCTTATGTGGTGGTTTTGTTTTCTTTTTCTAACGGAGCTTATAAGATTTCCTGTTGAGTTTTGTGTTGTGAAGTTTTCAAGTTTTGGGTAAAGCTTTTATGGACTATGGAATAAGGAGTGGCAAGAGCCTAAGCTTGGGGATGCCCAAGGAACCCCAAGATATTCAAGGATAGCCAAAAGCCTAAGCCTGGGGATGCCCCGGGAAGGCATCCCCTCTTTCGTCTTTGTTCATTGGTAACTTTACTTGGAGCTATATTTTTATTCGCCACATGATATGTGTTTTGCTTGGAGCATCGTGTATTATATTAGTCTTTGCTTTTTAGTTTACCACAATCATCCTTGCTGTACACACCTTTTGGGAGAAGCCTATTTGATTAGAATTTGCTAGAATACTCTATGTGCTTCACTTATATCTTTTGAGCTTGATAGTTTCTGCTCTAGTGCTTCACTTATATCTTTTAGAGCACGGTGGTGTCTTAATTTTGAAGAAATTTCTAGTCTCTCATGCTTCACTTATATATTTTTGAGAGTCTTTTAGAACAACATTGTATTTGCTATGGTTATAAAATTGGTCCTAGAATGGTAGGCATCCAAGTTGGGTATAATAAAAATTATCATAGGAAGTGAATTGGATGCTATGATCAATTTGATACTTGATAATTGTTTTGATATAGGGAGGTAGTGATATTAAATTTATGCTAGTTGGGTGATTATGAATTCAAAGAATGCTTGTGTTGAAGTTAGCAAGTCCCGTAGCATGCACGTATGGTTAAAGTTGTGTAACAAATTTGAAACATGAAGTGTACCTGGCTTGTGCATCCTTATGAGTGGCGGTCGGGGACGAGCGATGGTCTTTTCCTACCAATCTATCCCCCTAGGAGCATGCGCGTAGTACTTGATTTTTGATGACTTCTAAATTTTTGCAATAAGTATGTGAGTTCTTTTGACTAATGTTGAGTCCATGGATTATACGCACTTTTACCTTCTTTTGACTAATGTTGAGTCCATGGATTATACACACTTTTACCTTTCCATCATTGCTAGCCTCTTCGGTACCGTGCATTGCCCTTTCTCACCTTGAGAGTTGGTGCAAACTTCGTCGGTGCATCCAAACCCCGTGATACGATACGCTCTGTCACACATAAACCTCCTTATATCTTCCTCAAAACAGCCACCATACCTACCTATTATGGCATTTCCATAGCCATTCCGAGATATATTGCCATGCAACTTTCCACCATTCCGTTTATCATCATCATGACATACATTACTTTTGTCATATTGCCATTGCATGATCATGTAGTTGACATCGTATTTGTGGCAAAACCACCATGCATTATTTTTCATACATGTCACTCTTGATTCATTGCACCATCCCGGTACACCGCCAGAGGCATTCATGTAGAGTCATATCTTGTTCTAGTTTCGAGTTGTAATTCATATGTTGTAATCAATGAAAGTGTGATGATCATCATTATTAGAGCATTGCCCAAAAAGAAAAAAAAGGAAGGCCAAAAGAAAAAAGAAAGGCCCAAAAAAAAAGAAATAAAAAAAAGAAAATAAAAGAAAATAAATAAAAAGGGCAATGTTACCATCTCTTTTTCCACACTTGTGCTTCAAAGTAGCACCTTGTTCTTCATGTAGTGAGTCTCATATTTTTGTGCTTCAAAGTAGCACCATGTTTTTCATTTAGTGAGTCTCATAGATTGTCTTTTTCATACTAGTGGGAATTTTTCATTATAGAACTTGGCTTGTATATTCCTATGATGGACTTTCTCAAATGCCCAGGTCTTCGTGAGCAAGCAAGTTGGATGCACACCCACTAGTTTTCTTTTGTTGAGCATTCATTTTTAGCTCTAGTTCATCTGTTGCATGGCAATCCCTACTCCTCATGTTGACATCAATTGATGGGCATCTCCATAGCCCGTTGATTATCCTCGTCAACGTGAGACATTCTTTCTTTTTGTCTTCTCCACACAATCCCCATCATCATATTCTATTCCACCCATAGTGCTATGTCCATGGCTCACGCTCATGTATTGCATGAAGGTTGAAAAAGTTTGAGATTATTTAAATATGAAACAATTGATTGGCTTGTCATCGGGGGTATAGAAGTTGGGAGCATCTTTGTGTGACGAAAATGAAGCATAGCCTAACTATATGAATTTGTAGGGATGAACTTTCTTTTGCCATGTTATTTTGAGAAGACATGATTACTTTGATTAGTATGCTTGAAGTGTTACTATTTCTTTCATCAATATGAACATTTATTTTGAATCATTTGGATCTGAACATTCATGCCACAATAAAGAAAATTACATTGAGAATTATGCTAGGTAGCATTCCACATCAAAAATTTCTTTTTATCATTTACCTACTCGAGGACGAGCAGGAATTAAGCTTGGGGATGCTTGATACGTCTCCAACGTATCTATAATTTTTTTATTGTTCCATGCTATTATATTACCCCTTTTGGATGTTTATGGGCTTTATTTTACACATTTATATCATTTTTGGGACTAACCTACTAACCGGAGGCCCAACCCGTATTGCTGTTTTTTTGCCTATTTCAGTATTTCGAAGAAAAGGAATATCAAACGGAGTCCAAACGGAATGAAACCTTCAGGAGCGTGATTTTTGGAACGAACGTGATCCAGAGGATTTGGAGTGCAAGTCAAGAAGCAGCCGAGGCTCCCACGAGATAGGAGGGCGCCCCCCCTGTAGGGCGCGCCCCCTGTCTTATGGGCCCCTCGGGCGTCCATCGACGTACTTCTTCCTCCTATATATACCTACGTACCCCAAAAACATCCAGGGAGCAGACGAAACACAATTTCCACCACCGTAACCTTATGTATCTGCGAGATTCCATCTTGGAGCCTTCGCTGGCGTTCTGCCGGAGGGGGAATCGACCACGGAGGGCCTCTACATCAACATCCTTGCCCCTCCGATGAGTTGTGAGTAGTTTACCACAGACCTACGGGTCCATAGTTATTAGCTAGATGGCTTCTTCTCTCTTTTTGGATCTCAATACAATGTT
Source organism: Aegilops longissima (assembly GCA_021605205.1). Lineage (NCBI taxonomy): Eukaryota > Viridiplantae > Streptophyta > Magnoliopsida > Poales > Poaceae > Aegilops > Aegilops longissima. The sequence goes on from CM038679.1 coordinate 741,233,916, forward strand.
CTCCCCCTCTCTTGTGGAGATCTATTCGATGTAATCTCTTTTTCCGGTGTGTTTGTCGAGATCCGATGAATTGTGGGTTTATGATCAAGTTTATCTATGAATAATATTTGAATCCTCTCTGAATTCTTTTATGTATGATTGAGTTATCTTTGCAAGTCTCTTCGAATTATCCGTTTGGTTTGGCCAACTAGATTGGTAGTTCTTGCAATGGGAGAAGTGCTTAGCTTTGGGTTCAATCTTGCGGTGTCCTTACCCAAGTGACAGAAAGGGTTGCAAGGCACGTATTGTATTGTTGCCATCGAGGATAACAAGATGGTGTTTATATCATATTGCATGAGTTTATCCCTCTACATCATGTCATCTTGCTTAATGCGTTACTCTGTTCTTATGAACTTAATACTCTAGATGCAGGCAGGAGTCGGTCGATGTATGGAGTAATAGTAGTAGATGCAGGCAGCAGTCGGTCTACTTGTTATGCACGTGATGCCTATATACATGATCATGCCTAGATAATCTCAAAATTATTCGCTTTTCTATCAATTGCTCGACAGTAATTTGTTCACCCACCGTAATACTTATGCTATCTTGAGAGAAGCCACTAGTGAAACCTATGGCCCCCGGGTCTATCTCTTATCATATTTGCTTCCAATCTACTTTTATTTGCATCTTTAATTTTTTCCATCTATATTATAAAATATCAAAAATATATTTATCGTATGATACTATCTCTATCAGATCTCACTTTCGCAAGTGGCCGTGAAGGGATTGACAACCCCTTTATCGCGTTGGTTGCGAGTTCTCAGTTTATTTGTGTAGGTGCGTGGGACTTTTGAGGAGCATCCTACTGGATTGATACCTTGGTTCTCAAAAACTGAGGGAAGTACTTACGCTACTATTGCTGCATCACCCTCTCCTTTTCGAGGAAAACCAACGCAAGCTCAAGACGTAGCAGTCATCACCGCCCGTTTCCGTCCCCGTCGCCGCGCCTCGCCGATGAGCTCCTGCCCCGGCTGGCGCCGCCATGTACACACACACACACACACACATATTAGTTTTTTAGTTATAGAAATTTTTCTGTTTTTTAGTTATAGAAATATCTATAGAAATGTTAGAAATTTTTCTGTTTTTTAGTTATAGAAATATTAGAAATGTTAGTTATATAGAAATGTTGTAATTTTTTTTCTGTTTTTTAGTTATAGAAATATTAGCAATTTTTCTGTTTTTTAGTTATAGAAATATTAGAAATGTTATAGAAATGTTAGTTATATATATAGAAATGTTAGAAATTTTAGAATTAGTTTTAGTTAGATGAATTAGATTAATGTCAAATTGTTAGAATTTGCATATAGAATTTTAGTTATCACAATCCAATCATTTTAAAAATGTTACTTTTTGCGGGCATATAGTATTTGTCCTCGAGGATATGCCCGGCCCGCATCCTCGCCATTGACCCGTTTGCGACGATGTCCGGCTGACCCATGTCCGGGACTGGGCTCCGCCGGGCTGGCACTGGGAGGTGCTACCTAGAGGGGCGCGCCGCTTGGTGAGGAACCCGGCCTCGGGTCCCGTCGTCAACCCTGATCTCCTTTGGTAGCGTTCGCGTGGGCCACATTCGGTGCAGAGGGAGCCGGCCCCGCCGGAGGTGGCGCATCGCCGTGTTAGGAAGGAGGGGGAGCACGTCCATCGCTACATGGCTGCTATGGACGCCATGTTCTCCAATACTTGGCAGGTTCTTTGGGCGGATGACCGGAGATATGATCCTGTGATGGATCCTTCTCTTTGGGTGTCCACCGCCCGCACCCTAGGAACCGCGAGTGGCCTAGATTCTTCTGTAGTACTCGATCTTTATTAGGTACCTAGCCAGTGATGTATTTGATATATAATATTCAAGACGATGTATTCGAGATTATATATATTATTCGAGACAATGTATTCGAGATTATATATTAATCGAGACGACGCATTTATGTACTATATGATTCAGTTTTTCCTTATTGATTGCATCCATGCATTGTAATTTGAATATTAAATTGTTTTATATTTCTTCTGTATTAGTTAACTAAAAGCTATGGCGGACAATACCGGCAGAGATAGAGAGAGAGAGAAGAGGAATTGTTCGAGATCATACGCAGCCCTCGCAGGCTAGATGATCTGAATGAAGCAGATGACAGCTCCTAATATCTGAATAATACCGGAGAGGGTGATGATAAGATATTCGATCTCGACGACCGAGCTGATGAAGTCATGAACTATGATTATGATTATGATGATGCAGACAATGTTTATGATGACACAAGCGACAATGTTGATCTTGAAATAACAAAGACTACCGGCGAGGTATATTTATATAAGCAGGCATCTAGTGATCATCACATGTTTTTTTATTTGAAGATATATTAACGAATTGATCTTTCTTATTTTAGCCCTCTGGATCGAGAAAATCTGCTTCTACAGACAGCAGGACAAAGCGAGGCCCGGGCAAAAAGTTGAAGGAGGGTGTAAAGTACAACATCGACTCCATCAAAGCTAGTGGAGAACCCCTCACGCCTAAGAACATTGCGAACAAGTGGACTCGTCAGTGCGGAGTTCTTGTGAAGGACCAACTCCCGATCTCCATTCAAGAATGGAAAGAGCCAAAAACTAAACGTCCAGGTGTTACTTGGGTCGACGACAGAGCAAAAAATAACCCTTTGGAATCTCTGATGGAACATTTCACCCTACCAGATTATTTCACTGATGCAGATGTGCAGAAAGTCAAGGACGCTGCTCTTAAGAAGATGGCAATTGCATTCAACAGCCACAAGAAAACTGTATGGGCCAACTACCTCGCTGCAGAAAGGAAGACTTCAGAATTCAAGGGAACAGTGGAGAAGCAAAGAGAACACTGGGCCGATTTCATGAAATTCAAGGAATCAGAATTATCTAAGGAATGGTCGAGAAAAAACAAGGCCAATGCCACAAAAAAGACGCAGTTCCATAGGCTGGGTCCAGGTGGCTACGCGGTGGGAATGCCTAAGTGGGATAAGTCTGAGCAAGAGATGGAGGATGCAGGGGTCACTCCGGTTACTAGGAGCTGGCCCCCCAGGTGCAGAACTTGGTTCTATGCGCATGGGGGGCGTTGGACCCGAAGACACGCCTGGTTTTGAAGAAGGCAAGTCTAAAAGGAGCTGAACAAAAGACACTTGACACAATAGAAGATGCTCGAAAGGGGGTGTTCACGCCCAACAGAGAGAACGACGAGCTTACGCGCGCCCTGGGAAATCCTGAACACCTGGGTAGAACATGAGGCAAGTGCGTTATTCCCTGGTATGAGGGCTTTTCGGAATGGAATGACAACTACAGGACCCGTGCAAGAAATAAGATGGAGGAGGAAAAGAAGATAAAGCTGGAGGAGGAGCAGAGGAAGTAGGAAGCAGAACGCCTTCAAGGCCTAGAAGCAAAGCACACGGACTTGGCACTCAAATTCCAACAGCAACATCAGTTGATCGGCTCACTTAGCCAGGAAAGGGGGTCTCAACAGCGGCAACAACAAGCAGATGATCGTCCAGCATTGGATAGCACCGTCCCATCCATGCCGAGAAGCAGCGTTGGTTCCGCCCCGGGCGACACACTGCTGGATACATACCCTGTGGATGACATCATAGAGAACACTAACTGTGAGCTACACTCCAAAATGAAGAACATATCCATGAAGGTGGCGGACGTCGTTGCTTCTACAATTACCCCCGAAGCAAGCTTCCATTGCACCCCGATTCTAGTGGGCTATGCTCGTGTCTTGGTTGATGAAGTGGTGGACCCATATTCGGGGCTACAGCTTGACATTCCTGGAGGTGACGACGAGCGCACACTGGGAGAGGCCATACATCGTATCATCCTATGGAGAAAGGATTGCATCATCTTTCGAAGTCCACCGACACCGCGTCTGTCGACTCCTCCTCGAAGTCCGCCACCGAGTCAACAGACTCCCGCTCCTCCAAGTCCATGAACACATGAGCCGACTCCTCCTCGAAGTCTGCCACCTCCTCCAAGTCCACGAACGCGTGAGCAGACTCCTGCTTCAAGTCTGGCACAGCGTCAGGCCACTCCTCCTGTTTCAAGTCCGACACCATGTCAGGCCACACCTCATGCTTCAAGTCCGGCACAGCGTCAGGCCACTCCTCCTGCTCCAATTCAGCCACGTCAGCCGTCTCCGCCGTCTCAGCAATCGCAAAAGAGACACGCCGCAGCTATGGTGCGTAGCGGTACGAGTCAAGGTAGTACAGGAAGTACAGGCGGAGACAAGCGATATAAATATGGTCCAAGCCTCGCTCCTCTTCCTCAGAGGCCTTACGACATGACCGAGGAGCAAAACGCAGCCATAGTGCGGGCCTAAGTGGACATCCATTTTGGACCGAAACCGGCACCGCCGCCAAGGGAGAAAGTGCCTGAGGAAAAGATTGACCACTTCATTCATATGGCTAGACCACCAGCTCCCAAGCCTGTAGACTCAGACTATGAGCGCCAAATCAGGAAGGCACATCGAGCACGACTACAGAAGGAAGCGAACTCGAGCTCGAGCCAACAAGCAGCTGGCAAAAAATGTGGGAAAACCGTTCCCCGGCTGGGAGAACAGGCAGCGCAATCGACCCACCCGCTTGTTGTGCCAACAACACATGAGAGGAGTACGCGCGTCCAATATTATTGTGGGCAAACCGTTAACATTCCCCAGCTGGGCGATGTGGTAATAACCGAGGAGCATATAATGTAGGCTGAAATGCTGATCACTGTTGGACAACTCCTTGAAATCGAGCCCATGTCTCCGCTTAGAGAGGAGGAAATAAAACGGAAATATGTCCGGGGCCAACCTTTGGTCGAGCCAGACAAGGTCAAGAACCTCCCAACGAGAATGTATGAATTGCATCAATGGTACATGAACATTACCAAGATTTCCAATCGAGAGTCCCTCATGGTGAATGTCAAGGAGGAGCATTACTTCCATGAGAAAGCTCTGTCCGTTGAGTATTCAGAACTATTTTAGTTATACAATCAAGACGCACTCGACAAATTTATCGTCAATTGCTATTGTCTATAAGTTATTTCTTTCTATAATTTAAGTCTCAAGCTATCTGTAGTGATCATTTTGATCAATCATTACATGTAATTATCCTCACTATATTATTTTTTTGTGGTATTATATGCAGGATGAAGATGTATGAAATGAAAAAAATCTGGACGCTATGGCATTGGGTTCATTGACCCAAATAACATTAATGAGTACACATGGAATCTTCCAACTTGTCGAGTAAGTTTAGAGGAAAGCATGCTAGAGTACTTCAAGCGCCTCAATACCAATGAAGATATACTACTTCCTTACAACTTCCTGTGAGTCACACTGTCTTGTACTACAAATTCTGTTTTTGCTTACTAGCTAGCTAGATGTTAATAATTAAGTGTATAGGGTTTACGGTAGTTGATTAGTGTTATGCACATGCCCGCTTAATTAAGACATGCAAACGTGTGCGCATGTAGTTTCCACTGGATCTTGTTAGACATTAAAGTTGACAAAGGAACAGTTGAAGTACTGGACTCACTACTTAAAGAAGAAAGTGACTACACCATCGTGAAGGGCAGGTAATTTCAATCATTATTAACTATATCTCGGCCTATTTAGTTCGTCATTTCCTGATATATGAACAATTTAATAACCCCTTTATTAATTTTCTTTGCCGGTGGGCAGGGCTTGGGCAAAGTTCATCAAGGTGACTCCAGGCAAATGGGCAAAAAAGTTGTTTTAGTATTGACCAAAGGTAAGTAATTAAGTAGTACTAGCTAGCTAGCTAGCTACCATCTCTTTAATTCTTGTTTCAATACCATTAATTAATTATCATGCTTGATTAATCATTATCTGATTCAATTCCATTATCTGATATATTATATATATATGCGGTTCTACATACGAGAAATCTATTTATATATATGCATAACGTGTACAATTTGTAGTATCGTAAAATACCAGCAAACAAAAAAGAATTAAATGGAAAACACAAAAATAATGGAAAATAAAAAATAAAACCAAAACCCCCCCAAACATTTAGTACCGGTTGGTGTTACCAACCTGTACTAATGGTTTACCAGCACCCGGGCCTGGCTCGTGCCACGTGGTGGCACTTTAGTGCCGGTTCGTTCCGAACCGGTAGTAAGGGGGGGGGGGCTTTAGTCTCCACTCTTTAATGCCGGTTGTAGAACCGGCACTAAAGGCCCTTACGAACCGGCGCTAAAGCCCGGTTCTGCACTAGTGAGACCTCAAAGCACAACAATTGTTTCTTAGCCATGTGCGGTGCCCCCCTCCACCATTTACTCCTCCGGTCGTATTGACGTAGTGCTTAGGCGAAGCCCTGCGTGGATCACATCACCAACACCGTCATGCTGACGGAACTCATCGACTCCTTCATACTTCTACTGGATCAAGAGTTCGAGGGACGTCATTGAGCTGAACGTGTGCAGAACTCAGAGGTGTTGTACGTTTGTGCTTGATCGTTGAATCGAGAAGATGTTCGACTACATCAACCGCGTTAAGCTAATGCATCCGTTTTCTGTCTACAAGGGTACGTGGACACACTCTCGTCCTCTTGTTGCTATGCATCTCCTAGATAGATCTTGTGTGAGCGTAGGAATTTTTTTGAAATTGCATGCTACGTTTCCCAACAGTGGCATCCGAGCCAGGTCTATGCGTAGATGATATGCACGAGTATAACACAAAGAGTTGTGGACGGTGATCGTCATACTTCTTACCACCAATGTCTTATTTTGATTCGGCGGTATTGTTGGATGAAGCGGCCCGGACCAACCTTACATGAACGCGTTTATGAGACCAGTTCCACCAACAGACGTGTAACTAGTTTTGCATAAAGGTGGCTGGTGGGTGTCTGTTTCTCCAACTTTAGTTGAATCGAATTTGACTGCGGCCAGTCTTTGTGAAGGTTAAAATAGCTAACTTGATAAATCACCATTGTGGTTTTTGTACCGTAGGTATGTACGGTTCATGCTAGAAGCCCGTAGCAGCCACGTAAAACTTGCAACAAAACAGTAGAGGACGTCTAACTTGTTTTTGCAGGGCATGTTGTGATGTGATACGGTCAAGGAATTATGTGATATAAATTTGTTGTATGAGATGATCATGTTTTGTAACAAAGTTATCAGCAATTGCCAGGATCCATATGGTTGTCGCTTTATTGTATGAAATACAAACGCTATGTAATTGCTTTACTTTATCACTAAGCGGTAGCGATAGTTGTAGAAGCAATGGTTGGCGAGACGACCACATTGCTCCGATGGAGATCAAGGTGTCAAGCCAGTGATGATGGAGATCATGACGTTGCTTCGATGATGGAGATCAAAAGCACAAGATGGTGATGGCCATATCATGTCACATATTTTGATTGCATGTGATGTTTATCTTTTACGCATCTTATTTTGCTTAGTACGGCGGTAGCATTATAAGATGATCCCTCACTAAAATTTCAAGGTATAAGTGTTCTCCCCGAGTATGGACCATTGCAAAAGTTCTTCGTACTGAGACACCATGTGATGATCGGGTGCGATAGGATCTACATTCAAATACAACGGGTGCAAGCCTGTTTTGCACACGCGGAATACTCGGATTAAACTTGACGAGCCTAGCATATACATATATGGCATCAGAACACTGGAGACCGAAAGGTCGAACGTGAATCATATAGTAGATATGAGCAACATAGTGATGTTCACCATTGAAGACTACTCCATCTCACATGATGATCGGACATGGTTTAGTTGATTTGGATCACGTATAATTTAGATGACTTGAGGGATGTCTATCTAAGTGGGAGTTCTTAAGTAATTTGATTAATTAAACTTAATTTATCATGAACTTAGTCCTGATAGTATTTTCGAATTATGTTGTAGATCAATAGCTTGCGTTGTAGCTTCCCTATGTTTTTTTGATATGTTCCTAGAGAAAACTAAGTAGAAAGATGATATTAGCAATGATGCAGACTGGCGCGTGCTCTGAGGATTATCCTCATTGCTGCATAGAAGAATTATGTCCTTGATGTACCTCTAGGTGACAGACCTATTGCAAAAGCAGATGTAGACGTTATGAATGTTTGGCAAGCTCGATATGTTGACTACTTGATAGTTTAGTGCGCCATGCTTTACGGCTTAGAACCAGGGCTTCAAAGATGTTTTGAACGCCATGGAGCATATGAGATGTTCCAAGAGCTGAAATTGGTATTTCAGACTCATGCCCGTGTTGAGAGGTATGAGACCTCTGGCAAGTACTTTGCCTACAAGATGGAGGAGAATAGCTCAGCTAGTGAGGATGTGTTCGGAATGTCTGGGCACTACAATCGCTTGAATCAAGCAGGACTTAATCTTCCAGATAAGATAGTGATTGACAGAGTTCTCTAGTCACTATCACCAAGCTACTAGAACTTCGTGATGAACTATAATATGCAAGGGATGACAAAAACGATTCCCGAGTTTTTCGCGATGCTGAAATCAGCGAAGGTAGAAATCAAGAAAGAGTAGCAAGTGTTCATGGTTAACAAGACCACTAGTTTCAACAAAAAGGGCAAGGGAAAGAAAGGGAACTTCAAGAAGAATGACAAGCAAGTGGTCACTCCCGTGAAGAACCCCAAAGCTGGACCTAAGCCTGAAACTGAGTGCTTCTACTGCAAAGAAAATGGTCACTGGAAGCGCAACTACCCCAAATATTTGGTGGATAAGAAGGATGGCAAAGTGAAAAAAGGTATATTTGATATACATGTTACTGATGTGTACCTTACTAGTGCTCGTAGTAGACCCTGGGTATTTAATACCTGTTCGGTTGCTAAACATTAGTAACTCGAATAGGAGTTGCAGAATAAATGGAGACTAGTTGAGGATGAAGTGACGATGTGTGTTGGAAGTGGTTCCAAGATTGATATGATCATCATCGCACACTCACTATACTTTCGGGATTAGTGTTGAACCTAAATAAATGTTATTTGGTGTTTGCGTTGAGCATAAACAAGATAGGATTGTGTTTATTGCAATACGATTATTCATTTAAGACAGAGAATAATTGTTATTCTGTTTACATGAATAAAACCTTCAATGGTCATACACCGAATGTTAATGGTTTACTGAATCTCGATCATAGTGATACACATATTCATAATATGATGCCAAAAGATGCAAAGTTGATAATGATAGTGCAACAAATTTGTGGCACTGTCGTTTAGGTCATGTTGGTGTAAAGCGCATGAAGAAACTCCATGCAGATGGACTTTTGGAATCACTTGATTATGAACATTTGATACTTGCGAACCATGCCTCATGGGCAAGATGACTAAAACTCCGTTCTTCGGAATAATGGAGCGAGCCAATGACTTACTGGAAATAATACATACCGATGTATGCGGTCCAATGACGGTTGAGGCACGCGACAGGTATCATTATTTTCTGATCTTCACAGATGATTTGAGAAGATATGGATATATCTACTTAATGAAACACAAGTCTGAAACATTTGCAAAGTTCAAAGAATTTCAGAGTGAAGTGGAGAATCATCATAACAAGAAAATAAAGTTTCTACGATGTGATCGCGGAGGCGAATATTTGAGTTACGAGTTTGGCCTTCATTTGAAACAATGTGAAATAGTTTCACAACTCACGACACCTGGAACACCACAGCGTAATGGCGTGTCTGAACATCGTAACCGTACTTTATTAGATATGGTGCGATCTATGATGTCTCTTACCGATTTACCAATATCATTTTGGGGCTATGCATTAGAGACAGCTGCATTCACGTTAAATAGGGCGCCGTCTAAATCCGTTGAGACGACGCCGTATGAACTGTGGTTTGGTAAGAAACCTAAGCTGTCGTTTCTTAAAGTTTAAGGTTGCGACACTTATGTCAAAAGGCTTCAGCCTGATAAGATTGAACCCAAATCGGAGAAGTGCGTCTTCATTGGATACCGTAAGGAAACAATTGGGTACACCTTACATCACAGATCTGAAGGCAAGATCTTTGTTGCTAAGAATGGAACCTTTCTAGAGAAGGAGTTTCTCTCGAAAGAAGTTAGTGGGAGGAAAGTAGAACTTGATGAGGTAATTGTACCTTCTCTCAATTTGGAAAGTAGATCATCTGAGAAATCCGTTCCCGTGATGCCTACACCAACTAGAGAGGAAGCTAATGATAATGATAATGAAACTTCATATCAAGTTACTACTGAACCTCGTAGGTCAACCAAAGCACGATCCGCGCCAGAGTGGTACGCCAATCCTATTCTGGAAGTCATGTTACTTGACCATCACTGGTACGCGTCGGTGCTATACAAACGGTTTTTAACCCCTTTCCGCGAAGACACTTGGAAATGTCGCCAAGTGAGTGTGGGCGATAGGGGGGTCCTTCCCACACGACACATAAATCGTCGAGGATAGGTCCTCCTGGCACACAGGCTGGGGCAAAATGAGCTCGTGTGCGATCGGGTGAGGCATCGAAACCCAATTGTTTCCGTTCGTATGTACATCCCACACGGTGAATCCCTGAAAAACATTTCCGTTCGTATGTATATCACACACAGTCAATCCAAGGAGTACGTTTCCGTTCTTATGTACATGCCACACAGTCAATCCAGGAAAAACATTCCCGTTCATATGTACTTCCCACACAGTCAATCCAGGGAAAACGTTTCCGTTCGTATGTACATCCCACACAGTCAATCCAGGAAAAACGTTTCCGTTCGTATGTACATCCCAAACGATTAGGCCGCTATGGTCGTGTGAAAAAGGTGGACATCAATATTTAATCTGCCGATATGTTTATTATAGGTACGTTATCGCACACGGTTCAAGAATGTAAAATGTGTGCGGTGTCTCTACTAACACCAACGTGTACATTTTTGTAACTATGTGTGATTGGTATTCCTATCATACATGCACACTGGTTTGAAACATTTGCCGTATTATTATGAATCGCACACGTATATGAGGCGAAACCGTGTTTGAGTCCGATGGGCATCGCAAACGTTTCACGTCAAAGAACCGTCTGTTTTCTTTTTTCATCGCACACGCTGTTTTCTTTCTAACCGTGTGCACATTATTTTATTCGCTCCTGTACAATTTTTTTGGCTGTAATTTATTAGTTGAGTTGGAAATTTTGAAATATGAAATGTGCAATTCAAATTCTCAGCACAATGGTTCAAGAACGAATCCATAAATAAAATTGTCAGTACAATATGTTCAGTAATTGTATGATTAGACATCAATTAACTACAATGAACCACAATATTTACAAGCGGTAAAGGCGAAGAGACAACTGTAAATCATTTTGACTGCCAATGTTGTTGAAGAAGCGGAATGCCCATAATACGCCTTCCTGCATGCCATAGACATGAACAACTTTTGTCCAAGCCCTTGTGACGATCGCCCGCTCATCCTTCACCGCCTTCAGAAGACTTCTACAACATTATCATGGTAGCATGAATTATATATTTAACCTTAGTTGTCTCCACTCCGGTCATATAGTTTGCAAGGTAATCATCAGTAAATAGCTTCAGAAACCATTGAAAAGAGAAAAATATCAGATCATGAGGTCTAATAGAGTAACTTGTTGTGGGCAGCGGGGAAAAGGCAACAGATTACTTACCATCCTAAAGTTCACCGATGTCTTGGACAAAGTTGATATTTGGTGATCATCAAAGAATAGAAATTTCAGATGAACAGTACTAAGATCTAAGACTACAAAACACAAAGCACAACAAAATTCAGTTATACAGCACATGGCACAAACAAATTATCATGTGAACCTCATCCTTGACATAAATGTCCAAAAGAGGAATGCAACGAAGCACATATGTTAAGTCTAAACCTCTTCCAAGATTCAAACATGCAACATGAAGATGGAGAGGAGGCGATGACGCAAGCTCTTCCATGTCCACCTGCAAACAACACATGTTAGTGAAAAGGTGTCTGACATATAGGTGTAAACATTGCACCTGTAGGTACATTCTCTGAACCTCCTCTATCTTGTGCCTTACACTGCAAGACGAAGCTCTCTCACTCCTTCAGCATCACACTAAGTCAGCCCACTAAGCACTTCAATGGAACAAATCATGTCTATCATCTGCACCCAATAATCAAAATGTACGTATTTTAGTTCAAACCACCTGTGTGAAAATTATTTGTTGAAATGATATGCATAATATCCTGGTTTGCCGGTAGTTATAGGAAGCATTCTAACAATACAAGTGAATTCATTCTACCATCGAGTAAAACATCTTAATGCTAGGTGATACATCACCAAAGTACAGTATAAGTCATGTTATAACAAATGGTAGTCATGTACAGAGGTGAAGCCCAGCTCAATAATATCTCTGGCACCATGTGATAGATTCTGAACCATCACTCAGTTTCTACATCAGATCCACATAAAATCCAGGATGTAATACGCCAATAACTATTAGGTAAATACAAATATGATAGCAGCAAAAGCATGGAGCTCATTTCTCTATGCTAAATACACCGACATCACACCACAAACTAGACATGTTAGAAAATTTACCAAAGTCACCAGGCTGATTGCTTTGAGCTTAAGCTCATTTCATGTACTAATAGGAAAATACATGCAATTTTTTTAATAGAACACCAGGGATCATTTCCCCCTATTCCATTTTCAAAAGGAAAGCAACCATGTTTAGAGTAGCTCCTAATACAACTACTAACCAACATATCTGTCCCTCTGGACCAGATTCCAAAGAAACTACAAAACAAAGACAGAACATAAATGGATATTACAATTTACAGCAGCAGCTTCATGTTCCTCATTTCACAGGTTTTACCATGGAAAACATGTAGAATAGGGCTGAATAGATAGCAGCAAAAGCGTGAACCACATTTATCTTTTTGCTAATTACCGAAAAAGGGTTTCCCCCGCTTTGTATTCCAAAGCAACGAACACCATACACATAGCATTGCTGGGGCGAGCAGCACATCAAGCCCAAAAGAAAAGAAGAAATAAATGCCAACAATGGCAGCTCGACAAAGCATGGATGAACCGCCACCGCTGCGCCCTCCGGAGACAAACCACCACCGCCCGAGGCTCCGATCTGCCGTGTACTAAGCGGCACCTTCAAGAAGGAATGCGACGCCGACGACGCTGCCGCCCGGACGAGTCCTAGGGTTTCCCCCTGTACGCGGAGGGAAGTGGAGGATGGCTACCACCGACACCCTCCAAGAAGGAATGGTGGCACCCGTCGGTGTCACCTCATCGAAGCCGGCCGAACCGGCAAGGATTTCTCCCGCACATCAACCCCACCGCCCAACCGGAGCCGACCAGCCAAACCATCGCCCAACACCATGCGCCATCGCGGTTGCGCCGCCACCTAAGCCGTCTCACTACGAGCACCAACACGAGGCCAAGAGGACCGGAGAGAAGAGCCAAGCGACAAGAGCGGCGACACCAAGGCCGAGCGGGAGGGAACCACCTCCTCCGCTGTCGTGCGAGAGGCGCGCGCCTCCGGCACAGTCGCGGTTGCCGTCCAGACACGGCAGCGGGGCAAACCAGGCCACCCCTGGCCCGGCCAGGCCCGCAACGGGCCCGCTAAGCCCCGCCGGCCATGCTGCAGCAGGCTGGCGCCGGAGCCGGCAGCACCTCGCCGCTCAGCGCTGTTCCCCGCCGCCCGCCAGACCAGATGGGGCTCGAGGCCCAGATCTGGGCAGCGCCGCCGCGGAACCCACCGCAGCGCCACCCCGCCGCCAACGCGCCGCCGCCGTCCAGCCGCCCGCCGCGCCGCACCAGGGAACCCGCCGCCACCCGGTCCGTCGCCGCTTAGAGCATCCCGGTGCAGCTCCGCCTGCATCGGAGAGCCACCGGGAGGGGAAGGTTAGGGGGCCGCCGCCACCAGCAACCCCGGGGCCAGGCGGCGCGGCGCCGATGACGGCGGCAGGAGGAAGGGAGAGGTGGGGACCGGAGGAGGAGGCGGCGATCTTGCGGACGATCGCCAGCTGGGCGACGTGGTCGCGAGAGCTCGAGGGTAGCTGTCCTCACTGGTGGAAAAAGGCCTTTGGTCGCGTTCGCACTGCCATTAGTCGCGGTTGCGCAACCGCGACCAAATAAGCGACTAAAGCCCCCACCTTTAGTCGCGGCTGCTTAAGAACCGCGACTAACGGCCCGTCCACGTGGGCGCCAGGCGGCCGTCAGGCGGAGGACCTTTAGTCGCGGTTCTTCGCCAACCGCGACTAAAGGCCGCCGCAGGTTTAGGGTTTAGCCCCCCTAAACCTGTTTTCTGTTTAATTTGTATTGTTTTCTTTTAATTTGTATTGTTTTCTGTTTAATTTGTATTGTTTTATTTCTTTTTTGCTTTATTTTAATTTTGAAGGAGTTTCACATATTCTACGGTACTACATACATGCATATGAATGTACAATTTCAAACACAAATAATATGTCAAAAATAAAACTAATTCAATTCAATATGTTAAAAATACAAATAATATATCAAAAAATTCAGAAAAATAGAACTAATTCATTTCAAAATTCTAAAAATACAAATAATATATCAAAAAATTCAGAGAAGTTCTTCCCGGCCGCCTCTGTCTTCCCACAAGTTCTTCCCGGCCAGTCTTCCCGCCAGTTCTTTCCCGCCTATGTCTTCCCGCCATTTCTTCACGCCTCTATCTTCGCGCGTATCGATGCTTCTTTTATAGGCACGGCGCCATTTCTTCCCTGTCTTCCCGCCATTTCTTCCCTGTCTTCCCGCCTCTTTCTTCCCGCCACTTTCTTCCCGCCTCCTGTCTTCCCGCTCCCATTTTTCCCGCCATTTCTCACTACATATATGTAGCCCGGCTTGGCCAGCATTATCACATCTCTACAATCTCTCATCACTCTCTCATGGCTTCCACCGCACCCACTCTAACCTACCAGCAGGTGGAGGAGCTTTGCGCCTCGAACTACCCTTGTCCACCGGGCTACCGCGTCCCCACCGGCTGGAGCCTAAGCGCCGGCGGCGTGCCGGTCCCTCCCGTCCCTCAGGGTACTGCGCGCCGGGCGGCCATCACGAACCACTACTACCTCGACCTCACGCCGGAGCAGCGGATGAATCGCCGGCATCCCGATAACCAGCATACTTGGGACGCCTTCTTCATCAATCGGCGTGAGAGGCGCTCGCCAGTATGAGGAGGACGGTCGCCTCTCGGAACTTCCACGAGGCGGCCGTCGGCTATGGTGGTATGGCGGACTCTGCAGAGCGTCATGGACTACATCACGGCGGCGATATCCCCGCCTGCGCTACCCTCGATTCGAGCCACGGCGCCGCCCGCGACAGCGACGACAGCAGCGGCGGCGACGGCGGCAACTTAGAAGGCGGCGACTACCAAGACAACGACGACGGCGGCTATGAAGACTACGAGTATGCATATTATACGCCTAGGCAGGAGTATGACTAAATCACTCCAAATTTCATGTATCATCAGTGGTATCTCGAATCATTGAAAATGGACACCAAACACATCACGGGTAATATAATTCACATGATCCATTCAACAAAGTTTGGTACAATAAATTATTACACATCATTTCTTCCCTTGTGTCCCTGCTTGCTTACGATTGTGCCGTATCCATGGAGCATCCTCATCATTTAACTTAATGCTTGGGTCGGTGTTCACTTTGAAGGCGGAATTTCAGCAAACATATTATAATCTTCGACATGTCTGTCTTGTCCTCCACTCCCACGATGTTTCTTTTCCCTGAAAGAACAATGTGGCGCTTTGAATCATCGCATGATGTACTGATCGTTTTCTTATCTTTCCGTTTCCTCGGTTTGCTACTCATGTCCTTCACATAGAAAACCTGAGCGACATCTTTCGCTAGGACGAATGGTTCGTCAAGGTAACCAAGATTGTTGAAATCCACCATTGTCATTCCGTATTGCTGGTCCACCTTTACCCCACCTCCTGTTAGCTTGAACCATTTGCACCGGAACAAAGGGACCTTAAAGGAGGGTCCATAGTCAAGTTCCCATATCTCCTCTATGTAACCATAATATGTGACCTGATGCCCATTCTCGGTTGCTGCATCAAAGCGGACACCACTGTTTTGGTTGGTGCTCTTTTTATCTTGGGCGATCGTGTAAAATGTATTCCCATTTATCTCGTACCCTTGGAAAGTCGTTATAGTCGAAGATGGTGTCTTGGCCAACATGTACAGCTGATCTACAACATCATTGTCATTCATTAAATGTTTTCTCAACCAACTGCCGAAAGTCTCCATGTGGGCCTTCCTAATCCAGGATTCAGGCTTCCCCGGGTTGTCGAGCGTAAAATATTCTTGTGTTTCTCAAAGCACGGAGCCACCAAGCTGGAATTGGTCGATCACAGTGTGGTGTGCTTCATCGGAGAATGGCCGTCCATACATATCGTTGATTTCCTTCCGATCGTTCCTTTTCCACTTAGTCTCCCCTCGTGCGCGATCGAGGAAGACCAATCGGCTTAAGGTCAGGAACAAAGTCAACACAAAACTCAATTACCTCCTCATTTCCATAGCCCTTGGCGATGCTTCCTTCTGGCCTAGCACGTTACTGAACATATTTCTTTAATACTCCCATGAACCTCTCAAAGGGAACATATTGTGTAGAAATACAGGACCGAGAACGAAAATCTCTTCGACTAGGTGAACCAGGAGGTGCGTCATAATATTGAAGAAGGATGGCGGAACACCAACTCGAAACTGACAAGACATTGGATCACATCGTTCGTAACCGTGGTAGAACTTCTGGATTGATTACCTTCGAGAGATTGCATTGAGGAATGCACATAGCTTCACAATGGCTACTCGAACATTTTCGGCAGGAGCCCCTCAAAGCAATCGGAAGCAATTGCGTCATAATCACGTGGCAGTCGTGAGACTTCAGGTTTTGGAACTTTTCTCCGCCATGTTTATTATTCCCTTTATATTGGGCGAGAATCCAGACGGGACCTTCATACTGCTCGGGCATTCAAAAAGATGACCTTCTCTTCTTTGGTCGAGCGTAGCTGGCACGACCTTGAAACCATTCCGGATGCCGGTCATCGTGGTCTTTCAAACGTTGCTGGTCCTGCCGTGCTTCCTTTGTATCATTTGTCTTCCCATACACGCCCAAGAAGCTTAGGAGGTTCACGCAAATATTCTTCGTAGCGTGCATCACGTCGATTGCAGAGCGGACATCTAGGACTTTCCAATATTCTAGCTCCCGAATATAGATTTCTTCTTCCACATGGCTGCGTGCCCGTCAGCTCCCTTCGAACTGATTGTCCGCCAGACCCTTTCCAAAGATGACTTTCAAATCCTTGACCATATCAAATACCTCAGCACCGGTCGTTCCGAGCTTCGCCGGTGATCTGCCTTGCCGTTGTAATGCTTGCCTTTCTTTCTTCTTGGATGAATTTTGGAAGAAATCGACGATGCCCAAGGTACACGTTCTTCTTACAATTTGGCAAATGTACACTTTCAGTCTCATGTAAGCAGTGCGTGCATGCATTGTATCCTTATTTGACAGTCCGAAAGGTTACTAAAAGCAGGCCAATCGTTGATGGTTACGAAAAGCAACGTCAGAGGTCAAATTCCTCTTGTTTGTGCTCATCCACACACGGACACCACCCCACAGCTGTAAAGTTCATCAACTAATGGCCTTAGGTACACATCGATGTCGTTGCCGGGTTGCTTGGACCTTGGATGAGCACGGCATCATAATGAACTTCCGCTTCATGCACAACCAAGGAGGAAGGTTGTAGATGCATAGAGTCACGGGCCAGGTGCTATGGCTGGAGCTCGCTCGCCAAAAGGATTCATGCCATCCGTGCTTAGAGCAAATCTTATGTTCCTTGCGTCAGCTGCAAAATCTTTGAACCATCTGTCGATCTTTCTCCATTGCGTTCCATCTGCGGTGTGTCTCAACTCCCGTCCGACTTACGGTCCTCTTTGTGCCATCGCAACAACTTGGCATGCTCTTTGTTCCTGAACAGACGTTTCAACCGTGGTATTATAGGAGCATACCACATCACCTTGGCGGAACCCTCTTCCTGGGTTTCTGGCCCTCAACATCGTCACCAGGGTCATCGCCTCTGATCTTATAACGCAATGCAGTGCATACCGGGCATTCATTCAAATTCTCGTATTCACCGCGGTAGAGGATGCAGTCGTTGATGCATGCATGTATCTTCAGAACCTCTAAACCTAGAGGGCAGACAACCTTCTTTGCTTCGTACGTACTGGCGGGCAACTCGTTATCCTTTGGAAACATATTCTTCAACATTTTCAGCAAGTTTTCAAATGCGAGTCAGCTACACCTGCATCTGCCTTCCATTTCAGCAAATCCAGTGTGCAGCCCAGCTTTTTCAGACCATCATCGCATCCGGGGTACAGCGCCTTTCTGTGATCCTCTAACATGCGATCCAAATTCTCCCTCTCCTTTTCAGTTTCGCAGCGTCTCCGTGCATCAGCAATGGTCCGACCAAGATCATCAACGGGATCATCACGTGCCTCTTCTTCACCTTCCCCTTCACCTTCAGCATCCTCCATGAAAGTATCACCGAAATGAGCAAGATAGCTTTCATCGATGAAATCATCCCCTTCTTCATCTTCTTCCATTATAACCCCTCTTTCTCCATGCTTGGTCCAACAATTATAGCTTGGCATGAAACCCTTCTGAAGCAGATGCATGTGAACAACTCTTGAGGAAGAGTAACCCTTCTCATTCTTACAGATAACACATGGACAGATAACAAAACCCCCCCGCTTGTTCGCATTAGCCACTACGAGGAAATCTTTCAAACCCGTAGTGAACTCGCCGGAGAGTCGGTTACCGTACATCCATTGCCGATTCATCTGCATTATTATAATATAAAATATATAATTAACCATCATGCATTTGTTAAACTAACTAGCTACAAACAATATAAATTAAACAATGAACTACACACATGCATATTGACACATCAAAGGTTCATCAAGTTGCTAACCATGATCGAAGAGTGTGGCTCCAACACTTCATGTCATGTTTGTTTCATGCTCTTGGGGCATTTCATCAAACACCTTATATGCATAAGAGGAACCAAAAGCAAACCTACACCCACTTGTGAAGAGAATGGCTCCAAATGGCTAAGTGTTGGCTGCTGGATGGGTATATATAGGGAGGGCTTTAGTTGCGGTTGGCCTGGCAAACCGTGACTAAAGGTGCCGAAGCCTTTAGTCGCGGTTGTCCTGGCCAACCGCGACTAAAGACCCTCACGTGCGCCAGCTGGCCACCGAGCGCCCTAGGCCCAGGCCTTTGGTCGCGGTTCACCTCCAGAACCGCGACTAAAGGTCCCATTAGTCGCGGTTCCTACAGCTTCGCGACTTATGGGGCTGGACAGAAGCCTGTTTTTCCACCAGTGCCTTCTGTTGTTTTTTTTGCTAATTAAACAAACAGTATACCATAAACAGGACTGATCTTAGAAAATTAACCAGAAGTCACCGGGTAAAGATTTCAGTCACTAACGAGCAGGAACAGTGCAGCTGACCAAAAGAACCACATACGAGATGAGAAGAAAATGGTGGCGGGTGGCGAACATTATGTGTAAATATATGAACCATGAAAGACTGGTAACTTGTAGGTATGGATGCATCACTTTATATAGCATGCACTTGTAGACACATATTGTTGCTTGTCACTAATTTCTACGCCACCTAGGAAGATCGCAGCGCCTACAGCAGCTAAACGTCAGATTCCTTTTCTTTTTCTTTTTGCGGGAAAGCTAAAGCGCAACATATTAGCATGCCAATTTCCAGGAAAACCATCGTCACATGTCAATGTTGGTTAATATCATTAAGTGACAACGCCATCAATTAGGGATGAAAATAGAGTGAAAACTTTCCGTTTTTCCGAAGGAAAAATGAAAACGGTGAGGAAATATGAAAACAAAAATGAAAATTTGCAAAACGGAAGTGGAAATGAAATTTTTTATGCGGAAACAGAAACAAAAACGGAACGGTGTTTTCCGGTGGAACATGCATGGAAATGGAACTTTCCGTTTCTGTGAGTATGGAATTTCTGTTTTTACTATAGACCTATAGCTGCTTTGTAAGTTGTAACCCAACCACCAAAGAGAACACAATGACACAATTAGTAGAATGGATCTGAGGCCCAACTTCTACTATCACACATGTACTCAGCTTGACCCTATACGCAATTATCCGGTACTACTACAATACTACGCTAAGTTGCTAACATAATGATATTATTTTGTAGCCATGTTTACAACTTATTAAATTTGTTTGTTGTTGTCTGTATTTCTCTATGATTCAAGGGGTTTTTAAGTTCCGATCAATACCTATTTCTGTTTTTGTATCCGCTTTGTATTTGCTCCGTGTTCGTTTCCGGTAGTATATGTTTCCGTATTCATTTCCGGGGTTTCTGTATTTGTTTTCGTTTCTGCAAAAAAATGTGAAAACAAATATGATAGTACTTAGTTCCGTTCGTTTCTGCTCCGTTTTCATCCGTACCATCGATTGACCTCTCTGAAGAAAAGTTTCATTTTTCTCACCGCTAATATAATACAACAATATATATAATTGGACATCACATTCAGGAGGAAGAAAACAAACAGAGGGGGAATGATACCTTGATGAGCTCCATGGGGGGCGGTAGGGTCGGAGCAGCAGGTGAGCGGCGTCCCGGGAAGAGGCACACGGTGGTCTGCGCATGAGGAGAGCGCGTCAGGGAAACTAAACTTGACAACGGCCAAATCAAAACGAATAGAAGGGTAGGAGAAGAGGACCTTGACGAGCTCAATACTTTCCATGGCTGCGGCGCACGAGAGTCGAGAGAAGAAGCTCACAGAGGAAGGGCTCCTCTGCCCGTGTGTGGTTGTAGATGACAAAAGAACATAGAATGAGTAATACATCACAATTTGGGTATTAGCTAAACATGATCTACATTTTAAAGGCACCGACAAGATCCCAGAGAATCAACATATAACTTTTCAAAAAAGTATCAGGTTGATAATTCCACTAACCAGCAGGATACCAACTCTTATTTACTAATTGGAGGCACCGTATGAATCTCCATGTTGATCCACATCATCAAAATTAATTACACCGTTGATGTATACAATTGAGTAATCTTAACCCCACGATTTATGTTACTGTCATGATGAAAAAAACACCAAACAACATTCACGTGACAAAGTCCAAACCTGAACTAGACCTACATGGTGTAAAAAAAAGAACTAAACCTCGCTCAAGAAAAAAAACTAAACCTACACGTATTGCTCCACCCCTACATCCGATTGATGGAGTACCAGATGGGGACACTCCCAATCTCCCACGAGGCCGCGACTCCTCTCTTTCAACTCACCGGCGATGCCTCCTCACCACCGCCAATCTGGTGGCTTGCTTCCTCACCACCGACGCATCCGAAATTGGTGGTCGGCTGCGTCATCGGACGTACAGCTGCAGGCTCCTCTCCAACCCAAATAACTTTGGTACTGGTACAACTTGACCTGATTCATTATCCCTAAAACACATCTTTCTTCTTTCTCTCCCCATGCTGTTCTGCAATCGATTTAGAAGATACGGACAAATCCTGACTCTCCGCCGTTCGATTATTCTCAGCTCCAATCACATAGTAGTCCAAATCTCTCTTCAGGAAGCCATGATTCAATGCTGGACGAGGCATACCGATTGCCATCTGATCTGTTCAGGCTGTGGCACTAGGCGGTGAGGCCGCCAAGTGCAGGCACTACGTTCCTATATTTCCCCCAAAAAGGAAAAAAGGGAGCAGCTCGAATTAAAGTTTGCCGCCCGTCATTCCTGCCCTGACTAGAGGCATGTTAGACATAGGAAATTCATTATCTAAAGCCGTGGGATCGGCTTGATTCCTATTGTCGAATCTATATAATTTGGGTTCTTGATTGTACGCTCAAGGTTGTGTACGAGAGGGTCAGCATAGATAGTCTTCATAGCCTCGGTAGGCACCACAAGTAGTCTAGCTGATCAAGTTTTTTTCTTTGCTCACAGTTGTAAGTTGTAACTACGTACATTCTCTAGGATTTATTTTCAGAAGGCTGGAAGATTTGAAATTTATATAGTGTCTGGCCTATTGAAAATATAATAAGGTATCTACTGCTATGATCTACCAAAGTATTCCTTTGCACGATTTCCGTACCTCATGGGTATGTTAAATCTACTGACACCAAATGAGTATATTATGACCTCTGTTGTGCGTACTGAGTACAATTAGGACTTCCATTGTGGTTTGGCATCAGGAAGATTTTCTGCAGAGCTGTGTGCCTAGCACCAGGGAGATATGCCAGGACTACATGTTACGTATAGTATTGTAATTATAATATCTATGCATCTCTGTGTGATTTAATAACCTCCAACTGACAGTACAGTTGAAGTATCGAATACTAATGGAATCTGCTGTTGCAGATTCAATTCGAGTCTATACTCACGTAGGAACGACACAAATTGTCTTTTCCTCTCTACCCCAGAAATATATCAAACTTTTGAATATCTAAGTAGAGATTCAAAGGACAGGTGAGAAATCATGTGTTTTATCTGATGTATAGTTTTCTGTCTGCAAATGAACATGCCCTATGGATATTTCAATGATTTTTTTCTCATTTCTTACTAGGCAGTTTCCCTGAAAAAGAAGTTTAACCCATTAGTGCACTTAGAACTTGCACATACAGTGTATATAAGTTTTACCACATAAACGAATCTGAAAAAAGGTTCTTACTTGGCGAGTGGTTTGCCAACTGAAACATATGTCCATTTGGTGTCTTATTTACCAAAATTCATCTCCTAGCATAACAGAAAATAAGTTCATGGTTGTACAGCATTCTCTTGGTTGTCCACCAGCTGGGTTATATGGTGTCTTATCTGCAATTTTGCTTGCGTGTTTCCTCTTGAAACAATCACTAGAATTGATTACAGATACAATATTTTCCAACACCAAAATATACATTCGACATCATATCCAATCGGTGATGAAACACTAGAACATGACATAGTAAAAATGTTATAATCTTCAAGTTTGTCACTGTTCAGTTTATCTTCATATTAAATGCACATGTGCTTCTTGGCGAGGAAAAGTATATAGTTATATTTAACCAATGTTGGTAGCATTTTGCACACCATCTAGGAACTCTAATTCTATTACAATGAATTTAGAGGTTCCAAGTCCATACATGCACAAGCCAACCATGGTAGTACAGACACTGTTCTTGCATTGTGGAGTGTTTATCCAATAGATTGACATAGTACCGGTGACTCTTTTCTCCACTCCTTTCATTTGCACCCTCTTCAAGATTCTATCTAGCCATCTGGGCATGATGAAACTGTCCATCTAAAAAATTCTCCAGTCCAAAATGACATTTGCATGTCCTATCTTATTACATGGTTGTAGGATTCGACATGCAAACATGTCCCCTGTGGTATGTAACCTACAATATTTTATGTGAAGTATTTGGTTTACAAAGTAGTTACCTCATGTTAGCATGGAAATTCAAGGAATGTATACACGTCCTAGATATATAATCTTTACATGCACATCTTTATTATTAGCTATGTCTTACACAAATTAAAAATGTCATCTTCTTTTTTGGTACTTCACACATGTTTAAATAGGATGACACTTTTGAGTATACCTATATTTTATATGACACACTTTAATTGGTAAGCATAGTTTGTTGATGGTCCCAATGATTTTGCCGGTCACAAAAGCTCTAGGAAGTGTATATTATAGAATTGGAAGACGCCTCTTCTTTCTCTGCAACAAATCCATTTTCTATAACACTCCCTCTGTCTCAAAATGTAAGACGTATTTTGATGGTCGCCAATCTCCTAATCTTTAGCCGGCACCTTCCTACAATGTAATATTTGACATGTTCCTTTTAACTTGATCTCTGATGAAATGCAGCAGTGTCAAATCACTTCACCTAATTTTTTTCATTTGCAAGGCTGACACTCACTACCAAATCAGGTAAATCATTTACTGTTTACCTTAATTTGGTCTCAGTTCTCATAATTGAAATAATTTTTTGATGTTGATTGCGTCTGTAGACCAGGTTCGGCTCAACCTATTTCAAGATCTTTAATATGTGTACCATTTTGGCAAGTTTTTAGTGTGTAGTCATTTTGGTAGCCATACATGGTTGTCAAGGTATCACAACTGTGGTTTGCATGCTCTTTGGACAACATTCAAACTTCTCTATTTCTACATCTCAGACGTCTGCAATATACTTTAGAGAACATGCATGGCACATGCGCTCTACAAAATTTGGAGAGACGTAAAATATGACAATAAACTCATGAGACAGAGTGCTTCTAATTTAAGTTCTAAAGTGAATTCTGCATTGCTGCATATAAAGATGTATAAAAAAAATTCTATTGGATCCATGCTGATTGATTGATATATGTCATCATTATGTGAGTGAAACCCTCAGGATATCTGTCAGCTTTACATTGCTGCATAAAATATCGTTAGTTTATTATCCATTACATTTTGGTTCCTTTGTTGGACAAGTTATGGAATGCTTACAAAGCTGATGAAGGAGATAAATAAGGATACTTAAATTTCCAAATATCTCTTATGTAAAAAAATATCTGAAAGGGTTGTCACGATGACGATCCTATGTTTCTTTTAATTTAGACCAAACAGCTCCATGTCAACATTCTTTGATTAGATCAAATATTGCCTGACTTAAAAAGCAGAAATAAATTTACATTTCTTGGTGTATTCGTTTGTTGCATGAAATTGTAATATTACATATTTCAAGATTAGCTTCCATTTACCTCCTTGAATCATATATATAGTTTAATGTCTATAGATTATATCTACATGAATGTATAATGGTATATTTATTATTTATACAATAGTAGGAAAGAGTACAAAAATCGAGCCCGTGCAGCTGCACGGGTTGATGACTAGTTTCTATAAATTCAATTGTCCGAAACTAGAACAGAAATCTGCAATGCATCAACTGTCCAGAAAAAAAGGAAATCTGGATTTGTAACTTGTGTGGATGCATCACTTCATGGAGCATGCAATGGTTAGTGGACAAGGCCGCTATATTGGGACCCACATAGTTGTTTGGCAGTAATTTTGACGGCACCCCACCCACTAATTAAGATTACAGCACCTACAGTAGCTAAACGCCACATTCATTTCGTCTTTCCTTTTTGCGGGAAAGCTAAACGGCAACATATTGGTGTGCCAATTTCCAAGGGAAACCATTAATTGTCACATGTGAACGTTGGTTAAGTGACAAAAGACATCAGTACATAGGTACTCCCTCCGTCTAGGTGAGTAAGTCACCTTACGAAAATTAGATTTTCCCAAAATGTTTAGGCGCCGTTCATTAACTTTCCATCTCGATGCCCGCCCTGCCTTGTTCGCCAGCCAGCACTTCCACCTCTGCCTCGTTGTCTCCCGTGGAAACCCCTTTCCTCCCTTTTTTTTTGCTCGGGCAAGGACGAATGCATGCAACACGTCCATGCGGCTATTAGGCAAGAAATAAAAGCGCTTTGCATACTATGAATTACGAGGGTCTGCATGGGTAGCTAATAAGGCATCCTCTTAACTGCTGTGATTAAATGTTGTGTTTAGAAGAGAGAAATATTCTTCTTTTCCACCAATTTGCTTGCACCTAGGTCATGATGCACCTTCTAATATGACTTATTCACCTAGATGGAGGGAGTACAATAAATAAATGGCTGAATACCTCCAAGCAATTACGCCACTGTGTCATCCACATGAGCAGATGCACTCTACAGTAAATGGACCTCTGAAGAAAAGTTTTAGTTTTTGTTATGGCAGCCTAATGCAGTGCAGCAATCAAAGTGGGCATCAAACTCAGGAGGTAGAAAATGAAGATAAGGGGGTGACACTTAGGCGAGCTCCATGGCGTCGGCACAAGGGTTGCAACAGCGGGAGAGCAGCGTCCCAGGAAGAGGTCTGCGCCACCGGTTGGGATGCTCGCCGAAGAAGCCCTCAACGGCCATGGCCGCCGCTTGAGATGCTCGCTCGATCTCCCTCCCTCCCTCTGGGATCTCTTCTGATGAGGTGAGGGAAGAGAGCCGAGGACCTGGCGGGTGGCGAGGTGAGGGAGGTGTGGCAGCGGCAGCGGCGTGATGAATCGAGTCGAGGTGGGCGGAGTGGCTTGGCTTGGGATTGGATTGGGTGAGAGAGAAGGAGTTTGGGCTGGTTGTTTCCTCTTCTCTGTCATCAAAGACGTTTTGCTGCCTGTAATTGGTCATTTGGGTAGTCACGCGGATTGTCCCCTCTTGAGTTAATCGCATCCGTCCATCCATCCAGAATCGGAAGAGGCGGAGTGTGAAGCGACCAATGCCTTCACCCACAGATTGGATTGATCCTCACCCCAAACTGACTGCAGCCGCCCGTTTAGATCTGACGACGCGCACACACCTTGGAATACAAGTTTGTGGACCGAGTGATAGATTCGCTAGTAAAAAAAAATAAAAGTACACCAAACCATGGGTTATGATTGGTCAAACTCGCCCTCGCACTAACATCGATCGACCGTCCCCTTTAAACCAATTGCATCCCAGCCGCCCGCTCACGGCCGACAGTGTGTGCATCGCATCTTAGATTTCTTTTTCCGCCACACGGGACCCACTTGCCAATTGGTTGTGTTATGGATTTTCCGCCGCGGTGGGGTCGTCACCCTCGCCTCAACAAGGAGGGCACAAATGTATTTATATTTTTGTCATATCTAGTTGGAAGCGTTGAAAGGTCAAAAGTAAAGTTTCCAAAGTTCAACCCAAATCATCAAGTTGAATTTTGGTTTGTTTGAAGAAGAGCTTGTGTTTCCATCGTCAGAAAGAAGGATGCCAAGAGAGTTTTGTTCACGCGGTTTAAAAGCCATGAGGTTGAGTCGATAGCGGTGTGTGTGGTAGCACTCCATTCCTCCTTGCAGAAGCATCCGCCCTTGTCCCCTTATCTCTCCACACACGCAAGTGGTCGTCGCCCTCCCGGCCCTTGGTCTGATAGGCTTACCTCCTCGTTTCATCTCATCTCTCTGAAGGTGCCAGCCGATCGAGGTGTCAACGGAGCGGATGTCGAAGTGTTAATTAGAGGCAACCTTCTTCCTTGGGAACCCGCGCGAGCCGCTGCCCTTGTTTGTGGGCACATCGCGGGTGGTGTTGAGAGGGAGGATCGAGCATGTGATCATGTTGTTACTAGCAAGGTTTGTCGCTTGTTTGGGGGGAGTAGCAATGTGGTGCATCATGACCCACCCACGTCAACGTCCGTGTGCGATCGTTATGGTTAATTAGTACAACTTTCTTCCGAAATTACTTCTCTTGATACATGATTTGTCTAGAATACGGATGTATCAAGACAAGTAATTTGGGATGAAGCTTGTACTATGATTTTTTGGAATAAAATAAATAAAGAAAGAAAAAATTTGTCCAATGCCTTTTTTGGGTAATATATGAGCATCATGGATGCGCTGCAATCCAATTGTGAAGACTCACCAAAGGAATTGGACGCTGATATCCCCCCCGGACGATTCGGTCAGTAGTTCAAGACGAGGGATTGAAATTTGTCATGATATTATAATTAAAACTCCCATGCTTTGTCAAAGAAATTTGGCATTTACGTAGAATAACAGTAATTATGAGTGAAGTTGCCATGACAGACGTATATTAAAATTTTCCATGGCATTTAACGAAAAAATGCCATGCTTTTCTGTAAGATATTTGCCTTGTATGTGAAAAAAGACACACGAAAAAGATCAAATATTGCCATGGGAAAAGCATGTTCAAATTTGTCGTGTTGTTTTTATAAAATAAGCCAATTTTTTGTAATTAAATTGTTGTGTATGTGAAACAACACAAAGAAAGGATCAAAATCGGGTGAGCTGCCGAGCGAAAGCCGTGCGGTTTGGCGCCGACGGCGGCGATGCTTGCGGGCGACGCCCTCTTCTTGAAGATGTTGCGGTTCTCCTCCTCTCCATCTTAGGGTTTCTGGTGAAACCCATGTCCGTTTCGAACTCGAGATGTCGCGCTGCTTTGTGTTGTTCTCCTTCCTGATGGCGCTGTCGCGGAGCTTAGGTGTGCTAGGGTGTAGCGTGACGTTGTACTCAGTCCTTCCTATGTTCTCTTTCGGTAGTGTAGTCACGTGTGTTTGTGTAATCTCGTTATCTCAGGACATGTTGTGTAGAAGGGACACTTCTCCATCTTGTATCGTCCGACCATGTACTTTGTTCCGTGCTTTATATATATAACATGTCTCTGAGAGAGAGAGAGAGAGAGAGAGAGAGAGAGAGAGAGAGAGAGAGAGAGAGAGAGAGAGAGAGAGAGAGAGAGAGAGAGAGAGAGAGAGAGAGAGAGAGAGAAGCATTAGCTATAGCATGTGCCTCGCCATTGTAATCCCGGTTTTCATGACCGAAGAAAATCTCCCCAAAAGAAGCTCGCCGTTGATCTATCTCCCAAAGAATGCTTGCATGGCGATGTTTGTGGTAACGTCCATGCAATATGTCGCGACGAAAATGGAGCCGAGGTGAGGATCAAGAGCTAGCGATAGCGCTTGCAAGGACTTTTTGACACCGACAGCAAGGCACCCACAATTTTTATTAATAGTAATTAATAATTCAATAATTACAAAAGTAATAAATGATAAATGGAAATTTAAAAAATAGTAAGGATGCCGTGGATAGCAGCGTCCCAGTCTGGACGCTGATGCGAAGAACGTCCATGTCTAGACGCTGTTGTTGCTAGCATCCACCATCTGGTTGGGCTTAGCCCTGAATCGCTGAACCAGATAGCATGCTGGGGCCGTCGCCTCCACCTCGTCCCTGTCGCTAAACTTCATCTCCTCCCCGCCCAGCCTGGCCTCCGGTTCATCACCGGCGTCCACCTTCCCACAGACCAGCTCGGCCTCCGCCTCGTCACCCTGACCTCCAGCTCATCCTCGTCGCCCACATCCTCATGGCTGCCCCCCAACCTCCTCACGGCCAAAGGGGTGGGCAGAGGACGCAGCTGCTACAGAATCAATAATTTGGTGGAGGTGGTTGTCCATGTCTCTCCGCTGCTTGTCCGTACATCGTCTCAACCATTGGTAGCAGCGTCGCAGGATGCAGTACGATACTAATTTGTCCTAATAAAACGTACACATTCCTAGTCCCCAATTAAACCGTAGATGCTTTCAAATTACTTCTGATTAATGATATACTATTTGTCTCTTATTCTGATAAATAGATTGTTATTGTGCATTGAACCACAATAGTATAAATTTCGGAACTGTTATGAAATAACCTAGTACTTAAGCACTTGAGCATAATTAATTGATATGCTATCTTGTTGTAGCTTTACTGATTTCACTAACTGCCTAAGCGTAGGTGAAAACAATGAATTGTTTGAGGTTTATTTATTAGTGTAGTATTGTGAAGAATAAATTCAAGTGATTGCTTTGATATTTCATTTCAACATCTTACTCGTTCTTTTTATGTTGTAGTAGGTCTTCAAATGGATACAATTGCACATTTCAATGATTTGTTATGGATGCCTCATAGCTAGTACAAAACATCCAAAGCTTGGGAGAATATGAGTATTCTTTAAATTTGCATATGTCATCTATTAAGCTTAGTGGTTAACTAAAGACTAATTGATGTGTCGTGTTGGCATCCCACTTGATCCTCTATGTAGCTTAACTTTAGAGAACCTTAGTTTTTATCAAATTGCTAAGATGAGGAAAATCAATGTCTACAAATATTTGATATTGGCATTGGTGGAGCGTCGGCAGCCCGAGACAAATAGTTTTCACCTATGTGTACTAGAATTTGAAAAATCACTGACATATGTTTGATGCAATGACGAATGCATTGCACTTTCATACCTTTGTGATTCCCTTTCAATTATTTAGTGTGTTGCTTCCACCGCTGACTTGGCTCAACATGTCTCGATTTCGCGTGAAATTAACATATAACTCTTATGGAAAACTAACGTCCACACGTGTGGGTGTTTGCAGATCGCCCACACGCCTCCATCACCACTCATTTTGCCACGTATAAATAGATGACATCAGCAGAATTTTTTTTGGTTTTCGGCTTAAAAATGTTTTATCTCCTAAATAAAAAAGCGAACTAAAAATCCGTTTTCACTATTAAATCTGTCTCAACGAGATCTTCAAAACTAGACCCCATGTTGATATGTTTTGACGAAATTTTTTTTTTTGCCCAGAAGTTGCCATGATGTTTACACTATAGTTGCCATAGTGCTTAAACTAAAGTTGCCATAGTGCTTAAACTAAAGTTGCCATGTGGCAATTTTAGTTTGTAGATCATGGCAATTTTAGTTTGTTGATGATGGCAATTCTAGTACTTTGACCATGAAAATATATTTTTATTGAACCATGGCAATTTTAAGTGCATGTATCATGGCAATTTTAGTTTATGGTGCATGGCAAGTCTAGTTTCTTAATTCTCCGTTTTGTAATATGTTAAAATTTACTTTAAATATAAAAGAAAATAGTTGAAACATATCATGGCAACTTCAGTGTAAATATCATGGCAATTCATGTGCAATAGACATGGCAACTTTTAACCAAAAAAATTTTCGCCGAAATATATCGATATGAGATCTAGTTTTGAAGATCTCGTCGCGAGGGATTTAATTGTGAAAACGGATCTTCAATCGGATTTTTCATTTAAGAGATAAAACATTTTTAAAACTGAAAATCCGAAAAGATTCTCGCATGCATGCATGCGATGACGTGGCAATCTATTTGCATTAGAGACGTATGGTGCGTCTCCTTTCCTCTCACTAGTGTGGCAGTTATCAACGGCCAACTCTTATCACTTGCCATGTTGTCTGGGACTTCGTCTGCCCAAAAATCATGTTCCATTCTCTTTCCTCATATACCAGAATTAATTGAGAATAATGTGGTCCAGGTTGTTTTGAGTACTAGCATTATCAGTTACAAGTCCTCGGCATGTCTCACTCTTGAGGTCTTCGAAAGTGATTTTCTTGGAGGAAATGTTAATTTGGGAGGAACACTATACTCCACACCTATGGATCCATGTTACACTTCACCATCCACCTAAACTAGAACAATTAACATGTTCTTATATTCACCTAAAAACATGCATGTGCAGGAAGTGAATATCTTAATTGTAAGTTTATGTATTAATTTTAAATTGATGTACTGCAAACTCACGACCAAAAATTTGGCTTCTCATAAACAAGCATAATTTAATTTCAGGGACCTTCTATCCGTCACTAGGAAATGACCCGGTTTAGTACAATTTGATAATTGGGCGAACAACATTATTAGACGCTGTTTGTGATAGCGTCCACACCTGGACGTTGTCCTCAATAGCAACCAGCCCTGGATGCCATTGTTTATCGCGTCCTCCCATTTTTATAATTTCCACCTACCCTTCACTAGTTTCAGAGTTGGTGGATTATTAATTACTATTAATAAAAATAGTGGGCAAGGCACGCATGACCCAACGGCTAGCGTGCCGGGCCGGCATAGCCGAGGTGGTGGCAAAAGACAATAAATTTGATCTCGGGGCGAAACTATTTCACAAACTAAACTATGTTTGAAAATATTTCACCAGCTGACCCCTAATGTGCAGCGCCTAACAGCAAGGTGCTGCACTCTACTGTGCAGCGCCCAACACACAGGTGCTACACTGTGCAGCGCCTAGCTGTAAGGAGTTGCACTATACTATGCAGCGCCTAGCTGTAAGGAGTTGCACAGTAGAGTGCAGCGCCTTGCTGTTGAGAGCTGCACAAAAGGGTCAGCGGCGTGAAATATTTTTAAAACCAGTTTAGTTTATAAAATACTTTCGCTTTGAGGTCAAATTCGTCAATTCTGCCGATCAGCGTCGAACGCACTTTTCACCTCAAGTGCACGTATACGGGGGCGTGCGGATCCCGAGAATTCACGGCGGTGCGCGTGCTCGCCTTGGGTTCGCTGGGCGGCGCGAGGAAAGAGAGAGACACCGTCAAAACAGCTACTGCTCCGTCCACTAGGCCGGCCGGCTGCCGTCCTTGAGCTTTCCATGATGGCACACGTAGCAAGCTGGGAAAATTGAAGCCGCCTTAAAAAGCTTATCTTAGTTTCTTCCCATGCCGTGTTGTGTCACGACTCACTGATATCGCTTGTTGGGCCTTGATTCCGAAGTACCAGTACCGAAGACAGACTTGAATGCATTAGATTGGGAAGCGGCCTATACTAGTAGAGTGCCTGCTACGGGTGAAAATGCAGATAATCAGCATTCTTATACTCACAATGTTACTAATACATCATTACTAGGAAAAACCCTACTAGTAGCGCTTGAAATACATATATCAGTAATGTTGGGTCCAGCGCTACAGCTAAGTTGTAGCAGTAGCGCTGGTTGGTGCAGCGCTGCACTAACCAACGTTACTACTAACTATCTATAGCGCTGTAGAAAGGCAAGTGTTGCTGCTAATCCAGCGTTGCTGCTAGATGCCTGCCAGCGCTGCTTCTAGTATTCCTACTTTCACAGATTCATACCCATTTATGTATTTGTGATGTATTTGTATAGGCCCTTAGTTTCATCATATCACAATAAACATACACACTATTCTCATCATATCATACACATACAGTAGTCTCATCATACCATCATCATCATCATCATCACCATCATCATTCAACACAAATATCATCACATCTCAAAAATAGCGATACACAAGTCATGCCATGTCTCGAATAAGTGCAACTGCATGGTCATGGCACACACACAAGTTTCATCATCTCTATCTAAACCATGATGTAGAAGAGAAGAGCGATCAGCATGAGCAAGACTGCGACTATGTAGTATTTGAGGCACCGGAGGTCCCGCCCCCGCTCTTGCCAGAGCGTCCACCTCAAGTAACTTTCCGCTTCGGCTCTGCTGTCGAACCCTTTGTGGCTAGCACCCGGGTACTTGTTCACCTGGGCCTGAGCGTCTGGCCGGTGGTCATAGACTCCTGGAACCTTCCCAACAAACACGACGTAACAGTCCTTCGCCATCTCTGATCTATATACCTGCATCGTTAGTTGATGAATTGAACGATAATATGCAACATAATGTACTTAAAAAACAAAGAGGCATAATTAGCAAAATACAAGCAACCTATAGTAAACATAAATGACGAAGTTTCTCATACCCAAACTAATTAACTAGAGCGATCTACGCTAGTTCAGGACCACGGTTTAATTACATCATATAGTTTCGCCGTGCATAAATTCAAAGTTTTGCGATAGAAAGATAGTAGGGACACATTATCATCGACAATCAGTCCTTCATGTCGGCGTTCCAATCTTCATAGTCAGGGAGGAAGCACCCGAGCTTCTTGAAAGGCTTCAGGTCCAGACACTGAGCGACTAGCAGTGCTCAGACATCATCCCGCGTGATTGGCCCATGGTAGAACCACTACAGGAATCAGCTACTTTGCCGTCTGCCACGGCGGACGGCAAAGGCATGAATGGCGGACGGCAAAGGTCTTTGCCGTCCGCCACGGACGGCAAAAGTGGACGGCAAAGAAAGGTCCGGTAAAGAGCTACTTTGCCGTCTGCTTTTGGTGGCTGACGGCAAAGGGGCCTTTGCCATCAGCAGCGGACGGCAAAGAACACAGACGGCAAAAATTTCGCTGTTAGTCCGTTAGGTGGCTAACGGGAGGCTTTGCCGTCAGCCTCCTACAATCACAGACGGCAAATAAGTTTTTTTGTTTATTAAAAAAATAAACAGTCCAAGTGCAGAGGCTATAAATAAACACGACATTATCCATCCACACTTTGTTCCAAGAATCGAAGATGAACGGACAAACTTCACAATACAAAATTACAATATTTACACATAATACATCATCCACGAATGGACAAATTTCACAATACGAACATGACATTATCCATCCACACTTTGTTCCAAGAACGAACGGACTCCTCTGTGCCCGTGGTCGCCGGAGCAACTAGCAGTCGCGCCCTCTCACTTCTCCTCGAGGCCGGGGCCAGGGTTCGAGGCCGGCGGAGGCCGGCGGGGCTGACGGAGCCGGGGCCGATGGAGGCCGGCAGGGGAGACGGGGTGCAGAGGCCGCCGCGGTCGACGAGCGACGAGACGCGGAGGCAGGCGGGGGCGACGGGCGATGGTGCCGGGGCAGCAAAGTAGATGGCGCCAACGAGGTGGTGGCGGCGCCGGCGGGCCGATGGAGGCGGGCGGGGCGACAGGCGGCGTGGCGGGCGGGCGGTGAAGGGGAAGTGGACGCGCGGCGGAAGAGGTGGTGGCGGGAGGCTGGATCCGGCGGCGAGGTGTTGGCGGCAAGGCCGGGGTCAAGGCGGTGGCGGCGCGGCAGGCCGGTGTGCCGATTTGGATCGAGAGGAGAGAAAGGAGAGAGAGATGTGGTGGGGTGAGGTTGGGATAAGGGACAGAGAGAGAGGCGTGGTGGGGTGAGGTGGGACGTGGTGGGGTGATGCTGCCTCGGGGCATGTGCATCGTGGGTGCGTGCGTGGGTGTGCGTCCGATGGGGTGTGGGTGGGGATGCCAAGTCATCGATCCGCATGATCGATCTGGGTGTTGTGCTTCTTCTTTGCCGTCCGCCCCGGCTTTGCCGTCCGCTTTTTGTTTATCTTTGCCGTCTGCTGCGGACGGCAAAGAGGGGGGACGTTAAGTTTTTTCGTTAGTGGGTGCCACCTCCCTCTTTGCCGTCAGCCAGCGGACGGCAAAGAGATGGCGGATGGCAAAGACCTTCTTTGCCGTCTGCCAGTTTTTTGCCGTCCGCTTCTTGGTAGCTGATGGCAAAGACCTTCTTTGCCGTCCGCTAGCTGACGGCAAAGAACTGGCGGACGGCAAATTCCCTGATTCCGGTAGTGAACATCCCTGTTGGTTCGAGGACCTGCTTCATGATCACTTGGGCAAGTTCACACTGTACGTGATAAAACTCAGCTCGGATTCGATGATCCCGTGTCTTTCCTATGCTTGTGGCCTAGTTGACACTCCTGACATCGTTGGTAGAAGTTGACATGCGAAGGCATTGATTATCCCTTCTGTACTCGAGCAGGTGATGCATGAGGTATAATCCATCTGCCTTACTGGTGTGCGGTTGCTGGATGCAGCAGAAGTCGGTCTTATGGCTGAAAACCATCCCATTCTTCCTGTACTTTTTCACCTTGATATATCCACCAGACAGGCTGAAGGTTAATAGGGCAGTATCAAGAACACTCTTTATGTGCTTGTAATTCTTTTTCTTGATGTTCTTCGATCACTAGTAGAAAAAAGGCCTAATGTCCAGTCCTTTAGTCCCGGTTTGTAAATTAACCGGCACTAACATGAGGCTATGCATTAGTCCCGGTTCGTGTTGAACCTTTAGTACCGGTTCGTGGCACGAACCGGTACTAATGGGGTGGTGTGATACGTCTCCAACGTATCTATAATTTTTGATTGTTCCATGCGATTATATTACCTGTTTTGGATGTTTATGGGCTTTACTTTACACTTCTATATCATTTTTTGGGACTAACCTATTAACTGGAGGCCCAGCCCAAATTGTTGTTTTCTTGCCTATTTTAGTGTTTCGAACAAAAGAAATATCAAACGGAGTCCAAACGGAATGAAACCTTCGGGAGAGTTATTTTTGGAACGGAAGCAATCCAGAGACTTGGAGTTTACGTCAGGGGAGCAACGAGGAAGCCACGAGGCAGGGAGGTGCACCCTACCCCCTGGGCGTGCCCCCACTCTTGTGGGCCCCTCGTGGCTCCCTCGACCGACTTCTTTCGGCTATATATGTCCATATACCCTAAAACCTCTCGGGAGCACAATAGATCGGGAGTTCCGCCGCCGCAAGCCTCTGTAGCCACCAAAAACCAATCGGGACCCTGTTTCGGCACCCTGCCGGAGGGGGGGATCCCTCACCGGTGGCCATATTCATCATCCCGACGCTCTCCATGAAGAGGAGGGAGTAGTTCACCCTCGGGGCTGAGGGTATGTACCAGTAGCTATGTGTTTGATCTCTCTCTCTCTCTCTCTCTCTCGTGTTCTTGATTTGGCACGATCTTGATGTATCGCGAGCTTTGCTATTATAGCTGGATCTTATGATGTTTCCCCCTCTCTACTCTCTTGTAATGGATTGAGTTTTCCCTTTGAAGTTATCTTATCGGATTGAGTCTTTAAGGATTTGAGAACACTTGATGTATGTCTTGTCGTGCTTATCTGTGGTGACAATGGGATATTCACGTGATCTACTTGATGTATGTTTTGGTGATCAACTTGTGGGTTCCACGAACTTATGCATAGGGGTTGGCACGCGTTTTCGTCTTGACTCTCCGGTAGAAACTTCGGGGCACTCTATGAAGTACTCTATGTTGGTTGAATAGATGAATCTGAGATTGTGTGATGCATATCGTATAATCATGCCCACGGATACTTGAGGTGATAATGGAGTATCTAGGTGACATTAGGGTTTTGGTTGATTTGTGTCTTAAGGTGTTATTGTAGGATCGAAAGTATGTCTAGAGGGGGGTGATTAGATTACTTGACCAAATAAAAACTTATCCTTTTCCCAATTTTAATTCTTGGCAGATTTTAGCAACTTTGGACAAGTCAAGCAATCTTAACACAATTCAAGCAAGCATGCAAAGAGTATATGAGCAGCGGAAAGTAAAGCATGCAACTTGCAAGAATGTAAAGGGAAGGGTTTGGAGAGTGCAAACGCAATTTGGAGACACGGAGATTTTTGAGCCGTGGTTCCGATAGGTGGTGCTATCGTACATCCACGTTGATGGAGACTTCAACCCACGAAGGGTAACGGCTGCGTGAGTCCACGGAGGGCTCCACCCATGAAGGGTCCACGAAGAAGCAACCTTGTCTATCCCACCATGGCCGTCGCTCACGAAGGACGTGCCTCACTAGCGGTAGATCTTCACGAAGTAGGCGATCTCCTTGCCCGTACAAACTCCTTGGTTCAACTCCACAATCTTGTTGGAGGCTCCCAAGTGACACCTTGCCAATCTAGGAGACACCACTCTCCAAGAAGTAACAAATGGTGTGTTGATGATGAACTCCTTGCTCTTGTGCTTCAAATGATAGTCTCCCCAACACTCAACTCTCTCTCACAGGATTTGGATTTTGTGGAAAGAAGATTTGAGTGGAAAGCAACTTGGGGAAGGCTAGAGATCAAGATTCATATGGTAGGAATGGAATATCTTGGCCTCAACACAAGTGTAGGTGGTTCTCTCTCAAAAAATGTAAGTTGCAAGTGTAGGTTCGTTCTGACGGCTCTCTCCACGAATGAAGAGGAGGTGGAGGGGTATATATAGCCTCCACACAAAATCTAACCATTACACACAACTTGCCAATCTCGGTGGGACCGAATTGAGAAACTCGGTCGGACCGATTCGGCAAATCTAGTGACCGTTAGGATTTTCGGTGGGACCGACATGCAACTCGGTAGGACCTATATGGTTAGGATTAGGGCATAACGTAATCTCGGTGAGACCGATTACACAAACTCGGTGAGACCGATTTTCGTAATAAGCTAACCAGAGAGTTGGTCAGGTAAACTCGGTGGGACCGATTCGCTCATCTCGGTGAGACCGAAATGTTACGAAAGGGAAACATATTACATTGTAATCTCGGTGAGACCGATCACTCATCTCGGTGGGACCGAAACGTTACGAAGGGAAACAGAGAGATTACAATTCCATCTCGGTGAGACCGAGATCCCTATCGGCGAGACCGATTTGCCTAGGGTTTGTGGCAGTGGCTATGACATCTGAACTCGGTGGCGCCGGATAGAAAGAATCTGTGGGGCCGAGTTTGACTTTTGGTTTAGGTCATATGTGGATGTGAGAAAGTAGTTGAGGGCTTTGGAACATATCACTAAGCATTTTGAGCAAGAACCTCATTAAACAACACCTCATCCCTCCTTGATAGTATTGGCTTTTCCTATAGACTCAATGTGATCTTGGATTACTAAAATAGAAAATGTGGAGTCTTGAGCTTTGAGCTTGAGCCAATCCTTTTGTCCTTAGCATTTTGAGGGGTCCACTTTTCTCATCCATGACATGCCAATCATTGAGCTTTCCTGAAATATTTATCTTGAAATAGCATTAGCTCAATGAGCTATATGTTGTTAGGAATTACCAAAACCACCTAGGGATAGTTGCACTTTCAATCTCCCCCTTTTTAGTAATTGATGACAACATATAGATCAAAGCTTCGACAAATGATAATAAGAGTGAAAAACATTGTCGCTTTGAGAAGTATGTGAAAAGCAAGACCTCCCCCTAAATTTGTGCATAGTTTAAGATTTGCTTTGGACTACAAATGCACAATGAGTTTGGATCATGGGTTACTCTTCCATGTCACATACATCTTGGTGGAGCGCTCAAAATGATAATAATTAAATACATGCACTCATCACCAAGCAGTGAATGATCATATAGAGATATAAAGGATAATGTCATCCAACAAGCATTAAGGTAGCATCGTATATGATCAACCACATGATCATCCAAGTATCACACAAAAGCATAGAGTATCTCAAACAAGAAAATAACAAAGTTCAACCACCAAAAATAGGAGAGAACAAAAAGCAACACTCTATCTTGAAGCCTATGATCTATACATTTTCTTCCCCTTTGGCAACAAGTTACCAAAAAGTTCATAAAAAGTGCATAGTGCTAGATCGACTCTCAGGCTTGGTCTTCAGGTGGTGGTGTAGAAATAACTCCAAGGACGAAGGCATCAGTTGAGGTTGATGGAGCTGATGGAGTGGCTACTGGAGCTGGTGGCACTGACGCTGTTGCTAGTGCAGACGAAGTTGCTCTGGTGTCTGTAACTGGCACTGCAGCAGATCTCTGACTTCTGGGCACTCTAGCAAATGCTTCTGTGGTAGACTTGCCCTTCTTCTCCTGCACTTCATCCTGAAGTTGCTCAACAACTGACTGTATCTCAGTAACCTTCACATCTAAATCATAGAACTTCTGCTCTATGATCCTCTCCAAGCTCTCCTGGTTTTGAGTCAGGGTGGCCAATCCCTTCTCAATCCTCAGAGTGGAGGCAATCAAGTAGCCAAGCTGATCTTGCTTGCTCTTCGGGAAATATTGAGATGCCTCATCAATGGTTGGCATCTTTGCAGCCTTTTCAGTCCTTGCTTTCTCCTTCTTTTCTTGTGCTTGCACAGAGGATGATTCATTCTCATCCATCACCACAGTGTTGTCCTCAAAGTCTGGGTAGATGGGCATGTGTTCCTTGTCCAAGAGATATGTGCCAGTGCCCATCTTGGAGTTGATTAGCTCCTGAATCTGTGGGGCATACCCACAACTTCTCTTCTGATCAGCAGTTGTCCTCTTGATAGTTTCCACAATTAGGCTCATGACTTTGAACTTTTGAGGCACATCAAATATGTGAAGCAGGTTAATTGCATGGCCTCTGATCATCTTGTGATCACCTGACTTTGGCAATAGAGTATGCCTGAGGATCCAGTTGATTGTTGGCAAACCTGACAGAAGGTAATGTACTGATCCAAATTTGTGTGTCTCAAGAGCAGCATATGGGATCTCTCTGTACATATGTGCCATGGAGTTGTGATCCTTCTTCTTCTTGGCATAGACATCCAAGTCTTCCTCATTCTCCTTAGGAGCATTGATCAATTTTGCCCATTCTTCAACTATTGATTGGTACCTAGTACCTTCAGACATCCAGACAATCCTTCCATCTGGGTAGAAATGAGTTGTGGAGTAGAACTGCATAATAAGCTCACCATTCCACTTTGTGAGCTTCTGCCCAACAAAGTTCTCTACTCCACAAGACTTGAAACTATCATAGACTCCGGGATAGTGCTCTTCATTTTCCCTGATGTACTTCCAGTCTACCCATCTCATATCACAGACTATAGGCTTCTTGTCAAGAAGCACTGTCTCATAGAAGTCCTGCTGTTCCTTTGTATGGAACATGTAGTCCACAGCAGTTCTTCTCCTGACTGCATAGGGATCAGTCAATCTCCACTGTCTGAGTCCTGCATCCTTCCTGAGCTTCATGTCCTCAGCTATTGGATGAGCATCATTGTGATCTGGAATTTTGGGCTTCAACTTCCTCAAGACATGTGACTCATCATCATCATCTTCTTCTATAGCAGCTTCAGGCACTGGGGCCTTGTTCTTCTCTCCAGCAGGAATATTCCTTGTATTCCTCTTGGGTGCAGCTTTGGGCTTTGGTGCAACTGCCTTGGGAGCTTCTTTGGGCTTTGATGGAGCAGCCCTTGATCTTATAGCATCTCCCATAAGCTTTTGAGCTTTAGGTGCTGGTGCAGCAACCTCTTCCTCTTCTTCCATCATAGAGGGTTTTCCAACTACTCTGGCCATAGTCTTCTTAGCTCTTTCTTTCCTTTTCTTCTCAGCCACTTCTTGCTCTTTAGGTTCAGATCCCAAAGTCTCTTGAGTTGAGGCTCTGGCTTTAGACATGGGAATTCTTCTTGCAGGTGCTTGGTCCTCATACCAGGCTTAGTGGCAGCAGCTGTGCCATATTCCTTCTTCAGCACCTTCTTCTTTGAGGTGGCCTCATCCTCAACAGCCACATAGTCCTCATCCTCAGAATCTGAGGTTCTCTTCTTTCTGGCCCTGGTGGCTGCCTTAGGCAAGTTGCTGGGTGTGCTCCTGCTACCATCATAGCTGCTAGAGGGACTAGTGCCCTCACTCATGTGAACTTGCTCCTCAAACTTGTTCTGACTGTCACTCTGATCTGACATGATGCAAACACTGACAGCAGACCCTGTGAATAGATATAGGTGAGATAGATGGCATGAGCATCACAAAGTACAGAGTTTTTGCAAAAGAATGAGTCAAAAACTTAGTTTTAGTTTTCCACAGAAAGCATTTCGGATCTACCGATTTGAAAACTCGGTGATACCGAAGCAGCTTTTGGAACCTAAACTAGTGAACTCGGTTAGACCGAGTCACAGTTCGGTGGCACTGAGACTGCTAGGGTTTCACAAAGTCCTGAACTCGGTCACACCGATTTGCAATTCTCAGTCAGACCGAGAATCACATGTGCAATGGCCTTAGCCAAATCGGTGGAACCGATTTCTACAACTCGGTTGATCCGAGATGATTTCGCCGGAAACCTAACCCTAAATTTTCAATTCACAACTAAACTATGGGGTGATTTAGCTAGATAGGGTGATCTCAATCGTGGCAAGATACATAGCAAAACAATGTGCTAGGAATCAGAGTGAGATTAGCACAAGGATCAAGTCCATACCCTAAGTGCTTCGATGGACCTGCTACGGTGGCAACGACGGAGATGATTCCCGTTGACGGCGGCGGAGACCAGCGGCGGGAGGCAGCTGGCGACGAGGAGGATGATCGGGAGACCCAGTGAGGCAGAGTAGGCTGAGCATGGGCGAAGGGGTTCGGAGAAATTTCCAAATTTTGTTCCGGGGATATATATAGCCTGACCCTGTCGGTGTGACCGAGTGTAACAATTCGGTGGCACCGAGATGCATAACTGCAAGCAGTTACTGCAACTCGGTGTGACCGAAAAGTTTAAATCGGTTGCACCGAGATTGAAAACCTAGATCGACTTAGTGATCTCGGTATGACCGAAATGGATGAATCTGTCAGACGGAAATGCACAAATAAGTTTTGGAAGTTTAAGTCTATGACGAATCGGGGACTCCAAGTGCTCCTCACACAGAGTGGTTCGAATCTGACTTGATCAAACTTTGTGATGTAGCATGAATAGAGTTTGAGACAAGAAAAGCATAGATATCTAGAGAAGGTTCTTAGGCATTCTTGTCCATCCACTTGGCAAAAGAAAAGAAGCCAGTCAAGCAAAACAACAAGTGAATGTCCTTGAATGAGTAAAATATGCAAACGACATGCTCACACAATAAAATGACTAATGAAACATGTGGCAAAGCATGCACAACCATTCTAGCATCTATCAAGAAATTGGCGATGACTAGGTCATCTATATATGAGTATATTGACTTAGGAGTCAAATGAGAACATTTGATCATAGGTCATACTCATCGTCTAAGCTCAAGTGGGGTTGCCACTTTTACATAATGCATTGTTGTGTTCACACCATTAGAGTTGCTTTAGCTCAATTCTTAGAGTAGAGCTCCCCCTAGATGTGAGATCCCCCCTAAGAGGGATGAACTAACCTTGGGTTTTGTCGATGATGGCTTCATGTAGGTGTTGAAGATGTGGATGCTCAATATTGATGTAGATCATTTGGAGCAATCCTTTGGAGTGAGTTGCACTTTCAATACCTACACGGGTTAGTCCCACAAGGAAAAACAAGGATATCCATAGACATAGAGTGATGCACACACAAGATGATGTCTATGAAAGCATTAGGTTACCTTGTCCCTTGTCTTACCAACAAGAGGGTTTGTGACTCCATGAACTTGTGCAAGATGTGGAAGTTGATTGCACTTGTTCTTGCCAAAATGATAAGAGTGAAGTATGTTGGCGGAGTCACCCTCAAGAACTCTCTAGTTCTTCTTCTTCGGGATCCACACCATCTTGATGGGAATCCTTGGAGTTGTGGTCGTACTTGATGAAGTAGAACTTGATGTAGTCTTGGGAACCCACTTGACCAAGGCCTTAGGAGCTTCTTCAAATGCATCAATCTCCTCTTGAAGCTTATCCTTGCCTTTTTGCTTGTGGTCTTGTGGTGGAAGATCATCTTGAGCTTGTGTCCCTTCGAAAGAAGTAGGATCATACTTCTCTTGTTGAGGAACAAACTTTGTCTTGGGGTATTGATCTTCTTCCCACTCAACTCCATTGGCATTGAACTTTCGTTCAAAACCAACACCTTGGTTCTTCCGGTGCCTTCCTTGCTTGCATAGAATTTCCTCGAATCGCTTACTCCCGGCAAGGCTTTTGTAAACACCTTTCTCTATAATTCCCTTTAATAAGCTGTTTTCTTGCTCAAGTGTAACTTGGCTAAGAGAATCATTAGTGGAATCAAGAGAACTGCTAGAAGAAACAACAATTGATTTAGCATGTATTGTTACTACTAGAGGAAGAATCTTTCTTGTTCTTGTTACTAGACTTGACTTGAGGCATGTAAGTAGATAAGAGTAAACGCTTGGCAATGTAAGAAAAACTTTTCTTGCGAAGATCATCATTGGT
This sequence comes from Aegilops longissima, assembly GCA_021605205.1. Lineage (NCBI taxonomy): Eukaryota > Viridiplantae > Streptophyta > Magnoliopsida > Poales > Poaceae > Aegilops > Aegilops longissima. Next base: position 741,277,054 of record CM038679.1, read on the forward strand.
TGCCTTTAAGAACTCATGCTCTGGCTCAAGGTTGAGCTTTTCAAAGCGTAACTTCTCATGAGTCCTTAAAAGTTCTCGATGATCTCCTAAGATAGTTTCATGAGCTAACTTAAAAGTGTTTAGTTCTTTAGTTAGAAGCTCAATCTTCTCCTTATCATTGTCATTCGTTTTATCTTGATTAGCATGATTAATTGACGTTTCATCATAGTAATCATCACTAGAGTTGTCAACAAGTAAATCATCATCACCTAACAAGTCATCTTCATCACTATTGAAATCAACATACTCGGGGTGTGATACCGTTGGGCCTTTAGCCATGAAGCATCTTCCAAGTCCTTCATTTGGTGAATCAAATATGTCGTAGGAGTTGGTTGACACAAGTGCTAGACCGGCAACAACTTCATCTTGAGTATGTTCTGAGTCGGAGTGATAGCTTCTCTTGGAGTGATGTTCGAAGTCGGAGCCGGATACCCATTCACCAACATGAGCTTGATGTCTTCGTTTTGTGTAGCTCCTTGATGACTTGTCCTTCCTTTCCGGATCCTTTCTTCTCCGGGATGTTCTTCGTTCATAACGATCATCTCTACTCCTTCTCTCTCTTGGTGGTGATTCTTCTCTTCTACTTATTCTCTTAGGTGATTCTTCTCTTCTCTTGTAGGGAGCCGTACACTCATTGGAATAGTGTTCGGTTCTTCCACAATTGTAGCAATTACGCTCTCGACTAGAAGATCTTTTGTCATTGTAGGACCTTGACTTGGAACTTCTTTCCTTGCTTCTACTCTTGTAGAACTTGTTGAAGTTCTTCACCATTAGGCTCAATTCTTCATTGAAGGTTTGTTTCTCACTTGATGATGTGGGAGCTTCACATGAGGCTTTTTAAGCACCACTTGACTTGTTGTGGAGCTCCTCCTTATCCTTGAGTGACATCTCATGAGCAACAATTCTTCCAATGACCTCCGTTGGCTTGAGATTCTTGTAATTGGGCATCATTTGGATCAATGTGCACACGGTATCATATTTTCCATCCAAGGCTCTTAGGATCTTCTTGATGATGAATTTGTCGGTCATCTCTTCACTTCCTAAGCCAGCGATCTCATTTGTGATGAGAGCAAGCCTAGAGTACATTTCAGCGACGCCTTCACCATCCTTCATCTTGAACTTGTCAAGTTGACTTTGAAGAACATCCAACTTGGATTCCTTGACGGAGTCGGTACCTTCGTGCATGTAAAGTGTCCCAAATTTCCTTTGCATTCTCAAGACGGCTGATTTTGTTGAATTCTTCGGGGCACAATCCGTTGAACAGGATATCACAAGCTTGAGCGTTGTACTGCAGCATCTTCAATTCTTCCGCGCTAGCTTCATGGTTTGGTTCCCTCCCATCAAAGAATTCACCTTGCAAGAAAATACACACGATAGCCCATACGGCGGGGTTATGTCCAAGAATATGCATTTTCATCTTATGCTTCCAACTAGCAAAATTAGTACCATCAAAGTAAGGACCTCTACGGTAATAGTTTCCCTCGCTAGACGCCATACTCTCCTAGGTTGTGAAACCAAGGCTATGACTACCAAAAGCTATGGAAATCAAAGCAAATGGAGATCAAAGCTCTGATACCACTTGTAGGATCGAAAGAATGTCTAGAGGGGGGTGATTAGACTACTTGACCAAATAAAAACTTATCCTTTTCCCAATTTTAGTTCTTGGCAGATTTTAGCAACTTTGGACAAGTCAAGCAATCTTAACAAAATTCAAGCAAGCATGCAAAGAGTATATGAGCAACGGAAAGTAAAGCATGCAACTTGCAAGAATTTAAAGGGAAGGGTTTGGAGAGTGCAAACGCAATTTGGAGACACGGAGATTTTTGAGCCGTGGTTCCGATAGGTGGTGCTATCGTACATCCACGTTGATGGAGACTTCAACCCACGAAGGGTAACGGCTGCACGAGTCCATGGAGGGCTCCACCCACGAAGGGTCCACGAAGAAGCAACCTTGTCTATCCCACCATGGTCGTCGCCCATGAAGGACCTGCCTCACTAGCGGTAGATCTTCACGAAGTAGGCGATCTCCTTGCCCGTACAAACTCCTTGGTTCAACTCCACAATCTTGTCGGAGGCTCCCAAGTGACACCTAGCCAATCTAGGAGACACCACTCTCCAAGAAGTAACAAATGGTGTGTTGATGATGAACTCCTTCTCTTGTGCTTCAAATGATAGTCTCCCCAACACTCAACTCTCCCTCACAGGATTTGGATTTGGTGGAAAGAAGATTTGAGTGGAAAGCAACTTGGGGAAGGCTAGAGATCAAGATTCATATGGTAGGAATGGAATATCTTGGCCTCAACACAAGTGTAGGTGGTTCTCTCTCAGAAAATGTAAGTTGGAAGTGTAGGTTCGTTCTGATGGCTCTCTCCACGAATGAAGAGGAGGTGGAGGGGTATATATAGACTCCACACAAAATCTAACCTTTACACACAACTTGCATATCTCGGTGGGACCGAATTGAGAAACTCGGTCGGACCGATTCGGCAAATCTAGTGACCGTTAGGATTTTCGGTGGGACTGACATGCAACTCGGTAGGACCGATATGGTTAGGGTAAGGGCATAACGTAATCTCGGTGAGACCGATTACACAAACTCGGTGAGACCGATTTTGGTAATAAGCTAACCAGAGAGTTGGTCAGGTAAACTCGGTGGGACCGATTCGCTCATCTCGGTGAGACCAAAATGTTACGGAAGGGAAACTGAGAGTTTACATTGCAATCTCGGTGGGACCGATCGCTCTTCTCGGTGGGACCGAAACGTTACGAAGGGAAACAGAGAGATTACAATCCCATCTCGGTGAGACCGAGATCCCTATCGGTGAGACCGATTTGCCTAGGGTTTGTGGCAGTGGCTATGACATCTGAACTCGGTGGCGCCGGATAGAAAGAATCTGTGGGGCCGAGTTTGAATTTTGGTTTAGGTCATATGTGGATGTGAGAAAGTAGTTGAGGGCTTTGGAGCATATCACTAAGCGTTTTGAGCAAGAACCTCATTAAGCAACACCTCATCCCTCCTTGATAGTATTGGATTTTCCTATAGACTCAATGTGATCTTGGATCACTAAAATAGAAAATGTAGAGTCTTGAGCTTTGAGCTTGAGCCAATCCTTTTGTCCTTAGCATTTTGAGGGGTCCACTTTTCTCATCCATGCCATGCCAATCATTGAGCTTTCCTGAAATATTTATCTTGAAGTAGCATTAGCTCAATGAGCTATATGTTGTTAGCAATTACCAAAACCACCTAGGGATAGTTGCACTTTTAGTTATTCTAGTATGGACTCTTGAATAGATCGATCAGAAAGGATAACTCTGAGGTGGTTTCGTACCCTACCATAATCTCTTCGTTTGTTCTCCGCTATTATTAACTTTGGAGTGACTCTTTGTTGCATGTTGAGAGATAGTTATATGATCCAGTTATGTTATTATTGTTGAGAGAATTTGCACTAGTGAAAGTATGAACCTTAGGCCTTGTTTCCTAGCATTGCAATACCGTTTGTGCTCACTTTTATCATTAGTTACCTTGCTGTTTTTATATTTTCAGATTACAAATACTTATATCTACCATCCATGTTGCACTTGTATCACCATCTCTTCGCCGAACTAGCGCACCTATACAATTTAACATTGTATTGGGTGTGTTGGGGACACAAGAGACTCTTTGTTATTTGGTTGCAGGGTTGTTTGAGAGAGACCATCTTCATCCTACGCTTCCCACGGATTGATAAACCTTAGGTCATCCACTTGAGGGAAATTTGCTACTGTCCTACAAACCTCTGCACTTGGAGGCGCAACAACGTCTACAAGGATAAGGTTGCGTAGTAGACATCATGGTGGCAGGCTGGCGTCAGGCCGGGGCCCCACGAGCCTCTTTAGTCCCGGTTTGTGACATGAACCGGGACTAAAGGTGTAACCTATAGTGCCGGTTTATGTCACAAACCGGGACAAAAGGGGTCTAAAGACCAATTTTCAAACTCTACCCCCCCCCCCTAACAAGGCCATTTTAGTTTTGTAAAAAACAAAAGAAAATGATAAAAACTTCAAAAATTAAAATCCTTCGAGATGTAGTTATGTTACTACATCTACTAGTTAGGAAAATTAAAAAACATAAATTTGGACATGTTTTGCAAAAAAGTGTTATGAAAAAGTAAAACGGCCATATCTTTTGCATACGATGTCGAAAAAACATATAATATATCAAAAAATCAGCACGAAAATACGCATCCGATTTTGACCGCCATAGGCCTTTTTGGAAATTTTTAGAATCCTCAAATTCTAAAAGGAAAAAAAGATATGCTCAAATTTCAGTTTTTTTAATTTTCATAAAATCTGGTCAAATTGTGGTCAAACTATGTTCAAACTACTTACTCAAGAAATATTAGTGTTAATAAATAATTTTTTAGTTTTTTTAACTTTTGGTCAAACTGTGGTCAAAATATGGTCAAATCTGGTCAAAATGTGGTCAAACTACTTACAAGAAATATTACTGTAACTAAATAATAATTATTTTTTAGAATAATAGTTTGAAAATCAAACGGTGAAACATGTGACTTCATGCTCAAGCTAAACTCTTGAGGGTTAATAGGATTGACAACTTACTATTGTCAGGTAAACAACAAGTGCAGACTTAGAAACTAGGGGGAATATAACTCGGAAGTTAAGCGTGCTCAGGCTGGAGTAGTGAGAGGATGGGTGATCGGCCGGGAAGTTAGACGATTTGGAATGATGAGGGTTGATTAGGGCAATGATGACGAGTGATTAGTGACTAAATCGTCAAATAATTCAGAAATTTGAAAATTGAAAAAAATCAAATTGTTTTTTCAAAAAAAATTCAAACATAAAAATCCTTTCGTACTGGTTGGTGCTACCAACCGGTACTAAAGGTCCCCCAGACCACCGCTCGGGCTCGTGCCACGTGGTGGGCCTTTGGCACCAGTTCGTGCTGAACCGGGACTAAGGAGGGTACCTTTAGTCCCGACCCTTTAGTGCCGGGTTACAAAACCGGGACTAAAGGTCCTTACGAACCGGTACAATAGGTCATTTTTCTACTAGTGGATGAGTCAAAGTACATAGCATGGGAGTATTCTGGGTACATAACGATGAGGACGGTGCCCCCCACCCCCGCTGCGCAAATTAAGTACACCTCAAATTAGCCTCCATGCTTGCAAAGGAATGATTAACACTTAAGAAAGGATATGCGCGGATGACTTACATGGGATGATAAGGCAGGAGAATCGCTTCCTTATCCTTATTAGCGATCATGAAGTCGGCGATGTACCTTCTCGCATAGTCATGGTGCTCTTTGCAGACTTCGAAGAAGCTCTCGTGCATATAGTACAGGTCTGTGATGCAGATATATTTTATGTTCTCGATCCTGATGAAGTAGTCGAGATGCAGCGCATACATGCGGATGAACTGGAAATCCAGCTTGGTCATGTGGAACATGTCGTAGATGTAGTCAAATCGCAGGATGAACTTATTCGCGGACCATCTCTCGACGTACAACTTCCCACCTGGCACCTGAGCTGCGTAGAGCGGGTATCCTGGCTTTTCCGAGACGAGAAGGCTTTTCTCTCTGGCCAGCACATCTTCATGGAGTCTCCTTAGATCATTGTTCAGTATGTGCTCTAGCGCTTTCGCAGGTAGGACCGGTTCGCCGGCGACATGGAAACGCTTCGCACCTTCGACAGGTATTCTGTCTACCACCCGGGGCTTCAGAGGTGGCTGACTGCTTGAAGCAGCTCTGGCGCCTTTAGGGCCTTTCCTGTCCGGTCTCCTCCTTTGCTTCTTGGCGGGTGGCGGCGTTGGTCGTTCCCTCTACTCTCCGCGGCCTCCTCCCCTTGGTGCTCGGTCGCCAGCATCGAAAGGTCCTAGCTTGGTTCCTCCATCGCCCACCCCGACGGCCACCGGGGTCCGGCGCGAGAGCGTTTCAAAGATGTACAATGCAGGAGGAGGAAGATCATGATTTCCAGTGCTCTTTTGAAGCAAGGAAACTGTCAGACCACTACATTCTTCAGTTAGCTATTGGGCATCTTCAGTTAACGGATGACTCAGATGGAAGCATGAGGAAGGATCGGATGGCTCGCTACGCTCGCCATCTGGCCGAATCGTTTTACCGTTACTGTATTTATTCCGTTGTCGTTACTGTTTACCGTCACCCTCTGTCGTGTGGCTATATAAGCCAGCTTTCTCTAAGGAAAAATCAACTACTACACTTTACAACTAATATACCCGCATATTCGTCTCCGATACCCACACACACTCTCTATAATGGAACCTAGCATCTCGATCCCCCAAATCCTTGCTCCGATCTACATGCGGGCATGACAATTAGTATCATGAGCTAGGCTGATCCTCGGCAAGTCGTGTAGCGGCGTGGAAATTTTTCTCCCTCCTCCCACGTTTTGGCGGCGATTTTCGGCGGCGGTGTTAGGTGCGGCGATGGGGGGGGGGGGGGGGTGTGGTGGCGCCAGCGGCGGTAGACCTATTCAGCGACAGCTCGGGATATGGGACTAGTTGCGGGAACTCACTGTTTCCATGATAAAATTCAAGGTCCACTCTCCTGCCTCGCCAGTGGTGTCATTTGAAGTTGATTTGCTGCTCCCTTACCCTCCTAAGGTCAATCCACACTAATTTATGGTCCAGAATAAATTAGAACAAAATTTTTTATATTAAATTTTTATACCTTTTAGAACTTATTTTTATCATATTATGACATTAAAAAGTAAATTATATAATAACTAGTTGGGTTGGTTAACCACATCAAATGTGGATAAATCAGTAACTATATAATTCTATGCCATATAATTTTAGTGTACAAAAATTAGGATATGCTAAATTTCAATTCTATGTTCTATGTTGTAACAAAATTCCCTTTTAATTTATTTTCTGACAATTATATAAATTATATAATCTATAGTTATATATTTGTGTGAATACACACACACACACACACAGAGACAAATATATAATCTAAGTTGTCTAACAAATATATTATACTCATTTATTTGTGTTTATATATTGATATCTTTACATATCGTTGTAGAGATCTCTAAGATGTCTAAAAATATGTATCTTAATAATCGCTAGTAGTGCATTATTAGGTAAGCACATTTGTGGAAACTTCTAGTGTATAAATTGAATAGTTCACAAATTTCAGTAATAAGCTGATCTGTTGGCCAATCATGGATATTTCTATAATTAAGAATTTGGGGTCATTCCCCACTCAGGGTCTGGGTGAGTCTCTATATGCCCGACCTATGTGCCAACCATGTTGAAGGGCCGTGGATGTCGCCTAGAGGGGGAGGGGGTGAGTAGGCGTTTTAAAACAATTATATTTTTCTCTCGAATAAATGTGGAATAAAACTAGCGTTCAATATACCAAGCTCAAAACTTAAATATACTAGGCTCAAGTATTTGCGCCACCAACTTATGCTAAGTAAGATAAACGACTATGTGATAGCAAGATATATAACTTGAAGCACGAAGACTATCAAAAAGTAAGTGCATAAGTAAAGGGCTTGGGTAAGAGATAACCGATGCACCCGGAGACAACGATGTATCCCAAGTTCACACTGTTGCAAATGCTAATCTCCTTTAGAGCTGCATAGATGCACAATGCACCCTAAATGCCACAATGGCTCACCGTACCTTCCTCACACCCTTGCATAATGCAAGGTGTCGTGACTCCACTAAGGGGTCCTTGAGGAAGATCACCGAACCCGTACAATTGGAGACCCTTGTGGTCAGTCACCGGACCCATACAAATTGCTTGGGGCAACCTCGACAACTTAATTGGAGGCTCCAAAGCTTTCCCGAAGTTTTATCCTACAATGATTGAGCTTGGCGACAACACCAACTATCTAGGGCACCCAAGCACCCAAGAGGAACATGCTCTAGGGTACCAAGCACCCGTGAATAATAAGCTTCCCAACTTTCACTTCCACGTATCAGCATGGAGAACTCTAACCGATGCAACTAATGCAATGGAAAAAGCAAACGGAGTACTCAAGTCCTTCTCTCCCAAATCTCACCAAAACAATTAATGCTATGGAGGAATATGAGAGGAAGGACAAAGGAGGAGAACACCAACTCCAAGTTCTAGATCCAAATGGTTCCCCTCACTTAGAGGAGAGATGGACTGGTGGAAATTCAGATCTAGATCTCCTCTCTCTTTTACCTCAAATAGAAGCAAGAATCATGGGGGGAATAGAGAGAAAGCAAGCTCTAAGGGTCAAAAATGATGGGGAAAACCTGCTCGAAATTGTTATAATATCCATTGGGAAGAAGACCCCCTTAAATAGGACCCCACTAATCTTACCGTTATGATGCAAAATAATATATATATATATATATATATATATATATATATATATATATATATATATATATATATATATATATATATATATATATATATATATATATATATACCAGAGCGGTACAACCACTTAGGTTGGAAACCCTAGCTGCAAATGCAGTAGTACAGTTGCCCGACATAGCGGTAGTACCGGTATTATATAATAACTGGAACTACCATGCAGCAACCGCACGGTACCGCACCGCCAATACGAGAGGAATCACTCTTGAAGCGGTAGTTGGGACAAACATAACGAACAGCTTCGTATTCGGCAAATTATTTTGCTGACATGAACTAATTGTTTCATCTACCTCTGACGTGTGTTCCTATTTTAATGATAGAGTTGTTGGGAAATCAGGATTCATCTTATTTCATGGCAGTAGCCTGCAAACGATAAGTGTGGAGAGTGTGCCTCATCCTAAGAAGGAAGCATCTAGATTAGTATGGTTTGTTGTCCTGCTCCAGTTTGTCCTTCATTTCCCCATCCAGATTTTGTTCAAATATCACATGGTACTGCTAGCTACAACCAATTAGTTTCTTCTACAATTTGCAAATACGTTCACAACTTTTCGTGTTTTGTTTACAAGTTGGTCCTTGGGAAGCATAAATGAAATGTCATCGGCAAGTGCAGTTTTGCTTCTCGTAGGTGTCTACAAATGACTAGATGGATATTTGTTACCAGGAGAAACTACAACATCTTTCAACCTGATGATGTTTTTTCTTTGCGGGTGTTCAACCTGATGATGTTCTCAGGTTCCATCTTTTTAATAGTTCAATTCAATCTACTCATTTGTAAACTGCTAGTGTGTATTGTTGTATATTCTCGCGTCGCGTCTCGCCCAGAAGCTAAAAAGGGCCATGTAAAGTTATCTAGATGACCTCGGATTGAAAAGTGTTCAACATGAAAGTTGTGCATATCATTGAAGCGTTCAACTTTACTTTCGGGGTCATCATGATCTGGATTAATATGTGACCTGGAAAGTCGCCACAAGCACCAGCCAGTCCAGTCGGACGCGTGACGAATTCCGACTGGGAAGTTAAAGTTGGGTTCACTGATGAGAAAATTACCAAGAGTCGTCGCCTGTCGTGGGAAAAGACCTGAGCGGCTTGAACCAAAAGAGGGTTGACGCTGGCATGCTCACGTGCTCAGCCTCATCGATGCGCAGCGGGTCCAGCTGCGGCGGCGGCGGCATAGACCGTTCCTCGGCGGAGCTTGACATGCCGCGTGCATTGCCCCGTCGATGCGCAGCGGGTCCAGCTACGACGGCGGCATAGGCCATTCCTCGGCAAGCTGCCGCAATCGTCGTCTGTGGGGACCAGGCGTTACAGCAAGCTCCAACCGGGCGTGTGGTGGCTGTCGTCGTCCTCCTCGTTCAACTACGTCACCATGGCCAAATCGGGCGACTTGTCTTCGTCACCGGCGTCGATATCCTGAAGATCGAGCGATTCCTTTTAAGACGGCAATGTCTGGCCCGTGCTCCTAAATATCTTCTTGTCGGACATGAATCAAAGACGCACATCATAGGGACTCTTCTCTGAATCAGAGTCCGTGATTGGAAGGAGAGAGGTTGGGGCACGACCACACGAGTGACAATTGGCATCCGTGTGAAAAAAGTGTTGATCCGAGTGAAAAACTGGTTGATCCCGGTGAATATATTTTTACATCAGAATACTCTTTATTGCAAGATGATCACCACAGTATCATTTACAAGAGTATTAACAATCTCTACGGATGGATCTTCCATCCATACCGCACACACCTTATAGCTCGTTTGTCTAAATCATGGGCAACACAATTATTCTTTTAGGAGTATGCTCAAAGATAATATGCAGGGAATCCGAGTGAAAAATTATTCATCGGACATACAGAGGTGGACAGATCAGAAAATATGCTTGGACAGATTAAAGGGAGAAACACACCTCCCTTTATTATAAGAGAAGAGATGAGAAGAAGAATTAGGTTTACAAGTTTAAAAACTAGAAAATAACAATGGTTTATTTGAAGCGTATAAAAGTTCCATCTAGTGCTACTACAAAAGCAATTATCTAGTTGTTTGTCTGGTACAAAGTCTCCCTCAGTAGTACCGATCACATGGAAAGCAACAGGTATAACAGCGAAGATCAAAACTAGTCGCCGGGTAGGTGCGACGGAAGAGGTGTTCCTCCGGATGGTCCGGATCACTCTTCCTCGAAGCGATCCGGAGGAACACCTCTTCCGTAAGAACAAGAGCAGGTCGATCCGGTGGTCCGGAGACCAGAGCCATGACAAGCTATTTGTCTGAGACCATCCTGTCGCATTTGTCTGACGTTGTTATGTCTCTCTGGACACTGCAGTGGACTCGACGACATCGGGGGCGTCCATCTAGTTGATCTTCCTGTTCGTTGCATTCTGTCGTGTAAGCATTCATAATCTTCTTTCTCTGAACCCTTAGTTTACATGATTTCTTGTTCTCCAACTTTTCTAGTGATAAAAAGTGAAAATCATTTGTGTTTTTGGTCATGCGCAAAGAAATCAATACTGAGGCCAGCTCTAAAGAGGTGGCCCAAACGGACATAGATTTTGAGCCATGTTTTGGAATTAAAGAAATAGGCAGCGGAAGTCCATTTTACATTAATTAAAACTAAAAAACAAATAAAAAGAGCCAGCGGCGGGCGGTAGGTGTAGGCGGCGGGCAGCGACATCCTCCTTGGTAAGGTCGACGTAGACCGGCGCCTCCATCCACGGGAATGCTATGCCGCCTGCTTTGTCTGCTCCTCTTGGTACACGGCCTGATGGACCTGTTGCCGGTGTGCCGCCTGCTGGACCGCATACTGGTGCGCTGCCACCGCTTGCTGAGCCGCCTCCGCTGCCGCCTGCTGAGCCGCCAACGAATAGGTTCAGGCACGAGCAGGTTTGGTGGCGGTGGGGGCGTGTTGGCACGCATTCTAGCCTCCGATTCGGCCAGCGGCTGCGCAAGGCCAGACCACTGGGCGAGCTCCATGAGCTCAGACTTCTCGAAGGACCTTCAAAAAGTCGGGGCAAGAAGTTGCATTGCGGAAAACTTCGTCTATACGGCTGACATTGTCAGCTCAAGTAACAAGCGAAAAGCCCCAACAATGATAATTAAGCTAGATTTTAAATAAACATTCGGTTCGATTTCCTGGTCCTCTCTTGCCATCGTGCTTAAAAACCATGGTTGCCATGACCACTTGTTTGGCTGGATCTTGGATTTACTCTCATTTGGCAAAACGGCCGTTACTCTTAATGGTCTCCCCAGGAGATTTGGATCACCTGCCGGAACAGGCTGCGGCATGGTTATCCACTTCATATCTCTTTATCATCATCGCGGACTTCCTTCAGCAGGTAATTCTCAAAGCTCACACCAGTGGCAACACAGACTTACACCACCCCATGTACCCAGACCTCCCTCCCACCATTCTATAGTACGCAGATGACATGCTCATCATAACCAAATCCTCCATTCGCACTGCGGATAACCTCAAAATAATCTTGGATAACTTTGCATTAGCAACAGGCCTTACAATCAACTTCACTAAGACTACATTTGTCCCTCTTCACACGGGCGATCTCATACGGCTACTATTGCCACTACCCTAGGTTGTGAAACTTCTTCATTCCGACAGACGTACCTCGGTCTACCCCTTTCATCGCACAAATTCCCTCCCTATGCTTTCCAATCACAAAATTTTACAAATACCTAACTGGTTGGCAGGCAAAGCTACTACCTGGCGGCACTAGGCTAATTCTTTTGTCCTCAGTCTTGGACTCTCTGGGTACCTATTTCATGTCTATTTTTCAACTTTCTAGCAAAGTTCTTAAAAAGATATACGCCATTTGAAGAGCCTTCTTTTCTATACGTGTACCGGGGGGGTGGGGGGTGGGGGATTTAGAAATCCAAAACAATTGTCTCCTAATGAAACTCGCTTTCAAATGTTTCATCTTAACCTGCCCTATTCCTTGTCTAACATGGTATAGCAAACATCATCAAAGCTCCATGCTACATTCCACCCACACAACTTTTGTAGCTAAGATTATTCAAACCCACATGCCCATGCTACTTAATTTACCATTTCATTTATCCTCACCAATAATGGAAACCACAACTTTTTTTTGGAAAGATACTTTGTTAGCTTCGGTCCTCTTGCTGCCATATACTCAGGCCTATACTCCCACTCTACAAGGCAAGATATTCTTGTATCCAAAGTATTGCAAGACAGGCTACACTCAAACCTGCGAAATCGGCTAACCAATGTTGTGGCAAACGAGTTGGATGCTTTGTTAATTTTGTTGAAGGACTTCAGGTTCTCCACCGAGCAAGATCAGAGAGCTCACTCATGGCCAAATGTTCTCCTCGGAACTACTTAGTGCTTACAACCTTCTTGTTCACGAAGAGGGACAATGTGATCACGCTGATTTTATTTGGTGCACCTGGGATCAACTTTCTCGTTGCTCACCCATTCTCAAATTGCTCCAAGCCAAGCACGCTTAAATTTGAGGTTCCTTTCGAATGGGCTCCTGGAAAAAAGAAGGTGCACTTTATTGATATGAGTAGTATATCATTCCTATTAAGCCGCGTGTCACACTCGGGGCAAGTAACGGCGCATCTACTGGTTAATGGAAACCTGTATTACCCCGTGTCAATGGTTTCGACGATACCGTTGTTGTGTGCTCACTCGGCAACCTCTGGTTTTGCCTCCGCCAAGGCCCCTGACACTCTGTCCTGCCTTGTCAACCTCTCTTTTTTGCTTGTGCTTCCATGTGTATGCTGTGAAATAACCGGTGTTGCATCCCTCAACAAAGGTTGATCTATGTGTTGTGTAGAGTTTATGTACTTCGTATTTTGCGTTTCTTGCTTCGGTAAGGTGTATTGCCCCTCGGCCTGTTACGGTTTTCAATTAGTTTTCCCACATAAACTGGAGCATGGTTTTTGACACGGTTTCCCACATAAACTAACTCAAATTCTTTTGAATTATGATCAATATACAAGTGGGGATTCCTTCCCCTCAACGACCAATTCGAAAAGAAAACATGAGGGGGCAAATGTTGAGATATAAAGTTAAGTTTTTCTTATTCCCGTTCTTCTTCTTCCACAAATACTTGTCTTAACTTAGCATAAGATAGCTGACCACAAATGTCATGTGGTGAGATATAAAGTTAAGTGCAATCCACAATTTGAGCGGAAGTTGAGTCAATTACAAAAAAATAAATTTGTTTTAATTTTTTTACATACAAAATCCTGAAATAAGAGAAGGATGGATGTACAAGCCTCCTTAAAGATCAGCGATTCTCGGCCGTTGGATCGGTTTCCTTGATGCGTTTCTGGGCCGTCGGATCTGGAGCTGGCACTGCTGGAATGAATAGTAATGGCAGCAAAATGTAAATACCATGCCCCCACCGGGGCATTTTGGTCATTTCACGTAGTGGGGTATAAAAGGGGGCGCTCATGTCCTGTGGCGGAGACCTAGCCGCCTCCTCCTCTCTCCCTCCCTCCCCTCCCGCGCGCCTCCTCTCCTCCCACCCACATTGCCGCCGCCGCCACCCACCTCCCCGCGCCGTCGGCGGCCTGATCCACCGCAGCAAAGCCCCCCCCAACGACTAGCGGAGGGAGGACGAGGAGCACGACGGCGGCGACAGCGGGGAGGAGCAGCAGCAGGGCAAGGCGTTTCCTCTCCTCCGACCACGCCGCCGTCCTGCGCGACGGCGAGTGGGTGCCCGCCCTCCCCGTCCGCGAGCTGGTCCCCGGGCACGGCGGCGGCTCCTGAGCCCTCCTGCTCCGACCCCGCAGAGTGCTCGAGTCTGGAGGGGGAGCAGACGGTGGTGGGCGCTTGCGCCGCCGCCATTTCCTTCGTCCTGCCCGCCTGACCCCCGACGCTCACTTCCCCAGCGTCGTCGCCGTCATCCACAACCACCGCCACCGCGCCCCCACCCTCTCCCCGTCGCTGCAGGCCCCCACCTTCTCCCAATCCCCTCACCCTTCTCTCCCGTGGCCAGTGGATTCGACCCAACGGTAACAGGCAGATTGGGTTGGATTCAAAGCCCTTATTAGATAAAAAATTCTTTGTAAAGCACATCATCTTGGTCAGCACCTGTTCTTCAGCACCTTTGTAAAGCTCGCTGAGGCCATATTGGTTCGAGTGCTAGAGCTGCACCTGTTGTTTTCATTTCCTGCTATCCGATTTGATATGAATCTTACGTTTTCGATGTACAGATGTGCTTCGCCAAATTTTGAAAAATCTTGATGATTAACACTTTAACTTGAGGAGATATTTCCATAAGTAGTTCAGTTTCTTCCTGTACTAGGTTCTATTAGCTTATTCTGAATCTGAAGTTGACATCACGAACCACTGAATCGTAATCAGATTTTTTTTCATGTGTGTATTGACTGGCATACATCTCATGCACACAGACTGGTTCCTGATGGTGCAGCCAACCTCTGTCTTCCTCCCCGACGGCGGCGTCGAACCAACACTGGGTTATGCTACCCTTGGCCGTGGCCTAACACGTGCGGACTGAATCGTTGGTCAGGCACCCACTGCTTGGCTGCACGTTGGGTCATCTCAGATAAGCTAATCTATCTCTTCTTTAAAATAAGATCATGTGCTTCTCTGATCCGGTTGTAGTAAGTTGTACAAGGCCTTAGCTGGTTGTCAGGAGGAACCTTCACCTCATGGCTAAAACTTGGGTAAAACTGTGGGCATACAAAATACATCTTTGTTTTTGTTGCCTTATAAACATGGCTGTGAAAGAACCGAATATTGGAAAACAACTGTATATCAATTCTCACTTACTCTAATATTTCTAAAAGTGAAAGGGATGAAGGATAGTGTAGTGAGCAGAGAACACACAGGTTATGTTGAAAATTTTGGTCGAAGTTACAGTCCATTAGCTGGCAGAAATATAGCACAACTAGCATGCCTAGATGCACACAACGTTGATGGTAAGATATGCTTGACAACTAACTAACAAAATCAGATTATTCATTTCATAAATGTAGAAAAAAATTAAGTATGGTCTTCACAACGTGTCTTCTTCTATGATTCGGTAACTTGCATTCCAATCTTATTTGTCTTCTTCTCATTGGGCATGGTGTCTTTAGGTTATCAAAGGGGATTGTGTATGGCTGTTGACAATCCAGATTGTGGGCAGCTAAGAGGTTAGGATTACTCATGTAAATTTTTGCTTATAAATAATATAATAACGCAGTAGTAGCCCCTCGTACTATTTTTTGTCAAAAATGGTGTGATACTAAGATTTTCACTACAGTACCATCCGTATCCAATGTAACTCGGCTATAGGTTATCCAAAGTAATGATGTCTATCACTCCGGTTGATTTGCGATATGGTATTATGGGTCCATATGCACCTGAGCTTTGCTACTTTCTCTGATTACCATGAACTCTGTATACATGAGCATGCCTATGCCATTGTCAAGTGCTACTCCAAACACCATTTACTGCTTTAAAATATCTCTCAACTTGGATAGAGCATCCTGAAAGGTCCAGATTTACTCAACATGATTTTTTTTACTATGAGGACCCTTACTTCTAGCACTAGGTCTTGATTGTCTGTTGTTTTGTACATCTTTTACCAATATGATTTTAATCTTTAAAAAAGATCATATTCTGGACTCACAACAAATTGGATAGAGCATCCTGCAAGGTCTGTGAGGTGCACATGATATTTCAGTGGTCAGTGTGCAGCTTATTTTGTAGACATCGCGGTTTCAGTTTGCAATATTAGACCTACTTGTATCAAGGTAGGGTTGACCATAACTGAACTTTGAATTTGTTTATACAGTATACATTATGCGCTTCATCCAGTATACATTATGCGCTTCATCCAATAAAAATATGAAATCCGTGTGTTGCTTTGGCTCTCTTGATAGCAATTAATTGCGTATATTCAACTGGCCTTCTGGTTGACTAGCATAAAAGGTCATATTCTATTTTTGATGTGAGCTATCCTCCTATTCATGTCCTGGATGCTTTGCTTCCCAGGTTTATTGCTTTTGCAATTTGAAGTTTTGAAGCACTGCCTCACAGTTCTTTAATTACTATTAACATTACAAACTGGGATTCGAATATCATGGTTTTTCACTGGGAAATAATAGCACATTTAGCTTTGTCTGACCTATGTATTATCGATTAATGTAACACTTTACGATGTAGATGCTGGCAATGGGCCGTTAGCTACGCGCTTATAGTTTGTAGTTATGCACACCAGGTTCCTATGTAGGCTTATTTATGTTGCAGAGGGGAAAACTTCTCTGTTCCGTCCACTTGCCTACAGTGGTGGCGCATACAAGCTGCATGTGAGTAGGCCACATATCTTGGTTTTTCCTGTTACTTCTGATTATCCATGTGAAAACATTATTTTACAATCAGCTGTGGTGAAAAAATTATTGCAGTTGAGTTGGTTAATTATTGTACTTACATCTCGCCTCCATGCACGGAATTTTAATGGGGTTAGTATGCTTTGTACTGACCCAAGAACAATTCCTTATAACGCTCACCATTTGTGCATTTCTTTTGGTCTAGGACAAAGGGTATGTGGAAGACTGGATTTGATATTATCATGGAATGATAGCTATTAGCGTGTTCCTGGCTCTCGTTTGCTGTTATTCCTTCATAATTGCAACAAAGTGAGTATTGTAGGCTCAGAGAGAAATCTTCTGAATTTTGTAGCCCGCATCTTTATTTTCTTCCTCAACAATTCATGATGTACCATGTAGTAATTTTGATTTTTCATTCGGATGTTATTTTCTTTACAAATCCGCAAGCAACACACAATTCATGTTTGTTGTTTTAGTCTTGCTAATTCTTGACACGTTCCCATGTTTGTTTTGTGAGAGAGCTTTTGATGTCGTATATATGCTCATTCTTAAAAGATACTTGTTTGGTTGATTGCATTATGAAGAAAGTAGACCATTTTAGACCGAAGATATGGATTTATGACAACTTCGAGATGAGTTTGGCTGATGATGAAACTTTCAAATTAATGACATTTTGATTTAGCACGTGGTTAGGTTATGCTCTTAGGAAATAAATGTTCTTCTGTAATTTTAGTTTCAAGTATTTTTGATTGATAATATGGAGGATATGTATTTATGGTAATGTTTTCTATTAGTATTATTTAGGGATGCAAATCAATATCTTGCTCTGGCTATGCTGTGCAGTGGCGTAAGCGTTGGACCACCGGGTGGATAGGGCAAGCGTGTGATGTGCCAGGGCGTAATCTGTGTCGCTGCTCCGCATAGAGGAGCACACCATCGAGATGGCCCAAAATGGAAACACCGTAGGCCACAACTCTGGTGGGGGCCTCCATGGTTGCTGACGACCAGATGCCACCATGGTCTCCGACGTCGTCATGGCCCTTGCCGCCAGCCCACAACACAGTGCCGAGCAGGGGGGTGTGGCCGGCGGTGGTCATTGATATCTTCAGCAGCGTCGGGTGTTGGCCACTTGCGCTGGTGGCTTTCTCCCGCTTTTGGTGCGTCACATCTTTGTTCATTTCATCCTTCCTGTTTATTGGGTACCTCTGCTTCTAGAAACAAACCAAACCTATTATTTCTACTAAATTAACTATATACTCCCTCCGTTCCTAAATATAGGTCTTTCTAGAGATTTCGACAAGTGACTACATACGAAGCAAAATGAGTGAATCTACACTCTAAAATATGTCTATATACATCCGTATGTGGTAGTTCATTTGAAATCTCTAGAAAGACTTATATTTAGGAATGGAGGGAGTATATTTGTTCTGTTCTAGGAAAATGCATAAGAGGAATTTAATGGTTCTTATATTTGCACAGCTACACTAACATTGTCACAGAGCAAGCACAAAAGTCTAAATTTTATGGTTTCATTTAGTTTTGGTCTTCAAATTGGCACTAAGTGCTTGGAATTGAGTCCAAGGACGAGTAGTCAAACAATGCAAAGTTTAGTTTTAAAATAGTAAGAATATATGGTTCATTTTTCCTTTTTGATAGGTCAAATACATAATTTTACCCAGATTTATGTAAATAGATAATTGATGTCTTATAGATCTACTATACCTCCATATTTTATTGTATTGCTACTACTTTCCTTCATTTTTCTATCCTGCATATCCAATATACAACATACATAATAAATTTCCAGTCTCTAAATCTGTAGACAGAAAAAAAAATAGCTAAACATGATTATAAAGTTTTCGCTATTTTTTGGCCTGATGAAATATAATATCTGTTATAGCTCTAAATGCTTAATGTTCTCTTTCCTTGGCAATGTTTGTAGAATATATATATTAGGGACAGTAATATTTGTGCCTTGTGAAAATCGATCTGCTATCAAGTGACATCATGCAACATGAATTTAGAACGAAGGGTAAGGTGTGTTTCTGTACAACAGCTACTGCATCGATAGTAAAAAATAAATAGCTTGAATGGATTTAGTAGTAAGAACAAAATAAGATACAGAAATTCTAAAACTACCCTTCTTGTGGGTCGACTGATAAATCCATGTAATATTTTGAGAAAGAGTCAAATCCGTTCATGTTGTTTGAGTGCCTTCTAATTAAGATACTAGACTATGTTGGTACACATATATTTGGATGCTTGTGATTGGGCTGGAAAGAACAAAAACTTAGATTTGTTGTTGGACTTAACTGAGTAGTCATAGCCTTTTGGTTGAAGCTTCAGTATACCAAAACACTTGCTATTTTCCATGTTCTTGTATGAGATGGGTTTAGGACACAAACAATTATATGTTTTATCTAGAAAAACTTTTGCTTCAAGATAACCGTATAGAGCTGCCCACCGGCGTCCAGGTCCAGCCCCACGCCGCCATCTTCGTCGTCTAGCCGGCCGCCGCATTGCAAAGTTAACTGTTACACAAAAACCTATTTTCAAAGTTAAGTTCTGAGGATTTTGCATGTTCCAGTATACGGAGATCCCTGTCAGAAACCTTTAAAGCTATGTATATTTCAAATGCAGGTTCAGGCAAAACATTTGGTTGGTCTGGTTGCCGCTCTGGTCGTGAAAGACCTCGGCCGTCGTACGTACTGTTGGGGAACGTTGCAGAAAATTAAAATTTTTCATCTATGAGTTCATCTAAGAAACAAGTCAAGGGAGTGAGTTTGCATCTACATACCACTTGTAGATCGCGTGCGGAAGCTTTCGAGGGGATGGTGATGATGGAGTCGTACTCGGATCACCGATGACCAAAGCGTTGAGCGGACAGCACCTCCGCGTTCAACACACGTGCAGTGCAGACGCGTCTCCTCCGTCTTGATCCAGCAAGGAGGAAGGAGAGGTTGAGGAAGATGGCTCCAACAGCAGCACGACGGCGTGATGATGGTGGAGTCCAGTTCTCCGGCAGGGCTTAGCCAAGCGACGCGGAGAAGGAGAGGTGTTGGGAGGGAGGGCTGCGCCTTCAAGTTGTGTGTGCAGCCTCCCTCACCCCTCTATATATAGGGGAAGGAGGAGGGCGGCCCCTCTAGATGCATCTAGAGGGGCGGCCAAGGGAGGGCTTGCCCCCAAGCAGGCGCCCCCTTAGGGTTCCCCCTCAACCCTAGGCGCATGGGCCCAAGGGAGGGTGCGCCCAGCCCACCAGGGGCTGGCTGCCCCCACGCAGCCAGTGGCCCCGGAGGTGGCCTCCCGGTGGTCCTCGGAACCTTTCCGATGGCCCTCCATAATTCGATATGACCGAAACTTTTCCGGTGTCCGTTTGACAACTTCCCATATATAAATCTTTACCTCCGGACCCTTCCGGAACTCCTCGTGACGTCCGGGATCCCATCCGGACTCAACAACATTCGTAATCACATACAAGTCTTCCTAGTAACCCTAGCGTCACCGAACCTTAAGTGTGTAGACCCTACGGGTTCGGGAGACATCTGAACATGACCGAGACACTCTCCGGTCAATAACCAACAGCGGATCTGGATACCCATGTTGGCTCCACATGCTCCTCGATGATGTCATCGGATGAACCACGATGTCGAGGTTCAAGCAACCCGTATACTATTCCCTTTGTCGACGGTATGTTACTTGCCCGAGACTCGATCGTCGGTATCCCAATACCTCGTTAAGTCTCGTTACCGGCAAGTCACTTTACTCGTACCGTAATGCATGATCCCATGACCAGACACTTGGACACTTTGAGCTCATTATGATGATGCACTACCGAGTGGGCCCAGTGATACCTCTCCGTCATATGGAGTGACAAATCCCTGTCTCGATCCGTGTCAACCCAACAGACACTTTCGGAGGTACCTGTAGTGCACCTTTATAGTCACCCAGTTACGTTGTGACGTTTGGTACACCCAAAGCACTCCTACGGTATCCGGGAGTTACACGATCTCACGGTCTAAGGAAGAGATACTTGACATTGGAAAAGCTCTAGCAAAGCGAACTACGATCTTTGTGCTATGCTTAGGATTGGGTCTTGTCCATCACGTCATTCTCCTAATGACGTGATCCCGTTATCAATGACATCGATGTCCATAGTCGAAACCATGACTATCTGTCGACCAACGAGCTAGTCAACTAGAGGCTCACTAGGGACGTATTGTGGTCTATGTATTCACACGTGTATTATGATTTCCGGATAATACAGTTATAGCATGAATAAAAGACAATTATCATGAACAAGGAAATATAATAATAATGCTTTTATTATTGCCTCTAGGGCATATTTCCAACAGTCTCCCACTTGCACTAGAGTCAATAATCTAGTTACCTTTGTGATGAATCGAACACCCATAGAGTTCGGTGTTGATCATGTTTTGCCCGTGGAAGAGGTTTAGTCAGCGGATCTGCGACATTCAGATCCGTATGCACTTTGCAAATTTCTATGTCTCCATCTTGAACATTTTCACGGATGGAGTTGAGCGGCGCTTGATGTGCCTTGTCTTCTTGTGAAACCTGGGCTCCTTGGCAAGTGCAATAGCTCTAGTGTTGTCACAGAAGAGTTTGATCGGCCCCGACGCATTGGGTATGACTCCTAGGTCGGTGATGAACTCCTTCACCCATATTGCTTCATGTGCTGCCTCCGAGGCTGCCATGTACTCCGCTTCACATGTAGATCCCGCCACGACGCTCTGCTTGCAGCTGCACCAGCTTACTGCTCCACCATTCAACATATACACGTATCCGGTTTGTGACTTAGAGTCATCCAGATCTGTGTCGAAGCTAGTGTCGACGTAACCCTTTACGACGAGCTCTTCGTCACCTCCATAAACGAGAAACATGTCCTTTGTCCTTTTCAGGTACTTCAGGATATTCTTGACCGTTGTCCAGTGTTCCTTGCGGGATTACTTTGGTACCTTCCTACCAAACTTACGGCAAGGTTTACATCAGGTGCAGTACACAGCATGGCATACATAATAGATCCTATGGCTGAAGCATAGGGATGACACTCATCTCTTCTTTATCTTTTGCCGTGGTGGGCATTGAGCCGAGCTCAATCTCACACCTTGCAATACAGGCAAGAACCCCTTCTTGGACTGATCCATTTTGAACTTCTTCAAAATCTTATCAAGGTATGTGCTTTGTGAAAGACCTATGAGGCGTCTCGATCTATCTCTATAGATCTTGATGCCTAATATATAAGCAGCTTCTCCAAGGTCCTTCATTGAAAAACACTTATTCAAGTAGGCCTTAATGCTGTCCAAGAAT
Organism: Aegilops longissima; assembly: GCA_021605205.1. Lineage (NCBI taxonomy): Eukaryota > Viridiplantae > Streptophyta > Magnoliopsida > Poales > Poaceae > Aegilops > Aegilops longissima. The sequence continues at coordinate 741,299,110 of CM038679.1, forward strand.
TCTATATCATTTCCCATCAAAAGTATGTCATCTACATATAATATGAGAAATGCTACAGAGCTCCCACTCACTTTCCTGTAAACGCAGGCTTCTCCATAAGTCTGCATAAACCCAAACGCTTTGATCATCTCATCAAAGCGAATGTTCCAACTCCGAGATGCTTGCACCAGCCCATAAATGGATCGCTGGAGCTTGCATACTTTGTTAGCGTTCTTAGGATCGACAAAACCTTCCGGCTGCATCATATACAACTCTTCCTTAAGATAACCGTTAAGGGCGCTGTTTTGACGTCCATCTGCCATATCTCATAATCATAGTATGCGGCAATTGCTAACATGATTCGGACGGACTTAAGCTTCGCTACGGGAGAAAAAGTCTCATCGTAGTCAATCCCTTGAACTTGCCGATAACCCTTAGCGACAAGTCGAGCTTTATAGATGGTGACATTACCATCCGCGTCCGTCTTCTTCTTAAAGATCCATTTGTTTTCTATCGCTCGCCGATCATCGGGCAAGTCAGTCAAAGTCCATACTTTGTTTTCATACATGGATTCTATCTCGGATTTCATGGCTTCTAGCCATTTGTTGGAATCTGGGCCCGCCATCGCTTCTTCATAGTTCGAAGGTTCACCGTTGTCTAACAACATGATTTCCAGGACAGGGTTGCGTACCACTGCAGTGCGGGCGTGTCCTTGTAGACCCTGAAGTTCAGTAGCAACTTGATCCGAAGTACCTTGATCATCATCATTATTTTCCTCTTCAGTTGGTGTAGGCATCACAGGAACATTTTCCTGAGCTGCACTACTATCTCGTTCAAGAGGTAGTACTTCATCGAGTTCTACTTTCCTCCCACTTACTTCTTTCGAGAGAAACTCTTTTTCTAGAAAGGATCCGATCTTGGCAACAAAGATCTTGCCCTCGGATCTTAAGTAGAAGGTATACCCTATGGTTTCCTTAGGGTATCCTATGAAGACGCATTTTTCCGACTTGGGTTCGAGCTTTTCAGGTTGAAGTTTCTTGACATAAGCATCGCATCCCCAAACTTTTAGAAAGCGACAGCTTAGGTTTCTCCCCAAACCATAATTCATACGGTGTCATCTCAACGGATTTAGACGGTGCCCTATTTAAAGTGAATGTAGCTGTCTCTAGAGCGTATCCCCAAAATGATAGCGGTAAATCGGTAAGAGACATCATAGATCGCACCATATCCAATAGTGTGCGATTACGACGTGCAATTCTTGCCCACTAACTCGTCTGAACCAAAAACTATGGCTGCTAAGCAAGGTGCTGCAAGCTTGGAGCAAAAACATTGTTTGGGACGTTCAAAAGCAATTCTCCTTGGTTACTGAACTAATTCTGCAGTTGGACCAAGCGCAAGACCTGAGATCCAAATTTTTGGATCGGATAAACATAGAACTTCTACACTGAATTGGGATGCATTGGATCTCGATCATGTGGACCTTGCCAATCTTGAGCAGGAGCTATCGCTTGATGAAGTCAAATGTGTCGTGGATGCAATCCCATCCGACAATGAAGGCACCAAGGCCGGACGGTTTCTGGGGTGCCTCCTTCAAACCTTGCTGGGACACTATCAAGCACGACCTGCTAGCGGCGTTGAATCAGTCATTCAGGATGGAAAGCCGAGGTCTAGATCGTGTCAGTCATGCTATACTCGTGCTCATTCCCAATAAATTGGGTGTGGATACCACGCAAGATTTAGGCCGATCTCGTTACTCCATGGTGTGATCAAAATCTTCTCGAAGATCCTGGCCTTGCGGCTCGTCCCAGAGCTCAACGCATTTGTTGATCAGTGTCAAAGAGCTTTCATAAAAAGACGAAGCATCCAGGAAAATTTCTACATGTACGAAACACTGCTTCTTTCACAAGACCAAAAAACCTACCATCCTCAAACTGGACATTGCAAAAGCGTTTGACTCGATTTCGTGGGCCTATCTTTTGGACATGCTCGAGGCCAGAGGGTTTGGCCGGAGGTGGAGGGAGTGGATTGCCATGCTTTTGCGCACATCGGCCTCCAGTGTTATGATTAATGTGAGCTCATTTCCCACATGAGCGGTATGCGGCAAGGGGACCAATCTCCCCTTTCCTGTTCATTCTTGCCATGGACCCGTTGCAGCGGATGATGTCCATGGGCACTGAGCAAGGGATGTTAAAATAGGTCTAGCGTGTCTCTCGTACACATATTTTGTACTTATATAATTGTATGTGCTGATCATTAAATATAGAGAGACGTGGAGAGGCATTGCCCTAGGGAAAACCCTAAACCTATTCTCAAACTTGGTATTAGAGCCTACCCTAGCCGCCGCCGCCTCTCCTCCCTCCGCCGCCGCAACAGTGTTTTCTCGCGGCCGCCGCGATGTCCACCTCCCTGGCGGCGACGTCCACCACCTCCTCCGCGCTCACCCTCACCGTGTCCGCCCCTGTCATCGCTCCACCCACCGTGTCCGCGCTCCTCCGAGCTTAACATTATTTTTCTGGTATGCAGGCAAGTGACATGTCTTCACGTGAAAGGAAGATCTGCTCAAGGATCCATTTTGGTGAACAAATTGAATGTCAGAAGTAGCCAAACGCACCTCAATGTTTGGTTGTGTTCTTTGGTCTTTTGACTTTTATCGTGATGTTGGATTTGGCTGAAAGGGACGGGATAACATCTCTCACAGATTTTGCCACTGATCCATGAGAAAAGGACAACATAATAATTTGGCGGGGAACCTCAATGTTTTTGCCGATAAGGACAACATAATGAATTTTTTAGACAGAGAAAAGAGAGCATGCATATAATATGTTTTTCTTAGAGAATGATGTAGATAGTATGTAAGGAAATACTAACTAAGAACTTGGCATAGGGTTGACCTGAAAATTTACAAAAGCTAATGCATGAATAGTCTCAGAAATAGTAGTATAGTAGGTACGAGCAGCATACCCACATCCTCCTTCAAGGACCGCCTCATCTTCGAGCCCAACCACCCATCGCCGCCACCCTCGCCTCCTCCCCCGCCGCCGCCGCACCACTAGTGCCGCGACTTTGATCAAAATCAGAGGCACGGGAGCACGAGGAAGACTGGCCACTCGTGACAAACTCTAACCGCAACCAGAAACCAGAAAAGAAATCAGACATAAAAATAATAAACAAAAGCTAACTTTCCCAGGAAGCATGTCACAACAATATGTCCAGCTGAGAATATGTCAATTGTTTTTGTATACTGCCTTGCCTGAAAAGCTATAGTGTGGTAACTACATGTTTGCTTCACATTTAACCTGATGAGTAGTGTGACAAAATTAGAACTGCGCATAATACTGAGGCCATTAAAAGAAACTAACATTGGTTGCTTAATTAGCAAGAAGTGTCAGCAAAAAAATACAATTAATTACCATATAACCTTTCACTGGACATGTTTAAAGGCATGCAATAAAAATAACTAAGCATACTGAACATATATACACAAAAGAAAAACAGATATAACAATATTGAGGGTAAATTCAGAAAGAGAAGTGCCACGTAAGAAAGAGAAAAGGTAGTCATAAAAAATAGAGCAGAATGAGGAGGTTACCACACTATTATTGTTGAATGTCGCAAGCAGCTAAGCTTAGCTCTTGGTGGTGACGATTCTGATGATGTTCTCATCACCACCATAAGCCTTATGTTGAATCATATCATGCAGTAATTTCGCTTGTGAAGGATACATGCACACTTTGTTGCGCCATTTATTCATTGCAGCATGTTTTTCATGCGCTTCGTTGTCATAAACTGAAAACATGGGCAACACAGAAGCTACATAATTTTCTTTCTTAAATATCTTAATTATTCTGGAGAAAGATTACATCACATTTGTAGGACAAAAGCATAGATCCATCTTCATACACCCAGCTATAAAAGAAGCATAATTGTTGTCTTTTTTTACCCTATGGATAGATCAACCTGAACATATTTCATAAGATTTGTGTGAAGAGAGGTTGTGACATTTACCCCATGATAGCCACGTCATCACAGGTACGACAAAAATAAAACACGATAGCGATTGGGTGAGAGGGAAAAGGAGATCAGGGGATTAGCGTGTATAGAACGGCTTCTCGTCCCCAACCGCCACAATCCCACCACCGGCAGCCTCCTCCTCCCTTAATGCTGCCGCTCCAGCCCTTCACCTTTCTCGGCCGATTTAGCGCCGTCACCGCTCCTCAGCACGCAACCTCTCCTCTCCTCCGCGGCTCCGCCTCTTCCTTCGGAGGCATCCAACCCAATCCTCATCTCCTACTCCCCTCTCTTATTCCCCTGTGTCTCGACGAGGTGGGCCAAGCCGGCGCACGCAGAAAAGGGCGACTGCAGATGCAGGTCGGACGCGGGCGCGCGGAGGTGGAGGCGGAGATGCGACGGCTGGTGGTGGACGAGAATCCCGCCGACCGCGTCCCTCCCCAGATTGCAGTGATGTTGGAGGGAGCCGCCAGCGCCGGCCAGCTACCGACCTACGGGATCGCCGGTCCACTAGTAGAAAAAGGGCCTATAGTCCCGGTTGGTGAGGGCCTTTAGTCCCGGTTCATGAACCGGGACTAAAGGGTCGGTACTAATACCCTCACCCTTTAGTCCCGGTTCTATCCAGAACCGGGACAGATGGTCCTCCACGTGGCCTGTCCGCTGAGCCCAGGCAGGAGGGCCTTTGGTCCCGGTTGGTGGCACCAACCGGGACCAATAAACATCCACGCGTCGAGCATTTCTTTGGCTCTGGTTTTTTTTTTTTTCAAAGAGGGGGGTTTGGGGGTTTTGGGGATTAATTTAGGTGTTTCATATATTGTGCTATAGCTAGCTAATTAATAGAGAAAAGTGTCCTTTCTTTTGTCCGTGCTTGGTCGGCCTTCGTACTATACATACGTATAGAGAGGACTAACTAGACATGCTAGCTAGCTAGTAATTAAGCAAACAGAAGATCGTCATGAACATATATATGCATACAGAGAGAAGTGATATCGACCACCTCTCCTTCTCCGAGAGATTGGTCGAACAACAAGTTCTCGTATATCTATCCGACACTACCGGCTACATATATACAATAATTATCTTTTACAATACGGACGCGTGGTCCACATGGTATTCCCCATCTTCAGCGATCACATAGTCAAGAAAGAATGCCGCCAATTCCTCTTGAGTTGCTCGCATGCCATCTGGTGCTAGGAGTTCATCCCGCTGCCGAAACATCTAATTTTAAGAAAGGGGTCAATATATATATGAATGAATGAAACTCAACACAAATGATGGTAATAAAATAAAATTGTGAATATTTTTATTTACGCACTTCAAATTGTTTGTCGGAGTAGCCCCTCTCACAGGTCGTGTGGCGGATGGACTGCATAAGCGTAGTATCCACAGAAATCATTCCCTTGTTCCTGCCACAACCACTTTACAAGAAACAGAGGTCAATCAAACTGATAATTAGCAAGCACATGCTAAATGGTATTGATGAAACTAGCGCTTGAATCACTAGGAGATCGCGTGGAATATGCTACTATATAGTACTTACTTTGGTGTCTAAATTGCAGCTTCTTGGTAGTCCCGGAGCTTTTTGGTGAATTTTCCCAAGCCCTGCCATACAAAGAAAACAATTACTTGATATCAGAAATGAACAAAGTTGCTGATATGGTGGATAATGATCGATTTAACTTACTTCTCGAGCATTTCAGTCATTTCCGCATACTCCTTGGGATCTTTTAGTCTCGAGTCTAAGACAGTTACTACTCCTGCTCAAGCTTAATCTCTAGGAGAATATAGTGGAACCTGCTTGCGCATGCATAACTCATCAATATTACATTTCTATAACCTGGACTAAATAAGGAAACCGAATATGCCACAAGACAGTAACACTCACGTGTAGTTGTAAGGAAAGAGTATTGTATTTTGTGTTCATTTATTTCCAACGATCGTAACAAGTTGGCCTCGGTTTCCTTGGCACGATATTTAACCTCATTTGCATCGATGAGATATGTGTTAATGAATCCAATATCACCCACTTGTTTTTCTTCATTTCTGCGATCTTCAATCTGCATAATATAGTGAGGATATTTATAAATACATGCAATGAAAGAGCTGAGTTATATAGAGATACTTAATGACAGAAGTAGTATTACTTACAGACAGTAGCAGGTGACCGTTGCTTTATCGAGGCCAATTGATTGAAAACTGATAGAACTCCTCAAATGGAATAGGCAACAGTTCAATTCCAAGGAGGTCATGCTCCTTTTAACTCTCACATACAAAGTATTCCTCCCTCGAGACTCTTTGCAGGTTTTCATGTACCAATCATGCAATCTTAGCATCATCGTTGTTAGAGAGCTTTCATCTTTGACGAGAGGCTTCCCGTACTCGTATCTTTGTATCTGCACCTCCAAGAAATCAAATTGTACATCGTCGGGCAGGTAATCTTCAGGATTGCCATAACGGGCACCATCCTCGGATCGGCGATGTCGCTAGCAGAGCACCTTGAGCGGGGGCACGATTGCCCGGCTTGTTCGCCGAGCTGGGAAATTTGTTTCCCAGCTCTTCGTTCTTTCATCCTTTGATCACTTGCAGTACTTCCCGATCTCTCCGCTTGGCAAATGCCTTTCCAATAATGCGCTCATAGTTGCCTTTGGCGGAGACTTGGGTGGTTTTGTCGGGGCAGCGAGTGCGCTTCGCTTTGACCGGATCTACCTTCTCCTCCGGAGGTGGATGTCTCTTTTCTTTCAACCCTTGAAACCAGTCATCCACTTGATCTGCGCGATCTTCGCGTTTTCCTCCTCGCTCCTCTCGTTGGTAACTTCTCCGAGTCTTGAGAGAAGGACCGAATCATATCTCCTCCGCCTTTGGCTGTACTGCTAGACGCCGCAGAGCAGGCGGAGCGGATGTCTTCTTTCCTTGCTTACGAGGTGGAGGAGAAGGACTACGACGCGCCGGAGCAGCGGAGCGGCGGCGGGTCTCTTCCGCCCTTGCCGACGAGGCGGAGAAGGAGGAGGCTGGCTGCCGGACGCGCCCGTGCAGGCGGAGAAGGAGACGGAGTGCCGCCACGCGCCGGAGAAGGAGCCGGCCGAGTGCCCTGATCGTCACTCGCCGGAGGAGGAGGCGGTGGAGGAGGCGGAGTGCCTGACTCGCGGAGGAGGAGGAGGAGGCGGGCGCCCAGTTCGGAAGGTTGATGAGATCCTTCCGCCATAGGCATGGAGTCTTGAGCAGAACCCAGCCGATACTCCCTTCACCGGTAGGGTGGTCAAGCGGAGCTCCTCAAATCCCTCCGTCATTTCATCGACCATCACCTTAGCATATCCTTCGGAATCGGCGGCGGTGAAAAGTTGAGTCGGGTTTAGTAGGATAAACAGAGCCAACAGCCGCCTTGACCTTCAAATTGCTCCATTGCGCCATAAGGTGGCAACTTTCAGCATCCGTGATAGCATCCACGGGATAGCTGGCGAGGAGCCATCAAGGCATGCTGCTCTGGCTGAAGCAGCTCGGTGGAAGCCACGCTGCTTCTCCGCTGAGATGGCGGGGTAACCGGGGAAGCTTCGCAGGTCGTTTGTTGTGATCTGCTGCTTCTCGTTCCTCTTCTCGTTCCTCTAGCCCCATTACCCTTTCGTGCAGCGCTGCATTAGGCTCTGCTCGGTTTCTTCCTCCTCTCATGTGTTTTGTAACCCCTGCGTCCGAAAATCCAGCCTTCCACGAAGCGGAGCTGGCGTGCCTCGTGTCCGTCCAGGTGCTCGAGATTCGAGGGCCATTGTGAGCTCGTCCTTCTCCTGTCAGGAACGAACTTCCCTTGCTGCGCTGCTTCGATATAATGCTTAAGCCTCTTGGTGGTATGTCCAATTGTTCGTCCGTCCAAATGCACTTCCCATTATAGGGTCCACGGATCCGTCGGCCCCGAAGAACCAAGTCCGGCAACGGTCTGGCCAGTTCATTGTCTCGGGTTCGATCCCTTTATCAAGCAGATCATTCTCAGCCTTGGCCCACTTAGGCGGGCTATGAGGTAGCCACGACCCGTGCGATGGTGAAGCTTCTTCTTCGCAGCATTTCTCTTGTTTGTCGCTGACATCTTTTTACTCTTTTCCGATGTCTTGTAGGCCACAAATGCGGGTCGATCATCTCGATCTTCTCATATTTGCCCGTGAATTCTGGTGTCTCATTTTTTCGACATACGTATTGAGGTCTTTCTTCCAATTCCTGAATAGTTCTGCCATCTTCTTAAGAGCAAAAGACTTGATTAATGGCTCTATTCTGGCTTCTCCGGATCATCCTCTGGCGGTAGGGTAAAATTTGACTTCAGCTCGGTCCAAAGATCATTTTTCTGCATATCATTGACACAAGACACCTCGGGGTCTTCGTTCTTAGGCTTATACCATTGGTGGATGCTGACGGGATCTTGTCCCTAACCAGAACCCCTTGAGCAACAAATGCCTTCTTTGTCCGGTAGGGTTCAATCGGTTGGCCGTCGCGCGATTTGTATGATCTCAAACTTTTCATCCGAGCTCAACTTTTCTTGGGCCTCTTCTCTTTACGAAGTTGTGCTCGATCCGGAGGGCTAGAAAAAGAACAAAGGCGAGAGTTAATTAATATGTGTACATATATACCAAAACAAAGATGAGAGCTAGTCAGCACAGGCTTAACTAATATATATACCTGGCGGACTCGGTTTGGTGATCACCGGAGCCATCCTCACGGTCTACTTCTTCACCCTCTCCTTCTTGCACGGCATTGGGTCATCGGAGCCATGTAAATCATAGCCAGCTGCTTCTTCACCCTCTCCTTCCGGACCATCGTTGTCGACGTTGAGAAACATCATCGAGGAGGCGGCATCACTTCCGTGTGTGATTATGTCCCTCAACAACGCTTCTTGTGCTTCGTCTCGGGGGTGTCCATAGTTTCTACAAATATTTACAACATGGCAATTATTATTCAAACATGACAGATATGGATATATTAGTGCCAGCGTAGAACTAGCTAGCTAATCACAATAAGGAATCATATTAGTGGCCTCGCGCTGCTTCTCTAGGGTTTGGGGTGGCCTCGACAACGCTTCAAGGGTTAGGGGTGGCCTCGAGAATGCTTCAAGCTAGGAGAGTGCGTAATATCGACCTCCCCCACGTGTTGAAGCTATCGGGGGGGGTCGGCGTTGAACAGTACATCTATGTCCCACAAGTGGCGTGGGCATCGACGCCCATGTAGGGTAGAGGGTCGTGGATCGCCGGCGGTCGAGGTCAAGGGGTCGAAGATTGCCGAGGGTCGGGAGGTTGCCTAGTGTCAAAGGATTCAACAAAACCATGTCTTCATCATTAGGTAGTAACAGGTGCATCATGGTGCGAAGCTCTCCAAAGTTGTTTTGGAGCGGAGTCGAGATAGGATAATTAGCTTTTGGTACAAAGTTCAGCAAAAGGCAAATTATCCTATCAGGGACTCCATTCCGTAACAACTTTGAGGACAATACCATCATGCCATGGTTACTTCGGCTAATGATGAAGAAATGGATTTCTTCAATACTTTGACACTATAGGAACCTCGACCCTGAAACCTTCGACCCTTGACCCTTAACGACCTCGACCCTCTACCCTAGTTCCGACCCTCGACCCCTCGGCGATCCTCGACACCCTCGTTATATCGACAACGATGCAACATACATATACATGGGAAAATAATGTTATCGGGGGGGGGTATGGTACCCCCCCTCGTGTCAAAGTTTCTTCTTTCTCCTCTATTCCTTTCTTTCTTCTTCTCCTCTTCTTTTCTTCTTATCCCTCGAGAAAGGAAAATAAGGAAAAGGAAGAAAAGAGGAAGAAGGAAGAAGGAAGAAGAAGAAGAAAAAAAGAAGAAAAAAAGGAGAAGAAGAAAAGAATAGAGAAGAAGAAGAAAAATAGAAAAAATTCTATTTTTCTTCTTCTCCTCTATTGCTTTCTTCTTCTCCTCTTCTTTTCTTCTTTTCCTCTCATTCTTTTCTTCTTCTTCTTCCTTCTTCCTTCTTTCTCTTTTCTTCCTTTTCCTTATTTTACTTTTCCTCTACACTAACCTAATTAAAATGCACTAACCTAATTAAAATTGTAACTTTCTATATATGAACAAAAACTAAACTAATAAAAATAAAAAACATATACATTATAGCCACATACACATATACATCACATATGAACAAAAAAATAAACTAAGAAAAATAAAAAAAGCGGCTCGACGGCGGCGGCTCTAACGGGCGGCCGGGCGAGGGCGACAGGCGGCAGCGGCGGCATGCAGCAGGCGACGAGGCGGGCGGGGCAAGGGCAGAGGCGGCACGACGGGCTCGGGCGGCTTGAGGCAGGGCGACGAGGACGGCGGGCTCGGGCAGAGGCGACGACGGGCTCGGGCGGGCAGGGCGGGCGTGGCAGCGACAACAACGGCGTCGGCGGCGGGCGGCGGCGGCGTCGGGGCAGCGCTGGCGGCGACAGGGCAGGGGCGACGACGGGACAGGGCGACGACGGGGCGCGCGGACGGCGGGCGGCGGCGGGGGCAGCGACGGCGTCGATCTGGGCAACTGGCGGCGTCGATGAGCTCAGCGTCGTCGGGGAACTGGCGAGGAGATGTGAAATTTTCACAAGTCCTGGTTATATAGCAAGGGCATTGGTCGGTTGGTGCCTCGACCGGGACTAATGGCCCCTTTAGTCCCGGTTGTGCCACCAACGGGACCAAAGGCCTGTTTTCAGCAGCCCAAAGGCGGGAAGCGGACCTTTGGTCGGTTGGTGGCACAAACCGACTAAAGGGGGCATTAGTCCCGGTCGAGGCACCAACCGGACTAAACCCCTTTAGTCGGTTGGTGCCACCAACCGGTACCAAAGGCCGTGTGCTGCCCTGCGCCAAATGTTTAGTCCCACATCGCTAGTTGAGAGGGAGCCGCACCAGTTTATAAGGTGCGGTGGGGCTCCCTCTCGAGCTCCTCTCTAAAGCAGGCTTTGGGCCTATCTCGCCACTGTGCTGTGGGCCTGCTGGGCCTTCGCTGGCCTGAATCCTGGCCCATAGGGTTTCTAGTCGTATTCAGGCCGTGGGGGCCAGATGGGTGGCACTTTTTTTTGCTTTATATTTTATTTCTTTTTGCTTTTAGTTTTAGAAAAATATAAACTTTCTATTAGTGCCATTAGTTTTAAAATTTGAAAACACTTTTTTGTTTTCTTTGTTGCTTTATTTATTTTATTTTGTTTCTACTTACAACAAAATACTTATTGTTGCTATTTTTATTTTTTCAAGTTTTTTTGTTTTGTTTTCTGCATTATTTATTTTCTTTTGGTTTTTGCTTTATTTTTTAATTCTTTTTGCTTTTAGGTCAGCAAAATTATAAACTTTCTGTTAGTGCTTTTAGTTTTAGAAAAATATAAACTTTCTGTTTGTGCCATTAGTTTTAAAATTGAAAACACTTTTTTGTTTTCTTTGTTGCTTTATTTATTTTATTTTGTTTCTACTTACAACAAAATGCTTATTGTTGCTATTTTTATTTTATTTTTCAAGTTTTTTGTTTTGTTTTCTGCATTATTTATTTTCTTTTGGTTTTTGCTTTATTTTTAAATTCTTTTTGCTTTTAGGTCAGCAAAATTATAAACTTTCTGTTAGTGCCATTTGTTTTAGAACAATTATAAACTTTCTGTTTGTGCCATTAGTTTTATAAAATTTAAATTCTTTGAAATTTGTGTGAATCACAAGTTTGTGAGCTCAACAAAGGCGTGAGGGGCGGGCTTATAAACCGTGTGGCGCCCTTGGTTGGCGAGGTTTTCAAATTCATAGTTTTCAAATGAACTCTGAAAAAGTTGGCATAGCATGTTCATGAACAAAGCGGACAATGGTATCATACTGTGTGTTACAAAGTTGGCATGGTATCATCATAATAGTTGCAGGAGAAAGTCTTCACTTTTCTTCGCTTGTGTCGTTTGCTTATTGCGCCGTAACCATGGATAATCTTCATCGTTTATCAGGATGCTTGGGTCAGCCTTGACTTTGAAGGGGGAATTTCATGAAACTTTTCATACTCTTGAGACATGTCTCTTGCCCTCCACTCCCGGGATGTCCCTTTTCTGAAAGAACTATGTGGCGCTTTGGCTCATTGTATGATGTATTCGCTTCCTTATCTTTTCTTTTCCTCGGTCTGGTAGACATGTCCTTCACATAGATAACCTGTGCCACATCATTGGCTAGGACGAAAGGTTCGTCGCTGTACCCAAGATTTTTCAGATCCTTTGTTGTCATTCCGTCATGTGGGTCTACCTGCACCCGCCTCTGACAGATTGACCCACTTGCACTTAAACAAAGGGACCTTAAAATCTACTCCGTAGTCAAGTTCCCATATGTCTACTATGTAACCATAATATGTGTCATTTCCTTGTCGGTTGCTGCATCAAAGCGGACACCGCTGTTTTGGTTGGTGCTCTTTTCATCTTGGTCAATCGTGTAAAATGTATTCCCATTTATCTCGTATCCTTTCCAAATCATTACAATCGAAGATGGTCCCCTGGACAACAAGTACAACTCATCACAAACAGTGCTGTCACCTCGAGGCGTGTTTCCAACCAACTGCTGAAAGTCTGATGTGTTCACATGTAATCCAGTCGTCGACTTGCTCCGGGTGTTTGGAGCGCAGACTGTTCTTGTGTTCATCGACATACGGGTCACCAAGGTAGAGTTCGTAGAACTGTGTAGTGTGCTTGAGACCAAGAATATCCGTCCTGCATATTATTGAGTCTCTTCCAAGCATGCCTTTTCGATCAGTCTCCCCTCATACCGCGATTTAGGGAGACCTATCTTATTATGGCCAGGAATGAAGTCAACACAAAACCCGATGACATCCTCTGTTTGATGGCCCATGGAGATGCTTCCTTCTGGCCTAGCACGATTCTGAACATATTTCTTTAGGACTCCCATGAACCTCTCAAAGGGGTACATATTGTGTAGAAATACGGGCCCCGAATGACAATCTCGTCGACTAGATGAACTAGGACGTGCGTCATGATATTGAAGAAGGATGGTGGGAACACCAGCTCGAAACTGACAAGACATTGCGCCACATCACTCCTTAGCGTTGCTACGATTTCTGGATCAATCACCTTCTGAGATATTGCATTGAGGAATGCACATAGCTTCACAATGGCTAATCGGACGTTTTCCGGTAGAAGCCCCCTCAATGCAACCGGAAGCAGTTGCGTCATAATCACGTGGCAGTCATGAGACTTTAGGTTCTGGAACTTTTTCTCTGGCATATTTATTATTCCCTTTATATTCGACGAAGCCAGTCGGGACCTTCATCTTGAGCAGGCATTGAAAGAATATTTCTTTCTCTTCTTTCGAAGAGCGTAGCTGGCAGGACCTTCATTGCTTCGGAGGCATGCCCTCTTTTTCGTGCAAGCGTTGCAGGTCCTCCCGTGCCTCAGGTGTATCTTTTGTCTTCCCATACACGCCCAAGAAGCCTAGCAGGTTCATGCAAAGGTTCTTCGTCACGCATCACGTCGATCAAGAGCGGACCTCTAGGTATTTCCAGAGGGTAGGTCCCAAAATATAGATTTCTTCTTCCACATGGGTGCGTGATTCTCAGCGTCATTCGGAACAGCTAGTCCGCCGGGACCCTTTCCAAAGATTACGTGTAAATCATTGACCATAGCAAGTACGTGATCACCGGTACGCATGGCGGGCTTCTTCCGGTGATCTGCCTCGCTTTGAAATGCTTGCCTTTCTTTCGACATTGATGGTTGGTCGGAAGAAATCGACGATGGCCTGTGTACACATTCTTCCCGCAGCTTCCGGTATATACTATTGGTGTCAAGTAAACAGTGCGTGCATGCGTGGTATCCCTTGTTTGTCTGTCCCGAAGGTTCTTGAGAGCGGGCCAATCGTTGATGGTCACGAACAGCAACGCCTTTAGGTCAAATTCCTCCTTTTGTGCTCATCCCACGACGTACACCGCTTCCATTCCACAGCTGTAAAAGTTCCTCAACTAATGGCCTTAGGTACACATCAATGTCGCTGTCGGGTTGCTTAGGGCCTTGGATGAGAACGGCATCATAATGAACTTCCGCTTCATGCACATCCAAGGAGGAAGGTTATACATACATAGAGTCACGGGCCAGGTGCTGTGATTGCTGCTCTGCTCCCCGAAAGGATTAATGCCATCCGCGCTTAAAGCAAACCATACGTTCCTTGGGTCCTTTGCAAACTCATCCCAGTACTTTCTCTCGATTTTTCTCCACTGCGACCCGTCACGGGTGCTCTCAACTTCCCGTCTTTCTTACGGTCCTCACTGTGCCATCGCATCAACTTGGCATGCTCTCCGTTTCGAACAGACGTTTCAACCGTGGTATTATAGGAGCATACCACATCACCTTCGCAGAACCCTCTTCTGGGAGGCTCGCCATCAACATCACTGTGGTCATCTCGTCGATCTTATATCGCAATGCACCGCATACCGGCATGCGTTCAGATCCTTGTAGGCACCACGGTAGAGGATGCAGTCATTAGGGCATGCATGTATCTTCTCCACCTCCAATCCTAGAGGGCATACGACCTTCTTTGCTGCGTATGTACTGTCGGGCAATTCGTTATCCTTTGGAAGCTTCTTCTTCATTATTTTCAGTAGCTTCTCAAATCCTTTATCGAGCACAGCATTCTCGCCTTCCTTTGCAGCAATTCGAGTACGGTACCGAGCTTTGTGTTGCCATCTTCGCAATTGGGGTACAACCCTTTTTGTGATCCTCTAACATGCGATCGAACTTCAGCTTCTCCTTTTGACTTTCGCATTGTGTCCTTGCATCGACAATGACCCGCGGAGATCATCATCATGGGGAACATCGTCTGGTTCCTCTTGATCTTCAGCAGCTTCGCCCGTTGCAGCACCATCGTGCACATCGTCAGTGCATCTTGATGTTCAAGAGCATCACCGTATTCAGGGGCACATAGTTGTCATCGTACTCTTCTTCCTCGCCGTCTTCCATCATAACCCCTATTTCTCCGTGCCTCGTCCAAACATTATAGTGTGGCATGAAACCCTTGTAAAGCAGGTGGGTGTGAAGGATTTTCCGGTCAGAGTAAGACTTCAGTATTCCACATATAGGGCATGGACAACACATAAAACCATTCTGCTTGTTTGCCTCAGCCACTTCGAGAAAAGCATGCACGCCCTTAATGTACTCGGAGGTGTGTACGTCACCGTACATCCATTGCGGTTCATCTGCGTGCATTATATATAATTAAGTGTGTCAAAATCATTACAGAACATCATGAATAGATAATTAAGTGACCAAATTAATAGAAGTTCATCATCACATAAAACCAAAGTACATACATAGTTCTCATCTAAGAACATAAAGCTCGCAGAGCATCTAAATTAATTAAACCATACATTGAAACTATGTAAAACATTTCAATGTGAAAACAAATACGATCATAATCGCAACCAAGGTAACAACTGATCCAACGGCATAATGATACCAAGCCTCGGTATGAATGGCATATTTTCTAATCTTTCTCATCTTCAAGCGCATTGCATCCATCTTGATCTTGTGATCATCGGCGACATCCGCAACATGCAACTCCAATATCATCTTCTCCTCCTCAAGTTTTTTATTTTTCCTTCAAGAAATTGTTTTCTTCTTCAACTAAATTTAACCTCTCGACAATAGGGTCGGTTGGAATTTCCGGTTCAACAACCTCCTAGATAAATAAAATCTATGTCACGTTGGTCGGCATAATTTTCATAAACAATAAATGAACCAATAGTTATGAAAAGATAATATATACCACATCCGAATCATAGACATGGGACGAGGGCCGACGGGCGGATACCAAAACAATCGCACTATATAAGATGCAATAATAAAAGTAAGAAAATAATACAAGTAAGAATATTTTTCCTTTCGAAAGAAGATAAGAACAAGAGGCTCACCACGGTGGTGCTGGCGATGAGATCGGTGCGGGTGATCGACGGCGGTGAAGACGGGACGGGCGTGACGGACCGCTAAACCTAGACAAATATTGAGGAAAATGGAGGTTAGAGGTCGAGCTTGAGAGGAGAAAGCTTAAGTAGTGTGGCTCGGGCATTCCATCGAACACCTTGTGTGCATAGGAGGTGAGCTAGAGCACCACCAAGCCCTCTCCCTCGGCCAGAAAAAAACAGAGCAAAGTGTGCTCGCTCTTGCGAGGGGCTATATATAGGCAGCACCATTAGCGCGGTTGGTGGCATGAGCCGGGACTAAAGGAAGCCTTTGGTCCGGTTCATGCCACCAACCGACCAATAGTGGTGGGCCAGGAGCCAGACCATTGGTCCCGGTTCGTCCCACCAACCGGGACCAAAAGGTCCGGACGAACCGGGACCAATGGCCCACGGGTCTGCCGCCCCTGGGCTCACGAACCGGGCAATAGTTCCATTGGTCCCGGTTCGATTGAACCGGGACTAATGGGCTAAACTGCCCTGGACGATAGCCCCTTTTTCTACTAGTGTTCCCGTCCTTCCGCCCATCGCGGTCTCTCTGGACCACAACAATTTCATGCTATGGAGGGCTCTCGCCCTCCCCAACTTCGCCGAGTTCGCCTCCACGGTTTCCTTGATGGCTCGGCCAGGGCGCCGGCGCCGACCGTGACGATAGGCACCGGTGACGCTGCTCGCACCGTGTCCAACCCCGAGTACGAGAAGTGGTGGACTCTTGATCAGAAGGTCCTCGGGCATCTCCTCGGTTCGATGAACGTAGAGATTTCCGCGCAACTGATCGGTTGTAGGTCGGCGGCCGTAGCATGGGTGGCCGTGCACACCATGTTCGCCGCCGAGAACAGCGCCGGCGTGTGTAATATCCGGCGCCAGATCCAGGTGCTGAGGAAAGGGGACAGAACCACCGGCGAGTACAAGCAGAAGGTGAAGGCCCTCGCTGACTCAATGGCCGCCGCCGGCTCTCCTCTTCGTGATGATGAGATCATCGACTACATGTGACCGGGCTTGGCTCGGCGTTTAACCCCATCGCTGCTTCGATGAACTTCGCTGGCATGCCTATCACGTTTCTTGCATTTTACTCGAGTGTTCTTCACTACGAGGCCCTGCAGCAGCAGCAATCGGATCTTGAGGATTGGCGGTCCTCCGCCACCGCAGCGTCCCGGCTGGTCTACACCACCAACTCCGGCCGTGCGCATGAATCTGGCCGCCCGAGTGGCGGCCGTCCTTCTGGCGGCTCCCTCCAGCCAGGATCGGGTGGCTACAACCCAGGCCAGGGAGGTGCCCCTGGCGGTAACAGTGGCGGCAACAGCCGCAATGGAGGAGGCAACGGGGGCGGTCGCAACCGGCGCTGGCGTCCCCGGTGCCAGATCTGCAAAAACTGGGGGCACGAGGCGGGCGATTGTCGCAGCCGCTATGATAATGACAACCGCGCCGCCAACTCCGCGTCCACCTCCTCCTCCGCTCATGACCCGCCCACTGGATCCTGGACACCGATGCGATGGACCACCTGATGAGTGATCTCGACCATCTACACTTCCGTGAGCGCTATGGTGGGAAGGATCAAGTGCAAGTGGCAAATGGTGTAGGTTTGTCTATTTTGCATATTGGTCATTCCACTATACACGGTTCGTCTATTCGTTTACGAAATATTCTTGGTCTTCCACATATTCATCAACATCTCCTTTCTGTTTACCGACTTGTCCTTGACAATGATGTTTTTGTGGAATTTCATTATTTCTTTTTCCTTGTTAAGGACACGGCCACAAAGAAAGTTCTTCTTCACGGTAGAAGTCATGGCGGACTCTACCCCATCCCGTTTAGTCGCGCTTCATCCTCCTCCACCCGCCAAGCGTCTCTCAGCGTCAAGACCACTCCGGCCCAATGGCATCAGCGTCTCGGTCACCCCTCCAATAATATTGTTCAAAACATTGTTAGGAATAATGATTTAGTGTGTTCTTCTGAACGTCAAACTTCAGTGCGTGATGCTTGTCAGCGTACTAAGAGTCGACAATTGCCATATAATTTATCTCAACATGTTTCCACTATGCCTCTTGAGTTAATCTATTTTGATGTATGGGGGCCTGCTATTGCCTCTTCCGGAGGTTATAAGGATTATGTGAGCTTTCTCGATGATTATTCTTGCTTCTGTTGGATATATCTCCCAAAGCACAAGTTTGACGTTGAGCAAGTGTTTTATGCTTTTCAGGCACATGTTGAGCGTCTTCTCCACACAAAAATCACAGTCGTTCAGTCGGACTGGGGTGGCGAGTACGACAAACTGCATTGCTATTTTCAACACACTGGGATCTCCCATCATGTGTCTTGCTTGCACACCTCTCAGCAAAACGGGGTTGCTGAATGCAAACACCGTCATCTTGTAGAAATAGGTCTTGCCTTGCTGGCCCATTCTTCTCTCCCATTGCGTTTTTGGGATGAAGCATTTCTTGCTGCGTGCTACCTCATCAATCGCATGCCTACACCTGTTCTTCAACAAGATATACCCATGTATCGTCTCCTTAAGGTGCAACCCGATTACAACTTCCTGCGCACTTTTGGGTGTGCTTGTTGGCCTAGTTTGCGCAAATACAACACACACAAACTTGCTTTCCGTTCCACCATGTGCTTGTTCTTAGGATATAGCCAGATGTATAAGGGATACAAGTGTCTCGATCGTTCCACGGGACGTATATACATCTCTCGTGATCTTGTTTTCGACGAGTCTGTTTTTTCCTACGCCACCCCTGGGTTCATTGTAGATGTCTCCTCCTTGGCTGATGTTCTCTCTTTTCCTTCCAATGAGCCAGCTACGGGTGACCATATGCGCAAATATGACCTGTCCTATTTGTCTACTGACTCGCCTATTCCAGGCCATTCTACTCCTGCGTAGGACACTTGGGCCGACGTGCCTCCATCCCCGGCGCTCGACGTGCATGGAGCATGCACGCCTCCCGCGCGACGTGTGTCCAGCCCGTTGGCTGCTCCACGATCACGTGCGGCCGACGCACCGCCCTCCCTGGTGATCGACGTGCATGGCACATGCACGTCCCTTGGCCCGTCAGCTGCCCCTTCGCTCGGCCCATCGACAGCCCTAGTGGCTGCCTCACCCGGCCCATCGGAGGCCCCTTCGCCACGCGCTACCGACTCGCCACGCGCTGCCAACTCCCCGACCCGTCCTCTACCTCGGTACAGGAGGGTGCTACTCCGCCGTCGCCGCCTGATCAGCTCGCGCCGCCTTCTGTCGAGAGCAGCCCTGTCCCCTCGACTGCGACGCCTCCAGCTGCTCCTGGTCACACCATGGTCACACGCACCCGCGATCACACTCGGCGTGCGCTTGTACCGACTGATGGGACCATCCGGTATGATCCTCGCTGGCGCGCGTTTCATGTGGTGCCTGTCTCTCATCGTGATGCTCTGTGTGAGACTGCCTGGCGTACAACGATGATTGATGAGCTAGTTTCCCTTCATCACAACAAGACTTGGGTTCTTGTGCCTCGTCCGCGTGGAGTCAACATTGTTGGAAGTAAATGGATTTTCAAGACCAAGCATCGTCAAGATGGCTATGTTGATAAGTAGAATGCCCGACTGGTCGCCCGTGGTTTCACCCAGCAGCTTGGCATTGACTATGGCGACAGGTTCAGTCCGGTTGTCCAGCCATCTACTGTTCGACTGGTTCTTGCTCTTGCTGTCTCTCATAGCTGGAGTCTTCGACAGATTGATGTCAGTAACGCCTTCCTTCATGGTTTCTTATCTGAGGATGCTTATATGCAGCAGCCGCCTGGTTTTGAGGACGCTCGGTATCCCTCGCATGTGTGCAAGCTGCAGCGGGCTCTCTATGGACTCAACAAGTCCCCTCATGCATGGTATGCTCGGCTCACTGCACGTCTTCTCTAGCTTGGTTTTGTCTCCTCCAAAGTAGACACATCTATGTTTTTCTTCCGCTATAGTGATGTTCAGATCTATATGCTCGTCTATGTGGATGATCTTCTCCACGAGTTGTTGATGGTCTTGTTCACTCCCTTGCGGCCAGTTTCCCTATCAAGGACCTTGGGCCGTTGGCGTACTTCCTTGGTTTGGAAGCGTCATACAATTCAGGGGGATGACATTGACTCAACGGAAGTATGCCTTGGATATTTTGCACCGTGTGAGCATGGACAATTGTAAGCCCACTTCCATACTGTTGTCTACTTCAGATCAGCTTGCCCGAGTGTCTGGACAACCTCTCAGTACCGATGATTCTTTCTGGTATCGCAGTGTCGTTGGTGGACTGCAGTATTTGACACTCACCCGTCCGGATATTTCGTTCACAGTGGACAAGGTATGCCAGTGTCTCTCGCAGCTCACTGATGTTCATTGGGAAGCTGTTAAGCGCATTCTTCGCTATGTGAAAGGAACATTGCACACAGGACTGAAGTGTTGGAAGGCTGCCTCCATTAGCATTAGTATTTTTACTGATGCAGATTGGGCAGGGTGTCCTGATGATCGCCGATCCACAGGAGGCTTTGCTATCTTTGTTGGACCGAACCTCATTTCCTGGAGTTCTAAGAAACAACCGACAGTGTCAAGATCCAGTACCGAGGCCGAGTACAAAGCTTTGGCAAATGGAGGTGCTGAAGCCATCTGGGTAGAGTCACTACTCAAAGAGCTTGGTGTTTCGCAGCAGCGTGTTCCCGTTCTCTGGTGTGATAATTTAGGAGCCACGTACGTATCTGACTGCCAACCCAGTTTTCCATGCACGTACCAAGCACATTGAGACCGATTTCCATTTTGTGTGTGAGTGTGTTGCTTCTGAAGCTCTTGGCGTCGGGTTCATTTCCTCTAATGATCAGCTGGCTGATGTGTTCACCAAACCAGCCACTCGACAGATGCTAGACGGTTTTAGTACCAATCTAAACCTTGTACAGAGTAGAAGTTCAGATTGAGGGGAAGTATTAAAATAGGTCTAGCGTGTCTCGTACACTTATTTTGTACTTATATAATTATATGTGCCGATCATTATATATAGAGAGACGTGGAGAGGCATTGCGCCACGGAAAACCCTAAACCTATTCTCAAACTAGGGATGCTATCCAAACTTTGGAACGACCCGCATTTTGACGGTTATTTTCCGGGTCGTGACGGGATGCGGGGTCTGCTAGAGTTGCTCTAATGCGAGCAAGAGCTCTGCGCTGCCGATCCGTTGTTGTGGCGCTCTGGACCTCACGCGCATCCTATCGCCGCGTACAATACCAGTCAAATCTTTCCCGGCCATATATCTAGGCATGCCTCTATCACTCCGGAACCTGACCAAGCTGGATATCCTGCCCAATTTGCATCAGTAAAAATACTAATGCAGAACCGGGCAATAGCACCGGTTCGTAAGGCCATTTAGTGCCGGTTCCATAACCGGCACTAAAGTGTGGGCACTAAAGCCCCCCCCCCCCCTTTAGTACCGGTTCAGCACGAACCGGTGCTAAAGGGCAACCACGTGGCACGAGCCAGCTCCGGGGGCCTGGAGCCCTTTAGTACCGGTTGGTAAGACCAACCGGTACTATAAGGTTTGGGGTTTTTAGTTTTATGATTTCTTTTCATTTAATTTTGTGTTTTCATTTTAATTCTTTTTCGTTTGCTGGTATTTTACGATACTACACATTGTACACGTTATATATATATATATATATATATATATATATATATATATATATATATATATATATATATATATATATATATATATATATATATATATATATATATATATATATATATATATATATATAGAATTTCTAGTAGAACCAATCATACATATATATATCATCAATGTCTCACAAACCACCATATTAATTAATTCACACATACACACATGTATAGCTATATACAATTTCTCCTACATATGCATGTTGCCTTGAGCCAGTGGCATTAGCCTAATTGGTGCCTTCGGAGCACAATGACAATTGGAAGTGGTTTTCATGGGGGTGGTAGCGGGTAATAGTATTCTCCTTCGGATTTATGACCTGGTCGAGCAAAAATCCGCTATTTCCTCTTGAAGTGCTTCTCGCGCTCCGTTTCTAGGAGCTTCTCCGCACCTCATTGAACTGTTAAGAAGGAGATCAATATGCATGTGTATTAGTTGTGTGACTAGATATCGATAATGGTGTAAAATTGTGAATAGTGTTCGACAAGCGTACCCATTCCTGTCTTTGAGATCTGCTCCTTTCGGACGCCATCATGCGAATGTTCTCGCAAACGCAGAATGCACACAGATCAGTCCCCCGCTACTGCTTCAGGGACTTTACGAGAATGGAATTTGATCAGATAATAATTAGTCAAGCATGATAATTAAAGAGATAGCAGCTAGCTAGCTAGCTAGTACTATAATTACTTACCTTGGGTGAAACCATTTAAGCTTTTTTTTCATTCGCCTTCCGTGACGCTGATGAACCTTGCCCAAGCCCTGCCCGCCGACAAAGAAAATGAATAAAGGGGTTATTAAATAGTTCATATCATGAAATGACGAACTAAATAGGCCGAGATATATAGTTAATAATGATTGAAATTACCTGTTGACTATCCCAAACAAGATGTTATAGTCAGTATTTGCTTTGAGTAGTGAGTCCAGTATTTCAACTGTTCCAAGGCCAACTTTAATGATACACAAGATCCAGTGAAATCTGCATGCACACACGCTTGCATGTCTTAATTAAGCGGGCATATGTAAGCAAAAACATGTAGCTAGCTAGTAGGCAAAAACAGAGAATTTGTAGTACAAGACAGTGTGACTCACTGGAAGTTGTAAGGAAGTAGTATATCTTCATTGTATTTGAGGCACTTCAAGAACTCTAGCATGTTGTCCTCTACGGCCTTTTCATGATGTGGATTTATTAGCCATGTGTATTCATTAACGGTGTTTGGGTCAATGAACTCAATGCCAAAGCGTCCACCTTTTCTCATTTCATACATGTTCATCCTGCATAATACCACAGAAAAGAATATAGTGAGGATAATTACAGGTAATGATTGATCAAAAGGATCACTACAGCTAGCTTGAGACTTAAATTACAGAAAGAAATCACTTACAGACAATATCAACTGACGATAGATTTGTCGAGTGCGTCTTGATTGTATAACTGAAACAGTTCAGAATACTCAACGGACAGAGCTTTCTCATGGAAGTAATGCTCCTCCTTGACATTCACCGTGAAGGACAATCGATTGGAAATCTTGGTAATGTTCATGTACCATTGATGCAATTCATACATTCTCGTTGGGAGGTTCTTGACCTTGTCTGGCTCGACCAAAGGTTGGCCCCGGACATATTTCCGTTTCAGCGCTGCTACATGGACGACAAATTCACGGCCGATGCCTGCACGATCCTGCTTGGCAGCATCAAAAGCTAGCGTGCATGCATGAATCACTGCTGGGGGAGGATGCATCGTTCGCAGATCGTGCGTGCAGCGTCGTGTGTAAAGCAGTTTCGTTTCCGTTTTATTTCATCCTCTGTAAGCACAGGCATGGGCTCGATCTCGAGAAGTTGTCCAACAGTGATGTTGAGAACTTCAGCCTGCATTATATGTTCCTTGGTTATTACCACATTTCCCACCTCGGGAACGTAAACTGTTTGCCCACAATAATATTGGGCGCGCGTATTGTCACGTGTTGTTGGCACAACAAGCGAGGGGATCGATTGCGCCGCCTGTTCTCCCAGCTGGGGAATGATTTTCCCGCATTTTTGGACAGCTGCTTGTTGTTTGCTCGATCCCGAGCTCGCCTCCTTACGTAGACGTGCTCGATTTAACTTCCTGATGTGGCGCTTATAGTCTGTGTCAACAGGCTTGGGAGCTGGTGGTTGAGCCATACGAATGAAGTGGTCAATCGTTTCCTCAGGCACTTTCTCCCTTGGCGGCGGTGGCGGTTTCGGTGCAAAATGGGCTTCCACCTCGGCCTTCGATATGGCTGCGTTTTCCTCCTCGGACTTGTCATAAGGCCTCTGCGGAAGAGGCGTGAGGCTTGGACCATATTTATATCGCTTGCCTTCGCCTGTACTTCCTGTACTACCTCGACTCGTACCGCTATGCACCATAGCTGCGGAGTGTCTCTTCTGCGATTGCTGAGGCGGCGGAGACGGCTGACGGGGCTGAGTTGGACAAGGAGGAGTGGCCTGAAGCTGTGCCGGACTTGGAGGAGGAGTGGCCTGAGGTTGTGCCGGACTAGGAGGAGGAGTGGACGTCTGACGCTGTGGCGGACTTGGTGGAGGAGGAGTGGCCTGACACTTTGCCGGACTTGGAGGAGGAGTGGCCTGACACTTTGCCGGACTTGGTGGACTTGCAGGACCGGGAGTCTGCTGACTCGGTGGCGGACTTCGACGAGGAGTCGGCTGACGCGGTGTCGGCGGCCTTCGAAAGATGATGCAATCATTTTTCCATAGGATGATACGATGTTTGGCCTCTCCGAGAAAGTGCTCGTCGTCACCTCCAGGAATGTCAAGCTGTAGCTCCGAATATGGGTCCACCACCTCATCAACCAAGACACGAGCATAGCCCGCTGGAATCGGGTTGCAATGGAAGGTTGCCTCGGGGGGATTTGTAAAAGCAACGGCGTCCACCACCTTCATGGATATGTTCTTCATTTTGACGTGTAGCTCGCAGTTAGTGTTCTCCGTGATGTCATCCACGGGGTATCTATCCAGCATTGCGTCGTCCGGGGCGGAACCCACGCTGCTTCTCGGCATGGATGGGGCGGTGCTATCCAATGATGGATCATTCGCTAGCTGCTGCAGTTGCTGAGACCCCCTTTGCTGGGTAAGTGAGTCGATCTGCTCCTGCTGCCGCTGGAATTTGACTGCCAATTCCGCTTGACTTACTTCTAGGCCTTGAAGGCGTACATAGTCCCGCTTCCTCTTCTCCTCCTCCATCTTCCTCTTCTTCTCCTCCGCAATCTTCTTTCTCGCACGGGTTCTGTAGTCGGTGTTCCAGTCTGAAAACCACTCATACCACGGAATAGCGCCCTTGCCTCGTGTTCTTCCCGGGTGTTCAGGATTTCCCGTGGCACGCGTAAGCTCGTCGTTCTCTCTCTGGGCTGGAACACCCCGATCGTGCCTCTTCTATTGCAACAAGTATCGCATCGTCGGCTCCCTTCAGACTTGCCCTCGTCGAAACATTGCCTGTCTTCGGGTCCAACTCCCCCCCATGCGCATAGAACCAAGTCCTGCACCTGGGGGTCCAGCTCTTAGTAACCGGAGTGACACCTACATCCTCCATCTCTTTCTCAGACTTATCCCACTTAGGCATTGCCACCGCATAGCCACCTGGCCCCAGCTTATGGAACTTATCCTTTTTTTCGGCATTCTTCTTATTTATTCTCGACCGTTCCTTAGCTAATTCTGAATCCTTGAATTTCACGAAATCGTCCCAATGAGCACGTTGGTTCTCTAGTGTTCCCTCGAATACATGAGTCTTCCTTCCTCCCTTGACGTACTTGTCCCTTTCACGATTCTTGTGGTTCTTGAATGCAACCGCCATCTTCCTAAGAGCAGCGTCCTTGACTTTCTGCACATCTGCTTCTGTGAAATGATCTGGTAGGGTGAAATGTTCCATGAGAGTATCCCAAAGCAGATCTTTTTTGTCTTTTGTCGACAAAAGTAACAACTGGACGTGGAGCAGCGTCCTTTTTGTCTTTTTGTCTTTTGTCTTTTGCTGGCTCTCTCCATTCTTGAAGGGAGATCAGGAGTTAGTCCTTCACAACAACTCCGCACTGACGAACGAACTTGTCCGCAATCTTCTTAGGCGCTAATGGTTCGCCATTAGGTCTGATTGCCTCAATATTGTACTTTACGCCCTCCTTCAACTTTTTGTTCGGGCCTCGTTTCGTCCTTTTGCCTGAAGATTTGCTCGATCCGGATGGCTGAAAGAACAAAGATCGATTTGTTAATATATCTTCAAGTCATTTAAAACATGTGATGATCACCAGATGCCTGCTTATATAAATATATATACCTCGCCCGTCTTTGTTGTTTCAAGATCAACATTTTCTTCATCATCATCATAATCATAGTTCATGACTTCATCAATTCGGTCGTCGCGATCGAATATCATATCACCCTCTCCAGTGTTGTTTAGAAATTCGGAGCCGTCATAATCTTCTTCATTCTGATCATCATCTAGCCCGTGAGGATGGCGTATCATATCGAACATGGCCTGTTCTCCCTCTCTGCCGGTATTGTCCGCCATAGCTTTTATTTAACAAATCCAAAAGAAATATAAAACAATTTAGTATTCAAATTACATCGTCTCGAATAATAGATATAATCTAGAATACATCGTCTCGAATAATAGATATAATCTCAAAACATCGTCTCGAATAATAGATATAATCTCAATACATCGTCTCGAATAATAGATATAATCTAGAATACATCTTCTCGAATAATAGATATAATATCGAATACATCACTGGCTAGGTAGCTAATAAAGATCGAATACTACAGAAGAATCTAGGACACTCGCGGTTCTGCGGCGCGGCGGTGGACACCCAAAGAGAAGGAACCTCACAGGATCATAGCTGAAGTGAGATCCTCAAGAAACTGCGGTATTGGAGAACCTGCCGCCTCTAACGCAACCATGTAGCGATGGACGTGCTCGTCCTCCTCCCTGACACGGCGACGTACCACCTCCGGCTGGGCCGGCTCCCTCCGCGCCGAAACTGGCCCACGCGAACGCCACCAAACGAGATCAGGATCGACGACGGGACCCGGGGCCGGGTTCCTCATCAAGCGGCGCGCCCCTCCAGGCAGCACCTCCCAGTGCCAGCCCGGCGGAGCGCAGTCCCGGACATGGGTCAGCCAGACGTCGTCGCGGACGTGTCGACGGCGAGGATGCAGGTCGGGCATCGTCGAGAACAAATACTAGCTATATGCCCGCAAAAAGTAACATCTTTTTAATGATTGGATTTTGATAACTAAAATTTCTAACATTTCTATATAACTAACATTTCTATAACATTTCTAACAATGCTATATATAACTAACATTTCTATAACATTTCTCATATTTCTATAACTAAAAAACAGAAAAAAATTATAACATTTCTATATATATAACTAACATTTTATAACTATTTCTATAACTAAAAACAGAAAAATTTCTAACAATTCTAACTTTTTATAACTATTTCTATAACTAAAAAACAGAAAATTTTCTAATAATTCTAACATTTCTAACTATTCTAGCAATTCTAACATTTCTAACTATTCTAACAATTCTAACATTTCTAACTATTTCTGAAAAACAGAAAAATTTCTAACAATTTCTAAAAAACAGAAAAATTTCTAACTATTTGTATAACTAAAAAACAAAAAATGTATGTGTGTGTGTGCGCTCACCGGCGAGGCGAGGGACGACGGGGGGCGGCGACGGGGGCAGGCAAGGTGACGGGACGGGGCGGCGATGGAAGGCAAGGCGACGGGACGACGACGGCGAGCGGCGATGACGGGATGACGACGACGGTGACAGGGACGGGCGGCGACAGGACGGGACGGACGGGCGGGCGGCGACGACGACGGGACATACAGGCGGCGCCGACGACGGGACGGGACGACGCGGGGACGGGCAGGGACGGGCGACGGTGACGCAGGGACGACAGGGGAGCGACGGGCGGCGACGGGGGGACGGGCGGCGACGGGCGGCGATGAGGATGGAGACGACGGGGGCGGCGGGCGACGGTGCAGAGGAGAAGAAGCCAGATGAGAAACTGAAATTTTCGTAAGTGTTGTTTATATAGAGGGGTTTTAGTACCGGTTTGTGCCACCAACCGGTACTAAAGGCCAGTTTTGGCCAGCCCAAGCGGCGGAAGCGACCCCTTTAGTACGGGTAGTGGCACAAACCGGTACTAAAGGCCCCCTTTAGTACCGGTTTGTGCCATGACCCGGTACTAAAGGGGGTCTTACAAGCAGTGCGATCTTGCAAGTTTAGTCCCACCTCGCTAGTTAAGGGGCGACCGACTGGTTTATAAACCCCGTGCGGTCGCTCTCTCGAGCTCCTCTCCAAAGCAGGCCCTCTGGGCCTACGTGTTCTTTGCTTCTCAGGCCCACTTGGCCTTTGCGGGCCTGCATCCTGGCCCAACAACAGGTTGGGTTTCTAGTCGTATGCAGGCCGCTCTGGCCTAGTAGGCGGGCTTTTATTTATTTATTTTTTGCTTTATTTATTTTTGTGTTGTTTTTTGTGTATTTAGAGTTTCTTTGTGAATATTTTTGCTTTAGGTACAAAAAATTACAAACTTTCTGTTAGTGCCCGTAGTTTTCAAATTTGAATAGTTTAAATTTTGAATTATTTGAAATTAGTGTGAATCACTAGTTTGTGAATAACTTAACTTTAAAAATCAGTGAAGGCATGAAAGAATTTGTTTGCACATAAAATTTCTTCGCGTTTCAAATGCCAAAACACATAACTACCCTAACTATTACAGAGATTCCCTCTGGGTGTGAAACATGTAAGAAAGTGATGATAGTGAAGCCGATCACATCCCAGATCTTTGGGTGTGAAACTTTTTCTTCAGCGTGTGTCCCTTTGCGCCAGTAACCATGGAAAATCTTCATCATTTAACGGGATGCTCGGGTCAATATTCACTGTGAATGGAGCAATTTCATCAAACTTTTCATAATCTTGACTTGGCTGTCTTGTCATCCACTCCCACGATGTTTCTCTTCCCGTAAAGAACTATGTGCCGCTTTGGCTCATCGTACGATGCATTCGCTTCCTTATCTTTTCTTTTTCTTGGCTTGGTAGACATGTCCTTCACATAGAAAACCTGTGCCACATCATTGGCTAGGACGAATGGTTCGTCTGCATATGCAAGATTGTTGAGATCCACTGTTGTCATTCCGTACTGCGGGTCTTCCGTTACCCCGCCTCGTGTCATATTGACCCATTTGCACCGAAACAAAGGGACCTTTAAACCACGTCGATAGTCAAGTTCCCATATGTCCTGTATATAACCATAATATGTTTCCTTTCCGCCTTGGTTTCTGCATCAAAGCGGACACCACTGTTTTGGTTGGTGCTCTTCTTATCTTGGGCGATCGTGTAAAATGTATTACCATTTATCTCGCACCCTTTGAAGTCATTATATTCAAGATGGTAACTGGGACAGCAAGTACAAGTCATCTTCAATAGAGGTGTCATGCATGGTACGTGTCTGCAACCAGCTGGCGAAACTCCTGGTTTGTTCACGTGTAATCCAGTCATCAGACCGCTCCGGGTGTTTGGAGCGTAGCAAATTCTTGTGTTCATCCATATACGGAGCCACCAAGGCGGAATTCTGTAGAACTGTGTAGTGTGCTTCAGTGAGAGAATGTCCGTCCATACATATTATTTGTTCCCCTCCTAGCGTGCCTTTTCCATCCAGTCTGCCCTTATGCCGCGATTCAGAACACCAATCGCTTAAGGTCAGGAATAAAGTCAATACAAAACTCAATGACCTCCTCATTTTGATGGCCCTTGGAGATGCTTCCTTCTGGCCTAGCACGGTTATGAACATATTTCTTTAAGACTCCCATGAACCTCTCAAAGGGAAACATATTGTGTAGAAATACAGGACCCAAAACGTTAATCTCTTCGCATAGGTGAACTAGGACGTGCGTCATGATGTTGAAGAAGGATGGTGGGAACACCAACTCGAAACTGACAAGACATTGCACCAAATCATTCTGTAACCTTGGTATGATTTCTGGATCGATTACCTTCTGAGAGATTGCATTGAGAAATGCACATAGCTTCACAATGGCTAATCGAACGTTTTCCGGTAGAAGCCCCCTCAATGCAACCGGAAGCAGTTGCGTCATAATCACGTGGCAGTCATGAGACTTTAGGTTCTGGAACTTTTTCTCTGCCATGTTTATTATTCCCTTTATATTCGACGAGAAGCCAGACGGTACCTTAATACTAAGCAGGCATTCAAAGAAGATTTCCTTCTCTTCTTTGGTAAGAGCGTAGCTTGCATGACCCTGATGTATGCCGTCTTCTCCGTGCATACGTTGCTGGTCCTCCCGTGCCTCAGGTGTATCTTTTGTCTTCCCATACACGCCCAAGAAGCCAAGCAGGGTCACGCAAAGATTCTTCGTCACGTGCATCACGTCGATTGCAGAGCAGACCTCTAGGTCTTTCCAATATGGCAGGTCCCAAAATATATATTTCTTCTTCCACATGGGTGCGTGTCCGTCAGCGTCCTTCGGAACAGGTTGTCCGCCAGGACCCTTTCCAAATATCACCTTCAAATCCTTGACCATATCATGTACATCAGCACCAGTACGGTGGCGAGGCTTCGTCCGGTGATCCGCCTCACCTTTGAAATGCTTGCCTTTCTTTCTTACGGATGCCTGCTCGGAAGAAATCGGCGATGTCCAGTACACATTCTTCTTACAACTATTCAAATATATCTGTCGGTATCATCCAAACAGTGCGTGCATCCGCGGTATCCCTTGTTTGTTTGTCCCGAAGGTTCTTGAGAGCAGGCCAATCATTGATGGTCACGAACAGCAACGCCTTTAGGTCAAATTCTTCCCCCATGTGCTCATCCCACGCACGTACACCTGTTCCATTCCACAGTTGTAAGAGTTCTTCAACTAATGGCCTTAGGTACACATCAATGTCGTTGCCGGGTTGCTTAGGGCCTTGGATGAGCACTGGCATCATAATGAACTTCCGCTTCATGCACATCCAAGGAGGAGGTTATACAAACATAGAGTCACAGGCCAGGTGCTATGGTTGCTGCTCGCTCCCCAAAAGGATTAATGCCATCTGCGCTTAGACCAAACCATACGCTCCTTGCGTCATCTGCAAACTCCTTCCCGTACTTTCTTTCGATTTTTCTTCACTGCGACCCGTCGCGGGTACTCTCAACTTTTCGTCTTTCTTACGGTCTTCTTCGTGCCATCGCACGCCTTGGCATGCTCTTTGTTTTGGAACAACGTTTCAACCGTGGTATTATAGGAGAATACCACATCACCTTGGTAGGAATCTTCTTCTGGGCGCCGCCTCGACATCACCAGGTCATCGCGGCTGATCTTATAGCGCAATGCACCACATACCGGCAAGCATTCAAATCATCGTACTCACCGCGGTAGAGGATGCAATCATTAGGGCATGCATGTATCTTCGCACCTCTAACCCTAGAGGGCAGACAACCTTCTTTGCTTCAGACGTACTCTCGGGCAATTCGTTGTCCTTTGGAAGCATATCCTTTATCATTACCAGCAACTTTCCAAATCCCTTGTCGATACACCATTCTCTGCCTTCCATTGCAGCAATTCGATGTGGTGCCCAGCTTTTTCTTGTCACCTACGCAATTCGGGTACGACAATTTTTTGTGATCCTCTAACATGCGCTGCAACTTCTTATTCTCCAAATCACTTGCCCAGTTTCTCTTTGCATCGGCAATGGCCCGACCTAGATCATCAACGGGCTCATCTGATGCCTCTTCTTCAGCTTCTTCCCGCATTGCCGGCTCAACTTCTTACCGCATTACCGGCTCAGCTTCTTCCCCCATTGTTGTATCATCGTATTCAGGGAACCCATGGCCAGGATAGCTGTCGTCGTCCTCTTCTTCTTCATTGTCTTTCATCATAACCCCTCTTTCTCCGTGCTTGGTCCAAACATTATAGTGGGGCATGAAACCGGACTCAAACAGTGGACGTGAATGGTTCTTGACGAGAGTAATTGCGACCATTCTTACAGCCAGCACATGGACAAGGCATAAAACCATCCGCCCGCTTGTTTGCCTCGCCGCAAGCAGAAAAGTATGCACGCCCTCAACGAACTGGGAGAGCATCGGTCATCGTACATCCATTGCCGCTCATCTTCATTACACAACACGAATAGACCAAACTAATACAAGTTCATACATAAAGTTCATACAACACTTAAATGCAACAAACAAATAACTCTCTAGCTAAAGCATTTAAATGCAACAACAAATGCGATCAAGATCGCAACTAAGGTAACAATTGATCCAACAGCATAATGATACCAAGCCTCACTATCGATGGCATATTTTCTAATCTTTCTAATCTTCAAGCGCATTTTCTCCATCTTGATCTTGTGATCATCGGCGACATCGGCAACATGCAACTCCAATTCCATCTTCTCCCCCTCAATTCTTTTCAATTTTTCTTTCAAGTACTCGTTTTCTCTTTCAACTAAATTTAACCTCTCGACAATAGGGTCGGTTGGAATTTCCGGTTCACATACCTCCTAGATAAAAATATCTATGTCAACTTGATGGGCATAATTTGTCATAAACACGAAATGCAACAAATAGTTTTAAAAGAGAATATACCACATCCGAATCATAACAAGGACGAGGGCCGACGGGGACGGATATCAAAACCATGGCACTATGTATAACAAACAACGTACGGGTAAGATAATTATACGAGTAACTATATATCCAAATCACACAAACATCAATTTTTTATATAAAATTTCATGAACAAGAGGCTCACCACAAGGTGGTGACGGCGACGGGACGGTGCGAGCGATCGACGGTGGTTACGACGGAGATTTAGAAGGCACTAAGTAAAACACACCTACATATGCAAACTAAGTGTTATTTTGACCTCAAATTGCATATAAATCTAATACTACCACATATAATTCCTCCCAAATTACTAAAACCCACAGTTAATCACTATATAAACCAATGCAAGAGCTAATCTAGCAATGAGAGATAAAAGGACAAAGTTGCTAACCTTGGTGATCATTTGAATGGATGGGGGCCTGCAAATCTTAACAAATTTGGGGCAAATTTTGTGATGAACTCGAGAGGAAGAAGGGAAGAACGGAGGAGAGGGAGAGGGGAAAGGGGGAAGAACAGAGTGCGGGTGGACGAAGGGTTTATATAGGACGACCTTTAGTACCGGTTCGTGCCACAAACCAGTACTAAAGGTGCTGGAAGGGCCCCACTCTGACAACATCCTGCCACCACTTTCTTTAGTACCGGTTCGTGGCATGAACCGGTGCTAAAGGTTCGCCACGAACCGGTACTAAAGAGCTCCTCCCGCCTAGCCGTTGAAACCGGCACTAATGAACACATTAGTGCCGGTTCTGTAAACCGGGACTAATGTGTCTCACATTTGACCCGTTTTCTACTAGTGGATCTTGACCCTTTGCTATTCAAGTTTGGAAATAAAGCGGCGGCTTGGAAAGTGGGACTCACGGCTAAGAGTGGTACTGCTGAAAACAGGACTTACCTCCCTTGCAATATACTGTTTAGCAATGATGACGATACACAATTGCCCACCTGGGTGTTCAAACACATGATTCAAATGTGCCGCTCTTGGCTGCGGAATGGTGACAACTCAACTCGAGTAACGGCGGAAACCGTACCGTCGGGTAGCCTGGAACTTGATCTGCCGACCCTAGCACCTCGGTAGCTTGGGCGTCCTTGATCTGGCTAAATTCGGTAGAGCTTTGAGACTTCGATGGTTGTGGATTCATGGATACTTATCAGATACGCGATATGGGGACACGCTTGACACGTCAATTTTCTAGAAACATGGATACGGGGATACCCTTTATATATAGATATTACATATATTAATTATTGGAAGTATGAAAAAAAAATAAGGAGCCTCAATAGAATTATCCCTTTCTTTTCTTGCACTTGGTCCACTTTCATCAATTGGCAGTGTGATTTCCCAAAGTTTGTTGTTCCAATTCATGCATCGACCCTCTCTTGCTCACCTTTCAATTAAATAAAAACACTGGCAGTCATGTTTTGACATGAACTCACGCCTATCTTGGGAATCTTCAAAAGGTGTGCCTTTACTATTGAGGTAATTTCACACCGAACAAGGGGTTTGAGGTATCCAAAATGTATTGCAAAAGTATCACAGGAGTATCAAACATTATTTTCTTTTTTTTTAATAAAAAAAATCAAGAAATACTTACGGGATACATATCAGAGCAGTATCCGGTTGGATACGCACGCTTTCTAAAGTATGCACGCAACATAGAAGACAGCTCTTCACGGTAGCCACGGAAATAACAATTGGGGATGGCAAAAGGGCCAACTTCTGGCACGATCGCTGGTTGCAAGGATCCTGCCCAATTGCCCAAAGACGATTGCTCCATCACTATTCACGATTTCAACACGGAGAAATCGTTCGGTCTGTGATGCGCTGAAGGATGAGACGTGGCTACACGACCTCGCCCGGGGGCGGGGCCTCTCCGAACACATGGCCCCTGAGCTCACCAACCTAGCTGCGAGGATTGCCAATGTGGTGCTCCTAGAGGACCATCCTGACATCATCACCTGGAGGTTTGCGAACGACCATGAGTACAGCGCCCAGCCTATCGTCTGCAATTCCAAGGATCGATCATTATGGATGGTGCTGGTGCTGGTGCCGTATCGGTGCATTGGTCTATTTACAAGTCTAAGCAAGAAAAGCCTTGATATCAAGATGAGCAACACAAAATCTGGGCTGCAGCTAGGATTGGGATTGCATCCTGGAATGGGTGCACCCAGCTACTTATTCTATGGACAGACCCCATTTCACAACATATTTTTGTGCTTCTACTTACCGCTGTCAGCCTTGAAAATCGAGCTGTATTTTCACTTCGTCCTTGCATTAAACGAAATCCAGGTCTTGTTTTCTGAAGAACAAAGTTAAACGAAAAGCATTGGAAGGGTATGCAGTGCAAACTTTACAACTAGCTAGAAATATGTCTATGAATTTCTGGCAGCTACAAATATCTCTATGAATAAGCATATGCTTCTACTTAATATACAGAGAAATGTGTTTCTAGACTGGAAAGGAGTTTGAAATTTACGTTTACCATTTCATTCCCACAGGCATAGGCATATCTGAGCCTTTATCAACTCCCATAAACCTCTCTTCATAACCGGGCTACGGCTAATTGATCGTCGTGTTCGTTGCATTCGATCTTGTAACTACTCAGTCATTTT